>CM061143.1:35252871-35852871 GCA_030710495.1 Labroides dimidiatus | reverse complement strand
TGTAATGAGCCATTTCATGCCCGTTGTATTTCCTCCTTGAGTTTTTTCTTGTTTGCTCACACCTGTGGCGTGGAGGAGGGGACACATCTTTTTATGGCTTCTTCATCATCATCGAGGGGAGCCAGGAGATCAGTGTGGCGGAAGGTGAAGCCGGCTGCTTCCGTCCAGCACCTTGCAGTTGGTGATGTTTTCCGTTTTCCTTTTCATTCGATTCTGACTACCTGATATATGGTCTAACAACTGATGTTTACCTGTACTTTTGATTGACAGACTAACAGCCGACGTTTACTTTTGATGGACAGATCAAAGCAGCTCAGCAGCTCTTTCTTTCCCCTCTCTTTCTATCTCTTTCCTGATCTCAAACTTAAAAATAAACATAAGACTGAACATTGTGGGAAAACTTAACTGTTTTGCATTTGAGTTAAGAAAAAAACAACAACAACAAGAGATTGAACTGAACTTTTCTGAAAAGAACCTGATAAAAGATGTAATGCTGTTTTTTTTTTTTTGTTTTGTTTTGTTTTGATTTTCTTTTCGTCCTTCTGATCAGGATTTTCTGTTTGATGGACAATCATGTGGGGTTTATATTGTGTGGGAGTGGTTTTATCCATTTAATACATTTTTGTTTTGATAACGAAACAGAATGCAGGGTTTTCTTTGTATTCTTCATTCTTCTAAAAGGTTGCAAATTTTATACTTGTACACCTTGTGTGTTAGTTTAGTTTTTTTAAGTTGAAGAAAATCACAACAACTGCGACTTCAAACTGACTTATTGACAGGATAAAACCTGACTTCCGTCACAACACTGTTGAAAGATGTTTTGATGATGAGCAATGCTCCTGGAGGTACCAAGGTCCAAACAGAAGCTCAGAGGGGAATAGAGCTTTTTCTGTTGCCGCACCAAAATTTTTGAATGAGCTTCCAGCCCACATAAGACATGCCCCTTCAATGTCCAATTCTAAAACTTGTCTTAAACCCCTTTTTTATTCTTTTGCTTTAACCCGGCTTGAGACTGGGGTCCTGTTTGAGTGTTTTATGAGTTGTTTTTAGTTGTTTTATTATTCTGAATTGTTTTTAAAAACAATAAAACAATTACTTTAGTGCTGTTGTTTTATTTGTTGTATGCCTTTAATGTACGGCACTCTGTTTCAGCTGTGGTTGTTTTTAAAGTGCTCCATAAATAAAGTTCAGAACAGCACAGTAGGTCAGTATTCAGATTCCACGTCGACCTCTCGTAGGCTTATTATGGTGCGTTCTCTGCAGGTCTATTCTTTCTTTAACTCCTGCTGAACCCATGCACTGTCTGAACAGGCTGCAACATAACTGCCCTGTGTTTCCCACACGCAGTTACAAATGTACTTCTAATTGCCATCACTCACCTCATACACCCCCCTTCGTCCCCTCGCACCCTCTTCACCCTCACACCTCAGCGGTGAATGGACGGGTGAGAGTCAGGGACAGGAAGGAGTGTTGAGGGGTGAGAGGGGCGAGGCTGGTGAAGGTGATAGTCAAGCTATAGGAGGACAGAGGGGACCAGTGTATCCTTTAAGTCTATTTGAGAGACACAGTGGGGTCAGTGTGTTTGGCCTGGCCAGGCCTCCTCCTCCTCTCTCTCCCTCCCGCTCTCTCTCCCTCCCCCCCACCCTCTGTTGCCCCCTCTCTCTCACTTTCTTGCTTTCTGTCCCAGGAGCTGCTTCTCATTAAGCCTGTTTGTTTTGGCTGACACACAGTGGCACTTAGCAGTAATACACTCACACATGATGGGAGCGTGTGTGGAATCACATGCATCTCACACACACACACACACACACACACACACACACACACACACACACACACACACACACACACACACACACACACACACACACACACACACACACACTCAGAGGTTTGCTTGTTTTGGCAGAGACTGGTCACCACTTAGCAGAGCCTCTAAACGCCAGTGATCAGCCGAACACACCACTGTGTTTACTTTAACCAAACTAGACCCCCCCCCCCCGCATCATAAACGCCTCCAACCAAACTGAATGTGTGGTGAATATGAACATAAACAGGGATTACTATTCCAGCCACTGTCAGAATACACTCTCATTAAACTCTTCAAGTAATTATCTAAAAGATTGCACATTTGTGACTGACTCAACGATCCACTGATGGAAGCCCAGACATGTTCAGCATCCTGAGGTCGTATGAACTGAGGGCTAAGTGTCATGCCTGGAAAAATGTCTGTCCCAAGCCTCCGTTTTCTCAAAGCATTGCTGATCTGAGAAGACATAAGAGGTTCACTGGGAGCAAACCGTGACGTTAGCCAAACAAACAAACAGGATACATGACAGCTGACAAAAGCCAATCAAAAGCATCAGTGCATTTAAAAACAACATGTCAAGGCATTTTCTTATTTACTTTTTTGTTTTAGATTTATTTTCTGTCTTTTCATGCCTTCATTTAAAGAGAACAGGACAGTGGATAGAGCACCAAATAGGGTGAGAGTGGGGAATGACACCAGTCTTGTAGTACTTGTGCTCTGGCTGCATTAGGACTCAGAGGACTTGGGCATATTTATCAATGAATGGTTTGTACAGTTTTATGTATCTTTTTTTTCTGGTATGAGTTCCTAAGAACAGATCAGTTTTCAGGTGATGACTAGCAGGTGTGTGTTTGTTTACCTGCATGCGTGTTCACGTGCCGTCTCGTTCAGCAACAGTGTGTGGCAAGGAGGATGTCAAAGGAGCTAGCAGGGGTTAAGGGTTCTACCTATAAAGACTTTAAATGCTGGCAAATGTAGAGCAACATGTTCACTATGCAGCAAAAAAAAAACACTGAGACTGAGGAGAAGACGGGTACATCTGTCCAGGATTCACCCAAAGAACTGAGTAGATAGAGATGCTAATGTTTTACTGTTGATAACATTGTCATAGGCTAGCTGCCAAGTTTTGACAATGTTAGCTTCTGAGGTCACTCAAACAATGATTCCACACTGTTTGGATAAGTTGTGATGTTTTTAACTTCTCAAACTTGTTTTCTTCAAGCTTTCTAAAGTCCTGTATCAGAAAGTTTCCTACAGTAACAATGACAGCTAGCGCTAGCAGCGTGATGGGACGGAGCCAGCCCTACCTGTTTGAACCATCACAGCCAGAAACTGACTCTGAGTCAGACACTGATAGAGCTCAGCCTCGTTCCTCACAGCCTCCATCAGAATGATCATTTATTTCTCCCATTTATCACATTTAGCAAAATGGCTAACTGACCAGTAACGTTACAGCCTAGACAAATACAGCCGCTTTCAGATACTATATTACAGATGCTATATGAGACTCAACAGTGAGCGGCAGCAGCAGGGTGCAGGGTTATGCTAATGATGGCTCTGTGACGTATTGCAGCTATGATTTCTGACCCGCCCTTTAAACCCTGAATTCAGAAAATTGATACAATTTGTGAAGCTGATTATATGAATAAATTCTGACTGCAGGTTTGTTCTGCGTATAAAGATTATAATGGTAAGTTGGTTGAAGTGTGACTGATTTGAGCATTTATTGTATGCATTGTACATACAGTTAATGCAGTTCAGCCAAGGTTTCTACTGTCACACTCTTAAAGTCAGATCAACAGACACTAATGTTAATTAAAGAAATCTGTTTTCTGCACATCAAAATTGTCCAACACGGTCAGTCCAGGTTTACACAGAGAAGAGCTGTTGTGACTTAACTACAACACTGTGAAGTGGACATTGGAAATGCTGACTCCACCTAACTTATTACAATTTAGGAAAATACAAAGAGGTAGAGTTGAGGTCTAGCACACAGTAAACAGCTAAAAAAAAACAAACAAAAAAAAAAAAAACAGAATCTTCAGCTTCTTGTGCTGTCACTTTGGCTCCAGTGTTCATCACTTCCAGGTTACTGTTTGGGTCAGACTTAGTTTTTCTTTCAGAGCTGCTTTACTCCTGCTGAGGGTCGTGATTGTGGAGTGCTAAACTGTTGACCATACGTCAGATTTGGGTTTCCAAATTAGTGTGAAATTTGTGAAAATGGATTTGTTTGTTTTTGAAGGATTTGAACTCGATCTCTTCATGCCAGATCCCAGTTTGTACTACTGACTCCCCAGAGAGCTTTCATTCTACTTACTGCACACACACACACACACACACACACACACACACACACACACACACACACACACACACACACACACACACACACACACACACACACACACACACACACACACAGTGGGCTGTGTTAATATTTAACAGGAGACTGACACCCATTTAGTTTAGATAGAATTGATAATACTCCTTAAACAGTCTGTCATAGTACAGCGACTCTCTCCCACAGAGGGGCCAAACCGGTGAAAAACATTTGCCACAACACACACTCCTGTCGCTGTGCACACACTGCACACACAGAGCAGGAAACAAATGCAGCGTTCTCTCCTCATACCGAGTGTAATTTGGACCCCAACCCTCCCAATTTTCTGTCTGGGACAGTCTGTGGACGGCTGTGGAGAGCAGCGAGGGAGCAGCCCTGCTAGGTTTAGGTTTCCCTGTCTGTTTCCATGCACACAGCAGGAATGTGAAAAACAATAAGTGTATTCTTAGGATCTGGTAAATGCACACACACTCAAAGATGCACACGCAAACACACAGACAGACAGACAGACAGACAGACAGACAGACAGACAGACAGACAGACAGACAGACAGACAGACAGTGTCCTCCTGCAGCTATAATTACATTTGTATACCAGTGGAAAACCAGTGGTGTGTTCCTCACACAGACACACAGACATGCAGCAGACTTTGAACACACACTTAGTTCAGTTAGCATTCTCCAGAGCAGACTCTGGACTCACTGCAGACCTCATTGCTGACCTCACTGCAGACCTCATTGCTGACCTGTGGTCAAATGTTACAGAACATGGTTACATTTTGACCAACATTTCACTCATTCCTTTGGGAAGATGAAGAAACATTATGCAAGCTAGAAAGAGTACAGTGAATTTACATTCACATCAATATGACCCATGACTCTATTAATAATTATTAATACAAACTTTGCACGGACCCTTAAAAAAATCAGGCAATCCTTCATGGGTTTGAGAGGTAACAAAAATAAAACTACTTTTGAAAAAAAAAAAAAAAAATCAAGTCAATTAGAAACATTTGTATTATGATGATTATTTCTCCAAATGTGTATTTTTTAAACTCTTCTTGGGTAAAATATTTATGGTAATTCTTTCCCAGTGCAGTTCTATTGAATATGGTTTTGCTCTTTTCGTTGCATTCTTTAAGGTCTGAAAATGTTATGTTTTGTTACCTTAAAGGGGCGGTGAGGACTTTTTTAATCAGGTTTTGAAAATAGTCTCACTCTTCAACACACACATTTGATAAATTTGATTTCTTTCTGGGCTTTGATACAATCACAGTCCATCCTTCTTGAGTCTGTGATCACAGACACATCCCTGCAATAAATAATAAATAATAATAATAAAATGATCAATCAGAATCAGACATTTACCACAGCTGTTTGAATTACACTTTCCAAAAACATTGTTTTGTTTTGAACTTTTAATCGAGGATCTCTCTAAACTTGATACCTGGTTTAGAGAGAGTGTTTTTCTGCTGCACTGAGCAGTTTTTGGTACAAGGTTAAAGTGTAAAAGTTTCTGTGGGACGTCTGAGGACACCATGCTGCCTGGTTAGACCCAGCTGTCAAAACACACACGAAACATGCTCCCCAAATCAACCAGGTGTCTCTGTATGAATAAGTGCAGTGTATAGCACCTGCACACACACACACACACACACACACACACACACACACACACACACACACACACACACACACACACACACACACACACACACACACACACACACACACACAGCTCAGTCAGGTGAGCCTCATGGTGTTCACGGTCTCTGCGATGTGTATGTGTGCAGAGAGGCCTCCAGAGGGGGCTCTGTCTGTGTCCAAGACCCAGACTGCTCTGTAGACTTACTACAGTTGTCAGCAAATAATGTGTGAGATTATGTGTGTCTGTGCATGTGTGTATGTGTGTGTGTGTGTGTGTGCGAGACTCACTCCATGGGGCAGTCAGGGCACTGTATGTATGCATGTGTTGACTCAGGGAGATTGGCGGCTTGGTCTCGAGGGAGCCGTGGCTTAGCCGACGCCGGCGCACTGTTAAAGTTAAACACACCTAATTGAGGAAGACGCTTACAGGCCCTCCTCTGTATATGTGTGTGTGTGTGTGTGTGTGTGTGTGTGTGTGTGTGTGTGTGTGTGTGTGTGTGTGTGTGTGTGTTAGAGAGGGAGCAGGAGAAATAACAAGTTGTATAAGAATGTATAAGAAGATGAACAAAGCTATATCTCTGTTGTAAACATAAATCAAAAAACATTTTCTGGCTTTACATACACACAGTAATCTGAGGGCTTTTAACCACGCCTGAAAAGTTAGACGGTAAACCTTTAGTGTCTTTAAGAATGCAAAATAAAACATACTTTTATCCCCAAGTCTTCAGAATCTCTTCATTAGGGATGGTCGTGAGTGATTAATTTCTGTTTAGACAGAAATTTAAATCCTGATTGATTGAAAAAGTCTTAAAGTGAGAAAACACTAATTAATTACTTAATTAATTCAAAACAGACATGACTCTGTAGTGGAAATCACTGCATAAACTCAAGAAACACATCTGAGCCTTTACTGTCGCTGCATCCACTAATGCAGGTTTAACCTGGGATAGTGCCGGCACCATATTTACCTTGGCTGGAGTGTTAGGACCATAACTCTGTCACTGTTTGATCAACAGAAAAATTCAAACTGGGATTCAATTGGCATTGGAAACCCAAGAATTCTTGCTTTCCAGTGATTAACGGTTTGTTGCCCAAAGCAAAACATTGAAAATATTGCAAAAGTGCTAAACATCTTCTGAATACTGTAACTCCTGGAGTTTTTACCCAATTCAAAAATGTTTTTCTTCTTTTAAACTGACTTCCATATCATATTCAATAATCTGTGACTAGATGTTTAAAATTCTAGTCTATGAACTACAGGAAAAAAGGCCAAAAGCAACCTGACATAGGGTATTTTTAGACCATTTTACAGCCATAATAAAATACATCCAGACCATTCTTAGCCTCAGAAGGTAAAGGGTTAAACTGTGCCATTCAAAGAAGAAACCATGTCCAAACATGATCCAGAAATGTCAAAGACTTCTTTAGGTCTTAGACTGTTAAAGATGCACTGAGGTAACAGTCGCGGTCTTATGAAACAAAAATCAAATAGTCTGATTTGAAACCATGAATTCTGTATCATCTACTCTATTAAATAGAGGGACCACTGGGGGTGTACTAGAAGTGCACAGATATAAGGGATGGAGTGTCAATGTCTTCGCTACCTCACTTTTTTCATTAAAGGTTCAGGAGCGTCATATCTCATGTCATTCAGAAAATGCCTTTTCAGGGTAGATCTGGAACATTTCAACACATTCTGCATGATTACAAGAGCAAGGTTCCCTCGATGAACAGAGGAAGAGTTTAAACATTATATCAGGCATGAATGGGACAACATTTCGCTTAAAATTTGCAGAAATTGGTCTCCTTGGTCCCCAGATGTTTGCAGAGTGTTGCTCTCAGTGTTCCAGTCTGACTTTTTCTTTCAGTCTGATCATGATTGTTATTCAAAAGTGAAACAGATACATTATTTTCAGGTTAGTTCTTGGTAAGCTTCTTCACTTATTCCATAAATTTGATGGTCTTTCTCTAATTTTGACATTGAAAACCAAAATAACAGACTTTAATGTGTCTATGCTTCTCATATCATGTAGGCTCTAGAAGCAGCCTGACTTGTGAATAACTTCAGATATTGTGAAGCTGTCTATTTATTCCTTTGAGTATTTTAAATCAAATCAGTCTTTATAAAGCCTTACGAAACTTAAAGATCAGGTCTGCTCTACATGTGTATATATTTTATACACTGGTTATCATTTACTCCTCTTAACTGAAGGTATTTCTCTCATGCACTATTTTATTGTGCCAGTTGTGTCAAAATTTGTGAAATAACAGGATTGTGGGACCTTTGCCAAAACTAACTTGTTTAAAGTAATTCCTTGGCTGAAATCCGATGTGAACAGCTTTGTGAAGCAAAAATCTCATATCTGCTGTCACTCCCTCATGACGTGAACACTCCATGAAACAGGGCAGGTGTTGCAGGTGTTGCAGATCTGCTCTGGGCCGCCTCGCTCGCTGAGCCTCCTTCAATGCGGGCACTGTTAAATCAGTGCGTGATTCCAATGTTTCAGCAACTCCCTGGCTGCCTCCCTCGGACGATTACGCCAGCAGGGTTTACTTTAGGATGGGAGCGTGACAGCAGCTGGAATGCTTCTGCTCTGCCCACAGAGAGCGGGACGTGGGTCACACTAACACTACAGTAACACAGGCCCAGGCAGCATGGTTCCAGCATGCAGCTGTAATGGGCCGTGGATCAGGAGGGCTCCTTCCCAGCTTGGCTGCTGTTGCTGCCATGGATTGTATATTGTGAATGTTTAAATTTATCCTTGCGCGCCCTTACTTATGGACATTTCATCGTTGAATGTTAACTCAGCTTTTAATAGCACAATATTAGATCATAGCAATAAAACATTTTGTTGACTAGAGTCACTGACTTTCCATTTTTTGTAAAATACACTTTACATTTTTAGTCTTAAAGCATCTAAGCATCTGGGAAATCTGGGCTGCATGATAAAGCCTTGAAAAAACACTAAAAGTTAGTGATCATTTGAGTCCCTGAACAGAAAAATGATCAACTTCAAAAAGCTAAAAAAAATACAACAAACAAACAAACAAACAAACAAACAAACAAACAAACAAAACAACAAGGACAGCAAGGTTTATTTCAAAATCAACATTCAGACTTAAAGCAACCCAGAGTCCTTCACAGAAGAACAAACAGAGCATAATGGAATAGAACAGTGGTCCCCAACCCCCGGGTCGTGGACCAGTACCAGTCCGTGGGTCATTTGGTACCGGGCCACACTGAAAGAATAAATAACTTCCATTATTTCTGTTTGATTTATTACCTGACTCTGGTCATTTTTCTAAATAAAACATCACTCAGAGTGTCTCCATTACATCTGTCTATGACTCACTCTAACGCATGTCAAAACCAAGACCCTTGTCATGGTCTTGTGATAAATTAAACCCAAAGCTAGCAAAATCAATAAAAAAAACAAACAAACATCTCTCTGAAAAGTTTCTTTGCAAAGGGAAAAAAGGTCCAGTGAGGAGACAGAAAAAGAGCCTGGGACTGCCAAGAGACAGAAAGTTACATTAAACGGACAGTATCAGGAGTCAGGCTTAAAATATTGCAACAGGTGATTCCCAGACACCAAGCCTGCTCTACTTAATATGTGGAAACCGGCGCTCTAATGAGGCAATGAAGCCTTCAAAACTGCTTCACCCTAGATACAAGCTTTTGGAGTATTTTGAAGGAAAAAAGTATGAACAAGACGGACAGAAGCAGTTACTGAGGGCCACCACATCAACAAATGCGAGTGCATTGAGAGCATCATACTTGGTGGCTAACCGTATTGCTAAGGCTAAGAAACCATTCACTATTGGTGAAGAAGGTATCCTGCCTGCCAACAGAGACATTTGCTGTGAACTTCTAGGAGAGGCTATGGTTAAAAAGATAGCACAGGTGCCTCTTTTAGCTAGTACCATCACTCTGCGCATCAAGGAAACAGCAGAGGACACTGAGACACAGTTGTTGGAGAGGATTGATAAATCACTGTGGTACGCACTCCAGGTTGATGAATCTACAGATATTGACAACAAGGCAATATGCATGAGGATATGTTATGTGCACTATCATTGCCAACCAAAACCACAGCTGCAGATCTCTTCAAGTCACTGGCTGATTATATATCAGGGAAATTGAAATGGTCCTTTTGTGTCGGCATATGCACTGAAGGAGCTGCTGCCATGACCGGACGGCTGTGTGGTTTAACTGTTTGGATTAAACAGACTGGACCTGAATGTGAGTCTTGCATTTTGACATTCACAGGGAAATGCTGGCTAGCCAAAAATGCCACAGGAACTTTGTGGCATACTGTATGATGTTGTTAAAGTCATTAACCAAATCAAAGCAAATGCCCTCAACTCGCGCCTGTTACAGCTCCTCTTATACGCAGAGATAAGATGATTATACCAAGGGAGATCACTGGCCAGAGTGTTTGAATTACGGGAGCTGCTGCAGAGATTTCTCTCAGAAAAAAGTCACAGCTGGCAGCACATTTTAGTGACGAGGAATGGGTCGCAAAACTGGCTCACTTGTGTGACATATTCAACTTGCTCAATGAACTGAACCTGTCACTTTAGGATGTGCAATTTTAAAGGAAATGGTTTAAACTTCTATCGCTAAGACATCTAAACCAAATTCACCTCCTGCCACTGACATTTGAGTTTCATTGTATCGTTATTTTTCATAAGACCTTTGTTGTAAGTTTAGGGTGAGTTCTGTGGAGGTTCTCCTGGCACCAAAACAAAACAGGAAGGCATGTTGGTCTGCTGTCTTCTCCAGATGTATTGATTTCCTGGCTGGCAGCTCAGTGATGATGATGATGCTGGTTCGTGTTAGTCACGGCCTGACTCCTTTAGAGCCGCCGTAGAGACTTACTCTTGGCTCAGCTTCAGGCTGGACCAGGGACCTGGGTGGATGCTTAGGATGCTCAGGCCGGATATCAAATCTTTGGACATGCTTTCACAAAGCTGATGGGTTATTTCTATGGAGTCACTCTTCTAGCTCAGTATGGGTTAATGGTGTCATGTATGGTGCATTGAACTGAGCAGCTGCTGACTTGTTTGATGGCAAACATAATTATAGAAACAAATATCACAGAGAGATCCAGAGATAGGAGCTTATCTGTTTTCCTTAAGCACTTCTAAGGAGTTTATAAGTGGGACTTTTTGCCGGCTGTTTCTCTTGGCCATGGAAGAACAGAGTTAACTGGATGAGAGCCAGATAAACACCTCGACATGAAAGGTGAGGAGGTCCATCAGGCAAATCATCTGACAAAGTGAATTGGCTTTGGAATGCGCTGCGGCGTGAAACTGGCACTCAGGGATCCTTCGTGCAAGACAGACATGCCACTCAATCTAAAATCCATAAACACACAGACACACACACACACACACACACACACACACACACACACACACACACACACACACACACACACACACCAGTTCAGAAGCAGGAAAGGGGAGAGCGACTTGGCATGGATTTATGCCCCCAGCCCCTACTGTCATGCTTAGCAAGGAGAGATAAGAACGCTCAGATCTCCAAAAACCATAAATTTGTGCAACACAGGACGATGGCTGTTTGGCTTTACAGTGGGAGATGTCGGACACTTAATCAACAGATTATATAAGCAGATAATTCAGCCTACAAAACACATCATCAGCATATAAACAAACCTCCAGGCAAAGACAGAGAAGAGACCTTGGTTTCTTGTTTTTTTTTTGAACATGGAAGGATTGAGCCTGGTTTATATAGCTGTGCGGCCACACCGTAGTGGCCTACCTCATAGTGAGCACAACTTGTGAAGTGTCCGCTTCACTCTGCGTTACTCTACCTCAACACTCACTGACGGTGTGATTTCTATGATAGTTCTATTGCCAGTTCATGGTCTGGTTACATTCTCTACTTTTCTCTTCAAAGATCCTCATCACCAAACCAGTGACCACTGCAGAATCTCTGCAACCCTAAGAGTTAAAGATTCAGCACACTTCTTCAGTTTGTCTGTCCTCTAAAAGTTCTTATCATCATGAGCCTATGAGCCATCTTTCAGAATACATAATACAAAGAAGTTTGGACGTAGTGTGAAACACAAATTGAAACAGAATACAATGATTTTCATATCCTGTTTGACCTACATTGAATACAACTGAATACACTACAAAGACGGTTTTTGCAGTGCTGGCTGAGGGGTCAAAGGTCACGAGCATTCAATGTTGGTTTTCAGCCTTGCTGCTTACGTGCAAAGATTTCTCCAGATTCTCTGAATCTTTTGATGATATTATGGACTGTAGAGAAACATTGTTCTTAAACTTAAACAAAGCTAACTAAGCCTAGTTAGCCCAGTTGTTCTTAAACTTAAACAAAGCTAACTAAGCCTAGTTAGCCTAGTTGTTCTTAAACTTAAACAAAGCTAACTAAGCCTAGTTAGCCTAGTTGTAATAGTTGCTCTTTAACCAGCTTTTGACAGCAAGAAAGTGAACAAAATGAACAAAACTCGGATGTGGATTGATAGTGCAGCTGTTTTAAAAAGTTTACACTGAGCCCTGTCTAGCATTAATGATTTCACATGAGTTATGTGAACTAGCTTGCCGGCAGCGGTCAGCCATATCAGTTCAAGGTAACCGGAAGTTGATAACAGCGGACGGAAGTCAACACCCATAGGCTTCTGAAGAAAGAGGTGGACACTTAACTGTTTCCAATGAACCTGCTCACCTATGGAATGTTTCAAACAAGTGTTTTTGGAGCATTCCTCAACTTTCCCAGTCTTTGTTGACCCTGTCACAGCTGGAACGTGTTACAGGCATCAAATTCAGCATGAGTAAATGTTTGCAAGTTTTGAATATAGAAAATACCACAAATATATCCTTAGTTCTTTCACATCCACCGTGTGAGTACAGTCCTTTAATTGCTTTGGGGAAAAAGCTGTTAGACAGACTGAATGTGTGGCTCTTCAACAACCTGTACTGCCTGCCAGGGGGCAACAGAGTGAAGAGGTAACTTGCTAGATGGAGAGAGTCTTTGGTCATGATTCTGGCCCACCTTTAGGAGCAGGTCCTCTTGATGTTTGGAAGGGGAGGTAGTTTAGTTTTGATACTGCTCTGATTTGAGGTAGAAAATGCAACAGAGATATCACTGAATATTCCCATTTCCCCACGGTTTGCCCTTTTTGAAACATCTAACAGGACTAACCTCAGAAGTCATTTGGATTTTGTGTCTGAGCATCTGGAGAAGTCCAGAGTTTACCATCTTTGAGTTGGTTATCATTCATCCCTCAATCAGATGGATGAAAAGAAGAATCATGGAAAAAATAAATCTTGTGTCTTCCTTTCTCCTCGATTTTGTACTAACAGTGAAGTACTCAGATTTAATCAGGTGTCTGACATTATTCAAGCCTGATCAACTTCATTCTGTGTTCATTGAGGGTTTTAACTTACTTTGAGGACAGTTAGTTAGTGTACTGTCTCTTCCTAGCTCTCCTGATTAGACAGGGATTTTCTTAAAAGTTGCAGTTAATCTTAAAAGATGGTAAAAGTCCAACAGACGATCTTGTCAGCCTGCAGATCTCTGGAGAAAGTGTGTGAGTGCATGCTGGCGTGTGCACACCACCACAGCTGCTTGTCATTTCAGCTTTAGCACGCATGGCCACCTGTTCTGTATAAAGAGCAGCTCTCCACCTCCCCTCTGCTCTCCTGTGCATTTATCATGTAGTTTACAGAAAGGTGATATTCAACATGAGGGCTGCGTTCCTCGTGTGCTGCTCCGCTACAAATCACAGAGCGCCTGATGAGTGTCATAATGCACAGACCTGCAGGGTCCTTTCACCGGTCATTTCCTCACGGATCAGGTGAAGGACAGCACGCTCAGATGAAACATGCCCATTACTCTCTCTGTCCAGTCTCTACAGGAGACTGGAGACCAGTACAGGAAGGAACAACATATTAACCCTTAAAAGCCTGACACAACAAAAAATATCAATTTAGATAATATTCTTACAACAATTTCTTGAAAATTAGCAATGATCTTCCTCAAGAGAGTAGCTGATATAGCTGATATATATATATATATATATATATAATATTTATCACGTTGGTTGAGATAGAGGTCTTTGAAAGTCATGTATTAAATATGATACACAATAAAGAGTAAAAGCAGCGTCTTCACAGAATATCTTTCCTGTTACACAACAAAGTAAGCATATCCTTTATCATCCGTCATGTTGAGAAAATTAAGGTGACCCAAAGCTCTCTATTGAACTTAACACATTAACCACTCTTTTAAAAGTGGACAAGATTTCCAGTGATGTTGTTATCCTACACTCTTTAAGCAGAGGTGGTACCATTGTTTCTGATGTGAAGTTCATCAGTCTGGTTGTACTTTCAACAGACACACTGAATATTTTTTTATTCATCCCACTAAAGTGCTAGATGCAGAAACTGTTACTGTTGAGCCACACAAAATCACTGTGTGTGACTATAATTATTTTTCTTTATTCTCTGCACAGAGACAGTTGACCTTTGTTCAGACACATTCTTGCTCTACATATGTCAGAAGAAGAGCATGGTCTGTGGTTCTTTGAATATGAGAATCCAGCGATGCATCTAATGTTATATTTGCACATGTAGGTCTCAGGAGACAAATGATCAAAAATTAACAACATACCAGTAAGACTTAGATGTATTGTGAGAACTCGATGTGCATGAGTTATTGAGACAGAAATTTAACAATAAAAAGTTAGTTTGGTTTTTAATCGCCAACAGCAGGTTTAGTAACTAACATTCTTCACATACAGTTTAACTTAAAAAAATATCATTACTCACTCCTTTTTTTCCATTCAATCAAACTCGTACTCTGAAATTAGACTCTTCTGTTTGTTAGAAAGAACCACGAGAGTTTTTACTTTTCAGGATTTATTTTCTAAAAATTGAGAAGAAACTTGCATCTCCAGCTTCCCTGTCATTTCCAGGGGACAGAGAAAACCGATTGGCTCCAAAAAACCCTTCAAATGTAGCTGGGTAAATGCAGGTTAATCAAAGACATCTCAGGGAAGCTTTAAATCATTTAAACAGGCTACACTTTCATATTTATTTCATTCAATAGTCATTACATTAGTTACAAATGCAAAATATCTGCGTTAGACCAGAGGCAACATTTTGCTGCTCTTTATTTTTTTAATAGATCTTTCCAAAGCTGCGATACAGCTGATCACTTTCTTCCATTAAAAAAATATCAGTTATCAGTCTGGATGGATCTTCATGTGCATGTTTTTTTTTCAGGACACTGAAGGATGTGTTAAAGTGGGTCAGGCCAAACAAAACAGCTGCTTTTGATTGATTGATTGAGGTGTGCCACAAGAGTCAGTTCAGGGCTGAATGCTGTTTCACTGTGTACATCAATGACATCTTTACACAGATGATGTTATTGTTTATTATGTTGCAGATACTGTACAATCTGCCATAAACAACCAGCAACTTGCTTTAAACAATATACAAGAGTGTCTTAGAAACCTTAAACTTGTACTTAACATGAGTTTTGGCTTTCTTTTCAGAAATAAACCTTGATTTCCACTGTCATGCCATAAAAATGGTGGAAGCCATGTTCTTATCTGATTTGGATTATGGCAATTTAGAGAGTTTGAACTCCCAAGCCCCTGGAGTCAGCTATCGCTCTGCTCTCTGATTCATAACTGGTGACAGGTTTAAAACACATCACTGCATTCTTTATGAGAAGGTTGGCTGGCCATCTGTTGATCAGAGAAGGAACAAACATTGGTTTTAGTATACTTTCAAAGCCCTCACTGGCAAGCTACCACCTTACGTTTCAAACCTGTTGGAGTTTTATTATGGCTCCAACATGACTGATTCACTCACTCTTAAAGTCCCTTGAGTCTACACTGAACTCGACAAATTAGTGTTCATGGAATACTCTCCAACAAACTCTGAAGATAAAAGCCTTCCCCTCTCACACAAAATTTAAGGTCTTGATTACTGACCACTGTTCCTCTTACTGTAACTGTTTTAAGTGATTCTTTTGCTTTCCGATTGATTTGTGGTTTTTATAGTTATTGGTTATAGGATAAAAGTGTCTGTGATCTCGACAACATCGAAAATGAGGGAAACTTCACTGTCTTTTTTTGATAATAAATTAAGTTCGAATTTTCAAAATGATACGGCGTTATTTTTAATCCAATGACAACTAAGTCATTTTAAATATTTATTTAAGGTCAGGGAAGAAAAATTATCCATAAGGCCTCAGGAAAATATAGCCAGTGTTGGACATTTTCCTGGCATTACTGACTGTTTAGAAGAAATTCAGGCAGAAGTGGTCATTCATGCCTTTACAACTACAACTCTGTTCTTGGGATATAATGAGTGTTATATATTAATCATTAACTAAAGTCAGATCACAGCTCATGGGTGAGTGAGCTGAGTAATTTGTCCTTAAACAGGACTTCAGTCAGTGACATACACAGAAAGTCTTCACCTGATCTGAGGTATGCTAAGTAAACACACTCAGCCACTTTCATACATCAGGATTCCTCCTCACGTGTGTGTGTGTGTGTGTGTGTGTGTGTGTGTGTGTGTGTGTGTGTGTGTGTGTGTGTGTGTGTGTGTGTGTGTGTGTGTGTGTGTGTGTGTGTGTGTGACAGTTTGCTGCTGGCAGAGACAAGGAAAGAAAGAGCAGCAGCATCAGATAAGAGAGGTGCTGGTGCATGCATGTTTATACACCAGGGAGATATGTGTGTGTGTGTATGTGTGTGTCTCAGGTGAAGTCTAGTGTGAAGAGAGCATAGCAGCACAGTAGATGACCCAGATAAGAGGATTATACGTTTATAAAATATCTCTTCTAAACAGCTTCTGGGCTTGGATCAAGAGGAGTCGTCTGCAGCCGACAGCACTGAGAGCTGAGTGATGCTAACCTGCATCAATCCTGCACTCTTTTTATTTATCTGTTTACATTTCCCATGGGAATGCACACAGTATAGCATCTTTCTGTATTTACCTCATAACTCTGAAGGTTTTGATATCAGATCAATTGCAAGGCCAGCTGACCTCATTTCCTGTTGTCACTGCCTGTGTTTGTCAGAGGAAGAAGAATGGCTTCAGTGTTTGGGGCAAAGTGGTAAAATAATCAGTCATATGATTGATTTTTTTTATTAATTATAACAATCATGATGAGGTTGGAGTTGGTAGATGATCACTGGTGGGACAGAACCAGGATTCACTAATGTTACACGTTATTAACACGTCTCAGAGGAGTGTGCTGAGATGAACATTAAACAGATAGTCTGCTCACCCTCTGGACACTAGACTACAAACTGAGTGTACAAAGTCAGTACAAAGTGATTCTTGTCATATTTCAAACAATAGCTCTACGTAACTATACAGTTGGGAGCAAAATTATTCAACCCCCCACACACCCTAGGTATATTTGGCTAGGTCAGAGCATCACAATTTCCTGATCACACAAACCTGGAAGCATATGAATACTGTTAATTTATTGCAACCTAAGTCTCCTAACATCTCTTCAGATCTCATGACTTAAAACAGCTTAAAAGTAATATGTTTTGCCTGAAACCCCAACACACCAGGGGAGTTGAATAATTTTGCTCCCAACTGTAAATAAATATATTACCTTGTCGCTTTGCATCCTGGTAAAAGTTGTCTTGAACAAAGAAAAGTAGAGTTAAAAAGAAGATCTGCTCTCCATTTGTTTCCAACACAAATAAGGCCTCAAGAGTCACATCTTTACCACAGTAGGTGATGCTGCTGGAACAAACACTGCAATTCTGGCGAACCGTGTCCTGCGATCAATCCCAGAAAGAGTCCTCACAGTGCCTTTAAAATGGTCCAAACTTTTCTCTCCTCTACAGCTGCTTCTTAACTAAATCAAGATCACACCTGAGATTATTCTCTTGGTCTAAATAACAAAGCTGTGGTCATTTTTTGCAGGAGACCACACAGCCATGCTGATATTTGGTACAACAGAACTCTGATCCAGATGATTTTACTCTGTCTTTGCACACCAACCATTTGATGATTTAGGACAAATCTAAGAGAAGTTCCTCTAAACATCTCATTGCTGGAAATGGTTTCACATCAAAGTAGGCTGACAGCTCAGTTTGCCTCATACTGAGTCTCATGCCAGTGATAAAGCTTCAGTTTTTAAGACATGCAAAAGAAACCAGAATGACATGACAGGCGTGTTTGTGAGCATGTTAGTGCAGTGTTTCACTCAGTGCTCTGTGACTGTTTATACAAACTGTGGCTTTTCATGTCATCAAAGAAGGCAGCTCAGACACAGCATGAATAACAAATCAGAGACTCTAAGTGGGACCAGTGGGAACACTCGTGCGGATGGGAGGGAACTGGTTCCAGTGAGGTTTGCAGATCTCACGACACCACCCTCATTTTCAAATGTTTTAATGAACATCAGTATGCTAACATGTATTCCAGGACTTCCTGGTCACTATCCAATCACGCACCACCATCAGTGGTGACAGCAGGTCATGAAGCAGAGACAGAATCACACGGATGCAGATAGATGAATAGGTTGCGATGACAACCAGAATAGAGAAATGGATATACACACACAATGAGCTCAGTTTCATTTAGGGAGAGTGCAGAGCTGTGTGTGTATGTATGTGTGTGGTCTCTAAGAGGTTGTGCATGGGTTTTAAACACATAAACATAGTTAACTTGGTAGAAAGTATCCTTGAGAGCTATTTCAGTCTGTAGATCTGCACAGTAGTTTGTTTTTCTTTGTAACATCTGGATCTGTTGTTTTACAGTCAAGCCAAAGCCAGCATTTGGTTCCCCTGCTGGGTTACATTCACCACGCTCTGGGACCACGACACGCAAACAGTGTCCTTCATGTTACAGCCCAACGTCAAACCTTCAATTATTTGTATTTTTCTCTTACTTCAAGCTCACTTTCAATCCGTATATCTCCCCATCGTCTTCCTAGAGCCAGGAAAACATCCTGAACAGTGATATGGTTTCTCTTTGATTCATTTTCTCATCAGTGTTGTTTAAAACATAGTCAGTGAAAAAAAGCACTGATTCTGAGCCCCCATACTTTCAGGCTGCATTCACTTGAAAAAGTTTGCTTAGGTCCTGTTTACACGACAACGCCTCACAGTGTTTTACTCAAAAATGCAAAAAACGTGGAGAAAAAATTCTGCGTTTATACGGAAACGCTAAGGGACTGAAAACGCTGTAGTACGCATACACGGCCAGTAGATGGCGAAATAACTGTAGAGTCTTTTGGTAGCCCTCTGCTGAAGAAGAAGCGGGCTGATCATCAGGTGTATATATTAAATACGTCTTATCTGAGTACAGAAGTGGAGCAACAGATGAACGTTTTGTTGACAGGCAGTCAGCAGATTCAGCAGCTCAAGCAGAACCCGGTAAGTTTGCCATTTAACTGTTGTTGTTGTCCGGTTCGCAAAAGTTCCCACAACAAAAGTGGAATGTGCACACGCAAAATGGAGCGTGACGTCAGCGTTTTCACTGAAAACACCGGCTTGCCGTTTTTTACGGCAACAGAGGCTGCAGCATTTAAGAAAAATTCCACTCTGGAGGGCGTTTTAAAAAAGTTGCGTTTTAGGTCGGCTTAAACAGTGTTTCTGTATAAGCGACAGGCCAAAACGCAAAAAAAAATTAAAAATAAATTGCGTTTCACCCTGATACCGTTGTCGTATAAACGGGGTCTTTATAACTTGCTTTCTATCTTGTTCAGCAACAGCTCCTACAAAGATGCCCTGAAAGACACCACAAATCTTGAGTTCTGCTTTCAAAGATTGTGCAGTAAATGCAAGCAAGAGCAAGTCAAATGAAAATCTCAGACATCCATCCAGGATGTTGGTCAGTGTGACCCTTGATGGTGTAGCTGACAGCCAGGGACGTTGGAGTGGATGGAAAAGTGGGACTGACTACCAAGGGCCCAAATGGGGAAGAGGGCCCTTAATGGGCCTGAAATAAAATGTGTTTTCTACTACACTTTTCTTTAGTTTTGTGTTATAACTGCAATGGTATTATCAAAGTTGTCTGAATAAATAAACATTCTGGAAAAAAAGAGGAGTCTCTCTCAAAGGCCCCTCTTCGATTGCACAGAATGGTTTAGTCCATCCCGTTCCTAATCTTTCAGTCCTCAAGTCCACTTATTATAAGCGACTTTGGGTTTGTTTTCCTGTAACGTTTCTATAAATCTCGTCAGTCACAGGTTGTTGGTTTTGGACTTGTATTCTTAAGTGTAGTTGCTTATTTGGGCTTGCTTTGCAGCCTTTGTGAGCCGCACCCGATTCTCTTTCAGCTCTCCACAAAAAGAAACACGAACACGACGACATGATATGTAGCTTAGAGTTGAGTCGCTTAGCCAGGTTAGTTTTTAGCACATATTTTTATCTGTTGAAAATAAACCGTTTTATTCTCCAGATTTAGATCTTCCTGAGGAAATATTACATTCACTCTTGTGATTATTTATTTACATTTTTCATGGCTGTAAAATCAAGTTATAGTTATGTCTTTCAATGGGTCATTGGGTAATACAGGTGTGCTTATAACAAATTAATACGTTGACTGTGGTGATGGGGCCCACTGAGATATTTTTTCAGGGGGCCCTGAATTCCTAGCGACGCCCCTGCTGACAGCCAACAGTAGCATTAAAGTTTATTAGGCCTCTACAGTGATATCTTTACAGCCACTCCTTTTTTCTACTCTGTTCTTCATCACTCTTCTTCTCTTCTTCCTTCTTCTGCCTCTATGTTGAGATAACTCACTGCTGCTGAATTTCTGTCTACCCTTTAATTTCTTGTTATCATACTTCCTCTCTTCCTCTATTAGCTTTGCTCCTTTCCTTTTCCATTCTCCTTATCTTCCTCCCCTCTCCTGCCCCCTTTGCTTTCCTCTCTTATTTTCTTCATACTCTTTATACTTTCTCTTTCATTTCCTCTTCCCTTCCTGTCCTTAACCCTTTTCTCTTCCTGTAATCTTTTCTTGCCTGTCCCTCTTTGACTTCTGCCATCCTTTTATTTCCTGCTCCTTTCCCTTTCTCTTTTATTTTCTTCTATCGTCTTCTTTTCTCTTGTTTTATCTTTCTTATTCAACTCTTCTTGAACTTTCCCTGTTTCTTTGTCCACTTTTTTATTTCCTCCCTCTCTCCTTCTTCTCTGTCTAAAATCAGTGATACCTCCTTTTTCTTCTTTTGTTCTTTAGTTTTCTCTTCTTTGTTGCCTCCACATATCACCTGCTCTTTAAAAATAGATAATCTTACCTCCTCTCTCATTCCTTCTTCTCCTCTCCTCTACCTCCTCTCTTCTCAGTGCCCACCTTGAATCTTTTTTTTACCCCCTCTTTTCTTGTCCCCACCTCCTTCCCTCAGGTATGCTGTGTTGTTTTGTTTTGACCTGTTCATCAGTGTGATGGATGGAAACACATTCCTCCATCGTCTCCCAGTCGCACCTCTTCTCCTCACGCTTTATCACCTCCTCTCATCTTCAACACAGCCTCTCTCTGAGTCTCAGTTCAGACTGTTCAAAGTACCAAGAGACACCTTTGATTTGCACGACACCAAAACTCGTAAACAAAGACAAATCTTTTGTTTTCATTTCAGAATTGTATGTAGATATCATTTAAACTGCCACTCTTTGATCTTATCAGATTCGTTGGACATCACTGTAGTCCAGTCACCTATCAGACAACAAACAAACAATCAAAAAACCTTTGGACGACCAAAAATCTTTCAAATTTGCAGAGGAAATGTGAAGTGATGGTGGATTTGTGCTGAGCAATAGAGTCTCCTGTGATGTTCCAGAGCCAGTGGTGTGAAACTTTAGCTCTTAAAAGAAATTTTCTCACCTCTGAGTGGTTGATCGGCTCACTATACTGAAGTCTGATGAATGACACCTGCTGTTTGATTGAACACATCAGTGTATAAGACAATCCCTTCCAGCCAATCAGACCTGACTCTACCTGGAGGAGGATCTCAGACCTTCTGACTGACAGAGCTCCAACATCACTGCACATGATTTTACTAGTTTTATCACACTCACTGTGTCATGAGAGTGGTAGAGGCTGTTGTACAAACACTGGTAGCTGTTTGATCCTACCAGCTAGCACAATGTCCCACATCATCCCAGCGCTGATCATAACCATGTAAACATGTTCATTAACATGCATTAGTCACAACATCCAAGGCGGATCATGATGACCACCTTTGTTTTAATTCATCAGTGACCATTCATCAACTCTGTTTTCCAGTCATAACCAGTTCGAGGTGAGCAGCTGGTTTCTGGTTTCTCTCTCAAGATCTCAGCATTTTTATCATTTTGTTGTAATACATGACCATTTACTGAGTCTGTGTGAGTGTGAAGAACAAAAAAAATAGTTCTAGATATCAAGAAGTTAACTCAAATTATCATGTTATCTGAACATATTGCCAAAATATACAGTGCTTAGCAAATTTATTCAACCACCACCAGTGTAAGGTGTTTACCACCACTACCCTAAATTAACAAACACTTCTGCTGTTTCTGTGATGGCTAATCCAGCAGGATGTGTAAGCTCTTTAATCAAAATTATACTTCTAAAGCTAAAATATATCCATAATTTCTCAAATGTACTGTTTGACAAAAAAGCAGAAAAAAGTGAAGCAAAGTTTTATTTTTTGATCGACAAATTACAGCTATTGACTGTAATAAAAATGTGTTTCTGAACAGAAAAAAATGTGTTTGAGTGGTTGTATGACATTTTTGAAAAATTTCTGACTTCTCACAGAATTCCAGTTTTCTGGCTTAAATTTGGGAATAAACACATAAAATCAGCCTGAAACTCCTCTTTTCTCTTCAAAATGGTTTTTAATGCAGTGCTGCCTGAGGGGTCAAAGGTCACGGGCATTCAATGTTGGTTTTCGGCCTTGCTGTTTACATGCAGAGATTTCTCCAGATTCTCTGAATCTTTTGATGATTTTATGGACTGTAGATGATCAAATCCATCAATTCTTTGACATTGTACATTGAGAAACATTGTTCTTAAACTGTTGGACTATTTGCTTACGCAGTTGTTCACAAAGTGGTGACCCTAAACCCATCCTTGCTTGTGAATGACTGAGCCTTTCAGGGATGCTCCTTTTATACCCAATCATGACACTCAACTGTTTCAAATGAACCTGTTCACCTGTAGAATGTTCCAAACAGGTGTTTTTGGAACATTCCTCAACTTTCTCAGTCTTTTGTTGACCCTGTCCCAACTCTTTAGGAATGAGTTGCAGCCATCAAATTCAAAATGAGTGAATATTTTTTTAAAAAAAGTTTATCAGTTTGAACAATAAATATCTTGTCTTTGTTGTGTATTTAACAGGATTTGAAAACCATTTTATTCTGTTTTTCTATACGTTTTACACAGCGTCCCAACTTCATTGGAATTGGGGTTGTAATTGAACAATTAAAAATAATAATGTAAAGACAGACGTTTATGGAAACGTGAGCTTTAACTTGTTGTCATATAATGGCATCTACTTTGTTAATATATTTTTTTAGTATTTTGTAAAATCCCATGAGATGTTGTGAAACGCAACCCAAACTTTATCATTATGGCCATTACTATTTTTTTTTTCTAGCCCAGAGTTTTGAAAAGAAGCCCAATTAGGCAGGAAGCCATACAACCTGGCAACACTGACTACTGTATGGACTTGATTTTTTTTTTTTTAGACCAAGAGTTGGACCAGGAATTGATCCTTTGACCATGGACGGGTCCTACAGCCTCTGTAACTGGGCCTCCTGCTCTACCAACTGAGCAAAGCTGGCACCTCTTCTTACACAATTTAAAATAAATTCCATTCGTCAAAAGTCTGATCCAGATTAAAGACCATTTACATTATCTCGGCAGTACTGATAACTGGAATACCTACTCATAAAACAAGGAATTAAAGTCTACTGACCATCTGTCTGCTGTGTGTGTGTGTGTGTGTGTGTGTGTGTGTGTGTGTGTGTGTGTGTGTGTGTGTGTGTGTGTGTGTGTGTGTGTGTGTGTGTGTGTTAGTTCATGGAGAAGTTTTCAGACTCATTGGAAATGAAAGCCTCTTGTCCATAAATACCCACCGATCCCTGTGATCAGATCAGAGAGCTGTGTCTCGACCCACACATTCCACACATGTGCATTATCACACTGATGGTTGGAAACACTTTGTCCTTTATGGGGAATCATAACTTTGGATGATTTAATGATTGAGTCCAGATAGGAGGAGTGGAAGAAAAGAAATGATGTGGGAAGAAAGGAGAGCAGGAAAAAGATTTATTACGTCTTTTTGTGTTAAGATCCAGAAAAAAATGACTGTGCCCCATCTACAGAATTGTTTATGCTCAGTTCAGTCATGTGTGAAACATTCTTGGACACTGTATTTGTGATGTGGTACATGTGGACAGAGTGCGTATAGGTCAGTGTGTTAGTGTGCATGTTAAGTGTGCAAATACATGTGATCGCTGTGTACAGAGAATGTGTATGACAGCACAGAGGCCATTTGTGTTTAATTTAAGTTGGGAGGGAAGGAGACCCAGACTGAGAGGCCTGTCATCACTGGGAGAGGACTGTTCAGCGCCCTCATCTCAATAATGGCTTCCAGTTGCTCATAAAACACTGAAGCATGGGAAACCAGGACAGTCCAGAGCCCATCAGAACTTCCTCGGACAGCCAACTGTCCGGCTGGCTGGAGCTGTGAGCGCGGGTATGTGGAGATGATGGGCAGATGATTTTCCCATGATAATAACTCATCAGAGACAGAGTACTTCTCTTGACATGAGTCTGGATGCGCTGGCAGAGCTTTTCTTATTAAAAGAGTAGACCTTTAAATCAGTCTGATAGTTCTGTATGACTGCTGTCAAAGATGCTGTGTTACTAATGAATCAATGCACATTCCTTGTAACGCAACAATATCTTTAGCAGTGCGACGGCATTGTACTGCCAAAGTTCGAGAGCAAATATGAGATCCACGTACCCAGCTGCAGAGGAGCAGTGCGTGCATCACAAACATTCAAGCAAGCTGATATTTGCTTGTACCTGATTCAAACATTACAAATTACTTTTATGAGAGCTTTCATAGTGCTCGCACACAGAATATCTCTGTCTGCGCAAGCAATACAGTGGACCCTGAACGCACTCAGAATCTGAGAGACCTCACAACCACGGTCATTGCTCTCCTGCTTGTAAGACGTTCACCTGCTCGCTCCTGAGTGGATTTCCCTTTTGGCAGTAGGTAGGCGGACCCAGTCGTCATTGTGTCCCTGAATGTAATTAGTTACTGTACTCGTCTTTTATGATTGGCAGTTGTTTGTGTGTTGGCCGGTGAAAAGAGAGTGAAAGTCTGAATTCCTCTGAAAGATTCCTGGAGAATGGCTGTGGAAACGCCTCACGTAAGTTATATGATTTTACTAGTTTTATCAGTTTTGCTACTAACTCTCCTGCTTTAATATGCATCTTCCTCAGTTGCAACAGCCAGTCATAAAAGACGAGGACCGTAACCAATTACCTCTAGGGATACAATGACGATTGGGTCCGCCCACTGACTGCCAAAATGAAAATCTGTTCACGAGAAAGAAAGCAATGACAGTGGTTGTGTGCTCTCAGATTCTGAGTGCATTCAGGGTCCACCGTCTTGGTTGTGTGGACACAGATATTCAAAGCTCTCACAAAAGTAATTTGCTTGCACGAATGTTTGACTTGAGTTTTGGCCATCATAGTCAGTTATTTGAGAGAATGGTTAAATGAGAAGAGGTCAAAAGTTTGGCCAAATGAAAAACTAAACTTAACTTACTTAATTTAAACTACTGCTGCGAGGAAATCATCAAGCTAACTTTCCTCCCAAAGCAGATGGAGTTTCTCAACTTACTTTGTAGCAAGTCCTTAATCTGAGAAAGTAATCCAAAGTTGGATGGCAGGCTGGAGGCCAGTATGCGAACTAAACAGATGACATAGGGTAGGATGTGTTTAAATGTCATGTTGAAAAATCTCGCATAATATATATGTTTTAGAAGGAGACCGTCCAACTTCCCTTGGCCGAACTGTTGAAAAGGTCATGCAAAATAATAATAATAATAATAATAATAATAATAATAATAATAATAATAATAATAATAATAATACATTTTATTTTAAAGTGCCTTTCTCAACACTCAAGGACACTTTACAGAGTGGTTAAAAACATAATGAATAAAAAATACAATACCAATAAGAACAAATAGAACAACAAGTAAAGGAAGGTCAAAATAGATCAGTGAAATTAAAGAGAGAAAGCAAAAGTGCAGCTTGAGAGCCAAAACACACAGTTAAGTGCCCTCCTTGCTGGTTAAAACAGGATCCCAGTTTGGATTACCTGGTGCTCATATTGTGTTGCCATTTCCTGTATTTTCAATGAAGTAGATCTAATTAAATTAAAATGTTTCAGGAGAAGACCCTCAAAACTCCCAAGGATTTCTCTCTTTCATTCATTCATCCATGTCTCTGTGTGTTCTTCACAATCCAGTGTTGAATCTACACAGTTCTCATGGATGTTGATCTTATAGCAGGCACAGATAAGAGAGAGCTGCTTGAGGAGCTCCTGCTTCCACCATCTCTGATAGAGAAAGTAGAGCAACATCCTGTCCTGCAATCCAGGCTCACCTTCTCTCTCAGTCTGTCATGGTGAAAAATCTCCCTCAGTAATTTGTAAAATCCCATTCTTTCTTTCAGTTCAGATATCTGACGGACAATCGTAGGTTATCTGTAGTTGTAAAAGGAAAGTTACTGAATCAAATGTGCACCCTTAATTTCACTCATGACGACAACATAAAAAAAACTTGACAAAATTCAAAGTTAAGACGTCCTGAGAAGGAGTAGGTATGCTCATAAATCCATGTCAGACTGAAGCTGTTTTGATGTTCTCATGGTTCTCTGTAGCTGCGTGCTGTTGACAGCATGGTTTGGATGTGGTTCGAGTGAGGGCAATGATAATAAATCAAAAGATAAATCATCATTTCAAAGCATTTTTATGTTACCTCCTATAACTTAGAGAAAGTAAATATGACTAAAATATCACAAACAAAACCTGAATTCTTGTGCAAGAATTTATTTTCCTCCAGCTATCCCACAGTGAAAGCCTGATCAGTTACAAACAGAAAGGACTCTATGGTTTCCCTGTATGTTCTGTATATACTGTAGAATGTCTGCATACTCTCCATTGGGGCACTTTAGTTCTGATCCATGTCAACAGATTTGTGTTTTATTGGGTGGAGAAACAGCAGTAAGAGCCTGTGGCTCTATGGGCACCAAGCATGCCAGCATAAACACCTCTTACATGAACAAGCAGTTGCAATTTTCCTGTTTCCCAGAGCGACTGCTTGTATTTGTGTGTGCATGATTTCATGTAAGCCTGAACAGCAAGTTTGTGACTGTGGGGCGAGAGTCTGATTGTGTAATCATCACAGCAGCATTTATAGAAAAGAAGGTGTACTGACCAATAAGCTGACTGGCTCAGGAGATAATAAACAAAGAAAAGCAACAATGTCCTTTCTTTCACAAGTTACTGCTCTTATGACATTTAAGCTATTAAAATGAAGGCACTGAATAATATAAACTTAGCACATAAAGTAAGGAAATCTTTGTTTGGTAGATGATTTCTTCATTGTAACAATGCTGCTTCACAGTAAATCTTACCGTAGCATTGGAAAGCCTGTGTATTTCCCTATAAATGGTGCTATATGTGTAAGAAACAGGCATTTCAGTCAGTCAACTCACGTTTTAAATGGTTTATTGCAACAGCAAATTTATTTTCATGTTTGGCACCAGGCTCCGATCTCATCACTCCTGGCAGAAACGTTTACATGGCAGCATTGAGGAATGATAAGTAAAACATACAGAACATAACCCCCTCAGAGCCTGCAGGTGGATGCTGGGGTGGCGGTGGGGGTGAAAGAACATGCAGCAACACAAATGCAGGGCAGCAGCGGCATTGACAGGCAGAGGGAGAGATGGGAGATTTTCCCCAGTTTAAATAGACCGCAGAATTGAGAGGCAGAGAACATGATTGGAAGAAGGTTATGACGTGTGGGACATGTGACGTGAGTAGTAGCGCAGCTCGAGTTGTCTGCCTGAACTAGCTCGCAGGCGTCGCTCCATTTGTGGCATGAGCACCATGAAAAATTTGTCAAGTTTTCTCTGACAATGCCAAACAGCTTGTTCTGCTGTTGCTATTGACTCCCTCATCACAAATTTCATCACGATTTTTTCCCTGGAGTCTATCACAGCTGTCATTGAGATTTAAGGGAGTACACACATCACAATTGTTGAGCTGTTTTTGTCCCAACTTTCCTTCTTCCCGACCAAAGACAGACAAAGCCAAAGATTATCTTATTTAATAGTCCCAAGACCACCATCATTCCCTCTTTTATGTACTCTTCCATGTTGTTTGGTGTTAGCCGGTTGTTGCTATCTGTTGCTGTTTCTTCTTCTACCTTTTTGATGGATCACGTTTGGTCATGTGTAATTTCTGTCTTGGAGGACCAGATTCTAGATCGGTGGTGGGAGAGAATGGTTCTGTGTGTGTGTTGAGATTATCAGAGCACACACAGTACGATCAAAACTGTTCAATGTCTGATTTTTGAGATTTTTGTTTTTATGTGCTGGCTCTCAGACAGATAAAACATTGGGAGGAGTGTCTCTGACACACTAGTCTCACAACGTAAATAAATTAATCATAAATTTTAATAACATTCTTTATATTTTTCTACATATTATTTTATATTTTATACAGTCAGTTTTCTTTGTGTGACTACCATGTAGTGATACTTGAATATTCAGGAAACAAACACGAAGTAGGGGCTGGTTAGCACTATGGATTAGTATGATCAGGCTGACAGCAGTGGAGACGTAACTTCAGCTGACGGAGGGATAAACAACAAAAGGACAGCACTAAACTATCAACAAATGGAGGACAACAATTAACTAGTACTGAACCAGAGGACCTGTTTTACTTTCCATGGCAAGGCTAAAGCATGATGGCTGGATGTTGAAGTTAAGGGTGAACAGCAGCTGCTGAATTCATCAGCTTATGAGGACCAAAATCATCAATGGGTGAGCAAAACATTTCATTTAAAATGCATTTTTTTTTTGTTGGTGTTTTATGTGGAGCATATGTTACTGTGAGCTGTTAATGATCGCTAATAAGCTAACTAGGCTAACTGGGAGTTAAGTTTACCATACTTAATGATCTCTTCTATGCAGCTTGCAAGCATTTAAAAAAGAATTAGATGGAATTATGACTTTTTCACGTCATGTTTAAGTACCAGTCACGTGTAATCTGTGTTAAAGACAGGGTTGCCAGGTGTATAATAATTAACGTATTTGTACAATAATTTGGCCCTTTGTGCGATGTATGATCAATAATCAAAAAAAAAAGTCACAATGTATGATAATTTGACAGTTTTGTGTGTTTGCAATAAGTCTGCCTCAATCTGCCGGACAGTTTTTTTTTTTTTTTTTTTTTCTTCCCTTGTCTGCATTATCTTTTTAGCTGAGCACTGTGTCTGGTGACAGCGTTTAAAAGACATATGCATTGATTTTTTTATTCTAGCAGTGACAGATGTGAAGACGTACATATTTATACATATAGTGAACCATCTTCAACCATGTGACGTTTCCATCCTTAGTGATGTTTGTCTCAGAAAAATGCCTATGATTGACAGAAAAATCTGTAATTTTTCCAGGTGAGTCTGGCAGGCCCTCCAGCATGAGGAAGATCTAATCTGCTGATCAACAGCTTCATCTTTAAACACAGCTCTTTGTTTCTTTACCTCACATATGCAGACACACAGTTTCCTTTACTTTAACTCACTGTGTCCTCTATCACTGCAGACAAACTCTGACACCCTTCATTCAGCTTTCCCACAGTGTTTTTCCCCGTTCTGAAGTTAATGACTTTATATCATGACTCTGAACTCCACCTTTACCCAAAAACAGTTTTTATCACAGCATTGATACAAATCACTTTCTCTCTTTGATTTGACCACCAATGTCTCTTTTTTCTTTAATTCCTTTGACACTAATTTTCTAATGTGGCTCTGTCACACTGTCACGCTATTACATAGCTATCAGCATCCGGCCTGTCAGCTATTATGAGTACTGTTTCAAAAAGTAGACAGTCTCAGGGTCTCATGATTTGTCTCAATAGTTCCCACCTGTTGGAGCTGCTGATCATAAGCTGCTGATGTGGAGCGGGGTGGTGAATGACCACAAAACTGAAGCCAAAACCATGAGTGCCTTTCAGATGCTAAACAGAGGAACTACATGGGACAATTGTGCAACAATAAGACTGTTATTTTGATATTGATGGGTGTACAATAATTTCCCCTAAAATACTATAATTTTGAGTCCCTTGTACGATAATTCTCTTTCCCATCTGTCAACACTGATTGAATACAGGCTGTAACAACTGGATGGTCAGCTCGGGCTGAGGTTGGGTTCTGTTTTTTATTGTCTTAAACTCAGGTGAATTTTGTACTGAAATAAGTGGCTCCAGTCTTGCTCTTCCACCAGAGTAATGGCAGTGCCCTGAAATCAGCCGTAGGATTGGTCTATATCTTAATACTACAAATTCATCAAACACAGAAATGAATCAGATTGTGTGGTGATGCCACAGAATTATAGTACTCGGTTGGTTAAACATGGGCCAGGTGTCTGTCTTCGGTCATGACTCTGGATCTCATCAGAGGCCCTAAACCACTTCTTGATCTTTGGTAGGATCATGTATGCTTCACAATGACTTCTTATTTACATGAAAAATATGTTACCCTGGTAACAGTGCAAACCCTCTTGTTATGATTTGGGGAAGACTCGTGGTCATGGGTAAAAGGAATCAATGTTGATTTTTAATGGAAAACAAATTGGCCGCCAACATAATAGGAGGATTTACTGGTCCCTCGCTCTGTGTTTCAGGCCTGAATGTTCTTCTCTGGGATATTGTCACATTCCTCAGGGTCTCTGGCCGACAGAGTCTGCGGTCAGCCGCACATACAGTTTGATTGTGGGAGATTGTGGGAGACTGGGATGCAGAGTAGGAATGCCAATGGAGTGATTGATGTCATCCACGCTGAGGACTGTGGTGTGCGTGTGTGAGGTGCCTTGTTCTCTGCTGTGCTTTGTCTAAAGAACACATGTTTGATACATTACTTGATTTGGACCACAGACGCTTGCGTGTGGCAGACACAGATCAGAACTCTGTCAAATAACATCATCAGTACCTTGGCCAACGCTACATTTCTGTGTGTGTGTGTGTGTGTGTGTGTGTGTGTGTGAGAGAGAGAGAGAGAGAGAGAGAGAGAGAGAGAGAGAGAGAGAGGATAGTAGATATTTCTGGGTGGAACAGGACACAGAGGGTTGATGCGTGACAGGATGATGGTGTGATTAAGCGGCAGAGTTATGAGGATTTGAAATAGTGTGCCTTTGTGTGTGTGTCTCTGTCGGTGTGTGTGTGTTTGAACATTCTTCATGGATCTCATCACTGACACCAAAAAGGCAGGGCTTCACTGTATCAAAACATTGTGGCTGTGCTGTGTTCAGGTTATCTAATTGACTTCAGACAGAACACTGAATGCTGAAAATAGATCAAAGGGCTCCCATCTACACATCAGAAGCACAAACACACACACATAAGCATGTAACACATTAATGTTAACAGTACTTTATAATGATAATTTACAAAGAATTCCAGTTTCCTGTTAGCTTGAAGGCTAACTTTATGTTCACATCATCTTTTTATCATGTTTCATTTTATTGACATAAAACTTGAAAACTTGAATTTTAATTGATTTAAGCCTGAAAGTGAAAGTTTGTTAGTTATCTATCTTCTGTTTTATCAGATTATCCAATCAGATTATCCTGTGGGCTGAGGTGTGTTCAGAGTGATATTTCCTGATAATCAGCTGTGAAAGGGGTCAGGGCCGACAGTCGTAAATATTAATGTCAGGGTTGGTAGTCAAATTCAGATAGACATTTTTCGTTATTCTGGTTAAAATGATCTTTATGTCCTGATGTCAATCAATACATGATGTGTTCTTAAAATAGAGTGAAAAATATCTGCTGTCTACAGCAGGAGTAAACCTGGGAAAACACCAACCAATCCTAGAGATTAGGATTCAATTTATTAGACCAATCAAATCCCGTCCTGCTGTTCTGCCCGCCTCCTGCGCCTACATCTCTCCGGTGTGCACTCACCCTGATTCAATGCTCATAACCAAGAGGGATCCAAGTACGCTGGAGAATGGCAGAAAAACTACCTATACTCTGATTACTGCTAATGAAACATCAAACAAAAATGATGTCCTGAGTCTGTTGTTTTAAATCAGTCACCATCATATGATCATGAATCTCGTGCATGTGAGTGGGGGCGTCATTTGGAGGAGCTCTGAGTGTGGGATGGCGGGGGCTAAACGGAGTTCTGAAGAGATGCTACATTCAAATTCATCTTCATTTTCTGTGACTGCCAACCCTGCCTTTAAACTTGTTCAATATTTATGACCAAAAATCCTAATGTGTGTGTAGAAAGCCAACGACTCCTGAGTCATGACTCTGTGAATAGTGATGTAGAATGGAATTTAGCCAATCAGGAAACAAGCTGACTAAAGAACAAGGAAGCAGGTGTATACAAATCAAGCATGGCTGAACTGACACAGGAAGTTCGTTGCTGCTATCTGTTGCTATGTTTCTTCTTTTACGTTTTTGTTGGATCACTTTTGGTCAGGTGAGATTTCTGTCTTGGAGGACGAGATTCTTGATCGGTGGTGGGACAGAATGGTTCTGTGTGTGGTGAGCTGAGTTTAGATCATCAGAACACGCCACACACAGTACGATCAAAACTGTTCAATGACTGATTTTTGATCTTCATGTGTGGGCTCTAACAGATAAAACATCTCTTCACATTTAGAAAATCCTTGTGTGTCATGTCTCGTCAGGTTTTTAAGTCAGACTCCTCGTCCTGTTTTGTCTTATGTGTGTTTCTCTTTTTTTTTGTTGTTGTTGTTTGTTGTTTTGTGTTTTTGTTTCTATTATTTGTCTTGTTGCTGTCAGGTCTCATTGATTGTGCCGCCTGCCCTGATTGTTTCCACCTGTTCCCCTTATCTTGTGTGTGCTTTAAGTGTCTGTGCTCCCCGTTGTCCTGTGCCAGTTCGTTGTTGTCTAGATCTAGCTCCTGAGCCTGTCTGTCCTCGTCAAGAGACTGTTTCCAAGTGTTGTAACGTTAGTATTTTTGTATTTTTGTATTTTTGCTTACAGCTTTTGCTGCGTTCTATGGTTTAGTATTTTTGTAGTCTTTTCCTTTCAGCCTCTGGCTGAGATTTGTGTTATTTTTGGACTTTGCTCTCCAGCTTTTGCTGAGTTTTCTTTCTGTTATTATCATTCATTGTATTTCCAGCGTCATGCTGTGACTTTGTTTTGTGTACTTTCGTTTCCTGATCATTAAATCTCTGGGAACGTCACCTGTTTTAAGTCCTGCTTTTGGGCCCTTATGCTGAACTGTGTCAATGTGTTTACCTGGCTTAATGATCAAAGCGACAACATGAGAGGAGTACAAAACAATGTTGTCAACCGTAATCATCATTTTAATTTTACACAGCAGCACTGCTCTTCTCACATGACTCACATCCTCTTTCACTCAGTGTTTCTTTAATAACTGATTTTATTGTTCTACTGGCTTAAACTTTTGTCCCATAGAATAACAAACACTCTAAGCCATTTTAAGCTGTAGCGGGGCTTTCCAAAGCCAATCAATGCAAGTTTCCATTGGAGGATAGATTTCTGTTAACTGTAGTGAAACACCTGGGTGCTGAGGGTGTGATTAAAGCCTGGTTTACGCTTTGGTGTCAAATTGACAGCATAGCCTACACTAAGCAGACCTACGATGTAGGTCTGCTTAGCCTTTTTTTTGACGAAAAAGCCAAGGCACATTGCCTGATGTGCATTTTTCCCAAAATGTAACAAAAATGACTCAAACTGCAACTCAGTGATTGGTCTGCTCGGCAGCATCATGCTTCTACATTCACAGTATTTTCTGATGTGCTGTGTGTTTCATCCCAATCGACGTCTCCTCTCTGTCCCTCTGAATAATAGTTATTGTATGGTATACGACAAACTGTATCAGCTTTAACTGATTATTATACACTTACAAGCAATGAGAAAGAAGAAAACATAGCAGGACCAGAAACAGGCAAACTGATGATCATAAAGACCACACTGCCCCCATGTGTTTCGGGGGAGTATTGAAGAGTGACGCAAGCACACTGAGATAGAATTACCATATTGACTCTTATATAGGATGAGATTTTTTTTTTTGGTGAAAATAAAGCAGAAACAGTTGGATCATCTCATAATCAGGGTCTATCCATTGACATGTTGTTAGTTGTCTAGGGTCGCTAACACAACTGCAACAGCAGAGGGCGCCATCTTTTTGTAAAGCCAGTGACTACACTGTGGCTGTGATGATCAGCCAATCACAGCAGAGACACAGCAACAGAGGATGATACATGTAGAGGCCATAGACTGTATAATTAATGGACGTAGTCTCCACAACGTCACCCGTCTGTTTCTGAAACAGACTTTTGAAGCAAAACGGCCGGCGCGGCCATATTGGAAATGAGGCAGGCTGTGAGTCTCCACAGTAACAACTATAGGACGCTCCACAGTCACGTGATCTGAGCTGTGCCTCTGATTGGATAAACCGACGATCTTAATATTGTCAAATCTGCCAAGTTAGAAAAAAATTTACCCCCCCCTACAGTGCATGCCGTTAACAATATTAGCTATTATGAGGGGAGACATTCTTTGTTTCAGGCTGTAAATGTGCTTATTTTGGCTGTGAAAACGGCTTTTTTTTTTTGGCTGGGTGTGTATGTGACTTCCGGTACTTCCAGGGCCAGCCTCAAGCGGACACTCGAGGAACAGCAGACTTTAGCACTTCCACATTGTCTCATATTTTCAGACTGGAGGTTGCTGCTTGGTAGAGGCGCAGTGATCATCCAGAGTAAAGAGGATCAAAAGCTGGGCAAGTTAACAGACAACTGAGGTTAAGTTTTAATGTTCATTTTAAGATAATGATGATCAATGCAGCAGAGACATTTAACAACTGTCAGGCAGCCAAAACATACAGAGAGTGACGTCTGAAGATGGAGCGTCCATAGAGACCATCTGAAAAATACAAACTGTAAAGGAAAAACTGGACGTGGTCCTCAAAACGGACATTTCCAAGAGACTGACAGGCGAATGTGTGAATTTGTTATTGAGAAAGGTAAGAAAAGGCATCATTAGCAGAGCTCTCATCAGGATTACATTTAAATACAGATGTTAGTATTTACAGCCAAAAATGAAAAAAGTCTCTGTTATTTTAATGATTTTCCCAGAATTTCAATAAAAAATAGTTTCTCAAAATAAAGTAATTTTGTTCTGATTGTATTAGATTGACCAATAGGTTTAGTATTTTGTGAGTTATAAAACTTCATAATATTTTACAGAACAACATTCTTTCAATGCTTTACTAAGTTCTATTAAGTATAAAATATTTTAAATCTCAAATCAAATTGCACTAAATTGTGCTTAATTTGAATTAAATGTCCTTTATTGTAAATATCAAGGTTTGAACTGGAAATGATCTGTATCATTATTGTTGAGCGTTTCACCATGTCATGGACTGCAACGTTCAAAAGTTGCAGCTGGTGTGTGTTTTTGCCATTGTTCTGTGTGTTCTGTCAGATACTAGTTAGTGAACTGGACACTCAGGAGTGAGTGGGAGGAGAGAGCGTTTTCAATAAGTACACCAGCTACCTTAATAATGTCATATTACAGCTCGGTGCTGTACAGAGTCATTGCTTGATTGTATATTAGATGTTTTGACATGTTTCCAATGTCACTGTGAGGTTGTATGACACTATAATTTACATTTTGCTTGAGGCACAGTGTACTTTATGAAAACCCTCACAGAGCTGCTCGGATTGCCTTAAGCTTTTAAATTTCAGTGATAGATTTGTTTTGTTGTAGCCAAGTTCAAGTTTAGGTGAAAGGCACATTAGATACAGCTGACCTGATCCATGACCTTAAAGAAAAGGAAATTTCCTTGTGTAACACTGGATTTTTTTCATGACCAATATTATGTAATGATCAGTACAGACGTATATCTAAAACTATGTTAACCAACAACAGCCCTGACCCTGCTTTTATACAGGCTCTGTTCATGGCAACTTGTCACTTTGACTGGGAATGTCCAAGAGATGTACTTGTTCAATACTTGAGACACACATCCACACAGACAGATTAAGGAGGCCAGAATCTCTGGAGTCAATTGGTCCCAGCCTCCAGATGACTTCTTGCCATGGCAATCCCTGTGTCCTCCCTCCAGTGGACAGAACGGGGAAACTCCTAATGAGTCTACAAAGCCAGAGACACTATATCATTGACAGACACACACACACACACACACAAACAGATTGACACACACACACGCCCACACACAGCAGTCTGCACAGCCAGAGAGTGAATGGAATTTATTGTTATTGTGATAACCTGGGAGTCCAGCAGCGGTTGAATGGGGCTGGAGTAAAGACTGTTTTAATAAGGCCTGATTTAAAGTGGGACTCCTTGAGGAGTTACACACATGCACTCACACATAATCTTGGAATGGTTCTCTCTCTCTCTTTCTCTCTCTTTCTCTCTCTCTCTCTCTCTCTCTCTCTCTCTCTCTCTCTGTGTTTCCCATTCTCCATCACTTTCAATAAGTTTCAAATCATCCTGCTTTGGGTGTGTGTACGCAGGAAGAGCTCAGAGGTATTTATGAGAAGCATTTACAACCATCTGTCATGAGTTGCATGCAAACCATGCCATCTTTGCTGAGATATGAATGTGTGGGAGTGTGTGTGTTCCTGTGTGTAACTTTACTTTTACATCCCATTGGGATCAGGTCTCAGTATGTCTAAACCGAGCAGGCAGCCATGACAAACATTAGGCTATTGAATTATGGCCTGCCTGCTCTGTGCAGAGCGTGTATCTGCTGTGCATGTGTGTGTGAGTGCATCGGTGCATGGTTGGATACAAATATTATTTTAGGTAAAGTCTATCCAAGGGTTTAATAGAGGGTGCCTAGTGCAGTGTAACACCAGCAGGTATACTGTAACTTATACTGCTATTGGCAGTGGCAGCAGGGGTGTAGTTTGGAGTTATTGGCATGTGCAGTAGACTCAAAATGAATACAGCAATTATCCCATCTACACATAGCTAACTTATTCTTTCATTGTCAATTACATTTATACATGTTTTCAAAAATGAAACAGACCTTTGTTGCTCTGTTTACAGTGCAGTATGTTGAACAGTGGAGCTGCTGAACACCACAGGCTAAAGTCCTCACTGTGAGCATTTGGTGAAGAATCACTGAGCTGTGTGAACCCTCTCAAACAGGTATCTGTGTTCAAAGAAGCTGAGAGATGTGAATGGCTCACTATAAGACCAGTTAGATTATTTTAATTTAAAAAATAACAACCTGGGAAATACCTGACACATTGCTTTGCATGATATGTTCCTGATAAGTTCATGCACTCAAAAGATATCTTCATTAATACATCATGGTGTAAGGGTGTGCCCTTAGAGCAGTGGTTCTCAACTTGTGGGTCATGACATCGACTACATGAGTCTTCATGGATTTTTATAAACTGAGCTCAAAATAGGTTTTGGATCATCATTACACTTGTTTTAAAATGCATCATCTTTTCATTAAATAAATTGAAGAAGTTGAACATTTTCCCCAAACTGGGATTGTCCATCCATCCATCTTCCACCGCTTATCAGGGTCTGGGTCGCAGAGGCAGTTATGTCATCAGCAAAGACCAGAGGCCCCTGTCCCAAGCCACTTCCGCCAGCTCGTCCTGTTGGATACCAAGATGTTCCCAGGCCAGCTGAGAGATATAATCTCCCCAATGTGAGTGTGTTCTACCCCAGGGTCTCCTCTCAGATGGGCATGCCTGAAACATCTCACCAGGGCGGCATCCGGGAGGCATCCTCACCAAATGCCAGAAACACCTCTTCTGGCTCCTTTCAGTGTGGAGGAGCAGCAGCTCTACTCTGTTTTCGGGATGGACTCATGTATCCCATTCGTGCTTGGCCTGACCAGGCCCTGAGGGTAAAGACCTGGCCACAAGGCCCTCTCCTGTGGGCCCCAACCCCAGGCCTGGCTCCACAGTGAAGTTCTGTTGACCCCAACGGCCTGGGTGAACTTGTCCCTGTTGATCTATGGCCACACTTTGTCTGGCTTTTCATCTAGGACCAGCTTGCCTTGGGAGACCCTACCTGGGGCAATTGCTCCTGACAACATAGCTTCTAGGGTCACTGAGGGACTCAAACCCCTCCACCATGGTGCAGTGGCGGCCATGGAAGCACCATGAAATGGTATTGTCATTGTTATGTTAGCTGTAATGTTGTGTCCCTGAAGCCAGATCAGTTGAAAACCATTGCCTTGGAGTATGACTACTTTGTGACAAAGCTGCTTTCCATGCATTTGAAACTGAAGGCCTGGAGACACTGACGTTAGGCTGCAGCAGTTTCCTCTTTCTTGCTGCCCCCATCATTTTTTTTTAAAAAAGGAAAAAATCTTATGAATTTCACTCATAATTAAGTTGAAATGCTGAGTCAGCATTTCAACTTATAGATCTTCGACTTTCTATTCACTTCTTCTTCTTCTTTTTCTTCCGTACGTTTTTTGGCACCTATCTCCTTCCACAATTTTTCACCGATTTTCACCGTTCAACTTTTAAACTATTCAGCTACTTTACGACATGTGTGCTATGACTTTTCTAATCTCTAACTCTTAAAATTTTTGAATTATTTCACTTTTTGTCAAAAAAATTTCCCATCTGAAATGACTGGGGAACTTTGACTTTTGCTCCTAAAACTCCTTCAACTTTGAGCTCCTCAAACTTCATCATACTTCCACTTACAGACTCCATTCTTGCTTTAAAATCTTCACTTATCTTTCCACTTTTCACTCATCTTTCAACTTTTTAACTATCTTTCACTGTTTTTGAGATTTCACTCCTTAAACAACACAAACTTTTCAGATTTTCCACTAAAAACTCAGCTCTCTGAGTGCGTGACATCAACAGTCAGAGTGGAGCAGCAGCTGATGACACATCAGAAATTTCACAAACAAATCGCTCGTAGGCCCACAAATTTCACTCCACGGTCATAAAAATTACATCAAAACGTAGGTATTTCCGTTGCGCTTCTGTCAAAGCAGCCTTTGAAGTCAAAGGATGGAGCTCTTAGTCAGGAAAGGGCCAACTGTCAGCCAAACCTGACCACCTCTCTGTATTTACTTGCATTTTGAATCTCTTGGGTTTTTCAGAAAAGGGTCACTAATTTTCAACTTGGCCGTGAGGGCAAATTCTTGGCCCTACATATATAAACTTGACATTGGCCGATTCCTCCGATCCTCTGGATTCCCACGGTGCTCTCATTTCTCTCATAGCTATAACGGTTTGGCCACAGCGAGCGTTTGTTCGGACCATTTCTCACCCCAAAATCCAGCCTGAGAGCAGCAGTCACAAAGAAGTGACCGTTACACTCAGCAGCTGTCCTTTGAAGTCCCATCACCATGGATACCATGCAGCTGCCCATGAATGATGACTCATAAGGACATTCTGGGGCATTCGGGGAGAGCCTGGCTATATTATTAAACAAGCACACACTCACACACAGACACACAGAGTCAGGACTCGTTTTGAATCAAATAATGAAATAATGAAGTGTAATGAAAGCTTACACACAAAGGTTTTCTTATCCTTGAAAGGGCATGTAAAGGGTTCAAACGTGTATGTGTGTGTGTGTGTATTGATGATGTTAAAGGTACATCAGTTCACACAAAACCCCCTCACATTTAAGTGCACGTAATGCTTATGTCTGTGTGTGTGTGTGTGTGTGTGTGTGTGTGTGTGTGTGTGTGTGTGTGTGTGTGTTTGTGTGTGTGTGTTTATGTGTATGTTTGTGTGAGTGTCTGTGTGCGTTTGTGTGTGTGTGTGTGTTTGGGTGAGTGTGTGCGTGTGTGTGTGTGTCTGTGTGTGTGTGTGTGTGTATGTTTGGGTGAGTGTGTGTGTGTGTACTTCTTTACTTCACATGACTTTATGCTATTTACACATAACTCATAGATTTTGCTGTTATTTACATTTTTTCAATATTTTATTGTTTAAACAGTCTAAAGACTTCTTCAGTTCTTCTTTGCTCCTTCTTTTCATACAACTTTCTCATTTCTTTATTGTTCTCACTCCTTCTTCTTTACTTCCTTTACTTCTTTTTCTTCATCACCCCTTCCCCCTCACTCCTTTCCTCATCACTCTGACTTCACTTTCTTCCTCACTGCTTCTTCACTCTTTTCCCCACTGTTTCTTTCTCACGTCTTTTACACTCCATCTTCCTCTTTACTTTTTTACTCACTCTTTCTTTTTCAATCCTTCTACCTCACTTCCTGGTCTTCTTCACTACTACTGATTCACTCTTTCTTCTTCACTTTTTTTCACATTTCCATGGTATGCTTTTTCTTACACCTTTCAGCAATTTTATTTCACATTTTTCCACATTTTCAGCTTTTTTTTCACGATTTCAAGTCTTCAGCGTCAGCATTTCAACGCATTTTCTGCAAGGAAATGCAATTTCTCTAGTTTCACACTGTACTCTCTAGAACAGTACACATAATCTTACAGGGTAGTGTTGCCTCAGACCAAACACAGCGGCTTCACACTTAATGGAAATGGCAATTGCATTTTGCAACAGTTGACAGGTGTTGTTCTGATGTTCCCTGATTGTAACCATCATCCATTGTTTGATCTGTTCCCGACCCTTCCAAGATAGGTTTCTATTCAAGTCAATGTGTCAGGAGCACAGACTATAGAAAGGTGGCACATTGAAATTAAACATTTTTTTCAAATGCGATAGATAGATCAGAATAAAAAAGTGTGCTAATCCGAGGTATGATCAATTTGTTTATCACAAATAGTACACATTGTATATATAAATAGTCCACACAATCTGTCTTTTTTGCATGGGAAAAAATTGGCTAGTGGTAGTTCTGATTGGCTGGTAACTTTAGAAACTTATCACACTGGTTGGTGATCAAAAAAGTTCATTTAGATCACTGGTGAGAACTGTCCAGGGTTCTACACTCAATTTTTGACTGTTTTGAATGCGCCAGCTGAAAAATCAAAGTGCACTATGTTTTTCCACACTGTCAATGTGAACGCCTTTATGCACTCAAAATAGTAAGAGAGGTACAGAATTAACAATTTGACACGTAATTTCACACATAATGGACCTGTACGAAATGGCCAGTACAACCAAATAAAGCTTCACCTGGACTTTTTGAAATGCACTTTTTTTTCTACAAGTGAACAAAAAATGCATTTAAACTCTATTAAAGATTACACTCACTGAAACACTCTTATAAATAATCTTTCCCAGTTCTATCAAGCCTGTACAGCTTTTGTCATATATGACAAAAACCATGAGTGGTTGTGATCCCCTGGCTGTACCTTTACCCTCCAAAACCTTGGTGCGTGATCAAATAGAAGAATAGCAAGATATTATAAAAACCTTTTAGAACCTTGAATAAATCACATCACTTTGCTGAAACTCAGGCTACAAGAGTCAAATATCAAATAGAAGAATGTAATTATTGTTTGTCGGTTCATTATAATTTACATTTCCTTTACTTGAAATAGCTTATTTTAAAGGAGACCGACCTCATTTACAAGTAACTTCAACTGACCCTCACTGTTTTTGAGCTAAAAGCTTTAACATGGATATTCAGATGACTGGTATTTTTATTTGCTATCACTCTCCCACTTTAATTGCCTTATGGAAAGTACTGAGACAGTTTGTCTTTCCTCTCAGACTCCTCTCCTCTACTCCCATACAATGATTTAGAAGCAGCATTATCAGATATCAAGATTTAAGTGACTTACTGTCTTGTTAATGGTGATAATCTGACATATTACAGCCCTGCACATTGTGCTGACTTCATCCAAAGCTCTAACAGTCATCAGTTATCTGCCTGTCGAAGATAAACACAATCAGTGCTTTGATAATAAGAGTCAGGAGTCTGGTAGAGGTTATTAAGTACGTGCAAGTCAGATGGTAAAGTATAAATTTGTGTGAGTGATCTTAAGTTGTACCTGGCAGAGACGCTGAGTATAAAATGTTAAGAAGGAGGCAGAGAAAAGGCAGCATGTCCTGGAATAGATACCAGGAATCATGTCTTAATGGTTGACGTGCAGTTTATTAACTTCCTTAACCAAGGCAACTCAACTTGGGATGGACCAGGCCTGTGAATCCACGTTACCAGTAGAGTTTCATATTAAATTGAACTGACTGTATTCACATGATTTACATGACAGCTACACCAACTGTTATTACATTTTTTTAAACACCCAATCACCTCCTTAGTCACTCAACCATTTATTTTGGAGCAACATAAACTATTAATGGAGCTTTTAAGGCAACAGTTATCCTCCCTGTAACACACACCATTGTTACTGACAAACTTAAAATGTGTCACTCCCGCTGTGCCAGCATTAATACACAGAGATTCACCCAGCAGTGAAAGGTTTCATCAGCTCTGTGCAGATTTGTTTGGAGATGGAACATATACATATGACATATCAAAACTTCTTTCAAAGAGAGCCATGTTTGAATTTGTGAAAATGAGAGAGGACCAGCAGCTCTTACTGACATTTATTAAATGTTAAAGTGATGTTTGAATGATCTGTTTGTTAACTATTTCTTTAAATGATTTCTGTAAAAATCAGTCTCTAAGTGTAGTTAAACATCCTTGTTCCATCATTATAGACTCATGAAATCAAACCTCACCTGTCCCTCAAATGACCTATGGCTAAGCCACGCCCCCCTCCACAAACCTGGACAAACAATGAACATTCAGTGTCAGGCGCTATGGGAGGTGTCACAGTAGGAGACGTTTCACAGGATGTCATCAATGATTTTTGAAGACAGAAAGATCACACATCATCTAAAGGCATCAAAAGGGTCTAAACTTCACATTGGAGGGATCTATAAATCAATTTACTGCTGAGAAGGTCCATAAAAAGCCTCAGTTACAAGACAAAACTTACAAGTCCAAGAGCAAACCTGATAAGCCACATCTGGTTACCATCAGCATCTCAGACAACAAGATAGAGGATCAGCATCAGTCATGAGAAAAATCTAACGGCGTTTACCAAGTTTCTTTCCGTTAGTTTGGAGCTACAGTATTTACATTAAATCATTCAGCAGAGCGTTTGTCAACCTTTGTTATGTGGGCTATTACAGATAAGCTAATGAAGCTACGCTCCAAAGAACAAAAACTAGAACAAAACAGGCCCATGAACTCCTACAAACAAAAAGACATGATGAACAACACAGCTAGGAGCTAATGTTAGGCTAACATTAGCTAACGTTAGAGAAAATCCCAAACTGTCCGTCAGACTGCTGTGGTGGTTCTAGTTAATGATAACTGTATATTTCTTTCCAATAAAGTGACAACATGTTACCTCAAATACGATGTTGGCTGACCTTAGGACAGACATAAACATCCTTGTTCATTTTATTCACGTTAACTTCATGTTTTGCTCTACTGCACAACTTTATCTAAGGAAGACACTTTTCTTGTTTAAGATGTGGCTTAGGGAAAGGGTTAAAAATACAACCTGTCACCCAGCCTCTCAGGATACCTTGTGTTGGAGTTGCATGTACCCCATGATCACCATGTGACCTTTTCAAGCTTAAAACCTCAGAAAAACTCATAAAACCGAACGAAAACTGACTGCAATGCATTTCAATGGATGTCCAGGTAGAGAATGTTTGAGTGTTTGGGATTGCTATACGCACTGTGACTGGCTCATCACCAATCACAATGTGTACCTGTGGCTAAGTATCCTCTAGGGTGGTACTTAGCCATAGGTCAATTGTCTCTTGATACCAGATGATCAGCAGTCAGTTTTCTGCAGTGTTACGTGCTGTGAACTCTGCTTCAGACCAAGGAAAATGTTCACCATTAGGGGGCGATATGGGGAAAATTTGTCAGCATGTTTCTACGGCAGGATAAGGATCTGGATCTGGATTTGATCAGGATTGTTTTTCAGGCTGTTTTTAAGACTATTTTTAACTTCAAACAACATTTCTAGCTCTAAATATTTCTTATCCTGAATTCTCGACATTTTTAAGCACCATTTTTTGTTTTTTTCCTGCACTATTTCCTAACTTTAAACTAGTGTTATGTTCTCTAATGTGTTTTTCAAACTCTTGATATTCATGAAGCACATTTTCACACCATGATAAAATCATTTAGGAATTGTTGAGTTTCTGCAGAATGCACAGAGCTTGGGCTTTTTTCAAGTAGACTGTGAACACTCCAGATGTTGTTTTGTGAGACGTTATTGGATAGAATTAATTATTTGTTTGTGCACTTAACAAACAATGTAAATGTGCACATAATTTCGAACATGATTCATTTCATTGTTATGATTTTTATACATTGTAAGATTAAAGTTTCTGCCATTTCTGGAACACATGTTTATATGTTGCTATGTTGTTGTTCATATTTATCATGAGAGATAAAAAATACATCATCTGACATAAGGCTACACTAACAGACTGCTGCCCCCTAAAAGCAGAAAAGACAACATTTGACAGACTCTGATTCTTGTGAATGAGATCTATCTATTAAAACTCAAAGTTTGAACCAAAATGTATAAATTACTGAATAAAAACCGTGCTGTATCACATCTTCATCATGTCTGGGTCTGGCTCAATAACAAGCCAGCTCTCTCCCTCTCTCTTTTTTTTTCTCTTGGCGATACGTTCGGAGCTCTGATGGATAGGTGGAATGTATGAATGACTGTCTCTATTTATTGAAGGCGGAGGACACAGGCGCTGTGTTGTTGGGACAGGACTTAAACTGTGACCCTGTGACCTCTAATCTCATACACACAATTTCAGGTCGATGCGTAATGAGTGTGTCCTGGTCACAGCAGGCCCTTTCACCTGACCATTCAAACACTCATGTAGACACAAGCACGCGCCAATCAGTCATCATGTCTCTGCTGGCTTTAATGAGTCAAAGTGACTTTGATAAGTAAGCTGCGGTGAGGTTAGCCAGCAGGGAAAAACTCAAGAGTGTAATTTTAGGGGACCTGAGCCAAAAGACGCCTCTGGCACACGACTGAGACTGGAAACATGAAGTGTAAGGCAGCCTCAGTGAGATGTTCACATGGCTGCATATTTCATATTCATGGGTTTCACGTGACGTCACACAGCACTCGCAGCGCCATCTTTGGTACTGACCTGAGACTGAATGTCAACAAGTGCTGTCTGCTATGCCATGCAGGAAAGAGTATTAGAGCCACGTTAGAGGGGGAAAAAAGATTTAGAGGTTAGAGTCGTAACTTAAGATTTAATTAAACCTATTATTTGTTATTTAGAGGAAGGGGAAGATTGGTGATTGGATCCTTATTCCTCAGCCTATACAGATCAACCAGATCTTGCAGTTACAAGCTCTTTCTTATCATCTAACAACATCACTCTCATAAATTCATAACTTTCTCCTTGCAACTTTACCCACTTATTTTCATGAATTTATGACTTTTTTCTCAAAGTCACATTTTAGTTCTTCTTATGTGGCCATAATGCTCTGTCAGGACTCTGTGTCTAGACACATTGAGTTAGATCACGCCCACAGTAGGCAGACATGTCCTGCATTTGAACGTCTGACAGACCACACACTAACATCTTCATCCAGTCTTGTCTCGTCAATGAAAACTCACAAACGTCTCTTCATAATTCAGTCAATGAAGAGCCACGTTCAGCTTGCCACCATCTCGTTATCATCATGAAAAAAAAGAGGGGGGTTGACAAAATAATTTTGTCATCGTCATAGTTAAAGGAAACACCACTGTCTGATCAACAGTGTCACTGCAATCAACGCTAAATGGATTGTCCTCACAGACCCTTTGAGCTGAGTGATTATCAACACTTCATGAAGCTCTTACACACTATAAGGGAACTTCCCAGTATAAGACGAGGGACTGTGAGCAATAAGAGCTCCACATTGCACCCTGTACATTTTTGTGTTTTTCATTCTTCTTCTTTTACCCTTTGATTTTAAATTTTAAACCTTAACTCCCTCTATATATAAATTTATATATTCTATTTTATATATTGTAGAGCCTCTAATTCTGTATTATTTAAGGGTTGGTTTTTTTTTGCTAGTCTCACATTATTTTCCTGCTAATTGTTTAGCACCATTACACCAAGTCAAATTGTATGTGTAAATGTACTTGGCAATAAAACCCGATTCTGATTCTGATTGATACAAACACAGAAAAAGACTGTTTTTGAATTTCCCAGCTAACTTCTGTGAAGTCACTGAGAAGTAAATGATATTGATGATTTTGCTTCAACATTTAAAACAGTTTTCTATCCAGAAATGATAAATTAAATTAATTAAATCTCACTTTTTTTTTCTCATTCTAGCATCCACACTTTTTTTTTATTTAAACAATGAGGGCACACATGAAGGTCATTTGCTTGAACTGTTTCTCTTTAGAATCATGACTGTCAAAAGTAAACCTAATTAACAGTGAAACCATAATTGAGACTTTCTGACTTGCTGATGAGTCACAGCCTCAGTAAAAAGGCTTATCAGTCCCGGTGTAGCAGTGTCTGAGGAGTTTAACATTCCTGCCATTCTCTCATAAACACTTACAAAAGTTATGTCGACTTTTTGGCAGCCAGGAAGTTGGCAGCAGTGACACAAACAAGAGGTTGGCTCTGTCTATACGAGGCTTTCAATCACGATCAGCATTGCTCACCGGCTAGACAAGACCTCATTGTACCTGTGTGCAATGAACTCAGCCTGATACGCTGAAATAAAAGAGCTACTTTGAATTACAACTCTTCCCCTAACTTTAGTAAGTTTAACTCATCACATCATTCTGCCCTCATGTTTTTTCTAAATGCACACTGACCGTGGATTTGAGCTGCTTAGAAAAGGTTGCTGCAGAAATGAGAACTGTTTTGAGCCTGTAAAGTAGAGCTGAGGCCCAGAGATAGACACAACATGTAAGACAGGTCCTGTGCTGTCAGGGGAGTGTGAGACAGGCTGCAGGTCACTCTATAAACCCTCCTTTATAAGGAAGCGGGCCACAACCTATCTCCCCGAGGACCTCCTCATGAATGAACCACTCAGCTTTCCCTCAGTCTGGTTTGGTGTGTCGTATGTGTGCACTGAGGCAACTGCATAAGCGTTCCTTCCTGGATATAATCAGAAGGTTCGAATTTTTCAGTATCCAAGAATCTCTACTTTGACAACCTTGAAATGAAGACAGACACTCATTCACCATAATATAAGTATCAGGGTTTCTTTGCTTGTAGTGTAGATGTCAGTCTGTGTACACACACACACACACACACACACACACACACACACACACACACACACAGACACACACACACACACACACACACACACACACACACACACACACACACACACACACACACACACAAACACAAACACTTTTCCTCCTGCAAAACAAGCAGTCTTGGTTAAGATTGGTATGCCGAGGTTTTTATGTAAAATGATGATGGGACTGAAATTCCATCACACCACCTCATGTTCAGCAACACATTCCTCAGAGAGCTTCGGACTGAGATGCTTCAGACCTACAGTTTATCCTGCTCCCCTTCACATCAGCTGCTTGTCATTTTACTCTATTATTTTTTTAAAGGGTCAGGACACCTTTGTTGGTCTGTTTGTGTATGTGAACCTTTTCTAAAGAACCAACATTGATTCTCAGAGAGCCAAAACACTAAAGATAATGTTTCCTTTTTTAATTTTTTTTTTTTTTTGTGAAAAATCACGTCTGTGGGGCACCATGGGGTCTGCCCTCAATTGGGTGGCCCGTTTGAATTTAGCCTGCAGCCTGTTTCCCACGTCACTCCCCACTCTCACCCTGTTTCTTACTCTATCCACTGTCCTATCCTCACTGATTAAAGGCATGAAAATGCCCCCCCCCCCAAAAAAAAAAGGAAAAAAAAAACCCTCACAGATGTGATTGAAGAGCATTTATCATTAGAGTATCATTTCCTGTCCGGGTTGATCTTCTCGGAGCAGATTGACACATGTTAGGAGCAGACTCCATGGGAAATAGTTGGTGCCAGGTAGTGATATCTTGATACTCATTAATTCTTCGGTTTATGGTTTGTTTCAATATGTTGAGCACCCTCGAATGCCGACCGAAACCCTTTATTGTTGGGGTTTATTTTATCTGTGGCACAGTTACCTGGGGCCTTAAATACTGGTCCAAGTGAGAATGAAGGATATCAACTAAATCCAAACTAATTTTCTGATAAATGGGTCTTACACCAAACAACCTTTTACACAATTTTAAAGTCACTGACAATTTTTTTTAAGTCAGGATAAAATGAGAGCCTCTGTGTCCTGACATAACAACGATATTGCTCTGATTTACAAGGCTCTAATATTTGATCCTGTTTGAGTAGCTGATGTGCTCGCTGTGTTCTTGTGTCTGCTTGTTTAGCAACAGTTACAGCTAGGATGCTAAAGAGAGAGCACTAAATGTTGGTTTTGCCTTCAGAATTTTTACGTAAATCAAAGAAACCAAAAAACCATAAAGAAAAAGACTGGACAAGCTCCATCTTAAGCCAGTATGTCTCCAGAACACATCCAGAAAAGTAAGTGAAATGCTACAGTGAGCTTACTTGGACTGTTGAACTTTCCTGTTACAAAGCTAACAACAATGTTAGCTTAAAACAGTACAACACAACATTTTAGAAATAACAGGAAGAACCTTTTCTTGGATGTAAAGGAGCCAGTTTTCACCTGTGCAAAGAAAACAAGATACAGATGAGTAGACATCCTTCAGACATCAGGTGATACACGTCAGTTAATCAGGAAACATTGAAGACAAAATCAGGATGCACAGACACACAAATACACAGAGAGCCAATAGCAATCCTGAGATTAGTGAAATAAATCAAGCCTTACTGTCTTCGTACCAGCATGGGACCCTCTATTCATCATAAGATAGTGGCAGGAAGTGCACTGAGCGGCCAGCACAGTACAATACATCCATAAAGTCATAATGGCCAAAGTAATCACACAGAGTATGAATAAAGATGCAGCAGGTGGCTTTCTGAGAAGAAATGAGAGATGAATTCTAATGAGTAGTTTGTTGTTGTGTCTTAAGGTTTCATTTCTTAGATTAAATGAGGAAAGAGCTGCGACTGTGAGAGGGAGGGTACATTTTAACACAAACATCACCTCAGCAGCCGCTAACAACTGTAAACACTGAATCAACAGCTATAATTTCATTTGAGAGGTGAGGTCTGGTCAGATTATCCAAGACAACATAAATCATATTCATAACTCAATGAAAATTAAATATTTGTAAGAATAATGTTAGAAGGGCTCATTGGGTAACGCATTATGAATACATTATACATATATATACACAAATATGTGTATATATATATATATATATATATATATATATATATATATATATATATATATATATATATATATATATATATATATATATAAGTGGTGGGACTTTGTGGCGTTAATTCGATAATAAACGTGGGGGAAAATTAACGGCATTAAAAAAATAACCCATTTTATCGTATTTTATTTTATAGTCTTTATCACACAGAACGGTTGTCAGTGCACGAGTTTCTGGCAGACGGATTATAGCGACGCACTGAGTGATGGATAACACTGATGACAGCGTCTTGCTTAGCTCGGTGGATGGAAAATTTACTTTTAAAAAACAGTCGCCGCGGACCGTCAGCGCGAGCCAATTCACACTGCATCCGTCTCAGGAGCGGAGCGCAGCTCAGCGTACTCATAGCAGCTGGATACACAAGATCACAGGAGAACCACATGTTCCCGCAGGAATCACACCCATGAAAACTACTTTCATGATATTTAGTATGTTAAACTCACCTGCCCTCCCAGAGCTTCATTAATTCAGTCCTTCCCTTTTAGTCTCTGTTGGTGTCCTTATATAAAGGGTGTGTTGTATCGTATATAATTATCTGGTTTTCCGCCTCCAATATTAACTTTTCCTCGTCCATGGCGTCAGATTTCCTCTGGGTCTGACCCGCTGATGACTGCTGGCCCTGTGCCAGTGTCGAAGTTTTAATATACGAGGATAATTTTACGATCGACAGGCTGAACATGGTGCTTTATTTTGAAAAGACCGGAAACTCTGATCGTTTTTCGTGTCTGTTTTCCTGTTTGGTACGATCTGCTCTGCGGAGATTGACGCGTTTTCAAAGAAAAATGTAACTAAAGCTACTAGCGCCGCTACTTGTAGCGTGCTACTGCCCATCTATGATTATATATATATATATATATACATATATATATATATATATATATATATATATATATATATATATATATATATATATATATATATATATATATATATGTATGTAGATGTAGTCTCTGTGACCTCAGCCGCCTGTTTCCAAAATGGAGATTTGAAGCAAATCAGCTAGCATAGCCATATTTGGAATGGTGTGGGCTTTGGGTCTCCACACTAACAGCCATAGTCACATGAGCTGAGCTGTGCCTCTGACTGGACAAACTTGTGATCTTAATTTCTTCTAAAGTGCAGAGTGTACCCCCTGTACAGTGTGTGCCATTAGCAAAATTAGCTATTCAGGATTAAATCATTTTTTGTTTCAGGCTGTAAACATGTTTATTCAGGCTGTAAAAACAACTTTTTTGGCTCGGTGTGTTTGTGACTTCCATTACTTCCGGAGTCACACAAGGAACTGCAGAGGACAGCACCTCCACATTGTCTCATATTTTCAGACCGGAGGTTGCCGCATACTTAATAATGAATAACACCTGTTTCTGTATGAATAAAACAATGAAGAAACTTAAACCTTCAGAAAATGTTACATTTATTTATTTATTTATTTAGTCATTTATTTTTTTATATTTTATTTATTTTTATTTCATTTTATCTTATTGTTGTTAACTTACCTTTCTGTGGGGTGCAGGTATGGCTTTGAGGTTAGGTTTTGCACCCCACGAGGCTAGTCCTCAAGTGAGTTATTAGGGTTTGAAACCAACCATCTGCCTCTTCCCTGCATGTAACCCCTTCACTCATACCCTGTTTCATGTCCTCTCTGCATAAAGGCATATAAAGCCCTGAAAAATAACTTAAAAAACAAGTTTACAAAGTAATTTAGCTCTGAAATACAACTCATCAAGATCTTCTTTATCAAAGTTCTGTGTGACAAAACAATATGCCTAAAGGCCTATTACAGCAGCAATGATGGCATGTTTTACTGCAGATGACAAGTTTGGTGGTCAACCAAAAAAAAAATGTTTGTTTGCTGAGCTTTTTTTTCCTAAACCTTATTTTCAATGCTCATATAACCAATGCAAACACAAAAGCTTGTCAGCTTGGACGCCAACCAGAAAATCCTTCCCAGACACAAAGTCAATGACATGTTATACTGCTGGAGAAATAGTGCTGTTTACAGCCTCAGACATAAACCCCCCCCCCCCCCCCCCCCCCCCCCCCCCCCCCCCCCACACACACACACACACACGCAGAGCCTGATTTCTGGTGGGGCTCTTTGCAGAATCTCTGTAGTCAAAATTATTCAAGAATGAAGGAATGAAGACTGACACCTTTGGAGTGTGCTCCACACATACACACACACACACACACACACACACACACACACACACACACACACACACACACACACTAACCACATTTGCCACATTGTCAGAGCAGCACTTGTCAAATTAATGCTGAGCTGCTGAAAATGCATGTTTTTGGGCTTTTCTCTCTCTCTCTCTCTCTCTCTCTCTCTCTCTCTCTGTCTCTCTCTCTCTAAATCATTCTCCTACACACAGACAACAAACATCCTGATGATTGAATTGTCAGCTCCCTAGCCAAATCAATCCCACGGGCAAAATATTAGATACCTTAACCTGAACCAAAAGTAGCTTTGAGTTCACCACCTTCCTTTTTTCCTGCCTTTGTTGAGAGCAGCATAAGAGCAGCGTCAATGGAAATATTTATTTTTAAGCAGCCATTCACAGACTCTGCAGCAGTGAGAGGGTAGATGCTGCTTGTTGTGGATGAAGTCAGTCTGTGCTCTGAAAGCACCGATTGCTGGTTTGATAATTAACAATCTTTTTTTGTTTTGTTTTGCTTATTTCTGTTTTACATCTACTTCTCTTTAACACATGCAGAAAAATAATTTTTGAATGCTGCTGGGTCTTCAAATCTGGCCCTGATGAAAATATAATTGAACAGCCTTCAGTTCAAGGTCAAGTAAAGACCGGCTATGATAGTCTTACAGTTTTTCTTAGTGTAACTTATTGTGGACATCGTCGCTGGAGCTCTCCTGGAGTTTCACCATATGCTGATGACATTTCAAAGTTATCAATTCTCTCAATTTAACAGTGTGTTGACAGCAGAGCTGGCTTAGCTGACACTGCATCAGGACAAGACAAATACCACATTTCTAATTTGATTTGTTTCACAGATGATCCACAAATATGGGGTTTGGGTGGGGTGCTTCCTGTCAGAAACTGCTGTATACCCTGCTGACAGGAGCCTTCCACTTAATCCCTCTCTGCTCATCTATTGAGCGAAAACATTTAAGTTTGATTGATTGATCAGTAAAGCTGTCATACCTCACCCTCTGCTTGCCATCAAATTGCAGAGAGCTAATTGTCACCAGATGGACACCTGTTGCCCTGTGTTGTTCAACTTTAGTTTTGAGCATAATACCATCATAACTCAGATGGAGTTATGATGTTCAGATACTGATGATTAATGCAGCAGAGATGTTAAACAACCATCAGACAGCCAAAAAAATACGGAGTTACAGAGAGTGATGACTGAAGATGGAGCGTCCATAGAGACCGTCTGAAAAATACAAACTGTAAAAGAAAAACTGATTGTGGCCCTGAAAACGTCCGTTTCCAAGAGACTGACAAGTGAGTGTGAGATCTTGGTGTTGAGAAACGTAACAAAGGCGTACCCACAAAGTAAATTTTGGTTATCAGAGTCTTTTTCTGGAGTTTGATCTTGAAAAGTGTGTGTGTGTGTGTGTGTGTGTGTGGGGGGGGGGGGGGGGTCTTATAATTGGGGTCATCCTATATTTGGATCAACACAGTAATTCATTGTTATGACGCGAGCAGCATTTTGGGTAAAAACCAGTTCATGTGAAGCATGACAAGGAACTTTGGATGACTTCATAATTTTTGCATGCTTTTAGCTTTCAGCATGCAGATTTCAAAGTGTTCATCTAACACTTTACCCACTGAGATAGTGCTGGCACTATATTACCTTGGCTGGAGTGTTATTACTGTAACACTGTCACCGTTTGTTCAATCTGAAATATTCAAAAAGCACTGAAAAACCTCAGAATTTTCCAGTGATATACAGAATAGAATAGAATAGAATAGAATAGAATAGAATGCAAAAGCATGTGATGTAGCTTGAAAAGCAAATCAACAGAAATGTTGTGACCCAGGCTGGGTTAAGGAGCACCCTGAGAGTCTCCTAATCTGACACCTCCTCTGAGGAGAGTGATGGAGGTTCCCCCTGAGATGCGCTGACATCACTGACATCGTTTTCCAATGTGCATGTCTAAAAACACAGAATGTGTCCATTTAACTGGATACATGAAATAAATCCTTTTCATCTAACCAACAGTCCTCGATGAGGCTTACACAAATCATCAGTTCAGTCACTCATCTTGTGTTTTACTGCTGACATGAACTTCACTTTACAACATCCCACAGCGACAGCATGTTCCCCTTTACTGAGCTGGTGATCAACCTGAACGTAACAGCTGTGTGTGTGTGTGTGTGTGTGTGTGTGTGTGTGTGTGTGTGTGTGTGTGTGTGTGTGTGTGTGTGTGTGTGTGTGTGTTTATATATCTATTTCCAGAGGTTAACAGCCTGTGGTCTCACTTGCATGCCAGGCCAGATCTTTTGGTTTTGGCTCTAATATTGTTAAACACAGGATATGCGGCCGAGTTGCTGCGTAATGCGTGTGTGTGTGTGTGTGTTTTAAGAGGTGGCTTCCATAGCAGTGCAGAGTAAACAGCAGCTATGCTAATACCAGCATCCTACCAAGCTACATATTAGCAGTGTTTTCTCAGCTGCTGTGGGCTGTCACGGTTCTGAATGCTTACCACTACGCAGTCACTGAATACAGGCCTGTTTCTGCACAACAAAAGACAGCTTGAATGCACACTCACTCTCTGTGGCTGTGACATTCTTCAACATTTTTTGACTAAAAATATTACATTTCAAACCATGTTTGGAGGCAAGGAAGTGCAGGGAAGGTCCACAGTCATTCTTAAATCATTGTCTTTCATTACTCATTCGCCTTTGTCTTCACCTCAGTCCCTCCTATATTCATATCATACAAGAGGTAACATCAAGGTTAGTTCATGGCAACAACTTTTCTTATGACAGCTAAAAACAGTAAACGAAGGTGAGCCTGAAAGTCAAGCAAACATGGGTGGTTACATCAACTGAATGTGAAAGAGTTTATGTCATTTTTGAAAATGTCTGACTTAGTATGAGCCACGTTCACCTGACCAGTCCAGAAAAAAAAAGTCTCATTTCAAGATATGAAAAGAGAAAAAGTGGTAGAAGTGGTCTTGAAAAAGTCTCTCTTCTAGATATCTGCCTGATCCTAATCTACAACTTCAAATGAGATTATCAGCACCAATAGAGGTTATTTCTAAATGATATTTCTTAGCTTCTTGATGAGGTTGGACAGGACTGGATTAAATTTTTGGCATGTGAAGTCTCTGACAACACCATTCCGGCTGATGAAGTTTAGAAAAGAGAAGAGCGATCTGTGTTTTTCTCTGCTGAAAACTATTTCTGTGGAAACCTGGACTGGAGCTGAACTGACGGACAGAAAAAGGACAGGAGAAAAGAAGAAAGATAAACAGGAGAGAGATACAGCCTGAGCTAAAGGCTAAAACACAGGCTAAAGGCTAAACCACGAGCTAAAGGCTAAACCAAGCTAAAGGCTAAACCACAAGTTAAAGGCTAAAACACAGGTTAATCTGTTTGTGATAATGTTCATTCCAAACCACATGCAGCAGTTATTCTGCAGTGATCTGATCAAACTTTAGAGTCTGTCAATAAAATTAAGAGTGAGGTTACGTTAGCTCTGATAGGTAGATGAGAAGGACATAAAGATGAGCTAATGTTACACGTTAACTCACAGAACACCGGGCTGTGAGTAGCACTAAATGTATCTGGCTACTAAACTACAAACTGACAAAGTTTGCTTGTTGTCACATTTCAAACAGCAGTGCTGTGTAACTGTTGATAAATACCTTACCTCGTCACGTTATATCTGGTAAAAAGTTGTCTTGAACAAAGAAAAGTAATGTTAAAAAGAAGATCTGATCTCCATTCATTTCCAAAACAAACACACATCTTGTTAAGAGTCATGACATCATGACAGTGTGCACACGATTCCAGCCAAAAGGTGTCGCTGTGATCCACTTCAAACAGACAGTCCTCACAGTTCAAATCAAAGGGATGCCTTATATCTAGATCATTGCTAACGCAGTCGGAATATAACTTGGTTGAATGTGGAGCACGTTTCCATTTTTTAAAAGAAGTTTATTCAAACAGTTAAAAAAAAAAAAATCAAACACAAGTCCAAATTACAGTTGATTTTTTCTTTTTTTAAAATCAAAGAAATCCTAACATTTAAGCAGTTCTTAATCTATTAAAGTAGTCGCTCTTCAGTCATGTTGTACAAAAACAAATAGACTTTAGGCACACGCATGACCCGCCTTCATCACCATGAAGCATCTGTTTATATGAAGCAGGGTCATCAGAATCAGCAGAGTGAGACACAGAGAACAGGATCACAACATCAGTGACTTTTTGGTCATGTCAATTTTTTTTGGTCTGACACAGCCTCTAACACCCCGTTATTGTTAAAAATAACTGTTGAGAGGAGCAGTTGTGGCAATCGTGTCTGTGTGCTCGTGTTCGTGCATGAAGTGTTCCGTGCTGAAGTATACCTCTCCAAAGCATGCCAAAGAGGAGAAGTGCACCGCGCTCAAGCATGGTACACTTGCAGTCACACTGGTCAAACGAACTGGACTTTAGGGCTGAAGCATGTTTGGGCATGGTACGTTCGGCCAATGTGCGGTCTCAAATGTATGTGTATGTGATGTACTCCAGACAGATTGTGCACCTTTTTGTTGTTGTAATTAAATGAACAGTGAACATAGTTTTATGTACTGTTTGCGTACACAGTGATTATTCTCACTTGAGTCAAACACTTTGTAAACACCAAACCCCTTCCCCAAGAGGAGTTTATTCTGGCTCTGTCTGTTTTACACCCCTGGGTATAATTTGGACCAGGCCAATTTATAGCCTGTGGTACGATCAGGCCTGTGCCACAATATACTTGAGTAGCCTATTATTATTCTAGTTTTTCTCTAAATTGATGGACACTGAACATCCAGCCCTTGCTGTCAGATGCACCTTAGCCAAACCTTTACATCATAGACTCATGACTCCTTCAGTGACCCTGTGATCTTAGTCATGTAGGACAGAGGGAAATTCTGGATTGGAGTGATTCTGGTAGATTCAGCCTTGTCTGCAGAGTGCCTCTGTAATTGAATTAGGAAGTGGTGGGAATCTAAAGAGCTGCAGAGAGGGTTGTAAGTAAACAGACATGGCCTTTAAATCCCCCTCTCTGTTTGAAGTGCCTAACCCCTTAAAGTCTTTTATGAGGTGTACTTCACTGTGTTGTGCTGTTAAGGATCCAGTTTCACAAGCAGGGTTAGTTAGTTTATTTTAGAACAAGCCAGTGAAGGTGGAGGCTGATGAGAGGAAAATAGTTAAGGGAGATGGGAGCGCTGAGAAGAACACAGTGTAACAGAGAGAAGAAGTCACACAGGGTTTCAGTTAAAGTGGTTAGTAACAGTTTGTTTAAGTGGTCAAAGGCTCCCCTGGGTCAGGGTCAGATCTGATGCTTGGATCTTGGACGGAGAGCTAGGAAAACACTCCAACCACCATTTAATATGAACAGTCTGTTTGTTGCACAAAAAGAAAACAGGTCACCTACACAGACATTTGAGGCATCTGTGGCTTAAATGCTTCAAGTCTGACTGAGAATCATCATGAAAAAAAGCTGCAGTGCGTCACTAAGAGCGGTTACTGACAGCGGTTTGTTGGCAGCAGGGCGATCAAGAGCTGCATGAGCCACCATTGTGGCCACACAGTTGTTGTGACCTGTGATACCATGTAATTTTGACTCAACTCTAGGCCATAAACTATAATTCTTTCATTTCAACCAGTGCAGGCACCCCCTGTTGGTTGTCAGAAAGTTTCATGGTGCTGCTAAATTGACCTTACCCTTGAAAACAAAGTTCCTCTTTGTAATACTCTACAGTCTATGTATGAGCTAAACAATGCAGCCTCATTTCCACAAAAACATCCCCTTCCTGCAACCTTCAGTGAATCAAGAAAAGGATCAATCATGTTAGCAAGCCTCTCATTTTGATACTTTACAAAGTGTATCATCATTGATTTTGTTATGCAGCCAAACAGTGCAATTTAATTAGGAATGATCAGAGAGAAGTTTGACTCCAGAGTCTGCTGATATTTAGCAATCAGTGAGGACGGCATCTCAAGAGCATCGAGCGATGAGTCAGTCAGTCATAAAAATGAGAAATGAGAAAAGCCTCATGTTTCCCATCTCTGCACAACAAAGTCCGAGCCTGCAAAGTCATAGCCTGATAGAAGTCACACACTCACTGACAGCAAGCTGATGAAATGTTAGTCCAAGACCCTTACAAAATTAAGCTAAAGACAAAGTCATCACTAAAGATATTTTTAACACTGTTGAGAAACCAAACCGTTCACTGTAAGCTGGACTTTCAGCATGAATCAATTACAAAACCAAAGTTTTGCCACAGTCGTCACTGTCAAGCCAGACCTGTCAGTCACTTGAGTTGTGCCTCTGACTGGACAAACCTGTGATCTAAGTATTTTCTAAAAAAAATCACCCCTGTACAGTGTGTGCTTATACTGTAAACAGTTTTTCTAATGCCATAAAAGTCCACTTTTTGGATTAACCCTTAAAAGCCTGACCCATCAAAAAATAATCAGAAAACTTTTACTTTTTAGAACTGAGAAGTTTTTTGACCCTTTTAACAAAATCCACAAAAAATATTGTTGTATCATTTTGTTTGTGATATATATGTATTATTTTTTGTATCATATTTGATACGTTGGGTTGTTCGGGCAACTTTTTTTTCACCAAAGATTCTTGGTTAATATGCATTCATTCAATGCAGAAAATACTAAAAAAGTAACAATTTAGGTGATATTCTTACTGTAATTTCTTGAAAAATTTTGGAGCATTCCTCAACTTTCCCAGTCTTTTGTTTGACCCTGTCCCAGCTTTTCTGCAATGTGTTGCAGGCATCAAATTCAATTCAATAGTTGAATATTAATTGCAGAAAAAAAAAATAGTTTGAAAAATCTTGTTTTTGCATTGTATTCAGTTGAATGTAGGTTAAAGAGGATTAGTGAATCATTGTCTTCTGTTTTTATTTACATTTTACACAACGTCCCAACTTCACTGCAACTGGGTTTGCTAATTCATGTTGGTGTGAGTAACTGAATAACATGAGTTTCAAAGACTCAACACGATCAATAGTTTCCTTAAAATACTGTTAAAAAGAAATGTTAAAAAAAAAAGTATTTTACTCCCTTAAGGATTATCGTTCCACTACAGGCGGCTGAAGTTGTATTTTGGCCCTTTTCAAAATTACTGCTCTTAGGGAATCGTCCACACACATTTTTTTTTTTGTTTGTTTCAGGAAAATCACTGATAAACTTTTTCGTTGTTAAAAGGTTCATAAATATCTCAGTTACAAAAAAAAAAAAAGAAAAGAAAAGAAAAGGAATTTCTGGCTATTTTTCTGATGGGTCAGGCTTTACAGGATTAAAGTATGGTCTTCCCCTCAGATTATTTTTCTTGTACTTAGCACACGTTCAGCTGCTTTTGCTGTGAAATCTTTGACAGCAAAATTCACATTTCATTGCTGCTCTTTCAGCATCCTGGCAGGAACTACAGGAACAGTCTTCATCAACAGATAGGTCAGAATCTGAAAGCAGTCTGAGTCCAAGTCGGACTAATTAGTGTTCCAGACACAGTCAAGCCTGAAGATCAGGACTTGATTTGATCCCTAGTTTAAGACCTGGACTTGTCTCACAACTAACATCTGTGTCTCAAAAAACTGTCTCAGACTTTTTTTGTTCTTTTGTTGCTTCTTCCCGGGAAAAAAATAAATGCAGTTTCTTTTTTCTTCTATCAGTTTACTCTATTTCAGGGATGTCCTGCTTTCTCTCTGTTACCCTCTCTGCTCTTACACCATCCTTAGTGTGAGGTCCTGAACCTCACTAAGCCACATGGAGAATTTATGATAGAGGACTCGGGCTGCATACCTTAGATTTCTCTTCAAACAGATCCACCTCCACGTGGGTACAGGCGCTCTATAAATCCATCCGATGAGAGGCTGAAAAAATCAAAGAGGGATAGAAATACTCTGCACAGGTTTTTTTAATACTGGGGTCTGACTGTGAAAACCTGAATCAAGGGCTTCACCACACCTACACACACACACACATGCACATGCAAACACGCACACCCACACACACACTGTACTCTGCAGACACTTAGATGTCCAGACACAGGCTGCAGCTCCAGTCCATAAGGCTAGATGGCGATGTGCATTCAAAAGCTAATTCCAACACAACAGGGCTCTGTGCCAGCACACTGATAACAGCAGTGAGGTTTCTCAGGTAGCAGCATGAGCTGTTTTCATTTCCATAGCACATAGGTCAGCATTTCTCTGAGACACAGCATTTTTAAATCATATCTGTTTTTCCAAATAGAAGATTTATCTCAGTAGCAAACCAGCAGCATGAGGAATGTGTCCATTAGTCACAGCGGATCATCTTATTCTATCATTGCAATGCAATAACAGTGAAATAAAGTGCATTTTGAGCTAGCGAGCATAAGTTCTCTTGCCAAAATGAAAGGATTATGCTAGAGTGGAGGTCTGAGAGCAGTGTGAGCCAGGTCAGAGTCAGGGGTCCAGGAGGTTTTAGGGCCACTGAGCTGCACAGTGAGAGTCATCTGCTGCTAATTCAGCCTGTGTGGTTGCAAGGTCAGCCCTGCTTGGCTGCTATGCTGAACAGAGCGGCTACAGCCAAGCCAAACAACGCAATACTCTACCATCACACACACACACACACACACACACACACACACACACACACACACACACACACACACACACACACACACACACACACACACACACTGCTCCAAGTCTTAATTTAGACTTTTATTATGATTTCTCCTCAATCTGTGGGTTTTGGACTCTGCTGAGGCTTTCTGACGCGGCTCAGCTCAGCTGTTCTCTTCACCTTGTTCTGTCTCATAACGTTTGTCTGTCCTGCAGTTTTAAAACAGTCTGTTTTACTTGTGATACTAAAACATTTGAAGTTTCAGTAGCTCTACAGCAAACATGGAAGCAGTTCTGGTACCCACATTGTGACATTTGCCTCATCCAATTTTCTTCCTGCTCCTTTTAGAGATGCATCCCCACTGCCTGGACTTTGACCTTTCAGAAGAATAAGATGTCACTCCAAGAAAAAGTGTAAATCTCAAGTGTGTGTGCACGCCAAAAAATTATGCCTCCTGCAGCATTTAGGGGCTTTAAGTAACTCTGTCCATTACTGCAAGGGTCCACCAAAGGAAAGAGGTGAAACTGAAGGAGCTACTTGAGCAAAATCACATATATGCGAGTGATAAGCTAAGCACAGACACACACAAACACACACACACACACTCACACACGCACACACACACACACACACACACACACACACACACACACGTGTGTGCACAGGGGGAGAGACTCATTAAGGAGGTCATAAATCACAGGGAGCAGTGCCAGCGAGCGATCACTCTCCCACTGTCTAAACACTGCTCTCACTCAGCCTTATTAGCAGGACTCCAGCTCTCACCCTCACTGGAGAGATTTGCCTTCCCGCTGAAGACAATCACAGAGATTACATTACAGTTGCCAGAGGTGCCAGGAAAACTCTGAGAGATGTGGAGTTCACTGGAAGCCAGTTTTACACATGAGATAACCATTTCTTTATCTCCTTTCCTTTAGTAGGCCAAATTTATTGTGGTTATAACAAAGTGTGTGGGGCAAGGCCTCAGTGGAGAACTATATTTATATATATATGCCATGTGATTGGCTGATTACAAATTTGCGTTAACGAGCAGTTGGACAGGTGTGCCTAATAAAGTGGCCTTTGAGTGTGTGTATATATATATATATGTATATATATATATATATATATATATATATATATATATATATATATATATATGTTTTTAAATATACTAATTCATAATAGTTTAATATCATATTACAAATGATGCTATTTTGATTGATAATAAGGGAATATCTTTGAATTTTGAGCTAAAGCAGAGGTCATTCTTTAATTTATCAGTAGTGTTATAGCCCAACCTGGTAAACATAGGACACTGGGACTCATCCAGTCTGTAAATCAGGTCCCGTTCACAGGACAGTTTCACTCAAATCGCAAAAAATGCAGAGAGAGAAAAAAATCTATGTTTACATGGAAACGCTGAGGGACGGAAAACACTGTAGTTTGCATGCCAGGCCTGTAGGTGTCAGTATAACTGTAGAGTCTTTTGGTAGCCCTCCGCTGAAGAAGAGGTGGGCTGATCATCTGGTGCATATATTAAATCCGTCCTATCTGAGTGCAGAAGTGGAGCAACAGATGAACATTTTGATGAAAGGCAGTCAGCAGATTCAGCAGCACAAGCAGAACATGGTAGTCCACCATTGAACTGTTGTTGTTGTTGTTGTTGTTGTTGTTGTTGTTGTTGTCTAGTTCACACATGGCAATTAAAAGTTCCCACAATAAAAGAGGAATGCTCAAAGCGGAGCATGACGTCAGCATTTCCACTGAAAACTGCGGCTTCAGAAAAGTTCCACTCTGAAGCCGGAGTTTTAAAAAAGAATTGCATGGTAGGTCAGCCTTAACACTGTTTCCTTGAAAAGGAAACCAACGATACTTTTGCATTTCATCCTAAAACTGTTGTTGTGTAAATGGGGCCTCAGTCACTTCAGCCCATGCAGTGGGTCAAAGTAAAGGACGATCAAGACCTTATCTGGGATGTCTCAGTACCTCCTGACAGAAAGTCTAACATGTTTCATTTCTCTTTCTGCCCCTTATGATGTCCACACCTGCATAAATTATGAGCATAAACAAACAAATCGGTGAAATGGGAGACGAATGATGAAACTGGTGCTTGAAGATGGTGCTATGAAACAGGAAGAGAAGTGTGTCAAGTTTTGTCAATTTTATCTCTGGCTTTACCATGCGTCACATAGAGAGAACCATGACAGAATGAAAAGAAGTGAAATGATGGAGAGAGACAGCAGACAGCAGTGCTTCAGCAACCAGCATTATCATTTGTCTTCTTTCTCCTCTTTCCTATGCTCCTTGTTGGACTACGATGATAATGTGAAATTGATGAATTGAAAAAAGTCAGTCCTGCATCACTCACTGCACGGCACCAGAAACACTCAATGAGATAATTCAGAGAAATACAAAAAAGCAGCTCAGAGCCTGGGAATGGAACTGACAGAGGCTGTATAAATAGCCCCACAGTGGCTCAGAGGCAACACCCAGAGCCACCCATTACAATGATAACACACACACACACACACACACACACACACACACACACACACACACACACACACACACACACACACACACACACACACACACACGCACAAACACACTCCTGTGGGAAACTATTACAGTTTAGAGCGTACTGTAAAACAGTCAACACTATCAGGGTGGAAATCACTCAGTCTACATCTGTTCAGAAAGATTTTGGAAAGTGTAAGCCTGTCACATATACACACACACACACACACACACACACACACACACACACACACACACACACACACACACACACACACACACACACACACACACACACATTTTGTCAATGCAGTGATTAAAGAATATCCTGGGCAGCCACATGGAAATGTCCGTGAAGAATTATGAGGATGTACTCCTTCACAGCAGAGATAGCAGCAGTGTGTGTGTTTGTGTGTGTGTGTGTGTGTGTGTGTGTGTGTGTGTGTGTGTGTGTGTGTGTGTGTGTGTGTATGTGTGTGTGTGTGTGTGTGTGTGTGTGTATGTGTGTGTGTGTGTGTGTGTGTGTGTGTGTGTGTGTGTGTGTGTGTGTATGTGTGTGTGTGTGTGTGTGTGTGTATGTGTGTGTGTGTGTGTGTGTGTGTGAGTAGGATTTTGTTCTGTAGGGTGTCAGTTACTGAGAACCAAACCTGTGATCTCACTCCATCAGTGTGAAAGTTAGCTTAAAGAACAAACACTGAAGGACATTGTGTCCAAAACAAGAGAGAAATGTCGCACACCCTGGAGCTGTCATCCTTAAAGTCAGGTTTCATTTAAAGCGATGTCCTCATGTTCTTCCCCAAACTTTATTCTGAGCAGGAAATAGATGTGGAAATATTTTCTCCAGAATTCCTTTAATGGGGTCAAAGTTTGGATCATTTGGAAACTAGAGGAGTGAGGCAAGATGCCATACCAAACCCAGGAAGAGGAAAACAGGGAGATTCTTTAGCAGAGTCCAATGAACGTGATGCATGTGAAAGAGTCAGGATGGATTCCTCCTTGACACCAGATCCTTAATGGCTCCCTGTCCTTATGTGCTCTAATTTAAAGTATTTGTGTAACACACACAGAATTCCATCTCCACAGGCAACTGTGTTGTTGGGTAAAGGCACAAAATGTGACCTCTGTATTTACAAACAACCAAGGCTTAAACCTGGTAACAACAGGACAGTGATAAAAAAGAAGAAATGATAACTTTATATATCTGAGTGTTTCCGTGTGTGAAATGAAGGTGGGCTTCTTTCACACCAGTTTGTGACATTTTCAGACAGTTTCAGACATTCAGACCCTCATATTTTCAGGAACTTGTCGCTCATAAATGTATCTCACAGTGGGAGACTTTCTGTCAGCTGAGCTCGCATAATTTGAAATACTACATTTAGTTCAAGTTTGTTCAGAGGAGTCCTTATAAAAATGTATGATCTACATCTTTTGGGTCTTGGTGGGATACAGTTTTGGTTTCCATTTGCAGTTTCTGAGTAATATCGACTAATTGTGTCTTAGCAGGCTCTTGAGTTGAAGAAACTAAACTGTTGTAAAACCCTTCAATGACGTCCCAGCTCCCATTGGAGTGACAGATATGATTCTGTCCAATCCAGTTTTATAAAGTTTGACCACAGCCCATCTGGAATGAATAGAGAGAGACAGAGTTTATGACCTATACTGCAGCCGGTCACCAGGGGGAGCAGCTATTGAGGTGACCCCAGTTTGAGCTGAACGAGATGACGTCCATTTTTTTTTTTTTTTTTTATAGTCTATGGTTCAGACTTAAGGGTCTGTCAATGAAATGAAGAGTGAGGTTATGTTTGCTCTGATTGGTGAGGTTGGAGTTGGTAGATGAGCAATGGTAGGACATAACCAAGATTCACTAATGTTAGACATTGTGGACACGTTTCAGCACACTGGGCTGTGAGGAACACCAAACAGATGGTCTGAGTTTACAAAGTTTGATTGTTGCCACGTTTCAGACAACAGCTCTAAATAACTACAAATAAACACAACACCTCGTCACTTTGTATCCTGGGAAAAGAAGAGTAGTATTAAAAAAAACATCTGCTCTCCAAAGCAAGCAAACACCTTGCCAGAGTCATGTCTCTACGACAATGGCTGATGGTGCTAATGGGAAACAACGGCTTTAAACCAGAAAACACAACCGATTCTGGCCAAAGGTGTCACTGCAATCAATAATCAAATAGTTCTAAGCAGAACCGTTATTATCACCTCAATGTGCACAGGGACATGCTAGTATGTGTACTACACATCAGTAGTACACATATTAGCATCTGAGGTGAGAAAACAAAACTCATACTGCAGAAAATCTCCATTCATTGGAACACTTTGCCCACTTTGTTGTGATGAATTTGACATTTACCTGCTGTCTCGTTGACATTTTATTTGAACGCGGTCAGAAGAAAGTCTGATTTAAACTCAGAGGGAAAACTTCAGCTGTTTAGATTCATTCATGCAGCTCAGTCAGGTGAAGTCAGGAATTTTTGAGGAGTTTTCTGCATGTAGGAAAGGAGGAGGAAGGATGGGGTGGAGAGAGGGAGACATCATTCTTATTCATATGATTTCAGGCATTTTTCTATTGAACCTAGGTAAACACGCCTGACTGTGGTTGAAGTCCACAAAATGGAAATGTTTATCAGGCATGGCTTTAAAACAACCAAAAGTCCAGACAATGACCTCACAACTTCCCACATCAGCTCCCAAGATGTGAGAAGACTTCAGCCTTTTATCACCTGTACATTGCTTTGGACAAAGCACCAACAAAGTCACCCTGACCCTGTTTGAACCCCACTGACATCATGTTGCAGGATTTCATTTCACTAAGGTCAAGAAGTGTTAAGCATGTTTAGGTCCATAAACATCCAAGATTTCATGTGCAACTTTAAACAGGAAAATCCAACTGAGAACAGACAGATGCTTTGACTGGTTTTAAACAATAAAATATCTGTTCATCACAGGTCAACATATGTGTGAAATTCCACACATAATTCAGCATCAGAACTGGAGCAGCGTGAAGCAGACCGACTCCAAACTGCACCAGAACAACGCATACCAGGCTGCAGAGTGTTCTGGTGCAGGTTAAGGAGGATACTTTGGAGTTATAAGTGCTTTCACTCTTCCTCTCTCTGCTCTCACCTCTTCTGTCTCTGTCTGACGGCCTTTCTTCTCCCTGCGGACTCTCTGAGACAATAGGAACCAGCTGTGAGGTTGTAAAACCCTCTGGAACGTCACTAAAGTGGCAGCATGGGCTGCAAATGGCTTCAATTAGCCTCTCATATGCTAATAAAGCCAGTTAAAAAGAGGGACAACTAGCCAAGTCACACACATGCGCACACACTGGCTCGTAAATGCCGAGCATCTCGATGAGCTCTCCAGTAAGAGGATACGCTCAGTATATGAGAGCACTTAAGCCCAGGGCACAGAAATACAAACACACACACGCAGTAAATTTCTATTAAAAAAAAAAATGGTGACAGTGCCAAGTGTGTCATGTCAGCGGGACGTCCCAGTTCCTGTTTTCACTCTGAAACACTCAGCATGACTGAAGCGTTCTCAGTATCCATGTTTTTGTTGTGTGCAGTGTAAAACACACAAGGCTGACAGCTCTCACAGACATCAAAATCCAGCTTCTGTCAGTCAGGGTTTGCTTCTAAATCAGGGAGGGTTTATTTCCCAAAATATCTTTAATATGACAAAAAAAAAGGAGCCGACTTTAGTTCAAAAAGTATCTGCTATTCAAAGCCTAGTCGGTTTTAGCTAAAGGTAACCCTTTAGCAAAAACCCACAAGTGGGGTTTGGTAAGGACCAAGCAGCAACATGAGAAATAAAACCAATGGGGAAGTGGTAAAAACTGCAGTTCTTTGAGATTCCACTTGAGGTTGGCTGCAGAAACACCAGAAAACACAAACACACCAAGATGAAAAGGCAGCATTAATAAACACATTTAAAGCCTGGACTAAAAAGACGGCTTCAAAGTTATTAGACTTCTAAGTTTTGCTCATATAAGGGCATGTCTGACTTGACCGACAGGTGGACATCATAGACTGTAAAAAAAAAAACAAAACAAAACAAAAAACTGCGTTTTACGCTGCATTGTGTTCAGGTCCTTTTTCCCCCCTTCATTAGTTATTAGATGTTAAAAATGGGGTTTTACGTCTCGTTTAATGATGATTGACAGCTGCTGTTCTTCTGTAGTTTTTTCAGGAATAGTAAAATAAATCAGGAAGGAGAGTTAAGAAGAGATTAGACTGTTGAAAGAAAAACAAAAAAAAATTGTCACTGGCTCCACTCAGATTCTCTACTGCGCAGACTCTGGCTGTACAATGGTGGCCCCTGTGACAGGGGATTTTTGGTATAATGATAAAAGGCAGAGCCACGCTGTCCATTCTATATACAGTCTATGTTGTTCATCATTTAGCCATCTGTAAAGAGGCTAAAGGTCTGTCTTTTTACCTCATCCTAACTCAAATGAAACTTGTTTGAGTTTATCCTTTCCAGTATGGCTCTCTACAACAATAGGCTTCACAACTCTACATCAGAAACAGAGGGATGATGTCACAGAGACTGTGTCTATATATCACACTGTCTATGGTAGGGTCTATGGACCGAAGTGTGAATACTGCTGGTTATCTGGAGAGGGGTCAGTTCAATTCCTGGCCTTTCCAGAAGTCCAATTCAGCAAGATGCCAAACCCACAGAGGGAAACAGGTCCATGTCCAAACAGGTCCTTCCACTCTGGCATCTTTCTTTGCATATAATCTAGAGCCTTGTGTGTGTCTGTGTGTGTATGTTGCCTGTTCAATAATAAAGTTTGAATGCTGAATTTCCCCTTTAGGATCTCTGAGAAAAAAAAAAATCAATACAGACTTTATGGTATTTTGGGGGGGGATTTAATGCTCATTGAGTAAAATCATCTCAACATCATCCATCAAGTTGGTTTATTTTTCGTCCTATTCTGTCAGGAACATTTGACTGATGATGTTATTTGGAAACCTCTTCTAAACTAACAGAGAAAAAGATATTTGAAGAGTTTTTGGCAGAAGTCAACACTGGCATGGAAGAGTCCCAAAGCTGAATGATTATATTGCAGGTGAATGGAGCTAAGATTGTCGGAGAGGCAGAGGCTGTGCTTACATGAAACCCAGAGCCAGAACTTTTTAATAAGTTCAGGGTGGGAGACATGGAAAGTGAAGTTCAGTTGGGTTGGCTTTGAGAAAACAGAGGTAGACATAAATGATCATCATGATGATACAATTAGGTGGGTTGCACTTATGAAGGCCACTCCTTGGACAGCAATACATTGATACATTTTGGTCCAGAGACTGAGCTGTGGTGACATCAGAACAGGTATGCTTATTGGTGACAAATGTCTTTCAGTCGGTCAACTCACGTTTTAAATGCAACAGCAAATATATTCTCACGTTTGGCGCCAGGCTCAGATCTCATCACTCCTTGCAGAAAAGTTAACATGGCAACATTGAGTAGTGATGAGTAAAACATACAGAACATAACCCCTCCTCATAGCCTGCAGGTGGATGCTGGGGTGGCGGTGGGGGCAAAAGAACATGCAGCAACACAAATGCAGGGCAGCAGCTGCATCGACAGGCAGAGGGAGAGATGGGAGATTTTCCCCAGTTTAAATAGACCGCTGAATTGAGAGGCAGAGGACATGATTGGAAGAAGGTTATGACGAGTGGGACATGTGACGTGAGTAGCCACGTAGCTCAAGTTGTCTGCCTGAACTAGCTCCCAGGTGTCGCTCCATTAATGTCAACGTGTTGATGCCCACTAAAAATGATGATACTGTAGATCCAGAAAATAAGGGAGCCTGGAGGATAATTTCTAGATTCAATTAGTTTAGATTAGTTCATAAAGTACTGGGAGCAGGACTGTTTTACCTTTTCCTCATGGACCTCAAGATCTCACTCTCTTGAGGTCAGAAAGGGAGGTTTCAGCTTGGAATAAATGGGATAAGGAGTGATGTTTGGTGATTTTAGGACCAGAGAGGAAGGAGAGAGCAAGCTGTAAATGCCTCCTTGGGATCAGGGATCACATGGGAAGGGAGTCCTGGGAGCTAAGGTCAGTGAGAGGAGATTCCACAGAGAGAGTTTTTTTTAAAGGGCTCATGGAGTTGTTGAACCACACACCAAAACAGTGTCAGATTCTTGCCAAAGAAAAAAAAGCCTTTACTTTAGTCAGATCCATCAAAAAATGAATCTAATGTACCAGATATTGCTTCACCTATCCATGACATGGGGTTTATTTCACATTCCACTGGGTGACACCCCAAAGACCAGGTTTGGTAAGGGCAGAACCTAAAAAATATCTGAGGGATGTTCTAACAAATTCATCATGGGCCAATCAGAGCAACAAACATACAATATCATATGCCTGCACCACTGAGGACTTAACTTCATAACAACCTTGACAGGCATCCATTGTCATGTTGATACATGACTCCTGAACAGAAAACTTGAACAAAAACCTTACAGTAAATGCATTTTTTCAAGCTCTCCTAAAACTAGAATCTTAGTTCCACAACTGGATTACTACTAGATCATACCTGCAGCTACTCTTTCTGACTCTTTCTCCTTAAATGATGCTGATGGGTCCAATCATTCCCTGCTCAAGCTTAAACTGCAATACGGTTCAACATACCCTTGAAAATGACCAACTGACTTTCTGCCCTTGTTCTTGCTTGACCTCTAAGATAATCCAGGTAACTGAAAACATGTCCATTTAACACCTCATAGGCAGTGTCCATCCATAGCTTAATGCCAAGAACCTTGTCGCTGGGAGAAGCACTTGTCTCTATCTCTAATGCACAGAAAATATCACAACTGTCATAACTCTTTGAATCAAGCTTTGAGAGGGAGGAGGCTACAGGGTCTTTAAAGAAAAAAAACCAACCCTGTTCCAGTGAAAGAAAGGAGGTGGGGAATGATGCAGCAACCAGAGACTGCTTGATTATACCTCTCTAACGGATCTCAGGACCTGACATGGGAAAAAAAAAAAAACAACACATGGACATTATAAGGCCCAGGCCTTATTTAACAGCCTCTTTGGCCCAGGTGTTCAGATGAGACTGGTAAAAGGTCAGGAAACCCAGGGAGGAAAAATGGCTTCTCTTGTCAAAACGAGAACAAAAATTGTCAGGAAACAAAGCAAGCAACAGATTGAATGCTAAGAGCTGTAGGTGGAGTCATGATAAGTGTTTAACACATTTCATGTTGGTATTTATCTCCATCTGGCCAAGACTTATTGCAGTAATCTCAAAATGATGTAACTTCTTGTAAGGGGAAAAATCATTAAAAGGTGGTTGTAAAAGCCTCATCTATCAAAGAAGTTTAGGGAAACATACTGAGAAATACTCTGTCTTCATTCCCTCTTTTGTTTTGCCCTGCCCTGTCTGACAGGAAAAAGGAAGTAGGGAGTATCCTGCTGTCACCACCGATTGGTTCCCATTGTCATGAGTGATGACATCATTCAGAGTCACAGCACAAACACTGTCTGCTGCACAGAGATTTGGGTTTTGAACACCATGCATTAGAAAATTAACCAATGACATCACATTGTCCATGAAATGGGCTAATTTTTTATATGAAACATATTGTCATTATGAAGAGGCCATCAAAATAAAGGCAGATGGGGTTCACTGATTTTGGTTTTCAAGTGTAATGGAATAACACATATCTTTGTTTCTTCCTCCTGTTAGCATGTTATTCACAGGAGGTAGTGGTTGACTTGTTTCTCAGCAACTTTAATGGTGCCACTGAAATATTCCTCCCAGTAGCTTCAGGAAATCATTGACTCATTGAGGCAGGTTTAAGAAGGAAATGCATGACGTGTCATAAAACCCATTGTTTCTATACATTATCCCTGTATTCATATTGTTGTTTCTGATCAACCTTTTTTGAGGTTTGAGATTACAGGAAAGAGGAAAAAAAAGTGTTAACAAAAGAAGCTGATCACTGAGCACCAAAATCTGAAGTTCCTTAATTGTTCGCTTTGGGCTGGCTGCAAAAGCCAAGGAACCTACATCAAGCTCCATGTCAAATGATTGATTTCACAGTAGAAACAAACAGGATTACCAAATCCCATGATAGCCTGGACATCCTAGCTATTAGCCCAACACGAAAGAGCTTACCCATCAAGCCAGGACTCAGCTGGGGGATACTACTGAGAATTCTCAATCTAGCAAGTAAGGCTGCCCTCATTGCAGGGATTGTTACCCCAACAGCACAAAATGACTCTCAGAAACTATAGGTCAATAACCCTTATAACGACTCCATGCGACAACCATTGGCAACCATCGTGACCCTTGGAGAAGTTTTTCAAAGAGATGCAGCATCTCTAGGCATTCAGCTAAAGGCCCATTATGCTCAACATTAAATACAGACCTGGATACAAACAGAGCCTTCTGTCCATGCTCTGCATTCATTTCATACATACTTCTGCACATTTCCATAAAACTTATGGATACAGACCACATGGAGCAGTACCATCAGAAACCGTGGGGGCAGTGCTGCTGTTATTACCCGATACATAGCTCTAGTGAGGCACGAAGAAGAAATAACAATGGAGGAATGTTTTGAGGAAAAACTTTACGAATTGGTGAGGAACTTCTGCTTCTCCCGGTGGATGTATTGCTTAACAGTAATGCCAAAGTAAAGGACACATGGAAGTATGTGAGCAGTGACCAGTGAAATTAACATCGTTTGAAACAGTTTTATACATTCGTACATAAAGGGAGGATAAATGGGCCTTAAGTCTGGTTGCTTTTTTTGGATCAAGCAATGAATGACCATGACCTGGATGACTGAGAACCTTCACAGCCAGGACATCCTGTATTTTGAACTTCATTGATTTTTCCTGGTTGGGACACCTCAGTATTCAGCAGACAACACTTCACTGATCCTACCCCAGATCTGACAGACCGGAGCCCATCATGCACTGATTGAATTCACTAAGTGACTCCTGCCATCCAATCACAGCGTTCCCGTCACATACCTCAGGTATATCTGATTCCAGGTATTTACTCTCTAACCTTGTTAGCATGTACGAAAAAATGCCCTGTGGTGAGTTGTTGTGTAATATCAATGTGTAACATTACCCTCTTGCACTCCTGCAGAACGTCTCTGAACAAACTCTGCTCTGTAACGGGAGGATGTGTGGAAGGTGAGTGGAATGTTTCAGCAAATAACTTATAATTTGTTGCCTGTCAGATGCAATGACATACAGGCACTTCATATTAGGTACACTTATAGCCCTGAAGATCTGCAGGTACGTAAGGGTGTTGAGAGGATGAGCGGTGTAAGACGCGGGTCCTCTGGAAGCAATACGATAATCAGAAGTGGACAGCTATTCATCTTTGTCACTAAGATAGACATGCCATTATATTTATGCTCTCCATCTCTTGCTCACACTCTCCCCTCTCAAGTCTCGACTTGTCTGTCGATGTGTTGCTTGGCGAGTGCTGGTGTGTAGATTGACTGATTGCAGAATCCCGCTATAATAAATACTGCTAATGAACTGAGAGGTTACAGAGTACACAAACTGTGGAAAGCAGAGGAGACATGAAGAGAGACAGGCTGACATTCATTCATTACCAAGACAGTCTGCATCTTTATATACAAATATATCCTTTCTCCTCCCCTGTGGATTGATTTAGGCTGAATTCACCTACGATTTATGAAGCCAAGGAGTAAATTGAGGAAACATATACTGAATAGCAGAAAGACACTGAAAAGGGAAAAAACCATTAGGAACTGAGAGATGAAAAATACAAACACACACACACACACACACACACACACACACACACACACACACATGTATATATATATATATATATATATATATATATATATATATATATATATATATATATATATATATATATATATATATATGCAAATTCTAATAAGCAAACATTTACTGAACATTAAGTTTCTTCAAGAGGAGAAGTACTGAATAAGGTATCACCACTACTTTCAATTATATTAGATTAAATAAAGTTGATCAAAAGTTAGAACAACTTTCCCAACATGGTATAAGAAAAATATTATGATGACATCATGCTGTGTTACTTAAACTATTACTACACCTCACAATGCATCCATCATGGTTTGTTGCTTTGCAGCGGCTGTTTGCTTCTTTGAGTGCCATTCTGGGTAAAACACAGTAACACAAATTCTTCTCTCACTTCTCTCTCACTTTGTATAATGTGGTGACATGTTTCAGTGTTTTGCAGCAGCACTTTGAGCTTTTAGCCTGCAAACCTACATGGACTTTTTCTGCAAGACACATGACAAGAGAAAGAGCTTATTTTATTTTATTGTGTCATATATGAAACGCTAAAGGCTGGTCAGAAATGATTAAGATTAAACAAATATAAATATTATGGATAGAATATTATTGGGACTAAACTGAGATAACTATTGCTTAGAGATCAAAACATTTTTTTTGCCACTTCACTCACTGTTAGTTCCATATTACCTTTTTTTCTTTCTTTTATTGGTCTAAGAACAATTTCTCACAAGCATTTAAAAGAGTTGCTTGGTAAGTCCACAGTACTGAAATGTTGTATCCACAGTAAGAGAAAGATTGAGAGACTGATCCTAAAGGATCTAGACTAGCTCAAGGCTAATCAGCTAACTGATTTAGCAATTATTAGAGGGAGTGTTATTCTTTCCCATATTTTAAACATGAAAATAAAGTAACAATGGTGGATGTCAATATGATCTTCACGAGATCTTCACGAGATCTTCACAACACTTTCAGCTGAAATACACCGGCTGCATCTGCGTTGCAGAGTAGAGAGGATCGAGAGGGACAGGAAGTAGTGCACGGAAACTATCTAAAAAGAGCCTGAGACTTTCAAAATAAAACAAAGCAAATGCAAGAAAACATCACAATAAGCGAAGACACGCCAGTAGTCAACAGGTTTGAAGTTTAACACCCAAACATGAATAAAGAGAGGTTAATTAATGGAGATGAAAGTGCATGAACTCCTCGATCTGTGCCTCCAGCTGTCTGTCAGTCCTGAGGCTTGTCGGAATAAACATGCAGCCAGTGAGACAAACGCAGTGAACAACGCAGCGGAGCTGCAACACAGACGCAACCAGTGAATTTGAGGCGTTACCCCAACTAACACATATACTATGCGTGCCACAGTCCATCACCACCGCAGTTTTTGGTTCGCCACTTCACACTGGATCCATCTCTGGATTGAAGTTGCCAAAAATAAAAAACATAAAAAATACTAAAAACCTCAAGTTTCATTAGAAACCTGAGAAAGTTTAGACAGTGTCACCGTGGAAAAGAAAACCCAAATGTTCTAAATTCATGAGCTTTACAGTGGATTTTAAAAGGAAAAAAAACACTTCAGAGTGTTTTGACAATACAGAAAACTTTTCTAGTGTCTCATCGATTAATTGCAGATTTCTGGATGCAGTGTGTTAGTGTCTCCAATGCACACAGTGGAGTATTTGTATTTGTTTAATTGGTTCCGTACATGTCAAAACACACCCACACAAACAGAACAAAGGGGGTACGCTTCAAACATCTCAGGTCGACAGAATACTCACATCCATCTGAGTTTTTAAGATTCCAGTAATGATCTTGAGTGAAAAAGGTTTGAACACCTTTCTCTGGAAGCTGCATGTTTTTTGAGGCACACATTTATATTCTACCAGCTGGAAATTTTCTTTGAAAATAAAATTTCAGAGAATGTTTATGAAGGGGTCTGCTGTGTGTGAAAAACACACTTTCATTTTTCTTGACCCCACACAGTGTTTTTCTTCCGTCTCTTCTCGTTGCCATGAGTGGACTGTTTTGATTCATGGCAACACCTAAAGAGGAAATGATGGATTACTTTACAAGAGTCAATACAGTTTGCTACAGTTGGCTCATTAGTGACTCTCCAACAGCCTCATCATTTATGTGTGGTAGCAGCTGACCACAGCATGTGAACAGTGTGTGTATGTTTGTATGATTGTTTACCAGGCCACCACAGAGGTCTGCCTACCAAACACAGTAATGGGACGTATGACAGAGGCCTAAGGCTTGGGAAATACACACACACAAACACGAGTCCATGAACATTTCTCACACGAATGCTCAGCCTGGGAGTCCGGGGAGATTTGGGAACCATTCAGAGTTTTGTTCTCAAAGCAGCAGCAGCCTTTATCCCTCTGTGTTTGTCAAAGTCCTTTTAAACAAATCCATTAGGAGCAGGCGCCGCAGAGTTTGACTGCCCAGTGTGGGCACACAGATGGCCTGGCCTGGTTTTCAGACAGACACACACGTTATGGCTGGCTTCAACGGGTACTGGTGATCCAGGGCCAGCAGGGCTGTTTGGACAGGATGAAGACTCAAAGTGCACCAAGCAAGAGGAAGAGGAAATGCCAGGAGAGACTTTCCCATAAGGGAAGGAAGAGAAGAAAACTACCAAGCCAAGTTAACCAACAGAATCTCAAAATACATCCAGTCAAGAAAATGAAACCCAACAAATATGTCATATTGAAGAAAACACTGTAGGTCCTGCGATCAACAAACATCTTTATCTGCTCGAAACCGCTTTTTTTTCTTTTTAATCATTTCAGCAATGTTTTCACGTGGGAAATCAGGGTTCAAAACTCATTATTCTCTGACAATACTAATAATCTCAAGCCTCAAATAAGCCTCAAACTAAATGAAGTCCAGTTGCACTTTTTATATGTAAAGTGTGAAGTTAAATGCAGATTCAAGTATTCAAGGACTTCTTGTAAACTTTACTAACTTTACTGTAAACACAGTTAAAATGAAATATTGGTAAATAACATGTCCATGGCCAAATATAAACGCACCAACGGGTCAACATAAAGTGTCATTTCTAACATCTAAAGTGTTAAAATAACAAAATAAAACTTAATTGACCTTAGTTAGAGAGTTTAATATAAGGTAAGATGAGATCCACTTTATTGTTCCCAAAGGAAATTGTGTTACCAGAGTGAAAAATACAAAAGTTAGTAAAGGTAGAATACCAAAATACAAAATGTTAGTAAGAAAGAACAAAAGATACAAAAATACAGAGCAAGTGTTAATAATAGTTTGTGTTTGTAACTTAACACCAACAACAAACCCATGGGTACCACAATAAAGCTTTTTTTTTTTTTTTTTGAAGAGAACAATTAACTGTGAGAAAATTTGTTAATGTTTTTTCTGTAATTTTCTGTAGTCACTTAAGTACTCACTCGTCCTGACATGGTTGGTGTGTATGCTCCAGCCACTCTATGGTGAATACTGATGGCAAATTGTGTGAACTCTGTTCTTAATTAGAAAAAATAAACTTGGCTAAATTTGAACACACGATTATCCCAACCCAGTTTAGAATGACAGAAAAGTTGTTTTTTTGGGGGGTTTTAAATCTCATGCATCAGAATATTTGGGCCAGGTCTATCAAGGCTAGAACATGAACGTGGACATGATGTGTATTTAAACTGCATGTTGAAATCTGATGAGCTTTCCTTTGATTTCCTTAAAATACAGATCTTATTTGAGTACAATTGAAATAAACTAACATTCTTCAAAATGATCATATGTAGGTTGGTTAAAACTAACTGCTTTTCATGTAGAAGTTGATCTAATATCTGAATGAGTGGACTGGTCATCACCGTGGGTTACCCCCTCCCCCCAAAGAAAATGTTGTGTTAAAGGGAATACAAGGACAGACCTGAGAAATGCTTACTCATATCTCATAAAACACATCTGTGCTGAGGGTGTGCTGAGGGCTGTTTAAGCAGGTTACCTGGCTACAGCAGCAGGAATTCTGGGAACAATGGCAGCACAGAGTGATGGTTGGTTTAGGGAGGGCAGAGCATTTTTCTCAATGGGCTTTAGTGTCCACTCCACACCAGACTTTTATGGCCTTGTTCTGTGGGGTTCAGGGCTGCTGGCCTTTACATTCAGGTCAAATTTATGGCTGATTCAAATGAATGGCTTGGACTGACACTGTGGTCACACATGGTCTGAAATACAACCCGGGTCCATTGAGAAAAATTCCTTTCTATTCAAATCAAAGTCCCTCACGTGACACTAGTCAGTCTTTGTAAATGAATGTGTTTAGAGACAGTTCAACAACTGCAGAGTCAGCACAACTTCCATCCAAATCATCGTTAAACAAGACGCAAAACCCTGTTTTTAACGTCTAATAAGTAATGAAAAAGAAACTTTCCAGAAAAAAGAGGACTTGAACATGATGGAGCCTACGATATTTAAAAATCACCACAGCATACAGATGACAGAAACATTTCTACGAGGTGTTTGACCACAGCTCATCTGGAATGAACAGAGAGGCAGAGTTTTTGACCTGTACTGCAGCCAGCCACCAGGGGGAGCAGTTTTGGTGGTGAGCCGAGTGAGATGACGTCCATCTTTTTTCTTTTTTCCGTCTGTGGGTGAAATGTATTATTTAACTGAATCACGCCCGGCTGGTAGTTCACTTTAATATGTTTTATGTCTGAACTGTTACTTACCGGGGGCGGCAGTAGATTACAACTTGACTTTTGGTGGAGTGCAGTATGCATGATTCAAGCTAAAACATGCTCCTAAAACAAGGGCTGTTCTATCATGGCCAAAAACACAAAGAAAACAAACAAACAAAAAAATAAAAAAAATAAATAAAAACAACAATACTGTAATCTATCATGAGAAGGCAACGAGGTAAACAGTCATGTCTCATCAGTTATGCTAAGTTTGCACTTTTTCCATCACTCATCTTTCATCTTGTCATGTCAGCTTTTATTTTGTAGTAACGTCTCTCCTCTTGTTTCAGGCCACTTCACATCCTGCCCTCATGTTTTACTGTCATGGTGATTGTGAGTCCTGCTCTTCATTTTTTCCTCCTGTGCTCTATTACCTCTTGTATAAAAGTCTGTTTCCTCTTGTCTCATGCCAGATCGTTGTTTCTCATGGACCAGTTATCTCCATGTTCCTTGTGTCCTGCTGTTTTTCAATTTGTATCATCTTTTTTCTTTATTAACTTTAGATTGAGAAATTTTTGTTGCGCTTTTAATCTAGTTTTTTTTCCAGCATTGCTGTGATTTGTGTTCTTTACTTTGGGAAGCTGTCATGTCTGTAAAGTTTCTGTTGTTTTGCACATTCTGAGTCATGTTTTGGTTTCCTGTTTTATTTTGAAATCATTTACTCTTGTCTCTGTCTTCTAGATTTGTTCCTGTCTGCCCTGCCCTGTCACACCTGATTCCTGATTGTCTTCCCCAGCTGTGTGTCATCACCCCTCATTACCTCTTGTATTTAACCTCATGTGTCTCACTGTCTCGTTGCCAGTTCGTTGTACCTCACAGTCCTCATTCCAGCCTTTTTCCACAGTCTTGTCTTGCCGCTTATGAACCTTGCTCTCGTTTTTTGGACTTTGCCCTTTGCCTCACGTTTTCCGGATGCCTTTGCCTTGTTTTGGATTGTTTACCCGTGTACCGAACTCTGCCTGTCTGACTGCCTGATTCTGTGTACCGAAACCCTGCCTGGCTGACTTCCTGCTCTGTGATTTGGAACCTGGTTTATTGAATAAACCCTTCTGCTTTTACGGATCTCGAGTCTGAGTTTGCATTTGTGTCCACTTCTGGTTCTGTGTTCTTGACAGAAGCAGTTTAGATGTACATTTGGGTCCTTTCATGCCTTTCTTTTCATAAACTGTGAACAAATCCATTATCTAACTATACGTCAACTAAATCAACATCAGTAGCTGCTTCAGGGAGGGAGAGTGTGTATGTGAGAGCACAGACAATCTAACCACTCTGATCTATTTGGCTTGTTGTCCGGTCTTAGTTTGTGCATTATTGCACCACCTGCAAACTGGAGTGCCCACAAACTCCCTGATTTTATGTAACTAAAAGCCACAAAGTGACAAGGAATCTTTTAGGGGGTTCTGGTAGAGTACCTCAAATTCATCTGTCATGTCCTCCCACATTACCCCATACAGTTTTCTTAGGATATAATGGTGCATTGACATAAATAAAGAGAAAAACAGAGCAGGTATGTTTTCAGTCCAGAGCTCCAACTGGTCCTGAAATCAGCTGGCTGAAAGTCTCGATGTGGAAGAATTTCCCTCTGAACAGTTTTTGTTACAGCTCAGGAACAGGTGCTGCTCTGTGCTCTTCTTGATACTGCAGGGAACACTGAAACAACATAATACATATTGACCCAGATGCTGCACAGTTTACTATGAACAACAAAAATGTGCAACACCCTCCCTGCACAGCTCCTTCTGTAACCACCTCAGCTCTGCTGAAACACGGGGAGGATCCTTCACGCTGGAGGACTCTATAGGCTTATGGTCAGTGAGTTTAATACGACTCCACAGACGTGCACGGTGGAGAAAAGGCAGTATTGTGTCCTCATCCTGAGCAGGCACACTTTTCCCACAGAGCTGAAACACACACGAATACACACACGTGCACACAGACACACTCTTGCTTACGGTTTTCCCACAGAGCTCGGCACTCCCGGGGGAGTAAATTGCAGTAATCCAGGGCAGCGAATTCAGACGCAGCAATTATACCACAGTGAACAGCTTTGGGAACCTACACACACACACACACACACACACACACACACACACACACACACACACACACACACATACACACACACACACACACACTATTGTTGTAACATACTTTATGCATGGATTCAAATGTAAGAGACACATGCCTAAACTCATTTCTTCCTCTAACTTTTCCCGCTCTCACTTCCATACATAAATGAACATACAAGTACATACATGAAAATTACATACGTAAACACACACACATACACACACACACACACACACACACACACACACACACACACACACACACACACACACACACACACACACACACACACACACACACGCTGTGCTGTGCTGCCATCCGCCTGTCAACACTGCAGCAAATTAACTGACATCAAACACCGGTGAGCACAGGCTTAGACATGTAGGGGACACAGACTCACCAGGACAGGAGGAAGAAAGAGAGGAGGTGGACATGGGGCTGAAAGAGAGAGAGAGAGAGAGAGAGAGAGAGAGAGAGAGAGAGAGAGCTGAGGATGCTTTAAGAAATGATGAAGTTACGATTAAAGGAACACACTGAACTCATGGAGACATAAATACAATAACATACAAACTTTCTGTGACTGTTAAATTTGGGCAAGGTCAAACTGTAATGCAATAAGACAGGGACGCTTTTTTAGCCAGAATATTTAACCCTTTAAAAACAAAACCTTAGTAAAAATTAGGACTCACATTGAAGAAATTTGTAGTGAAATAGGTAACTGGATTTTTTTTAACTAGTGTTGACACAAATTTGTTGTGTGAAATCTTTCTGACAAATTCATTGAATATTTTAACCACATTTACAAGTGAAAATCACAAGTTTTTCACCAATAATAAACAGCAGAAAGGTGTTTTTTTTTTCACAGTGAGCCCATCAGGTCAACTCTGAACTACACATTTTAGTTTTACAACTAGTTTTCTATGAAAGCGTTATACTGCCAAAATTTAAGAGCAAATATGAGATTCAGATGAGTGCAAGTCAAACATTCGCGTGAGCAAATTACTTCTGAAAGCTCTTTCACAGCACTTGCGTGCAGAATATCTCTGTCTGTTCATGAAGAATGGCTGTGGAAACACCTCACATAAGCTATCTGATTCTGCTAGTTTTATCATGCAAACTTTGGTCAGCAAGTTTTACTACTGACTCTCCTGCTTTGATATGCATCTTCCTCAGTTGCAACAGCGACCAGGACCTCATATTTGCTTTCGAATTATGGCAGTATAATGCTGTCATAGTTTTCTTTAAAGCCCAGTGAGGACTTTCTGTTTGGCTTTGATTGTAGTGACAAATTTAACTGGATTCTGTGTTTTTAACAGTTTCAAAGTACACCATCACCCTCTGTCGTTAAGTCGTGACTCTTGACAAGGTGTGCATTTGTTTTGAAGCAAATGAATGGAGAGCAGATCTTCTTTTTAACACTACTACTAAAGTGACGAGGTCATGTGTTTTTTTGTAGTTTCACAGCTATTGTTTCAGCCTGGTGCTCTGAGACGTGTCTGTAACGTGTAAAGTCAGAGAATCCTCGTGTCCTCATGCTCTACCAGTAACAAGACTCTCACCAAGTAGAGCAAACATAACCACACTCTTTATTTTATTGATAGACTCTCAGGTTTGAACGGGTCACTGCAAAAAACATAAGTGCAAGTTGTAATGTTCTCTCACTTGGTGAACTGACTTCTCACTGCAAACAGTTTCCATCCAGCGTGATGTCATCAAAGGGACTTTTTGGTCTGGGTGCCGTAAATGGATTTGTGTTTGACCAAAGAGGCAAAGAAATAGTATTTAGAAACAACAAATTTTGGTTTTGGTTTTTGATTATCTCATTTTAAATCGTGGGTTATGAACAGGCAAATACAAAAAAATTAAACTATTTCGGGATCACTTATTAAGTCCTCACAGTGCCTTCAAATAAGACTCTATTCCCAAAAAGATTTAAAACTGATTAAATAAATAAATAAATTGTCTCTAATTCATGAATTTTCATAGTTCATTGTAATACAACAAGTTAACTGCACACTTAAATTCCAGTTTTCTTGCATCTCTACAGTCCAAACCGATTCTTGTGTGTGTGGACTATTTTGATTATGTACTGAACTGAAATGACTCCTGTAACGTTTGCATTCTTCAGGAGTTCCAGTCGCAGGTCCTGAATTCATAAAACTGTTTTTTTTTTTTTATCCGTGACAGTAAAGCAGGACTGATCACAACACACCAGCATGATGAGGGAGTGCTTTGATTAACTTTTGTCCACAGGTCTGTGGTGATTCACACACTCCTAAATAATACTCTGCAGTGTGGTTTGATGCTGTTGCCACAGTTAATCAGATAAAGTTGAATTCTGTTTGACACAAATACATATTACTGTTGACCTGTCAGCCATCCTGGTGTTTTTTTAAGTGAAAGATTCTTCAGTGGCTTCACCATGATGTGCCATAAAGGACAAAATAGCACACTATTAATATTAAAATGTTAGTCTCTGACCATAATCATGGCCATAATGAGTTTGCAGTCTTTACTCATATAACCTGATACAACCTTACAGGATCCTTACACTTTTCTTCTTTCTTCCATTCACAGGTTCCAGTTTGTGAAATTCTCATTTTAAGTGAAAGAGTGCGGTCTGTGGGAGTAAACTTAATCATCATCTCAAGGGCCTCACATGCTGGTACTGTGTTGTGCAACCTCAGCGGTTCACCCCACATGGACAGAGCTGGATGGATCAGAAACACTCCCCACACTGCTGGGTCTCTGGGGTTTTGACTCAACCTTTCCAAAGAAAACCTCGTCAGTGAACCCCAGGGGGAGAACATTCAACTCAGATGGTGATCTCATTTTTTATAGTGAATATTATGCTGACATAATGATATTGGACAGATTGATTGCTATATATTATGCAAAATAAAACCCAAGCTGATAGTTTTGGCCTTTGGCTGTTTGAAGTGGAAACAGCGATGCAAGATGAGAAGAGTTATTAAGATGAAGACTCTTGGAACTGTCTGTCCAGCATTCGTGCAGATATTTGTTGCCTAACATGAAAGTATATCTTTATTTTATTTTATTTTTTTTTTCACAAATGTGTTCCCCTTGTTCACCTCAGTCAATCAAAGCACTTATTTTATATTTTCTCCACAAAAGAAAGGTTGCAAGAAGTGATACCCTAAATAGTAAAGGTTACGGTGGAAGTACTTTAAAGCTTTGCTTCAAATGATCTTTTAACAAGGTCACGAGCAGTGATTCCTTGTGAGCATATCTTATAGAGCATGTACTTCCTCTGATGGCTGTCTTTGATATTCATGAAATGACAGGCACCAGTACTACTGTGCAGATGTACAATAAGAGGGTAAAATGTGCACTACCGTGTCATCTTCAAAGATTTTAAAGCCTGCAGCTTGAATGGATGTCAGGGATGCATATGGACAAAACAGAAAACACCCATCGCTTACACATCAGTGGTCTCATCTGTTATTATTAATATTATTATTATGATAACTGAGTTCTGACTTTAATCACAGAATTATGACTTTTTTTTTCTTAGAATAATACTAATAATAATAATAAAATACTGGACAGTATTTTTTTTTCAATGACCGTAATCCTCTTCCATTCACCGATCTGTTTCTGATACAGAGTTTTGAAGCAAGTTGTTGGCACGGGCAAATTGGAAACTGGGTAGGCTTTGAGCCTCCACACTAAAAGCTGTAGGGCACCCACCAGTTCATTCCTGTACAGTGTGTGACATCAGAAAAATTAACTAGTCAGACGGAAGACATTTTTTTGTACCAGGCTGTAAACATGTTTATTTCTGCTGTGAAAATGTTTTGGCTTGTTGTGTATGTGTTATGTGGCACTTCCACATTGCCACATGGAAGAACCACGGTTCCAGAAAGTTGGAGGAGAACCATGATTTTATTGCCTGAAAATAGTCAGAGATGGAGGTGAGTGGAAGATGGTTTGGAGTAGAGGTAGGGCTGGGTATCATCCGTGTAACAATGAAAATTGATGTTAAATTTAAGGAAGATACTGCCAAAAGGAAGCAAATAAATGATGAATAGAAGGGGCCCTAATACATAACCCTGGGGAACACCAGGAGTGACTTGGACGAGTTGGGATGCAGTGGTTTTGAGTTGGATGAACTGAGTTCAGTGTTGTACTGATGATGGTGGTGAAATTGCAACAGCTATATCAACTTGAGTCTGTCAGGTCCAAGGTAGCAGGCTGTCTACAGCAAGGATCCAGTGGAACCTTCAAGACCAGCTCAGGGACTTCCAAGTGAGGGTTTGCTAAACTGCCCAAGGAAACCCGAGATTTTGCACCCAGTATTGCACCCAGTCACTGTCTCAGCAGAATAGGTTTGTTTGTTCATTGTTCAAGAAAATGAAAGTCAAAATATTTAATTGACTGCAGTCTTCAGTGTTTTTTTTTCTCCCAGTGCAAAGACATATTGTAACTTTCGGCCCTACAGGCAGGTGTTTCTCACCCAGGCCCCTCCTGCTGAGAGGCAACAGTGCAAAACCCCACAGCGCTTCAGGGCTGTTAACTCCTGTGACTGATTTATGCTACTTCTGAAGCCTTTCACCCACCCAGCTAGTTTTGCTAAAAAAAGAACAAAACTGCCAAGAATATCAATCCAGTCAAAATAATCAGAGTTTAGGGGAAAATCTCACATTGCTTCTTCTAAACAGAGTTTAAGAAAACATTTTAACCCCACGCATACAATAAAAACAGATATTCTAGATATCATAATTAGTGCATCCACCAAACATAATTGTTACTGACATTTACTGTAAACTGACACCTTTGGAATTGCAAATGATGACAAGTTTACATCAATGCAGGAGGTAAAAATATTATTTATGTAACTTAAACCCTGTGGGTGTCTCTAAGCGCTGGCCCAAACAGAGGCATTGTAAGCCTGGAGTTACTGCTGCACTGTAATTCAAATGCAGGTCTTTGTCAGATTTAATCTCCAGTGTTTGGGTTCTGGAGGAGCAAAGACACCAGGCTTGACCCAGCCAGCTTCCCTCACAGCCCGGTCACTGACCGGGTCACAGAGTAGTTTTTCACAGGCCTGATGGCTGTGTCGCTGCAGTTACAGTTAGCATAAGTCCCTAAACACTGCCAGGCCTACAGCTGAGGATTTGTTGTGATAACTGGAAGCACTGACAGCTGTGATGTGTGTGTATGCAAGTGTGTGTGTGTAATTAGGGCTCTTGACAGGTACATATTAGTTCTGTAACTGATCTCAGGGGGTGTTTTCCTGTCTGTCAGGATTGGCTACTCAGAGAAAGCCCAGAGTAGCATTGCTTGAGCATGCTAGTCTCGCTCTGTATTGGTAAATATGGGTCAGAAAATGGGAACTTTGGATTTTTGGTGATCAGGTTTGGGTAATAATCCCTGACAGATATCCACAGATGACTCACGTTTGAGAGAGAAAATGAAACAAAGTCTTGCCTCACCTTCCCTTAAATCCTCCAAACTAAAATTCTTCACCCTGAAATGAGAGAACTGTCTTACATTAACGTGAATCAAAATGTTATAGACACAATAACCTCGACGCAGACAAACACACACACCCTCTCACACTCCTCTGGGAGCTCTTTAGCTTTACATTATGATAACACATTACTCTGGTCAGACCTGCTGAGCCCCAGCTGGGTTGTGTCTCCTCCCCTGTTCTGTCCTTCACTGCACAGCTTGATCCCTTCACTGTGCATGCAAAGGTGTGGTTTGTGTGCATATATGTGTGTGTTTGTTACCGAGGACAGGGGTTCACGCTAATGACTGTTTGCACACTCTGCTAGTTATTATGAATGTGTCTGCTGTGTGTGGTTTGGGTGAAGAGATGTGTGTTTGATTTGGTGTTTTTGCATGTCTGTGGTTTGAATTTGTATATTTGTGTGCATAGTTTTATGCATTCATGCACACACACACACACACACACACACACACACACACACACACACACACACACACACACACACACACACACAGAAAAAAAAAACAATCCCCATGTGCGTGTGTGGCTGCAGTAATGAGAGTCCTCAGCCTCTGACACTTGTTTGTTTTATCTCTGAGTCATTTTGCAGCTTCAACAGCCACTCAGACATTAACTCTAATGATTTATGTGCTGGGCTGAACAGCTTCATGTTTCACAGAAATAATTTATTCTTTGTTGGAATTTTAACTGTTATCTGTTGCTGCTTAGTGTTGCTTTTACATGAAAGATGTTCAATCCATCAGTGTCAGCACCTCATCGTACTGGTTAGATGACCTGAGGTACCTTGTTGTTGACAGACTGAGTGGTGCTGTTATTTTGTCATGTAAGTGTAGAACTTTTAATGCAGCTCACTCAATAATTAAATACAAACAATTGACCAAATGTTGATGTATCATGTAAACTTCAGGGATATTTTAAATGTAATACATGCCCACAACAAGACTTGGACCCGGCACAGCTGCTGTAAACACACTTTCGAGATCCCATTTAAACCTTCAGATAGCTCTCTGCAGTTTTTCAACTGTTTTGTGGTGAAATGTGTGATACCATGGTTCTCTGTCAGCCTTGCACCAAGCAGAGACAAGAACACAGGTGGACACTTTCTGTCAGCAACAGACTTTGAAAACTGCACATTACCCTGCTAACAGCCCATCAGTAAGTTAGAAATGATTGATTGAAAGGTTATTTATTTATTTATTTTGGAGCTATATGGACCATACACTCACAAGACACGTTATTAGTTTCACCTGTTCAACTGTTTTTAACTCGAACATCTGATCAGCCAATCACATGGCAGCGACTCAAAACATTTACGCATGTAGACACGGTGAAGACGAGCTGCTGAAGTTCAAACTGAGTATCAACATGGATATGAAATGTAATTTAAGGGTCTTTGAATGTGACATGGTTGTTGGCTGAGTATCTGACAAACTGTTGATCTACTGGGATTTTCACCCACAACAGTCTCTAGGGTTTACAGAGAATGATCTCAATATCCAGGTCGCAGCAGTTCTCTGGGACTAATGGTCTTGTTGAGTCGTGAGGTCAGAGGAGAATGGACAGACTGGTTGGAGATGATAGAAAGACAACAGGAACTCAAAGAACCACTGGTTACAACCAAAGGTCTGTAGAAGAGCATCTCTGAACCCACAACAGGTCCAACCTTGAGGCAGATGGGCTACAGCAGCAGAAGACCACACCAGGTGACCCTCCTGTCAGCTAAGAACAAGAAACTGAGGCTACAATCCACATGGGCTCACCAAAACTGGACCATAGAAGACTGAAAAACTTCTCCTGGTCTGATGAGTCTGGTACACTTTGGGTCCTTAGTATCACCTGATCCTGGTTTAAAGTCCACAGACTACCTGAGTATTGTTGCTGACCATGTCCATCCCTTTATGAGCACAGTGGACCCATCTTCTGATGGCTACTTCCAGCAGGATAACAAAGCTTCATGTCACAAAGCTCAAATCATCTCAGACTGGTTGCTTGAGTAGACAAATCTGCAGCTGTGTGATGACATCATATCAACATGGAACAAAATCTCTGAGGGATGTTTTCAGCACCTTGTTGAATCTATGACACAAAGCATATTAAATTAAAGCAGTTCTGAAAGCAAAGGGGGCCCAACCCAGTACAGGCAAGGTGTACCTAATAAAGTGGCCTTGGGGATATTTCTGTTCTCTCTCTCTCTCTCTCTCTCTCTCATTTGAGCTGTGCAGTTGACACACAGTTAAACCCAAGTGATAAAATGTTGAACTTTTAATGTTATTGCTGCTACTGTCACTACTATCTTTCATGTAACTTCTGAAATACACCAGATGCATCTCTGGTCCGGCTCCGCTCCGGTGGGTGTTGTCTGTGTTCGTGAACTCGCACCACCAGTGTGTTCAAACTGGCAAGCTGCAGGACTGAAAGACAGCTGGAGTCACGAGACCAAGGAGTTCTCACACTTCTCAGTCCATTGATGATCCTCTCCTCGTTCATGTTGGGCTGTAAAACCTCAAACCTGTCTGGTCTCTCATTATGTCTGCTTGTTGTTGTTGTTAAGCTAAATATGATTTGGTTTTGACATAGTTTGTTTTATTTTGAAAGTCACAGGCTCTTTTTAGTAGTTTCAGTGCACTACTTCCTGTCCTGCTCGATCCTCCCTATGGTAAATTGACGTGTCACAGCTCTGGCATCCAGCAAAATATAGGATGGCTTTGTATTAGCTGTGACCTGCTGGACCAGGCACACAGCTGGACCGCACCGGAATGGATCCAGTGTAAGTTGACATACTGACTTGAATGGAAACCAATCTGACCTGGTGCCATGACGTAGCGGAGCAGGAAAAATCAGGATTAAGTAGCCAGGTGACAAAACATCGGTATAACAATCTGTTTCCATATTTAACTTTTTTTTATATGAAGGAAGGAAGAAATACATGTAACACCCCCACTGCTCCACATGTTGAAGTGAGTGTTGTCATTACGAGCCACTTTTATCCTAAAATAGCTTCATGAACCATCCAGGGTATCAACAGTTCAGTGATGGATTTAGGCTGAAGTGGAAACTAGACTAAATTATGGAAACTAGACATAATGATGTTTGGAAGATGTTTGAAAAGTTATTACCGTTTCACACACTGGGGTCATTCACTGATGAAGGATGATGATCTGTATGTAAGCACGAGCGTCTCTATCCATCTCCTGGAAGAGGTGTTTACAGGCCATTTGGATGTTGACATGGAGGACGAGACACAAAATTCTTCCCAATATGTGACAATTTTTCAGTCTGAATCTGGTGTTTGGGTGATTGCATTACAAACACACACTCACATGCACACACTCACACATGAACCCCCAGCTCTCTGAGAATACCGCTGGTTTTTAATAAAGGTTTGAGTGTCAGTGGGTCTGTTATTAGAGTAAATTACCTCCCAGATTGGTGGGGAGGGAAGCACTTACACACTCAGATGCACACACTTTCACCCAGATAATGAAGCCTGCTTACCAGCACTTACACACACTTACACATCGACACACACACTCACCGGAGTTAACCAGTTGGATGAGTGCCGGGACATGGCCACCCGTGAGTGCCTTTTCTACCAAAGCAGACTCTTTACTCTGTAACAGAAGCTGCTCAGTGTTAGATGATCGATCACAGACCTTTATTATCTCCCTTTGTCTTCCTTTCTTCCTCTCCCTCCTTCATTTTTTTCTGTCTCCCCCCCCCCCCCTCTCTCTCTCTCTCTCTCACACACACACACACACACACACACACACACACACACACACACACACACACACACACACACACTCACACATACACACACGCAAAACAAAAACAACAACAACAACAACAACAAAAAAACAGTATGGAAGTAGCATTGCGTTTGCATGTTTTGACAACACTTCAGCCCACCTTTAATCCCTGTTCTACACTTGTACAGGTTCAGGGTCAGGTTACTTTATTTTTACCTGGATGAAGATTTGTTTTGCAGAAAGATGATGGCATCCAGGTAAATGTTACAATTACAAAACAACACAAGACCACAAAATCAACTTTTAAAACACTAAAACCATGGTATAAAAGTATACCAATACCATCAGATAAGATGCATGAATAAATAAAGCTCTAATGAAAAAAAGATAACTCTAGAACACAACTAAGTATACAATCAAATAAATGATGATCAAAAAGTATGTGCAATATAACATCATTTCCCATGAGTGATTGCAGCAGGAACACGTATTCCCTGCAAACATCCAGCTACAGGGAAGAAGCTGAAACTGATTGCTCAAAGGTTGAAAGTCACTGTTTATGACTGAGGTCGCTGTCAGCTGTATCTGACGCTGTGTCTGACCAAGCGGTAACCTCTGGCCCTGACAAATGAAGCCCATGTGGAAGTGCTGTAAACTTTTGTTCTTCTGACACTTAGCTTGCAGCTGGCTGCAGAAAACACCCAAAACAACATATACAAACCGGATTTGGTTGAAGTTGGGAAATTGTGTAAAATGTAAAAAAAATAAATAAATACAATGATTTGAAAATCCTTTTCAACCCATATTCAATTGAATACACTACAAAGACAACATATTTAATGCTCAAACTCATAAAATTTATTTTATTTTTGAAATAATAGTTAACTTAGAATTTCATGGCTGCAACATGTGCAGTAGAAGTTGGTAAAGGGCATGTTTACCACTTTGTTACATCACCTTTCCTTTTAGTGACACTCAATAAATGTTTTGGAAGAGAGGAGACTAATTCTCTTTGCTTCTCATCTGGAATTCTTTCCCAGTCTTGCTTGATGAACCACTTCAGTTGTTCAACAGTCCGGAGTCTTCTCTGTCGTATTTTATGCTTCATAATGCTCCACACATTTTCAGTGGGAGACAGGTCTGGACTGCAAGTGGGCCAGGGGAGAACCTGCACTCTTTTACTTCGAAGCCACGCTGTTGTAACACGTGCAGAATGTGTCTTGTCATTGTCTTGCTGAAATAAGCAGGGACGTCCATGAAAAAGACGTGGCTTGGATGGCAGCATATGTTGCTCCAAAACCTGTATGTACCTTTCAGCATTAATGGAGCCTTCACAGAAATGTAAGTCACCCATGCCATGGGAACTAATGCACCCCCATACCATCACAGAAGCTGGCTTTTGAACTTTGCCTTGATAACAGTCCGGATGGTCCGCTTCCTCTTTGGTCAGGAGGACACAACGTCCAGTGTTTCCAAAAACAATTTGAAAAGTGGACTCATCAGACCACAAAACACTTTTCCATTGTGCATCAGTCCATTTTACATGAGCTCGGGCCCAGAGAACCCGGCGGTGTTTCTGGATGTTGTTCATAAAGGGCTTTGTCTTTGCATGGTAGAGTTTTAACCCGCACTTACTGATGTAGTGACGAACTGTATTTACTGACAGTGGTTTTCTGAAGTTTTCCTGAGCCCATTTGGTGATATCCTTTACACACTCATGTCGGTTTTTAAGGCAGTTTCGTCTGAGGGATGGAAGGTCACGGTCATTCAGTCTTGGTTTCCGGCCGTGGCGCTTACGTGCAGTGATTTCACCAGATTCTCTGAACCTTTTGATGATATTATGGACCGTAGATGTTGAAATCCCTAAATTCCTTGCAACTTTGCTTCGAGAAATGTTGTTCTTAAACTGTTCAACTATTTTCTCACGCAGTTGTGGACAAAGTGGTGAACCTCGCCCCATCCTTGCTCGTGAATGACTGAGCATGTTTGGGGAGGCTCCTTTTATACCCAATCATGGTACTCACCTGTTCCTAATTAGCCTGATCACATGTGGGATGTTCCAAATAGGTGTTTGATGAGCTTTTCTCAGCTTTCTCAGTATTTTTTGCCACCTTTCCCAACTTCTACTGGACGTGTTGCAGCCATGAAATTATAAGTTAATTATTATTTGGCAAAAAAAACAATTAAGTTGATCAGTTTGAACATTAAATACGTTGTCTTTGAAGTGTATTCAATTGCGACACAATTTCCCAACTTCAACCAAATCTGCTTTGTACAACCAAGACCAAAACGCAGGTTTTTACAGCAAAAATAACATATTTACAGCCTGGTACAAGAAACAAACAAACAAACAAACAAACAAACAAACAAACAAACAGTTTGGGTCTGAAGAGCTCATTTCTCGATCAGCACACTCTGTATGGGGAAGATTTTTTATTACTTGTTTTTTTGGTCATTAAACTTGTGATTTTTGCCCATATAAAAGTATGTCTGTCAAAGTAATCTGCCCGTGTGAATGTTTGACATGCATGTGGGTCTCATATTGTTGAATTTTGACAGTATAGTGCCATCATACATTAACATCAGGAAGCACAAAAACCTCTGAAGCTGCAGTGTGGATCAGTTTGTGACATTTAACAGAACAGATTCAGGGGAAATGAGAATAAAATTCATCAGTGTGTTTAAACTGATGTTTAATCACTTAAATCTGAAAAGCATTTGTTTTTGGTGAACTCAGAATGAGCATTTTATATCTGCATGGGGAGCAGGTCCCCTTTAATAGAAGCTGCCACTGTGCACCACCATGATTCTACTGTAACAGAGTGAACAAACTAATAATACATGTCTCTTTGTTTGTTGTTAATAGCTTCACAAATTGTTTCTGCTGATCAACATTTTCAATGCTACAAACTCAACTAATGAAGGATCAAACTGCAGCTCAGCAGCTTTCTGTCCCCAAGGGCCTCCGTCCCCTCACTGATGGGCGGTGTGAGGAACACAGTGTTCTACTATAGATTCTGATAGATATCCCACCATTTCTACCCATTTCTATAGTTTTCCTGAGCATGCTCGTTTCTATTTTGATGTAAAGTCATTTAAAAGGTCAATTTCTGGTTTAAAGTCTGATAGATCTGTGTCTGACATTAAAGTGGCCTGTCTAGGACTGTTCTCTCTGGAAAGCAAAATGCTCGGTAATGTTTGAACCAAGACCGCTCAAGCTCCGTCACTCTCTGTCAACCTGGAAACACTCCCATCATTGAACAAGCTCCACTAATCCCTAACCGCAGCATGAGGGTGAGAGACACTCAATCTCTGTGTGTAAGTGTGTGTATGTGTGGGTGTGTGTGTGAGACAAAAAGAGAGAGAGTGTGTGTCCCTGCCTGAGCACCACTGGGATTTCCCTTTTTTAATTAATTCAGGATTTGTTTGGGGCACCAGGTCAGAAATGGAGAGAGAGAGACATTTTCTCATGTAAAACCATAAGGTGTGTGTGTGTGGGGGGGTGGTTCTGTTGGCATGGGGAAAGGAAAGCTAAAGAGGAAGAATTAAAGTTACAATAAGGAAAGAAGCATCGGAAGAAATACAGAGAGGATATGAACATGTGGATGTGAAAGTGCAGTATTAACTTTTCTCCACTCTTGACTGACTTTGGTTAATAAAATCAGATCTTTGGTCCTCACATGGCATGTAACATGCAGTTACCAACACTTACAGTGACAGATTAACTACTGAAAGCCTTTTTGAAACAATTGGGCATTGATTTCAGACAAAGGTAGAAATAATCAGCTTCAAAATTCAACAATGAAATACTCAAAAGCAGAGTTTAATCCAGTCTTTACACTGTACAAAAACACAGCACCCTCTCCATACTTTAGAAAAGTTATTCTTGTAGATTATCAGGCTGAACTAAGATGCAGTAGCTGAGTTATTAGATTCTCAGTTGAATAAAGTGGACCCTTAAATACGAATCCTTTGTTGGACCCTGATGAAATATTAACAGCCTATTTTTCATTCACTTTTTTTCTCTTTCTGTCCTTTTTTTTCTTGACAAAACCAAACCGATGCACAGTGTCCGATTAATCCACTTTGGAACCTGGGTTGAAAAATGATCAAATTTGGGAGGCCAAAATGTCGGCTCCGTTTGTATGAAATGTGCATACGATTAACTTTTGCGGGTACACCTAAACCCATCTTCATCTGGACGGCCCCTCAGTCAGACTTATACAACACTTAAAATTGTGAGTAAATTTAATACAGAAGATTCAGATTAAACAACTTTGGTGGTAAGACCTCATCACACATGAAAATTGGGGGTACGATGCCTGGGTAAAGATGGAGAAATAAAGAGATGGCAGGAGGGAGTGATAAATAATGTGTTTTAATAATAAGTGTCATAAAACTAAGGAAGAGAATAATATAAAACCAAGAAACTATCCTTTAAACAGAGACAAAGAAGATAAAACTACAGGCAAAAACTCACCAATAAGGCTTAGAGTCTGAAAAGAACACAAACAGAAATAAAACACACAAGGCACGTTACTTTCACTGCATGGAAAAAAAGACAGGGTTCAAGCTGTTTGCTGCCTCACTGCAGCTGGTGAGAAAGAGCTCAAGAGAAACACAACCTGCCTCCTTTATTTCCACAGCCTATAGGTGTACTTCCAGGTGATCAGCATCATGTGATCAGGTCACTCACACACAGGCACAGACACACATGACAAAACACTTCCATACACATATGCACCAAAAACTAAAGACAAGACTGAACTAAAAAATGTGAACTTAACATAAATGATTAGAGATGACACCACAAGGCAATCTTTGGCATTTAGTGCTAAACTTAATACAAAGATGTTAAAATTCACAAGTATATCAGACACACACACACACACACACACACACACACACACACACATATAACAAGTGTGATCAGCTGATCAGTGCACTGCATGTGGAAGAGCCGTGAATGCTGGAGAGAGGTTCTCAAAACTTGATAAATCATGTAGCATACTTAACTCTGTATGCAAAAAACAAACAAACAAACAAACAACAAAAACAAACAAACAAACAAACAAACAGAGCCTAGCTTTCCTGCTCCCTGTCTTGGCAGTTTATCATTATGGGAGCCAAGACAAACAGCATGAATTATGGCAAGGACTATTATTAACTCACAACCCCTCTTGAAAAACATAACATGACATACAAGTGTCCAAGGCAAATGGTTTAGTCCACTCATCAGCTGACAGAAGTGTTGGCAGGCAGAATAAAATAAATGCATGAGTGTTCAAATAAAGCACTGAACAATATGAAAGCATAAAAACTTAAAAAAAAAAAAATATTTTCAGTTTGCTGACATGCTTACACCTGGACCAAGAGCCTATAGCACGAAGCAGGATTAATGTCTTAGTGAGGTAACTTCAGGGTTAACCCTGGTTTACTGATAGCACAAAGCCATTTCAATTCTTATCTAGATAGATCACCATGGTAACCTATTCTGAACGGCTAACCTGCTCCAGAGCAAGATAAGTTTGAGGTTGAATCTGATTCTATAAAATGACCCACCTACTGGCCAATCAGCTTCTCAGAAACAGGCGAGGGAGGTGCCACCATAAAACTGTATTAGTTTTTGACTCTTTTTTTTATATGATCAAATTTTGTCTTTTTGTTACCATTCCCCTCAGAGACATGAGGAAGGGATACTCAAAGCAGTCAAACTTAATTTATAAAGCTCCTTTCATACATTCAAAGACAACACAAAGTACTTGACAAATAAAAGGATGTAATGCTTGATGTGAAACAGCACATTATTCTATCATATAATTCCTACACTTCATTCTTTGTGTTTGAAGGCTTTCTTTATCAAAGAGGGAGAGTGTACGAGTCCAGCTGCTGATCTGTAAACTGTTAATTTGGGTCAGACATTAACTCTGTATTGTGGTGACAACTTTAATCTTAATTTAAACATGATGATACGACATGAAACAAACCACTTTACCAGACGCAGTGATGTTTTTGTACTTATTTTTCATTTGCCCCCACGTCTTTTTCACTCCAGAGGGATGAAATTGGAATGAGATAATAACTGTAATACACACAACTCATTTTCCCTTTCATGAGATACACGAGTGTGATCAGTGTCATATTGAGCCATTGAAGAATAACTTACGTATTTACACAGTCTGTTATATGCTGCCATGCATTCGGTCTGATTGGCAGCTGTCACAGTGTTTCCCCTCTCTGTGATTTGGGCTTTTTCCGCCTCATATTTCCTTAATATTAAACGTTGTTCTTCACAAGTGACGCACGGAGCACGGAGCTCTGAGCTCTGTCACTCTGTTCTGTGCGTTTAGCGTTAATGACTGTGATTGGTCAGCTGCCTCTGAGCCCTCCCCTTATACGTGCGCGTTCATGGCTCTTGATGAGACAAACCTGGGTTGAGTTATTGTGTTGATAACCTGCGTCGTGCTATCCATTATCCTGATTGTCACTGTTGCATTTAGTCGACCCTGGATAGATGTGAGTTATCCAGGATACGCTGACCGCGCTTCGTGCTACAGGCCCCTGGTTTCATTCCCTGAAAGTCTGTAGTAACTGTTTGAAATTGCTAAGAGGGTGTGTTTCATTTCTCACAGGTAACAAAGCCAAGCAGTCACCTCTTTCAGTGGTTGTGCATTTCAACAACCAGCCCAGATTAATGTGTATGAGAACCTAAGGTATCAGAGAGTTTGTTTCTTTGTGCATGTCGTTAGTTTCATACATCAAAGTTTGTCCACCATGTTGCTGCATTACAAATCACCTTTGAGCCCCATATATGATTGATACACACTGTGTGGAACTCTCTCTTACACACACACTTACACACACACACACACACACACACACACACACACACACACACACACACACACACACACACACACACACACACACACTTAAACTGTATGTTACTGGAGTGAAATGATTCATTGGGAGTAACTGAGTGTTATTACAGTTTGGAGGGCTCTCTCTCGTCAAAATGGCCCCTGGGTGCTCACATGTGTTTTCTAGGTCTGTGTGTGTGTGTGTGTTTGTGTGTGTGTGTGTGTTGTGTGTGTGTGTGTGTGTGTGTGTGTGTGTGTGTGCGTGCGTGTGTGTGTGCGCGTGTGTGTGTGTGCGCAGACTTTCTGCTCTGTGACATTTTTAAACTAACATGAGTCAGAGAGCAAGAATTCCAAAACTCTTTATGAGTGAGATTCATTTGTTCTTGAGTGCACCATGTTTTCAGTGAGTGTGAGAAACAAGTGTGTGAATATGACGAGTGTGACATAATGGTTTAAATGGTTTAGATGAAATGAGAGAAATATGAACACAGAAACAGCAATCCCTCAGAATCTGATGAAATCGTCCTGCCTGTTAGAGTGTTTAAACTTGTGATTTCACCTTTAATATAAGTGCTTTTTGGCCTTTCAGGAAGACAAACGTGACACATGAAGTCATGACGGAGCAGTGAAAAATCTGTTCTGAGACCCAGCTCGCAGTGCACTGCTTTATATTAAGATGTTTTGCATTTAACATGCAGGTGCATGCGAGCATGCATGCATGTGTGTGGTTCACAGGAATGTGCTGGGTGCAGTAATTGAGAGATAAGATCGCAGCAGAAGGCTGGAGCGCTGACAGACATGCAGAGAGGTGATGAGACTGGAAGACAATCCCCCGTCAGACTCCTCCACCCTCAGTAGCTGCATCTGTCAGGTGTGCTCCCAGCCACTCACTTGGAGTTTCTGCTGAATTAAAAACACATCACTTTCACAAAATATCAGTAAAAAAGCAGAATTTTAAAGCAGAATTCGGTTTCCAAAACAGGATATGAACTGTCCAGTAAGACTTGCAGGTTTTGAATTTAAGTAAGTATTTAGGGATGTCAGCTGTTTAAGGTCAGGTCTTCCCCTCTTTGGGATCCTGAGGTAAATGGACCAGTACTTATATAGCTCTTTTCTAGTCTGTCTGACCACTCAAAGCGCTTTACACTGCTGGTGTCATTCACCCATCCACACCACATTCACACACTGATGGGAGAGACTTCTATAGGAGCCATCAGTTCTATCTAATACATTCACACGCATTCACACACCATTGACCAACAGAGGGAGCGATTTTGGGGCTCAGTGTCTTGCTCAAGGACACTTCGACATGTACGACTGCAGGAGTTGGAATCAAACCCTCAACCTTGCGAGTCGATGACTCTACCACTGATCCACAGCCGGAGGAGGTGTATCCTGATCAGTTTTCCAGACCCTGCAGCGTCCTCTGGGTCAAACTTGGGGTCTCCTGCCAGTGGCAAGAAAGACCTCCACAGGAAGACTGGCAGGAAGAACCCTGACTCCACTAAAACTGTTTCTGAAGGTCTACAGTCCACAGCAACTAGATCTGCAGAATCACAAGATCTTGAAGACAAAGAGAAAAGCAAACCGAGTGAACTCAGATTTCTTTTTCGATGCATGCATTCTGTGTTTCGTGGAATAATCTATTAATCTTGTTTTTACGTGTAAATTTATATCTTTCTTCACTCGGTTGTTTTAATCAGAGTTTCTTGCACAGACGTTTGGGTGCAGATGGGAAAAGCTGGTGTGTGAACTGTTGTTATGATTTTCCAAACAGCCAGAGAGTGTATGTGAGGTATAAGTTTTATAGGACACACAGGGGAAGACTTAAGGTGGGTTTGCTGTTGAGCTGCATCCAAGCACACTTCCCTCTCTTACTGGACCCACCAGAGTGTGTGTTCATACTTATGTGTGTCTGCATGTGTGCGTACATAAATGTCCAGCAGGGCTGTTGAAGTTAATACGTCCAGGGTCAGGGAGATGGTGGGTTATGAAATTTAACTCTCCTCATAAACCGACTCATTTCCAACACGACATGCTGAGCCCACACGGACGATGGTGGGAGCCTCGAAGACGTTAAAGACAGAAAGATGGGAGGGAGGGGTCGAGGAAACTTTGAAGGGTGGGAAACAGGTGGAAAGAGAGGAAAGGAAGAGGGAACAAAAGAGGGCATTTCTGTCACTCATCAAGGGAGTGGTTGAATAAAATATATTTTTTATACAAGTAAACATTTTTACATACAAGTTCAATTTACTTCCTTCATGTTCTTACAAGCTCTCCTATTTTGCAACATAAAAACAGGCGATCTGTCGAACGTTCAGACCACACTGCCTCATGTGCCTTGGAGTGGAACTGCAGAGTGACTCAGAAGTATGGAATGGACCAGTACTTATATAGCGCTTTTCTAGTCTTACCGCTTTAAGCGCTTTACACTGCTAGCCTCATTAACCCAATCACACCACATATACACAGATGGCCGACCACAGATAATCAGACCATCAGCTATATCTAATACATTCACATGACATTCATACACCACTGAACAACAGTGGGAGCAACTTGGGGTTCAGTGTCTTGCTCAAGGACACTTCGGCATGTGACTGCAGGAGCTGGAATCGAATCCACAACCTTCTGATTGTGGGGCGACAACCACTGACCCACAGACGCACAGCCACAGTATGTAGTTCTCACAGCTACGTCAGCCATCATAGGGTCCACGCAGAAGTAAAAACTAGGGCTTAGAGTTAGCTCCAAAGTTAGAGGCCAAGACAGGCAGATCCAGAACCAGAAGTCTGAATGGGCTAGAGCTTACCTCTGCCTGGTCAGGCTGTACGGTCTACTTACCTTACTTCATCATTTCCATGAGGATAGGGAGAGGATCAAGAACACTCAAAGAGTCGACAGAAAGATGTTTAAAAAAAGCAAAGGCAAGACGAAGTCTGGGCTAAAATCCTGTTGGGCTGAAACTGAACTTTATCAAATAAGGCTGTACACTCTACTTCTCCCTGGTACCACATGAGGGACGAGTGAAACAAGAGAAGAAGAAAAGTCTGTGTATCGTAAAGGAGATAGCCACAGCGAAGCAAGTCTGTTTGAGCCAGAACTCACCTCAATAAAGTGAGACTGTACTCTCTACTTCCCCCTACGTCTCCATGAAGAGAGGAGAGAGATAAACATAAGTCTTGTGAGCAAATAATATGATGACTGTTCATTAGGAGCAGAAGGAGTTCCCCAAGGGTTGATTTTCATTGATAATTTAAATGAAGAAATTTCAGGAGAGGAAGAACAAAGTAGGATACAGCTTTACATAAGAGAGAAGAGAGAGAGACAAATTACTACCAGGGGAGCTAGAAGGAAGGTAAAAAAAAAAAAAAGGACAAAACAAACTAACAAAAAGATTTAATAGGAAATGGAGCTTGGGAGTGGGGTTATCATATGTGAGGGATGGTGGGATGGATGGAGGAATGCCAGTGTTAATCCATGTGTGAGAGTGGTGACTCAGTGTCAGGTGTCTACCTGTGAATAGGCCTGTGTCACCACAACCAAGCTGGGACACAGAGGGGTGGAGGAGAGACAGAGCAGCAGCTTCCAACCTCAAAACAGAGAAGTGTTTATGAGTAAGACAGGGCAAACCGAAGCAGCAATAAAGACAAGTAACACAGATCGAGAAGATATGACGAGGAAACTTTATTTTCAAACCTGTTTGTTTCTCCTCTCCTGTGAGGATGAATGTCTGTCATCAACAGGCTTCTGTGTCCTGAACGGGAGCCAGTTTGTAGAGAATTTGTAATCCTTCATCCTCCCTCTCCTCCTTCCACTCCGATTTAGCCTGTCTGACATTTTCATGCCTGGGGAGTGTTGTTGCAATACCAAGTCAAACACTCAGGAAACCAACCCGACCTTCTCACGGACACAAAAACACACACAGACAAACAATGGCAGAGCTGTGAACAGACTCTGAATCAGAGATGGTGGAGGATGTCAGTAAATACACTACTTTAAGCTGCGGTTTTGAAACTTTCTGAATCCATTGTTACCATTAACGTCAATCACTTGACTACATTGTGAAATCTGCTTCTGGTTGTGATGAACTTGAAAACTGCTGACTCCCAGCTTTGTGGTTTCCTTTAGCTCTGTTGAGTTTTTAATGTCTTTAACCACTTCATGTTTCCAGTCTGAACCTTTCTGATTTAAAGTTAACACTTTCTGCTCTCTGTGGTCCTGTTTTCAGCTGCTGAAACGTGTTTTAGTCTATAAAGAAACACTGATTTACGCACTATGCTACCTGTTACCATGTACTGTCTGTTAAAGGTAATAAGGGTATTAAAACTGAAGTTACTCATCCCTGACATGTAATAAAGCAGTGTTTATGGGAAGCTATGCTGGTATGCATGAAAAAATTGGTTAAAAGATCCCAAATAAGATTAGTAGAAACAAAGTGCTCAAGATTTTCAAAAGTAAGCCATTTCAAACACAAGACACAACAGAAATCTACTTCTCTCAGTCTGATATGTTGATTTCAGCTGCCTTAATATTACACCTAGAACTACGCAAAACCTAAATATCACAATGAAAAAATGGTCTCCATGCAAAGTGCCAAAGGAAACAAATGGAAAAAATGTAAGGAATAAGTGTGTGCAACACATTTTGCTGTAACCTCAAGCCTGAGGAACATAGGAAAATTTTGGTTGTTGCACTACATTGAAAGAAAATACATACTAATAATAATAATAATAATAATAATAATAATAATAATAATAATAATAATAATAATAATAATTCATTCATTCATTTTCTATACCGCTTCTCCTGTTCAGGGTCACGGGTGGTTGGAGCCTATCCCAGCTGGCTAAGGGTGAGAGGTGGGGTACACCCTGGACTGGACGCCAGCCAATCACAGGGCTGACACAGAGACACAGACAACCATTCACGCTCACACCTACGGGCAATTTAGAGTCTCCAGTTGACCTAGTGAGCATGTTTTTGGACTGTGGGAGGAAGCCGCAGTACCCGGAGAGAACCCCTGCATGCACAGGGAGAACATGCAAACTCCACACAGAAAGGCACACCGTGCCCAAACCGGGATTAGAACTGCGACCTTCTTGCTGTGAAGCAACAGCAGTAACAGCTGCGCTACCGTGCGGCCTAATAATAATAATAATAATAATAATAATAATAATAATAATAATAATAATAATAATTATTATTATTATTATTATTATTATTATTATTATTATTATTATTATATGTTTAGAACTATTTCACTCACTGTGGTCTCATTTCTCACTGCAATATGAAGTCCTCCACCTCTATGGGTTCAAGCTAAATTCAAAGGATTTTGAAGCATGAATACAGGGTGTATGTCCATCATTCAGGGCCTGCTGAAAGCAGTTAAGAGTGTAGAATTATCTATTGTCCACAGAATTTAGCAAAAGAAAACATGCTGCTTTATTTTCTGCAAACTTTCCAAGAAGACATGAGAATCAAAGCAATGTTGATGAAATTCTCCCGTCTTCTCCAGTCTGTTTATTTCAGTAATTAAAAGATAAGTGGTATTTTGACCCTGCCAGCAGGTTTTGGATCCAGAAGGTTTAAATGGTATCATTTTAAAAATGAAGTGAGAATCAGGAGAAATTACACTAAATTAGAAGTTTAGTGGGAGGACAGGTTAAAAAATGTCCCAAATAACTTGAAGCATTTCTTTGAACTTACTACGGTTTGTCCTTCCTGGCCTTGCTTGTGTTGTATGTCACTTTGGACAAAAGCATCTACTAAATCAAACTGTAGAACTGTTGAAGAACAGGAGTGTTGGCACACAGCAAATCATGGGAGTGAAAAAATCAGAGCAGAGTAAAAAAGAGTGACGGAGTTAAATTTCTGGAGTTTATTCTTACAGGTCGACTCGGGTTATTTTTTTTGGGTGTTAAAAAGAGTTGACTCCCAGAGTGTTGAGGGCAGTCATTCAACACTTCTCTGGAGTTCATTCACAATGACCAGGATTGGTTTAATAACTAGTTCTGCTGCACTGTGTGCACTGTTCACCCAGAAGTTAGGTAGTCTAACTCAAAATTTAGACAAGCTAACCTAAAACTTCCATACTTTTAATTAAAAATTCTCTGAAACCAAACTCAAAAACTGCTCCTTTACATTTAACAAAAATGTGTTTGGCAAAGTAGTTTTTGTTGTGGCAGCGTTTTGTAACCGTGAATGAGGAGGGAACACAGTGGATATGAGACCCTGCTGTACAGTGTTGCCAGATGTACGATAAATATCATATTTGTACGATAATTTGGACCTCTGTATGATCAATAATCCAAAAAAGGCAAAATGTATGATAATTTGACAGTTTCATGAACGTGTGGTTACAATTAGTCTGCCTCAGTCTAACACAGTTTATTGGAGGTATCTTTGACCATGTAGCTTCCAGCCAATCGTGGTCTGAGTGATGTTTGTTTCAGCTCAGAACAACGCACATGACTGACAGCCAATTACGCTGATGAGAGATCCGTCAGGAAGTCAGCTGAGAAAAATGAATGCCGCTGAAGAGGACAGAGGTGAACGGGAGCCAATCTGTTGCCTGACAGTACTCTGTTTATCTCATGTCCAATAATACTCAGTCTCAGAAGACACAAAAAAATCACACATACTTGGTGAGCACCGCGGTCCATCAACACTGCGGTTTTTGGTGCACACCAATTCACACTGCGTCCGTCTCAGGAGCGGAGCGCAGCTCAGCGTACTCATAGCAGCTGGATACACAAGATCACAGGAGAACCACATGTTCCCGCAGGAATCACACCCATGACAACTACTTTCATGATATTTAGTATGTTAAACTCACCTGCCCTCCCAGAGCTTCATTAATTCAGTCCTTCCCTTTTAGTCTCTGTTGGTGTCCTTATGTAAAGGATGTGTCATATCGTATATAATTATCTGGTTTTCTGCCTCCAATATAAACTTTTCCTCGTCCATGGCGTCAGATTTCCTCTGGGTCTGACCCACTGATGACTGCTGGCCCTGTGCCAGTGTCGAAGTTTTGATATACGAGGATAATTTTACAATCAACGGTCTAAACATGGTGCTTTATTTTGAAAAGACCGGAAACCCTGATCATTTTTCATGTCTGTTTTCCTGTTTGGTGCAATCCGCTCTGAGGAGATTGACGCGTCTCTTCTACTCCTGCAGAAATAGACTCGCAGCGAAACAGCCGCGAGCAGCTGTTGGTAACACGCATCGGAGACGGACTGCAGTGCGGGCTGTGTGAATGTACTGATTGACTTGAATAGCAGAGAAATACAGCGCAGTACGCGGCGCTGATGGACCGCCGTGTTCACACTGTATGTGTAAATTTAGGGTTAGTGTAACACAGTTGAGTTTGAGCTGCTGATCATTTGCTGCTGATGTGGGGAGGGGCAGTGAATGACCACAAAACTGAAGCCAAAAAACCATGAGTGCCGTCCATCAGACGCTATTTACAGAGTGACTATATGTGACTATTGCTTAAGATTAACAGTTATTTTGATTATGATGGGTGTAGGATAATTTTCCCAAAATACGATAATTTTGAGGCTATGGTACGATAATTCTATATTTCCCATCTGGCAACACTGCTGCTGTACGTTGAGATGTTGTGAGGTGGTCAAAGGCCGTCTGTGCTGCACGTGCCATGGACCGGCTGTCTGTGCTTCCTGACTTGGACCATGCAGGCGCTGATGTTTGTTTGGGGTTTTTAGTATTCATGTGTAAAGAAAATACTTTTTGTGTGTTTTAAATATTTACATCATATGAGAGTTAAACGTAACAGTATAGGTGTTGAGATGATTTTTTACTTAAGATGAGAGTTAATTTACTACTTATGGGAGCAGCATCATAACTCCAACAGGAGTCAAATTTTAACTCTCACATGTCCATCAAATTGAGTTAAATTTGACTCTCAGAGAGTTTATTCACAAGGTCTGAATTTGCTGTACAGGTTTGGTCAGCGGCAACACTTAGAGAAGAGGATTGTCAGCTAGCCAGCTAGCTTTTGCTGCAGTGAGTTGCTCCTGCTGCAGGGCCTAAGGAGGAGATGCAAATGAATGTGAGGTACTCTCCAAAAAAATCTGATGATTTAGACTCAGGCCCTGTTTACACGACAAAGGTATCAGGATGAAACGCAAAAGTTTTGCTGCATTTTGGCCTCCTGTTTATACGGAAACGCTGTTTCAGCCGACCTAAAACGCAACGGACAACAACAACGGTTAAATGGTGGACTTACCATGTTCTGCTTGTGCTGCTGAATCTGCTGACTGCCTTTAAACAAAATGTTCATCTGTTGCTCCACTTCAGCACTCAGATAAGATGCATTTAATATACCAGATGATCAGCCCGCCTCTTCTTCAGCAGCAGACTACCAAAAGACTCTACAGTTATATCGCCACCTACAGGTCTGTTATACATACTACAGTGTTTTCAGTCCCTCAGTGTTTCCGTGTGAACGCAGATTTTTTTTCTCTGTGCTTTTTGCATTTTCGAGTGAAATGCTGTGAAGCGTTATTGTATAAACGGGGCCTAACTTGGCCTCTTGTTGTTAGATTTTGGACCTCGATGGTTTTTTGTCTAGCTGGATTCTTTCTTACGTCTTTTACATTTCTTTTACATTATGGTCACAGACTCTTACTTCACCTCCTAAACTCGAGTTCAGAGTGAGAAACAAATCCATTCCATTTCCATTCCACAATCCTGTTGAGGATTTTTTTTTCCTGCCTGGAGATGGAAAGTGTATAACCAAAATCTACAAACACAGAAGATGCATGTGGAGATACAGCAGTTGATGCTTCACCTGTTGCTTAGCCAGTGAAAACAAACGCTTATGATGTTGATGAGGTGCTGTGGCTGTTTTTGTTTTGTACTTAACACACTTATGTATGTGCTGTCTGTAGTAAGTGTCACTGAACAAAAAAAAAAAAAAAAAAGACCTCAGTAATTATGATGAATGGAGAAGAAGTGTTTTCATCTATCATGGTGTTTTACATTCAGCACATCAGTGTTCAATGGTTCTTATGTCCGTTCATGTGGTGGTTTGAGTTTGTCATTCAAAAACAAAATACCATTTTGAGAAGAAAAAACATTGGTTTGAATGTAAAGTCTCTGAGAGTAGGACTCATGCTTTCAGAAAATGTGTGTAAACAATCGAGAAAAGCTGTAAACTCAGGGAGAAAAACATGGGCCCTGACTTCCACCACTATAAGCACAATGTCAGCTTCACACTTGTTGCAGAACAATACACACAGTGATTTGTAAAACACTAAACACACCTGTACACATTAGAAACAGAAGTATATCATGATGATCACTTCCTTGCAATTCATTACCACAAGACAGCAATCTTTGTTGTGTCAAGAAAATGAAAATATAAAATCATCATAACAGGAAAACGATCGTTGTTATATTGAAATAACAAAAATAATAATTCATTATCGTGAGATAACGATGCATAAAAAAAAAACATGTTTGTGTTTTGTCTTTTTGCGTGTGCTTTCTTAATTTGCAGTGCTGTGAGCACAGGGCCACCGTAGTTTTGCCCATTGTGTGTGATTTTTGATTTGTGTGTAGAGTTCTGAGAGTATGAGGCATGCGTTCAGAATATGTGTGAAAACAACCGAGACAAACTGTAACATCCATCTCATTCACACTCAAAATAAAACACATACATGCACACTGCCACACACATGCACAGCCGCCTCAGAGGGTGGGTGTGTGTGTCTGTGTGGTACTAATTACGCTCGTTCTGTCTACAAAACAGCTTCCTCATTTTTCACCTGCCCAACACACACATTCCGACCTGACACACACCTCCAGCCCCTCCCCCTCCCACTCACTGTCTCTTCTCATCCCATTGCTTCCTGCTCTTCACAAGTTGTGTACACATGTGTGTGTGTGTGTGTGTGTGTGTGTGTGTGTGTGTGTGTTTGTGTGTGTGTGTGTGTGTGTGTGTGTGTGTGCATGTGTGTGTGTGTGTGTGTGTGTGTGTGTGTGTGTGTGTGTGTGTGTGTGTGTGTGTGTGTGTGTGTGTGGCTTTACTGACACTTAACTGATGGAGCGATGTCCATCTGATTCTCCTGCTGTCTCAGGTGTCCCTCAACACTGCTCACAACACATCAGTCATCCTAAAGCTGCCCTGCAGCCACTAAACACACACACACACACACACACACACACACACACACACACACACACACACACACACACACACACACACACACACACACACACACACACACACACACGTCATACACAATTGCACAGATAATATCACAAATCTTAACACAGACACCGCAAAATATCACAACTGACCCACACATGCATTCACACCATCACCTGCAAATCCAGTCTCACATCTGGATAGAGGGTGGAGAGGAGGAGGAGGAGGAGGAGGAGGAGGAGGAGGAGGGAGGGGATGAACAAAGAGAGTAAGGATGCTGTGAGCAGGACCCTAAACACGCACACACATATTCATGGAGCGCCGGAGGCAGATTCTTCAGAGCAAAGTTTTCATCCTGGGTGGCAAGAGTCACACACACTGCTGGGCTGCTGATGGAAACGCAGTGTCAAAGCGCAGTGATAAACTGGACTCATACCAGGAGCACTGGAGTGGTTATCACACTGAACTGGAACCAGACAAGATCCAGTCTGTGTGTGTGTGTGTGTGTGTGTGTGTGTGTGTGTGTGTGTGTGTGTGTGTGTGTGTGTGTGTGTTGTAGAGGGGTGGTAATTTTATCCAAGATCCTCAAAGTGACCCCAAAACACATACTGACCCCCCAAGCCTGGGGCCGCACACAAGCCAAAACACACACTCAGCCAAGCCACACACATTCACAGACAGCAGCTTACCTCCCTGACAGACACAGACACACAGACACACAGACACACACACACACACACACACACACACACACACACACACACACACACACACACACACACACACACACACACACACACAAAACCACAGCTCACAGCTTCTAATGAAGGTAGCTGGGGAGGACAGGAACAGTGGGTACACCAGGTTCCTGTTCCTATGTACTCACAGACTGGTGCTTTGTCAAAGCAGTCTAAACAGGTGCTGAAGGTAACATCGAGCATCTGCAGGAGACACACCTAACTTTTACCTACCTGGTGTCAACTCATCCACAGCAAGATTTAAAGTTTGCAGCAACTGCTCTAAATCTGGTTGTGAGAAGAACAGGAAAATAGGTTTTTAAACCACCTGTATTCTAATAATATTAGCTTAATTAAATAACAAAAACAAACAAAATGTGTTAGAAAGAAAGGAAAAGAAGCCACCCTGCATGTGTACAAGTTCAGTAAAGGACAAAAATGAGAAAAAGAAATGTTGAAATATTGAGAGTAGAGATGTTTTAAGTGGAGAGTCATAATTTTATGAAGGTACCTTGAAGAGGAAGATCAGAAGAGCAGCTTCCTTCTCTAAAACAATGAACATGGAGGGTCTCGTGAAGTTAGATGGTTTCATAAATTTCCCAGTCATTCAGCACGTCAGCATCACATTAACATTTTTTATGAGATTTTGATAAGACTGAATTCACCTGCTCATTTTGAAGAAGGGCAGGTCAATGCTGTTGAGTATTACATCACAGGATGATCCACGTTCTTCACAAATAAAGGTTGTAACAATGCTTCTTCACAATAAATCTCCTTACTTTTTGTGCTGGTAAGATGAATAATGCTCATCATTTATGTCTGCTTTCTCATAAAATTAAACTTTGGTTCTAGTAAATACATTTTTTATTGCACATTTCCAATTATATTGTCATAAATTTAGGACTTTAATCTTGAAATCTTGAGATTTTCAGACTTACATGACAATTGTCTTACAGCGAAGACAAAAGTATTGAATTCAACCATGCATGAGTTGTAAAAGTTGTTTGTCAATTATTTTGGGGGAATCACAGTAGATCCATGTAAAGGTAACCTGTGTTTATTCATTTATTCATCTTCTTTCCCTCTTATCCTGTTCAGGGTGTCTGGAGCCTATCCCAGCTGTCTTAGGGTGAGAGGCGGGGTACACCCTGGACTGGTCTCCAGCCAATCACAGGGCTGACACACAGAGACAGACAACCTTTCACACTCACACCTACGGCCAATTTAGAATCACCAATTAACCTGTGTTTAAAGTGTGTTTTTGCACTGTGGGAGGAAGCCGGAGTACCTGGAGAGAACCCAGGCATGCATGGAGAACATGCAGACTCCACACAGAAAGACACACCGTGCAGACCAGAGAGGCTGCGGCACTAACTTTTGTACTTTTGTGCCACAATCCATCTGCCTGTGTATTTTTATTTTTTTTTTTATAAATAAACAAAGCTCATGTGACCTGCCACAAAACAGGTCCTTATTAAAGATATACAGTTGTTACAATATTTTGAAGTGGGGTTTTATGAGTTTCATGTCACTAGTAATTGTCCTCAACACAATAAATGCTCAGCCCTTTCAATAAGAAACTGCACACAAGCTAGGAAACAAGTGTTAACCACAGACTGTATCAATACAGACGTAGTCTCTGCGATGTCACCCATGTGTTTCTGATACAGTCAAATGAAGCCAATCATTGTACAGGGCTATCTTGGATATGACGCAGACTTTGAACTTCCTTTCTAACAACTATAGGATGCCCATCAGTCATGTGAGCTAAGCTGAGCTTCTGATTGGACAAACTCGTAATCCTAATATCTAATAAACTGTTGTGTTAAAAAAAAAAAAAAGCGGTGTGTGCTGATAGTAAAACTAGCGTTTCAGACCCAAGCTGTTTTTTGAACCAGGCTGTAAATATGTCTTTTAGTACTGTAAAAGTCTGTTTTATTTTTTATTTATTTATTTATTTATTTTTTGGTTTGATGTGTTTGTGACTTCTGGTCTTTCTGCAGCCAGCCTCTAGTGGATTCTCCATGAACAGAAACTTTAAGCACTTCAGCATTGGCTTCATTTTTCTCTACCAGATGTTGCCCCTTTATTTTAACTGACAGATCCAAGTCTACGGTTTAATTTTACCAATTTTGTGCAACTTTGACACAATCATTCATTTTCTCATCTCATTTTAAATGTTTTTACACCACTTTGCCACTTTGTTATTACACTATTTAGGAATAAAACAGTGTTGCTCCATGAAGAAGCAAAATTAATTGACAAAATTAATGACAGGCTCATGTTTCCCACTGTGTTCCATCACCTTTCCTTTAAACAACACTCAATAAGTGTTTGTGAACTGAGGACACTAATTGTTGAAGCTTTGGAGGTGGAATTCTTTAATGTTGGTTTTTCATCTGTGATGATATTATGGACTGTAGATGATGAAATCTATCAATTCTTTGCAATTGTATGTTGAGAAACATTGTTCTCATACTGTTGGACTATTTGCTCACGCAGTTGTTCACAAAGTGGTGACCCTAAAATCCATCCTTGTGTGTGAACGACCGAGCCTTTCAGTTATGCTCCTTTTATACCCAATCATGACACTCACCTGTTTCCAATGAACCTGTTCACCTGTGGAATTTTTCAAACAGGTGTTTTTGGAGCATTCCTCAATTTTCCCAGTCTGTTGTTGACCCTGTCCCAACTTTTTAGAAACATGTTGCAGCCATCAGATTTAAAACGAGTGAATAATTAAAAAAAACAAAACAAAACAAAGAACAATTAAGTTGATCAATTTGACAGTAAATATTGAACAATAAATATCTTGTCTTTGTAATGTATTCAGTTGAATATAGGTTATATTTCAGTGGGTTGAAGGGTTGTATTTAACCATTGCATTTAGTGTTTATTGACATTTTACGCAACATCTCAACTTCAATGGAATTGGGGTTGGGGTTGCAAATGTATGAATGAATAATAATAATATTAATAAAAAAGAAAAACACTTTCTAATTTTAGGGTCATGTGAGAACAGTGATTACAACGCATATGTCAGACTGCCACATACAGTTAGCAGTCTGTATGTTTACATGCACGCAGCAGTCCGGCTGAGGTCTTAGCTCGATCATAAAGTCACAGCGGGGGTCGGGTCTTGTCTGTGTTTACATGCAGTAAAGAGAATCAGACTTCTGGCTGAGAATGTCTCACTCTGCTTCAATAGGTGGCGCTGTGTCCTTTATTGATGAGTGAAGCTGCGTGTGTATCAAACTAGTTTCTGTTCACCTGAAGAGAAAACAACATTCTAACAATGATGGCTGAGATTGATGCAGCTGGAGCTCTTCATGTTTTTGTGTGTGTCATGGTGTGTGTTTGTTGTGTTGGAGCCACAGACTGTATGAGCGCAGAGACCCTATTTATCATGGTCACCTACTTCCTCATCCGGCTGAATGCCAGAGATTACAGAGTCCTGCTGAATCAAACCACAGCCTGATTGCAACTGCATTATCTAGGTGTGTCAAACGAGCTACATGGAGTCCGTATTCAGTCTGGCTGAGCTGTTTACATGCATGTCAATAGTCCCATCTCACAGTGACTAAACTCATAGTCCGATTTCTGAAGCTGCAAGTAAACACACTGAGTGAGACCTTGGTGGATGGCTCACCTTGGGGAGTGTCTGTGGTTACAGTGTTAAACCTCTGCACTGTGCTGCCTCCCTCACAGTGAGATTTTAATCACCCTTTGTTTGTTCAAGCTTTTGTATTTTTAATCCCCAACACTTAAGGAGATACCTTTGCTTAGCCGGGGAGCAGTGTCTGAGAGCAGGCGCGTGTGAACTGTTTTTCTTGGCAGTGATGTTTAGCCTGCTATGGGAAAGATGGAGTGGAATGAGTCAAAACGTTAACACCAGATGAACTCCTGGAGAACTCAATAAAAATGACAAATGATTCCTGATGATGTGCTTCAGGGAGCTGAATCATTGTAGCCCACATAACAATAATCGAAAAACAATGGTACAAAAATTATTTAGCACATAAAATAGTTGTTGTTTTTTTTTTTTAGGGCACCAAAGCAGTAAAAGGACCATTCACAACTTTAAACTTTTATCCAAACATTTCCCTAGAATGCCTTTTCTGTTCTGTCGAAATAAACTTACATGAAAGTGCTGCAGCAAGGTCTGGAGCAGCTATCAGACTACATGTTTATCTCCAGTCTCTCTGATGTCTAATCCACAACATGTTGCCTATTACGGTACATGTTTATACGTGGGCTCTGTTGGTCTGAAGTTTATTTATATGAAAAATGTCACTTGCAAGACAAATTGGACAGATTAATTGAAAATGGAAACAAAAGTCCAGAGTTTTCTTCAATCACATCTAATCCTCTGCTTATCATCAGATAACATGTGGAGCCACCACGCAAGAGATCTGCTCACGAACCACATCTGCTCAGCATATGACCCTGCAGCCATGCCATACAGTACGGTACAGCAGCCAGGCCCACACTCTGGAGAGCGGCACTCTGCTGTGAAGAAAAATGGACCTTGAAACACAAAACTTTAAAGATGAGTCTGAATCAAAGGTATATGGACGAGAAGTGGAGGAATGACAGCTTGGAGGGAGTTACACATTATTGATTTGTGGTGGACTGTCTGGCGAGTGCATCATTTGAGGAGGAACGTCTGTCTTGGTGATCTCTTCCAGATGATGATTTACATGACGATATCTCACTGCCTCTCCGTCATGTGACTTACGAGATGCTTAGTGGTGTTCTAACAGGAACTTTATACCCTCCCCGCCTCATCCATGTAATCACAGTTATGTTCTGGCTGGTGTCCTCCACATATGTCCCGTCACATTCAATCTCTGCCTACTTTGAAAACTCCAGAAACTTGTCGTTTTGACTTCAGAGCACTCATGAGGTTTATCCATCCTGAGATGAGGCAGTGCGTGTTTGTAACGTATTGTTCTGTATCACTGTCAGAGCGGAAACAGGTCCCTCTCACTGCCAGTAAAGTCTCATTAATCACCCTTGCAGCCATAAAGTAGGCCAAGTCAGCTGATGGGACCGTATGTCAGTAACTCTAAACCACAATGCCTCACTGCTTATGAACATTATCTGTCCAACACTGATCACGCATCTGTATCCTATTGTAACAGGCCGCGACATCAGACAGTCATCTGGAGCCCATGGAAGATGAGGGAGGGAACGAAGGGGAAGAAGGGCACTCCGATTACTGGTAGGGTGATTAATCATAACCATACTGGATGGAGGGTGAAGCAACAACAGAGCTGGACCACAGGGCAGAATGATAATGGCTGCTCCTTTGGGTTCAGGGTGTTGATAATAGTGCATATATAGAGGGGCCTTGGTCAGAAGGAAAACCTGAGGGCTAAAAAAAGGTCAAAGGTGAAGACCTGAACTGTAACTGAGAAGTTACGGTGAATTAGTGTTTGATGGGAACAGTAAGAGCTCTGTTTTATATTAGCATGATCAAGTGTTTGCTTTGTGAGAGCCATGCAGATCGACCATGCAAAAGGGTTGAGACTGGCTGTTGGTATGCATTTTAATACGTTTTTTTTTTTTTTTTTTTCTTTGTCTGACTGGCAGAAAGTAGATGGAAAAAGCTGCCACAATGCCTAAAGAAGCAAAATGAAGTGTGTTTTGCTTACAAAGATTTTATAGTAACTGCAAGCAAGGATAGAACTGAATAAGAAGCTTGGGAAGTTGAAGGAAATATGAGGAAAATGTTTGACTTGATGGACATCCATCAGTGAGATGATTAAGTTACTCAAAATGCCATTAACACTACTCTTAGCAAGCTAACAACAACGCTAACAACTATAGTGACTCAACCACTGGGTCCAAGATGTTTCACTGGTTTAAATTCTGATTGATGGTGGTATGTTTGAGTTTGATTAAAGTCAAGGAGTGACCCCACTGCAGCAGAAAATAGAAGAGTAGAAAATATGAAAAAATATAAACAGTATGTAAAAGCTTGCTACACATTTATGACACACCACTTTAATGTAATGATAGTTTACACCTCCAGGCATGGATAATGTTAAGTGCAAAGAACTGACAATTTGGAGTGAAAGATCAGCTGCATACTCTAATACATACAAATACATCACACTTTAATCCAACAACACAGCTATCATTTACACGAGTTTAGTACCATCACACAGAGATTGTTACCATGAAGTAGGCAAAAGTTAGTGAATAATTGTTTTCAGCTATCTTTTAGTTCAATCAATCAATCAATCAATCAATCAATCAATCAATCAATCAATCAATCAATCAATCAATCAATCTTTATTCATATAGCACCAATTCACAACAAACGTTATCTCAAGACGCTTTCCAAAAGCATTAACGGGTCTAGACCTGTAAATGATAATAAAATTTATTAACAGAGACCCAACATCAAGACAAGATAAGAAGTCTGATCTCATCTTAACCCACCTTGAGTACAGACCTTTACAGCATTTAGTGAGTTACAATGGAGAGGAAAAACTTCCCTTTAACGGACAGAAACCTCAGACAGAACCAGACTCATGTTAGACAGACATCTGAGGAGACTGTGTTGGGGAAGGGGGCAAAGAGAGAGGGAAAAAGAGAGAGAGAGAGAGAGACAGACACTGAGAGACAGACAGAGAGGCACAGACAGTTAGGCCCCATTTATATGACGATGGTATCAAGGTGAAATGTAAAAGTTTTGTTGCGTTTTGGCCTCTCGTTTATACAGAAACGCTGTTTCAGCCGACCTAAAACGCAACTTTTTTAAAACGCCCTCCAGAGTGGAATTTTTCTGAAACACTGCAGCCTCCGTTGCCGTGTAAACGGCAAGCTGGCGTTTTCAGTGAAAACGCTGACATCATGCTCAGTTTTGCGCATGCCCATTCCACTATCATTGTGGGAACTTAAGCGAACCGGACAAAAACAATGGCTAAATGGCAGACTTACCGGGTTGTGGTTGTGCTTGTGCGGCTGAATCTGCTGACTGCCTTTCAACAAAACGTTCATCTGTTGCTCCACTTCTGCACTCAGATAAGACGCATTTAATATATCCACCAGACGAGCTGGTGGCTACCAAAAGACCCTACAGTCATAACGCCATCTACTAGCCGTGTATGTATACTACAGCGTTTTCAGTCCCTCAGTGTTTCCGTATAAACGCAGATGTTTTTCTCCGCGTTTTTTGCGTTTTCAGATGAAACGCTGTGAAGTGTTGTCGTATTTGAACCACTAATAATATGTTGATAAGATTTAAGCAGTCTCTTTACTGTTTTGTTCCTCAAGTAACCACAGTAGCATTGTTTACTCACAAGATCCACTTTCAGCAGCATGTAGCATGTCAATGCCAACCTAGGCCTGATGTCCCAAATGTCCCGCGCAAGCTAAGGAGAAGGAGGCGAGGACAATGTGGTGGCACTGTTGTGTGAGCTAAAAAGAGACGATATTGACTTTTCCTTCCATCCATGGTTGTGTGGAATGTAAAGTTTTTCTCCAACAATATGGAAGAGCTGGCAGTGCTAAACCAGCACCAGAGGAAATACTGGCAGAGTAGCATCATGCTATTCGCAGTGACAAGGCTAACAGAGCCAACACCAGACATAAACACCACATTGGAAGGATTTCACCTGACGCAAGAGGGCAGGAAATAGGAGAGCGAGACTGAAAAAACTAGTGAGGAAGACCAGCTCTTTCCTTGACTATAAATGCAACTCTATGGATCGGAGAGGGTCCAAGCACACTCCAGGAACTGGTCCCAGAACAGGTGCTGTTTGTGGAAAGGAAGCATCGGTATATATGTCCCTCCATTGGCATGAAAGTAGGATAAGATAAAACATGACAGTCCAGTTGAAATAAAAATTAAATCCATTCAGTTAAGATTAGTTTGACTATTTTATCAAAAGTTTTGCACACTGTTTTGAACATTTGAGCAGTTCTTCATTGCACTGCTCAGATACTTATGTATGTCTAGCTGTTCCTAAAAACCGGACTGTATTTTGACTCTGGGGTTTTTCTTTTATTATTATAAATTGCCTGTATTTAAAAATCGTTTCACAGCCATGTTATTGATTTATAACTAGTTTAGCAGAATCTCAATGGAAGATATTCCAGGAATAAAGCTTTAACATTTAAACCCTCTACCAACTTTGCAAGTTTAACATGTAGTGCAACCACAATAGATCACACAGACTGTCTACTTCACTTCATACTTTCTGGAAGTTCGTGGATTAAATAAAAGGAAGATGAGATAAGAGATAGCAGTTAAAAGTATATTTTTCTCTCTTTCTGGGGGCTCTCTAGTTTTCCAAAGTTTTACTCTGCTATTACAGATCATTAGAGTACCAAAAACAGGACCTTAATTCTTTCCCTTTTTAATTTTAAGTGCTGAAGATTATGATCTGGATTGCACCACTTTAAAGAAAGTACAAGAACCAGAAAGTAGTGTTTCAGCAGAATTCTGAAAGAAGCTTTTTTTTTCTCCAGATGGCACTGGCTGGAAATGGCAATAACGCCATTTTAACTTGAATTCATCAATAATCAAGTCAAGAAAAACCAGCACTGATTGTTTGCTCTCAATTTGCTTCGCTGAATAATTCCTTATGCTCCTTGGAGTGCAGCTCTGTAAGTTTTATGCCTCTAACTCGCCTCCAGAGACAAATCCAACCAACAAAACACTTTTCCTCCCACTGACATGTCTTCAGAGCTTTAATCTCTAAATTCCTCTTAAATTTGGTCCATGGTGATCGTCTTGTAATGTGGCAAAGACAGAGAGAAGCTGTTGAAAGGCAAAAATGTTTAAAAAGGAAAATCAATAAAAGTCTCTTGTGATCTGAGTGAGACTCTCCAGATGCTGGACAGCAGACAAAACTCTATTCCTTCTATGCCTTCAGCCTCCACCTCAACTCACAACAACACCCAACCGGCTTCAAAGGAATTCACTAAAAGGATGAAGTGTGAGTCGCAAAGGCTCTTCCAAATCCCAAAACCTCTCACCCTCTATCTCTGTGGAACCTTTAATAACGATACACCACAAACAAACTGCTTAAGTTTGAATATCTAGGGGGAAAAAAACCTTCATGTGAACAGAGACACTTTTAAAGACAGCCTAAACATAAAATACACACACTGCTTTATGGAAGTAGGTACTGGCTGCATTTTGGTTTATAGATTACATTGGAGATGTTTAAATAGAAAATGTAACTGACAATAGCTGTACTTATTGTTTTTGATTGCATTTCTATGCTGGAGTTTTTACAGGTGTTTCTATAGACTTTTTGTAGCAGGGTGGTTCTACATGTAAGTCAGCTCATCCTGATGTGGTTTCAGAGAGTTACAAGGTTCTGTCAAAGCACTGAGAAAACAACACAGCAACGTGCTGATATTAGAAAAGTACCTTTTACATATTTTTTAAAGTAAGTACTTTAGAACTTTAACGAGTCAAATTGTGAGCAACTTTTACTTGTAGTTAAATAAGATTTGACCACAAGTATCAGTACTTTGGCTCAAATACTGGACTTGAGTACTTTGTCCACCACTGCTTTGAAGACCTGGGGTCATGGTAATTGTGAACAAATGAGATATGTTTGCTTGCCCAGCAGTGACTGAAGGGAAAGTGGTGGTGTGGAGATGGTAAATAAAAGTTGCAATTTTATCTGGAAAAGAGTTAAAACACAATTGTTTTAAGAGAGATCCTAAAGAACCTAAGAGAAGTGGAGGGGTCCTGTTTGTAGCGTACCACCAGGTTGAGGAAAACTATGAGTTAGCAGATCAGAAGAGACAGGGATAGAGCAGCTATGGAAGAACTGAGCATGAAAAAAATGAAAAACCGTGACAAGAAGTTAATAACCAAAGAAACTTGTTACAGTCTAGGATAGCTAGAAAGCACACTTTGTACCCCAGAAGCAGAGGCTAGAATCCTGTCACTTTTACTTGTTGCTGTGTTAGTGTTGCCAGGTCAAAATTTTATAAAACAAGTGAAGGCTTCATGTCATCAGTGGCTTAAAACTGACTTAGATACAAGGTTTAACTTAGTGCCCCACTAGTCATTCATTTGCTGGTGCCTGCCAACAGTAGCTCCTCCTGTCTTTTTCCTCTCTTCTTCAAAGAGACTGAGTTTTCCAGGGTAACGAAAAAAGAAAAAAAAAAAAAAAAACGTCCTGGGAAATAATGAGGTCTGCGGAATAGTTTTAGAGGTGAATGTTAAACCTGTAGATAAATAAAATTTAAAAATAAAATAAAATAGCTTGCAAGGCCAATTGAGAAGAGAAATGATAAATTAATTGCTGGTGGTTTTAAGGAAATAGCAGTCTGTTTTCATCTAGAACAGAGAGGTCAGTGATGCAGCAGTCAAAGCCAGCTACCTAACTGCTAACATTAGCATCAAAGCTATCATATAAGGGGCCTATCAACTAAAGGTTAGGGTGTATTTAAACACGTGTAAACTTGATAACTCAAACCTGATGCACTAACCTGGTGGGCTGAGGATTGTGTCTGTCAAATAAGCAAAATAGTTTGCCTTTATGAATATGCAGAATATATGCAGATTATCAGACACACAAAATACAAAAGAAAGAAGATGGAAATGTAATTATTAAGCACCCGTAATGTGGTTTATCAAACCCAAAACTGATTTCAAGCTGTGGTTTTGCATCTATATTTAGGACATTTGAAAAGCAGGTGCCAACTGGCACAGTGTTACAAGTAAAGCAAAATGAAAAACACCATGAATGAATTTACATATTGCCAACAGACAACAGAAAATCATAATAGTGCTATTCAGTCCCTCCAGGAAGCTGCAATGTTGGGATTGCAACAATTAACATAAATGCAATCAATCCCTGTGCATTCTGGGTGACCTTGCAATTTTGTCCAATCGTCAAAACTTATTTGCAAATTTGACAAATCATAATAGTTTCACTCGCCCCCTCAAGTTTCTTCAATTATAGCCCTCAGTCCCCTGTGAAGCTTGTTTCTTTCTTTATGAAGTTGCAAAAATATCCAACAAATACAGCAGCTGAGGACTGTGCAAGGCAGTAAGTGGCAAAATGTAAGTTTTTTTTACTCTTAATCCAGTTTTTTGTGCCTATGGGCAGTCACTGTGATCAGTCATACAGCATGTTTGACACACTTATATAATGTGGTTGCTATCGGGCTGTGGTTTGATTCAGCAGGACTCTGTAATCTTTGGCGTTCAGCCGGATGAGGAAGTAGGTGACCATAATAAATAGGGTCTCTGCGCTCATACAGTCTGAGGCTCCAACACAACAAACACACACAATGACACACACAAAAACATGAAGAGCTATAGCTGCATCCATCATTGTTAGAATGTTGTTTTCTCTTCAGGTGAACAGAGACTAGTTTGATACACACACAGCTTCACTCATCAATAAAGGACACAGCGCCACCTATTGAAGCAGAGTGAGACGTTCTCAGCCAGAAGTCTGATTCTCTTTACTGCATGTAAACACAGACAAGACCAGACCAGACCCCCTGCTGTGACTTCATGACCGAGCTAAGACCTCAGCCGGACTGCTGTGTGCATGTAAAGGTACAGACTGTTTCCACTGAAAACTCCGGCTTGCTGTTACACAGCAACGGAGGCTGCAGCATATCAGAAAAATTCCACTCTGGAGGTTGGTTTAAAAAAGCTGCATTTTAAGTTGGCTGAAACGCTGTTTCCGTGTAAACAAGAGGCCAAAACGCAACAATACTTTTGTGTTTCACCCTAAAACTGTTTTGTGTAAACGGCCCATTAAATGAGTTTAACACCCCTGGTTTAAACTACACCAAGACTCCTTTAAAGCAGCCTAAATGAATGCAGGCAATCAAAGACCAAAGATTCTACATTTCATTCTAATGTACAGTTTTTGCAAAAGGTTTTACAGAAATCCACCAAACTGATTCAAGACATTCACTACCAGACTTTTTTTTCAAGTTATTTTTTGGGGTTGTTTATGTCTTTAACCTGACAGGACAGGACAGTGGATAGATGAGTAAACAGGGTGAAAGTGGGGTGTGACATGTGGGAAAGTTGCCACAGTTGGGGGACATGACCTTCCCGTACCAGAAGAATCCATTTGCAGAAAGTTTGCTAGCATTGTGCATCACTTGTCAATGCCTCATCTGGACTGAATAGCTCTGGATACATCACATTGAAGCCACTGAAATTGGCTGATGCAGTTCCTGAAGGTAGACCGTAAGGACACTGGTATCCTGGTCAAGTGGCAACCTCCAGTCTGAAAATATGAGGCTATGGTTGTTACTGTGGAGACTCACAGCCCGCCTCATTTCCAATATGGCTGCGCTGGTTGTTTTGCTTCAAAAGTCTATTTCAGAAACAGACGGGTGACGTCACGGAGACTACGTCCATTAATTATACAGACTATGATCACGGTGCCATGTAGGCACCTTGATTGTACATTGTAATGTATGGTAATACAGGCCCTCGAACTCAAAAGCTTCAACAATGGAGCATTTACTCACTCAGTGTGACAACAAGTTCACCTAGGATGGGACTGATCATTCACATAGTTGCACTGGCTTTTGGACTGGCAGTGGTCTGGGAAGATTTTAGGGATCGGCAAGTACCTCGGGGACAATAAAATCCAGTATCATTCCAATATGTTGGCCGATTGATACGCAATGAGGAAAATGTACAGGCAGAGCATGTCTCCACCCTTAGCAAGTTCCAGAAGAACAGATGAACTTCAAACGTTTTTTTTTTTTTTTTGTTATCTTTGATCTGTGGATTAAAGTAATTGATGCTGAGTTTTATTGGCTGGCCTCAGTTCAGTGGAGGGAATATGTTCTCCGGCTGTGAGTGGCTTTACTTGTAAGAATCTGGATGACTCATTACATCCCCCACCCCCATTCAACTCCAGCTCTGGTCAGACACCCTCAATCCGGCTCTGGCACCTCTCCTTCTGCCCCATTCAGGGTGATAAGTCCCAATTATGACTGCCCCTATACAGACTTCACACATACACACAGACACAGACACACAAACGCTAAAATGCATGCAGCATATACACACACGGCTGGTGAGCGGTCTGATGGCCAGGTGCCCCTCGCAGCATTCCCCTGTGTGATTAGGCTTAGTGAGCCATCTCCTCTCTCCAACCTGTCGCCAGTAGCTCTGCCGGGCCTTAACACCCAGCCAGCCAGCTACACAACACCACTGTCTGTGTCAGTGTGTGTGACACAGCCTGTGTGTGTAAGTATGTAACTGCAAATCCAGGCAGTGTGTGTGTCAAATTTCTATCCACATAGAACTCCTCTGTGTGTGTGTGCAAGTGTGTGTCTGCTGTCTGCAACCCCTAAAGCTGTGTGGATTAGTGACAGGACCCCACCAGAGCATGACGAGGCTTTTGTCTCTGGAGCCCAGTGGTTTTATGGCTGAGCACACACTTGTGTGCTTTATGCATGCGTGTGTTTGAGTGTGTATTTGGAGAAAGCATGGACTGGAAGAGATGTTTGTTGTTTTTATTTCCCAGCCTCTATTTCTTCATCACAGTGTGGAGAGAGGTTAACAGGAGGAGCAGAGGGGCTTGTGGTTTGCAGACAGTTTTGTCACACAGTGAGTCTAAGTGTGTGGCAGAGGAAGACCACAGACTGAGGAAAGCTGCTGTGTCACCAGAAGCCACTCGGTCTACCTCAGGGAACTGTGTGTGGTTAAACCCATCCCTCAATGATTGTGATGGACTTTGCCTGGGGCAGGCTCAGTCATCACCAGTTCTGATAAGATAGCTGGTATCCAGTTAGTTTTGGCATCTTAGCATTGACGGTCAAAACCAGACTTCTTACCAAAATGCACCGAACAAAAATCCTGAATGACAATGGAAAAGAAAACACGAAAGAAGTACACAATTACTGATTAGTTATAGAGAAAAACACACGGTCATGTAATCACTGATGTATATAACTGTTGTCCACCTGTACAGAGCCAACAGCTTTGTCTTATCAACAACTTTCAAGACATTATGAAAATATTTACCACAACTTGTGATTAATTTTCCAAGAACTTCTCATTTGGAAAAAGGAAACAAAGAAAAAAAACAAGTTCTTCAGTGGATGGATGGAAGATGGATGAATGTATCGATGCATGGTTCATAGACTGATAGATGGATGGATACATTTATGGATTGATTGATTTGATGGATGGATAGATATACTTATAGATAGGTGGTTGATAGATTAATGGATGGATAGATGGATGGCTGTACAGATAGATGGTTTATTTACTGGTGGATGGAGGTCGAGTGTACGTGTTGGGTGCGAGTATCGGGTGCATCAGTGCTATCAAAAAGGATTGGACAATGAGCATCCCAAAACTTTAAAGAAGCTGTCATGTCAATTGTATGTCTGTAGAGCCAGAAATGTGGCCTTGATGAAAAAAAAAAAAAAAACAGTGATCCTTAGCTGATCTCTGAAGGAGTCTGTCAAGATTTAACATGGGAGTCAAGAAGGGAGTTGATTGTTTTCTCCTTAAAGTAGGTCATTTTTTGGCCATGGCTTCTGTTCTTTTACTTTGACACAAGCAGAAAAAGATTACTTCTGTTTGATGCCATATTTGTGTTTGTAGAATGGAAATTGTGGGTGTGCTTTCAGTTTTTTCAAAGAGTGTCTTAATGACCTTTGAAGGGTCACTGAATCAGTTGAAATTTGATGAAGAAGTCAATTAAAAAAGCGGGTGGAAGAGCAAGAAAAAAAATGAATTTTGGTGTACAGGAACATATGCAATGGAAGTTTGCAGCAAACATCAACAGCAACAAACAATTATATACTGACTGAATCAACTACAGATTTTGTCTTTGCAAAATGTCTACCATAGATGGAACCAAGTATGTGAGCAGCAGCCAGTCCTTCTGAAGGTGTCACCCTGATCCCCAACACATCTGACATTATTTCAGTTTCATGAGAACCCCATGTGAATATTTGAATAGGTGATACTCCCTTTGAACAGTCTTCACATACCCACATTGCATCAACCAAGCACTGATACCATTGTGTCTCAGTAGACGAGTGTTTTACGTGTTTGTATTTGTGTTTATGTGTAAATGTGTGTCCTGGTAATTGGGGATTTCGGGGTGATGCTGTGGTTTCTCCATGGAACTGTGATTCCAATTGGAAATACCAGTGCTTTGACCTCGTAGCAAAGACCCCCCAACCTTAAATCCCAGTCTGTCATCTGATATTCTAACATGCAGACACACAGAAGTGTACAAAGGAAAACTACAGAGACTGCTGGTAATTTGGGGATATGAAAACATGGCTGATGTGAGAGTGATGATGAATGTTGCATTAATGTTCTCTGCACTTCCACGAAATAAAACTTGTACACATACGATAAAACTAAAAACTATTTGCAGCATTTTGCAAAAGATACAATTCACAGTGTAATTAATGTCCACTCCCTGCCAAAGATAAGAAAACTGATGCTCTTTATATGTTTCCAAAGATTTCATATTTCACATGGATTTTACAAACTGATGTTTTTCCTCTTTAACACAAAGTATGAAAAACACTGTCACAAAGCATTAATGTCACCTCGGTGTCTCTTGTCTTATTTTTCTGGAGCAGAATCCTCTTTAGCTCACTGTGGTGCTGTCTGCTCTGAGACTGAGGGAGGAAAATAACATCTGGTGCTGGTATCAATACCTATTAAAAGGATAAAATGTGTGAAAAGTTTATCCTTCCATATTGGATGCAATCATCTGAATGAGTCATAGCTGTGAGTCTTTGGCTCATTCATAACACTGCAAACACACACACATTTTCATGTCAGATTCAGAGGTTTTTTTTCTATTAAAAGTCCCATTTAATATCTGTAGCTGTTTTCAACATGTCACGTCACAAATTCAGTCCCTGTTGAGGTTCAGCGGCCCCTCAGTTTCCAACCTCATTATCAACACAGGGAAAGGACGGAAGAGGAAGTAAAAACAAATACTGGTGACAATTTTTACTCACCTCCAACTCATGCTGTAAATGCATAAAACCCACAGTCCTGCCATCTCCATGACTTCTTCCATAATAATTTTTCTTTTTTTTTTTTTTTTTTTGTTCTTTTGGGTTTTTTTTTCTGGATAGTAAAAGGCTGAAAACAACCATGATTGTTTCTTTGTTTCTCCACCACCTCCGCATGTTTGTTTATAAAGATTTCCCATTTTGCCATGCGAGTTAGAAAACAGAGTGAGGAGAACCTGATGCTCTACTGAGGAATTGTATAGTGTGTGGTTTGCACTGTAGTGCACACAACACACTATAAGATCAGAAGAAAGAGATCCTGTATGATCCGACTTTTATCATCCAGTGTGTGGTCTTTAAATCTGTGAAGGTTTGAAGAATCCTGTAATGTGTGCCTGCCTTTGCTTTCATACATTTCCTGTGTAACTTAATGTGATTGGTCCTTGTGGAATTAATCCAAGGAGAAGTGGTTTGTCATGATTGAAGCAATGAAATAAAGATGGAGGATCCAGAAATACAGACTGGAAAGGACAGTTTAATAAGCATGCAAGCCAAAAACAAAACAAAAAGGTATTTAAACAGGGAAACCAAATACACACAATGAAATCAAACACAGGTGTGACAGAAGACACACATCAGGGCAGAGTACACAATCACAATGAAGGGAAGACCATAGTCTGTATAATTAATGGAAGTAGTCTCCGCGACGTCACCCGTCTGTTTCTGAAACAGATTTTTGAAGCAAAACGGCCGGCGCGGCCATATTGGAAATGAGGCGTGCTGTGAGTCTCCACAGTAACAGCCGTAAGGCGCCTGGCAATCATGTGAGCTGAGCTGTGCCTCTGATTGGACAAACTGGCGATCTTAATTTTGTGGAAATTGCCGAGTTAGAAAAAAATTTCCCCCCCCCGTACAGTGCGAGCCGTTAGTGAAATTAGCGATTCAGACAGGAGACATTCTTTGTACCAGGCTGTAAATGTGCTTATTTTGGCCATGAAAATGGCTTTTTTTGGCTTGGTGTGTTTGTGACTTCCGGTACTTCTGGAGCCAGCCTCAAGTGGACACTCGAGGAACAGCAGACTTTAGCACTTCTGCATTGCCTCATATTTTCAGACTGGAGGTTGCCGCTTGGGGAAAACACACAGAGAGACAGGAAGTACCACAATAAATGATACACAAGAAGAAAAAAAGTACAGAGGAAATAAAACAGAAAACATGAAAGACAAGTGAAGCAAAAAAAACAAAAACATTCACTGTTTTCTTTGTTTCACTGATACTGGGACAGAATATGAGCCCTCTACACAGAGAAGTTTGCATGCAAGCCTTTGCAGACTACTTCTGTGTTCACGTCCCCACAGGAGCCATTTCAGATCGACCTGATGAAGGCATGTCTCGTTTACACATTTTAGAGTTTCTGGGCTTGGGGATGACCTCAGTCTATCAGTACAGGACAGGGAAAATGTTTTTTTTTTTTTCCATTTTACATGATCTTTTTACAGAACACATTAACCTTAACTTTTTGCACGATGACCTATTTTTTTCATATTACATATGTCAGTATATTTATTTGTTGAAGCATCCCCAATCTGAAGTCCATTTAATTTATTTTTTGCCCTTTGTGATAAAAAAAAAAAGTGAAAATAAAAAAACAACAGGTGAGCTTTAGCCAACATTCCCACACTTCTTGAGACAGAGAAATTTGGTCCTAAATAATTGTTTAGTGTGGACCCCAGGACGACTAGCAACCACTTTGTGGAAGCTAATGGGTATCGGACTGTATAGGACTGAAGAATACAGAGGAATGCTTGAAGTTACATTTGTCTTACTGGGGAAGGACCAATTTGCAAAACCAGTCTGCTGGTGGGGCAGAAAAAATGAAGCATAATGTGGTAAATCTCTTCCCACTGCCGTGTGGTGACAGTCAGGGTGACACGGTTCAGCACCCTCTGAAAACGGAGCAAATTAAATTCAGCTATTTACGTGTGTGTGTGTGTGTGTGTGTGTGTGTGTGTGTGTGTGTGTGTGTGTGTGTGTTTGTGTGTGTTTGTGTGTGCCAAAATGATACTGGGCTGGACAGGGAAGGGATACCCGTGGTGAGAGGGAGACAGGCTGTAGCTGTAGCTGTTGTTGTTTTCTCACTGCTTCTGTGGTTAATGTCTGGGATACTTGGACAAACCTTCACAGCTGAAAGCAACTCTCTGATTTCCTGTAAGCTGCAGAAATGATTCTAAAACAGTGAGTGAACGCTCCATGGACCCTGATCTTTCAAACTTTGACACTCACAACACAAAATACACAATGACAAAGAGCCCTCTAACCCATGCAAGCGTTAAACTAAAGCCTCCAGCATCAACACACGACCCGTCAGCACCCAAAAAAACCCTTTTCTTATTTTCCACCTGAGGTGAGAAAACTGTCCACTGCTGAGTGACACTGACAAATAAACATAGTTGTGGTTTCTGTCACAGAGGAAGTCACAGGCACTAAATGTGAGGAGAGAGAGGGCCAACCAACACCAGGGCCAGCAACTATGCTGACAACATACCAAGGACCCAACTGTCCCTGCTTTCTTTCTTTCACTTTTTTTTATTCTTAAATAAGCACTATATGTGCTCCAAGCTGAACAAAGGTTCATTTCTGGTCCACAGAAAAAGTTTTTCATGATTTCCATGGTGTACCATCATCTCCTCAAGGGACCCCATGATGATTTGATGGTTTTCAATAAGGACGTGGTCACACTGGCCATCCGTACCATGCCCAAGCACGCTTCAACCCTTCAAATGTTAGTCAATTCAATACATGATAGTTTTAGTCCAGTTTGTTTGACAGCAAGTATACTGTGCTCAGGCACAGTATACTTCCTAGGCTTTGGCACTAGTCAAAAGAGGTGTGCTCAGGCATGGTACACTTCATGAACAAGCACAGGTATGCAATGAGGACTTGACATATAATCCATGACATGTAATCAATGTAAATGACAATCATTTTCAACAATAGCGGTAGTGTTAGAGGGCTGTGTTGGACCAAAATGACTGAACATAGGCCAAAAAGTCACTAAAGTCGTAGTCATGTTCTCTGTGTCTCATGGTGCTGACTCTGATAAGTCTGTGCTTCTTCTAAACAGACGCTCCATGATGACACAGGCAGGCCATGCATGTGCCCTATTTCAACGTGATGACACATGTACAAGAGGCAGTTAATGCTGGTGTATTTTGGAGTTGTGTGACCATGGGATATACTGGCCTGTGGGGGGCCAATTGTGCTTGAGTGTATGGCATGCTATGGATGGCCAGTGTGACTACACCCTCACCCCTTAATCACACATACTTTGTGCGCGCCGCGGTCCACAGCACCACAGGTTTTGGTGTGTGCCAATTTACACTGGATCTGTCTCTGGAGCGAAGCGCAACGCACTCCATATCAGCTGGATACACAAGATCATACGTTGTCAAATATAATTATTTGGTTTTCCACTTCCAAGATAAATTTTTCCTCATCCAAAGCGTTGGATTTCCTCTGGGTCTGACCTGCTGCTTGTGCCAGTGATGTAGTTTTGATATACGAGGATAATTTTACGATCATCAGTCGGATAATGGTGCTTTATTTTGAAATGACCGGACACTGATCGTTTTTCATGTCTGTTTTCCTGTTTGGTACGATCTGCTCTGCAAACACTGACATGTTTCAGCAGCGTAGTTCAGCAAAAATAGACTTACAGCGTAACAGCTGCAAGCAGCCATTGGTGGCACGCACTGGTGACGGACCACAGCGCGGGCTGTGTGAATGCACTGATTGACTAGAGTGGCAGCGAAGTATGGCATAGTGCTCAGTGCTGATGAACCGCAGCAATCATAGGTCTGTGTAACTTGGGGGTAAGGTATCTGAAGAGCTTTCAGGTGTACTGTTATAACACCTGGTACAGCAATTCATGTCCTTTTTCGGGGTGGGAAATCCAATGCACCAGGAAAAATACAATATTATCTTCAAAATTTTTTTTTTTTTTTTCGTCTTAACCCAACACAAAAATTGTACAAACAAGCTGCATGCCTAAGATTTATTAGAAATACCAGTTTGCTAACACACTGAAAGAAGTTGGTTCAGAATGTTGATATCATACCTGCATGTAAACACTGTTAGAGTGAGAACATACTGTGAGCATGTTCTGCCACACTGCTGTCGTTGTTGGCACCAAGCACAGCTTTAGCATAAATATAGACTCTTAGAGACTCTGGCACTGCAGTCTAGTGGCATTTATCAAGAAAGTTTTTGAGTTATTGTCAAAGAAAAGAAGATAAGAGCTCAGCCCTTCCTTTTTGGGTCGAAGTAGCAGGTTTTGCAGGCCTTCTAAAGTTTTAGCACTCATGGGTTGGTGCATGGGAGAATAGTGTTTCAATCCTCAGAGCCAGTAAAACTGCTAAAGTTCTCATTATGTCACATTGTCTGACAAGATTGTCTCCAGATTTCCTGCATGCTAGTTGGTCTCATAGAGACAAAGTCATTTTCAAGGCCCAATTATAATTTGAACTTTTTCCACCCGACTCTGCAGGACACTGTTTTGATTATTTTTGTGTCACATGTCTGAGTATAGACATCATTTCACTGTGGTGTGGGAGAATATTTCTCAGAGACCTATAAAACCTACAGAGAAACCTGCCTCGCCCTGTCTGCAATCATAACTTATAAAAATTCACCAGTATGACTTTCAGAGGAGAGTTTAAGTGTCCCTTCATGGTCAAAACCCTGTTCCGGGGCATTTCCGCTCGGACAAGAGGAGCTCTCTTTGGCAGCTGATTTTTCCAGTCTTTATGCCAGCTTGAGTGTGTGCTCATTGATTGAAGTGTGTGGTCAGTGCTGGCTTTTTGCTGAAAGCCAAAGCTCTTCCAAAGCCACAGACAAAGCCACAGCAGGTGGATGGGTAGGGGGGTGGAGGAGAGCAGGGGGGTATGGATGGGGGGGTTACAGAGGGCTCAATGCCTCTCCTCATCACGCTCCTCGACTCTGAAGAAAAGACTGATTAATGGGAGCCTAATAGGATGGAGGGGCCACACTCATCCTTTTAGTGATGCCTTGACCAGCCAGCAGGACACCGGCTGGCTGGAAAGTGAGGAGAAAAACTTCATAAAATTTGTAAAAATAAAACAAGCAAATTTTAAGGGCTTCATTTTAATTCACTTTGAAGTGAGACATGAAATCTCAACAGAATTTGATGCCTCTTGGTACAAGTTGTCATACTAATTCTAGGTGATGGAAAGTAACTTTTTGAATCATTATATATATATATATATATATATATATATATATATATATATATATATATATATATATATATATATATATATATATATATATATATATATATAAAACAACTTAACATGAGCCAAAAAGTGACTAAAGTTGTAATCTATCTTTCCACCGAAGCAGTTTCCTTCATGTAGGCTTTTATCTCCAAGATGCAGCCGACATTCACACAGGTAATTAGAGTTCAAACATGAACTTTTCACTTCATGTTCAAACAATTGTTTGAAGCTTGAATCAAAAGTGACAGCCCTACCACACCAGCATTGTCTACTGATTTGGCTGATATTCAGTATGTAGTAGGCAGTATGCCAAAACTGTCAAAATCTGCAGTATGTCAAAAATTCCCTGATGTCCTACTGATCTGGGTAAATTTCTCAGTATGCATTGGACCAGTCTATCCCACATACTGTTTTCCACAATGCACGGCGCTAATGCTGTTTGTCTTTGCAGGTAGCACTCAAGTTTAGGTGAATGACTGCCTCCTACTGGAATGAGGTGACATTACAACTACAATGCAATACTTATGCCTCAAATACAGCATCTGCATTGCAGCTCTGCTCCGTTGCGTGTTGACTGCATTGTCAACTCACACCGTCTGTGTGTTCAGTCCGACAAACCGCAGGACTGACAGACAGCTGGAGTCACAGACCGATGAATTCCCGTGCTTTCCTCTTCGTTAATAAACCTCTCTTCATTCATGTTGGGCTGTAAAACCTCAAACCTGTTGACTCCTGGTGTCTTTGCTCATTGTTTCATTTTCTTGCATTGGTAAAGATAAATACGATCTGGTTTTGATACGATTTGTTTTATTTTGAAAGTCTCAGGCTCTTAAGGGTAGATTCTGTGCACTACTTCCTGCCCCGCTTGATCTTCTCTACTTTGAATCGACGCGTCACAGCCCAGGCATCCGGCAAAAATAGGATGGCTGCGTATTAGCTGTGACCTGCTGGACCAGGCACAGGAACGAATCCAGTGTAAGTTGACACATTGACTTGAATGGAAACCTATCTGATCCGACGTCGTTACGGAGCGGAGCTGCAACACAGATGCAGCCGGTGTATTTCAGCCGTTTGGTTAAACGGTCTGAGAAAGAAGTGCAGTGATGTGAAAGAAACACTGTTAAAACTTCTCACTTTTAGTCTTTAAAGAGGTGTTTACTTCTACAAATTTATCAAACTCCATATTGAACACTAATTAACTTTTTGAAACACCATACGAAGATTATATGGAAATGGTTTTTCCATGAGCTATAAAAATAAAAAGTTAATCCGTTCCAGTTTTTGTTTTTCAATAAACAATATAGCTTTTGGTGTAAGATTAAAAAAAAAATCTGATGATTCTACTGCAATGTCCACCTTATTCCTGAATTGCCATGGTTCATAGAGGTTGTCGGTTTTGCTCTTCCAGCTAAACATTCTGTTTACATCGTCATGGAGACCACAAAGCTGATTATGTTTGCCAAGCTGTCATAGTTGCTCTGATAACTGGCTTTTATGAGCAAAAAAAGTGACAAAATGATCAAAAATTGGAGTTGAACTCATAGTGTAGATGTTTTAAAAGCATTAATGATTTCACGAGTTGTTTTGAGCTCGCTTGTTGGCAGTGGTCAGCCATGTCGTTCAAGGCAACCGCAGGTCAATAAACACTGGCGGAAGTCACCACCCATAGGCCTCTGAAGAAACAGGTGGATAATTTTAATGTCTTTTCAGATTTGTTATTCATAAAATCAGGACCCTGAAATCTCTCCATGAATTTGTTGTTTTTCTAAATGAATTTAAAATGTTCCTTAAACCACTGAAAATAATGAAAGGAACAAAAATATATACATATATATATATACAACTACTGAAAAGAACTCTCTTGCTTAATTCTATCTATATATTTTTATACATATTTCCTTTACCTTTAATTTAACAGATCTGTTCTTGTGTTGTTTCTGTATCTTTACCGCTGATTTATTTATATAAAATGCTCTGTCAGGAAATGTCTTTGCATATTAATAACTTGTTGTTAATAAACATGTTAACATGTTGTTTTGAACATTTATTAAAAAAAAGTCAAACATTAAAACAAAAATCCACCAGCTGTTCTTCCATTTTCTGACAACCAGATTAGCACATTACAAAACAGAGACAACAGAACAGTCAGACTACACACTACAGTCACAGGTAGTATGTTGGAGGCGGTTTGGAAAGTACCTCTACTCTTCCACTGTAGCAATGCTCATGCTGAGATGCAAATCATAAACTCAGTTGGCATCACCTTAGGTTAGGGCACCAGAAGCTCAAAACAAGAGTCAGTAGCAACAGTAGAATGTTCTCTTTGGCACTGGCAGAGAAGATTGGAAAAAATTCTTTCAAATTTTTTAAAATTAATGTGAAGAAGCTTTGTTACAACAACACAAACACAAACTTCCCTGCTAAGTCACAGCCGGTAATTAGATGTAGTAAATGAAGAAAGTAGGTTTATGCTGCTTTTTTGATGTAAATCAGCTGCTAGAAACCAGACTGATAAGAGAGGGTGAGACTTTCGTTGTTGGCTGTAAAAACAACAACTTTTATCATGTGCAGTGATGAGATTCAGTTTTAAATAAATGTCTCTCAATGCAGCTGTAATGAAAAACAAGAACCGTGACTGAGATGGTCCTCACTGACACATAATGCAGCCCCCCTCCACCTGCACTGACATGGGATAATTTCAACTGGTTAACAGTGGGGTACCAGTTGAGTTGCTCCATGTGCAGAGGCTACAGTCTTCTTCACCCTGTCACTGGATCAGCTCTTTGTTCCAGCAGTATCGAATGCACGTCATGCACCTCACTCAGGCTTTCTATATAATAACAGTTTAAACCACCATATGGGTATCACTGAGGAGAACACAACTTATTCATAGCTTTAGCATTTGGTGATCTACCGAAACCCGTTCCTCGACTTTGAGTGGCTAGTAGAAATTTGAAACCCCAGGATGTTTAGACTTCAGCCATGAATTATCTTTAAAGTCTCAGATCTCATGAGGAGATCTTCAGGCAATGACAAAACATACTGCTGCCATCTTTGTTTCCATCTAATTAACCACGTTTATTATCAGTCTGTTGGGATATTTGCTGATGAAGCATCACCTTTTAAGGCTAAGAGAGGATGTCAGTGATGGAGCCCATGGGTGACACTTTGACTGGTCCTGTGACGCCTGCCAGGCTTTTTAATCGCTCCTCTCCACAAGGCTCAGTCTGGCCCCTGGACCCTTGCAAGGCCTCTGGGAGCCCGCTGTTGACTCCCTATTCTGTGTGTGTGTGTGTGTGTGTGTGTGTGTGTGTGTGTGTGTGTGTGTGTGTGTGTGTGTGTGTGTGTGTGTGTGTGTGTGTGCGTGTGTGTGTGCGTGTGTGTGTCCAAAGGGGTCTTTGAGGCCTCCTGGGGGCCGGTGACTCCTCTTTGTCTCCGGTTGGCCTGCTGTCAGAGTGTCTTTGTTATGACAGTTGGGCTGCTTTTATACAGACTAAATCACCACTCTCAGCTGTTCATTTACTGGCCTAACCCCAGACAGCCCTCGTGACACCTATCACACACACACACACAGAGTGACACACACACACACACACACACACACACACATCATCCCCTTTCACTTCATCGCATCCTGTTCTTCTTTCACCTGATAGCGTCCACACATCAGCGCTGTGAAATCTCTGCGGGATCTTCTGGGTTGAAAGAGAAAAGAGGATAAGACGAAAAGAGGAGGATGAGGAGGAAGCCTAAGAAAGCGAGGGAGAGTCGTGAAGAGGCCAAAGGCTCTTTGACCTCTGACCTCTGTGTTTTGGCTGGGGCTGCTGAGGTCAGAGGACGCAACAGCTCCGGGTAATCAGTAACTAGAGGCCAGATACAAGACACAAACAGACAGAGGAGGCACACAACACAGTTTAATCCACTCTAAATCTGACTCCTCTGTGTGATGGGAAATGCACCTGAGTTGACAAAACACGTGAGCAGCAATTAGAGTTATTTTGATATAAGCATGGTAAGTAAATGGAAGATTAACAGATTCCCGTCTGAGGCCATTTAAACACTCCAGCAGTGAAAGCAAAGCCTGTAACTGATGGTTTAAGAGTGCAGAGAGAGAGAGAGAGAGAGAGAGAGAGAGAGAGAGAGAGAGAGAGAGAGAGAGAGAGAGGGAGAGAGAGCATAATGTCAGCATTGATATCTATGGTCAACAATGAACAGCATCGATCAGGCAGATCTGTGAAGACAGGAGAAGGAGAAGACAGGAAATGTCAAGAAACTTTTTTTAATGCATGAGTTTAAAATAAATTGAGGAGGAGACAGCTGCTTGTGACTAAGGATGCACTGATGAAATTAGTTCACACAAGTAGAGAAATGTTTGATGGATTATTTGATTATTTCTTTGTTGTTACAATGCTCATCTTCCATGAATGCACCTGTCTGCTTCTCAACCCATTTTATCTTACCTATACCAAGCAAGTTTAAAGCTAGCCAAGCTTGTGCATCTTACTATTGATTCAGAGACACTTTCTTTAGACATAATAAGTCGCTGTGATGACAAATTCACCTTTTTCATGGTCAAACATTTAAGAAAACATCAATAAGGGAGGAGTTAAGCGTCCCAAAGATCAGAGACATTCAGTGGCATTTTAAGATGGACTAACATGAGAGAATTCAAGCTTCAAAAAACAGTATGAATAATCCAATCTCACAGCTCATTTAATAAACACTCAAAGAAGTACTTTGTCTTTAGATATCTTGAGATAAGACATTTTCTGGACTTGTAAGGTGAATTTTTTGAACTTTCTTTTTTTTAACTGAAAATATGACAAACTCTTGCTTAAATTTCAGTTTTTGCATCATATAGCCAGAGGATGCTTCTCAGAAAAAATATTTGTGTCAAACAAAGTTGTGCAGAAAGTGTTGAAACGTTCAGCTGCTGCGTCCGTCTCTTTAAAGTGACAGATAAAAATTAGAGCCAATCACAAACGTGGACACAGTAAATAGCTCTGTCTCAATAAATCTGATTGATTTGGGCTTACAAAGAAGGAGAGGAAGAGACTGGTCAGAACTTGAGGTCACACATTGTGTGTGTGTGTGTGTGTGTGTGTGTGTGTGTGTGTGTGTGTGTGTGTGTGTGTGTGTGTGTGTGTGTGTGTGTGTGTGTCGCCTGAGAGTAAATGTTAGAGTGGCGAGAAGCATTGGTGTTACCACGGTGATGGCACAGGAGTGTAAAGTCGGGGCAATATAAAACCTGTGTTTTCCCAGAATGCCTTTGTGTCGGGCGTGTGTGCCAGCTCCAGTTGCCATGGTGATAGGGATGGGGGCTGTTAGGGTAACATGTCCTGACTCAGACCTTTTCTCTCATGACCCCTTTCCCTGTGATTCATATGTTGGTCCAGAATACACCGCGTCGCAGCGTCCCTGCCTCACTGCCTTTATCTGTCACACACACTTTCACTGACACACTCACATCCTCTGTTTGTGTCAGGGAAAGTGTGTGTGGGCTGGCTGTGCAGTGTGTTGCAAGCCCAGATGTCTGGGGCTCCAATGGGGATAATGGTTTCTTTCACAAGCAGAGTGTGTGCATGTGTGTGAAGGAGAGACACCCAGAGTGTGAATGAGTGTGTGCTCTGGCGTCTACTTCAGTCAAAGTCCGTCATGATTTTAGGAAACATTTGAAGAAGGTCAGTTTGATGACGACATCTGAACTCCAGTACAAACAAAAGAAAGATAGAAAAGAAAACAATTTAAACATTATTATTATTATTATTATTATTATTATTATTATTATTATTATTATTATTATTATTATTGTTGTTGTTGTTGTTGTTGTTACTTTTTTATTATTATTATTTAATGGCATTAGATTTGTTATATTTAAAAATATGTTTTTGTTTTTTTGTTTTTTAATGAGTATTACTGTTCAGGCTCTGTCTCAGGAGGCTGTTTACAGTTGAGGTTAAAATTAGTAGCCCTCCCCTCACCTCAGAGGAACAAGTCTGACAGAGAAAGGAAGACAAAGACTTCAAACTCGACTCTGGTAAGAAAACTAGAGAGAGACAGAGAGAGAGAGAGAGAGAGAGAGAGAGAGACGTGAACCTCTAAAGCAGTGTTTCTCAAATAAAAAAAAAAAATGGACAAGCTTGCATGAACTCCAAAAAGTTTTTTTTGACCCCTCCCCCAGAGAAAGTGGTCAAGCTAACGTTACTCCATTAACAAGCCTTCCAGGTAAAATCTTCATGTATCGGTTGTTTAAGACGGGGACAGTAAAAAGAAAATTAAATGAGGGAGAGAAAACCTCCAACACTGGTCAGGAGAAGGAGCAGCAGCAAGATGAATTAGCTGCAGTGAGCATTGAGGACACCGTGGAAGCTAACGTGCTAACGTTAGTGCCAGGACCAGTACATGTAAGATGCCAGTTTATATCACATCAGTTGGCTATCTAGGCTGTTAGTTTCGGGACATTTATCTTGGTGGTCCATGAGGTTTTTGTTTGGGGGGATAAGTGGTCCTAGGTCTGAGACAATTGACAAACACTGATCTAAAGAGTCCAGAACAACTAAATTACACGAGTTCATGGCTTAGCTGAGTCAGAAATTATCAAAGAAGACTGTCACTCGAGTCCTGATGTCCCAGAAATGGACTGATGTGGAGGGTGTAGGACAAGAAAAAGTCCACCTCTACAGAAGAGAGAGAGAGAGAGAGAGAGAGAGAGAGAGAGAGAGAGAGAGAGAGAGAGAGAGAGAAAGAGAGAGACCTTCAAGCCAACAGACTGAAGGATGCTGAGGACCATCTAAATTTATTTTTTATAAGAGATCTAAACTCAGTTGTATTTTCTGTAGATTGATTTTGTCATCCTGTTTGGGCTGCACAGTGATGCAGTGGTTAGGTCAACTAAATTACAGCAAGACAGCTCCTGTTCTCTGGGGGCCATTCTGTGTGGAGTTTGCATGTTCTCCCTGTGCATACCTGGGTTCTCTCTGGGTACTGAGGATTCCTCCCACTCTTCAAAAACACGCTGTGGGTGACTCTAGGTTTGAATGTATTCTTAAATGGTTGCCTGGGACAGGCTGGAGATCTGTTCAGGTAGGGTAGGCTTCACCCCCCCTTCCCGTGACCCTGAAGGGAAAAGCAGTAAAGCAGATGGATAGATGAAGGATCATAACTAAACTTTTTGTTTGACTTTTTAAGATAATTCACATCAAATAATCATAACCTAATTTTTGATCCTGAAAAATGAAGATATGAGTCATTTAAATAAAAAATAAAAAAACAGAAAGAAATGTTTATTTGAAACTTTTTGTTTTTCTTTAAACCATGAATTTCTGCTTTATAAGTTTCATTTCAGATTCTTCAGGTTTTCCTCGATTCTCTTGTTGAGAGATTAACTCCCTAACTTCACCTCCAGGAGATGGTGTGATAGCGATATCATCTCAGCAAAGCATGAGTATCTCATGAACTGTTGATTTCCTGCTATTCATAAACACGCTCACACTTTACTCACTTCCTCCCTCTGTTGGCCAATCAGCTGCAGAGCTGATGCAGGTGACCTATTGGTCGCGACCTGGATTCTGTTAACTGACTTTTAACACTGAAGCCTCCACAGCAGCAGAGCACTCACTGGAATCTCTGATACTCAGTCTGCATGGTGAGTTTTACACACTCCCTGGGCTGGGTGCAGGTGCAATCCCTCTCACTGTGGAGCAGAAACAGCTCAGAGGGAGCAGAGGTTTGGAAGAGGCAGTCGGACCAGAATCTAGGTCAGCAGGTTCCCACAGCAGCTCTGCTCTGCTGTTCAGGAGCTTCCACTCTGTGGCTTTTTCTGAGGAACCCAAAGACTTTCCTCTGAGATGAGGAGAAACTTCAGAGCCCCCTGTCACCGACTGTTTTCATTGTTTAGCTGATACTCTGGTTTTGGGCTCATAATCCACTTTCTTCCGGCGCTCAGCTCATTCAGCGCACGTTTATCATAACTTTAAGTATCCAAAATCAGACCAATGACTTGATAACTTACTTACTGATAAAGTTTGTCAGTGTGTGTGTGTGTGTGTGTGTGTGTGTGTGTGTGTGTGTGTGTGTGTGTGTGTGTGTGTGTGTGTTCATGTGTGCGTCTGGCAGCCAGGAGCCTCACCGCACACAGCTGGTGGTGCAGCTGCAGCGTCTCGACCCAGCATTGTGTATTCTTAGCTCCCTAAAACCCAACAAGTGAAATGAGATTAGACTACACAGACACACACAAAACCCAAACCTCAACCACCAACACCACACACACACACACACACTCACACACACTCACACATAAACACACACTGAGACTTGAGACTGAGCTCGAGCAGAGAGGAGTGCCCGCTGCAGAGGTCTTCAGTCTGTTTCCTTCACACATTTGCAGGTTGTGACCAAAACCAGCTGTATTTTGTTCAAACAGCGTCATGAAACTTTCTTTCTAATCCCTCTCTCACTTTGAAACATGCTCAGAGGGTGGAAAGTCATCTTGATCTGCTCTTTCACTAAAAATACGTCATATTTTCTGCACTGGCTTGTTGCTGCACTTCAAAGAAGCTGAATGATTTGAGTTCAGTAGCATTCTGGATTTCTATTCGTTGGATTGCTTCAATCACACACTGTGTGTCATGTGTTTCAAAACTAACTGAAGTCCCAGAGAAATAAGCAGAATTTAAAATGAAGTTGAAGGCTGAAGGTTGCTGAAGAAAGTGTCTCATCTTTCTTTCTCTTCTTCCATAACATTTGTCTCCAGGTTTTTGTTATTGTTCATCAGCATGAGCCACAGTTCACAGTCAGTACATAATTAGCGTGGGACCCAGAATAATGTTAAACATGTATATGGACAAGGACACCCCCCCATGCTCGAGTTTATTTTTGTTATTTGTATATAATCATGTTCAGCTGTTAAAAAATGAATATTCAAGCACTAAGGCATATGTGATGTTTTTAATAGTTATTGGTGGTTAAAATGAGCAAGGCTCACAGGCTCTCAGGCTCTCACAGCTTAGGGGTCTTTAGTACTCACGGGTGCACATGTGTTGTTCAGTGAACCAGGATGTACTGCAGTCTGCAGCCACGCTGAGCTGATGTGTTTGTGTTTCTGTATTTACAGGTGAGCCACAGTGATGAAACGCAGCATAAACATAGCCACACAGATGTGTATGAGAGAAACCAGACTTCTGTTCATCTGAAAACAATTTATTGCAAACAACAGTTAAAGTGAAACAGTCTGTTCATCAGCTGATCTAAAGTCTAAGAGCACAGCCTTTAAAAACCTGAAACCTCCTGAACTAGAACTCAAAGTGTGAGAAAAGGACTGAGTCATGAGGAGCTCCATCGTTCCTGTTGATCTCTTTAAAAACTGGTTTGTTCATGCTTGATGTGAGCGTTTCCAGGAGGCTCATGGGAACGTTGCTCCAAGTGGTGAAGATGGCTTCATGGAGGGCGTCCACTGTCTGGAACTGACGTCCATTTTTGTAAACGTCCCTCTCCATCCATCCCCAAATGTTCTCAGAGTGATTTAGACGCAGGATGGTCCAAAGAGTGAGCTCATTCCTCTGGAAGAAGTCCTTAGTCATTAGCACGCAGACCAGGGCCCTCAGTCATGAAGGACACCCCCTGCAACATCTCCACATAGCCAGCTGCCGTTTGACGGCCCTGAACAACCTGAAGCTCCATTGATCCACTGAAGTAAACAGCAGTCCAGATCATGATGGCGCCCCCTCCACTGTGCTGTCTAGAAACCATCTCCAGTTGGATCTCCTCGCCATGTCAGGAACGTTTGAAGCCATCAGGACGTCAAGGTGACATTTTCTCTCCTCAGAGAATCAAACTTTCTTCCTCCTTTCAGTGTCCCATGTTTGCTGCTCTCTTCAAAGTGCAAACGGGTCATTTTGTGGCGTTGAAGGAGACGAGGTCTTTGAAGAGGTTTTTTCTTCTTAAAGTTCTTCTCTCTAAGACGCCGTCTGACGGTTATTGGGCTGCAGGCGGCTCAAGTAACAGCCTTCATTTGGGTCCAGGATCGACATGTGTCTTGATGGACAGCCAATCAAATCCTCCGGCTCAGTGCCACTGAAATGTTTTTGGGTCGACCTCTTGACTTTTTTGTTCCACAACCCTCAGGAATTTTATAGCCTTCACCATCAGGAGGTCATGACATCATGGACACCTGACAGAAATCACATTCAAGACACATTTTGGTGCAGATTTTGTTTTTTAAAGGCTGTGCTCTGAAACTTTTGATCTGCTGATGAACAGTTTACATTTAACTGTTGTTTGTAATAAATTGTTTACTTATTTTTTATTATTAACTTAGAGCCTTTTTAATATCCAACAGTTCAAAATATGAATTTGTGCATTTTCTCAACTGATGATGTTTTTTAACAGGTTTGTATGAGTCCTGGGTATCATGTGTATGTTTTTTATTTAATTTATTCTTCTGTAGCTCATTATTCTTTGTCTGATTTCCCATGCTTAAAGTTCTCCTCTTTTTTGTTACTCTGTTTTTGTTTTATTTGTGCTTCTGCAACTCCCGCATATTATCTCTGTCACGTTGACAGCATAGGAAGCAAACATGTTTTGCTCTTTTAAGACATTTCTGCACAGCAGTTTAGAGAAAGCATTGCTATTGAATTACTTCTCCAACATTTTCATATCTGTAAAAAAAAAAAAAAAAAAAAAAAAAACTCCACGGGGTTGAATAATAGTCACTTTGTCCTAACAGTATCTCAGTATGTATCTCCGTCTACATTTTCAGGCTGCTACTTTTTTCTGAATGAGCATTCGAACCTCCTGCAGAGTGAAGTCTCTTAAAGCTCTGAGATGTTAAAAAGGGATACCCCACATGTTTGTACATCTTTTTATAGTCCTCATCTTTCCACATAATTCACCTTTCCGTCATGATTCAGTCTGACATCTTCGGTAAATTTGGAAACTTCGGGATTCTCACTGGAGTTAAAATTAAAATCCCGGAGGTCTGAAAAAAGTCATTTGTCGTGATGGAGTGAGGCAGCGTGGAGTCCTGAACAAAGTGAAGTGTTTTGTGTTTTTTTTTTTCAAATTGTTATTGTTATGTTGATATAATATCATTTTCAGAGTTCAGTGCTATTTTTGTGCCAGGATCAGGTGAGTCACCGGAGTCCTTCCTCCGTGGTTTAACACGAGGCCAGTGTGGCTGGTCCACCTTATTATCCTCCTACAACTTTTTCATCAATCAATCCCGTGAAGCGGACATTTGTCATATTATTGGGATTTGCAGGTTTCAAATGCAGACGTTTTGCAGCCAAGCTTTAAATAGCCTGTTGACCGCAGAATATTTGGTTGAGTGTGTGACAGGCAGAGTGAGGTGCTGCCAAGAAGTGTGTGTGCGGTTTGAGGGGAGTCAGTGTGTGTCAGTGAAAGAGAGCGTGTTTATGTGTGTGTTGGAGCGGAGTGGAGGGTGGCTGGGGAGGGCATTAGTGAATGGCTGTGCTATTGCATCCTCCCAGGAGTCCTCTAAAACACACACATTGTCCTGTCCGTACACACATACACACACACCACCTTCGCAGCGCGTTGAACCCGCCTCCTCCATCCCCCAAAAACTCCCATCTCGCTGCCATACCTCTATATCCTCGCGCCGCCCCTCCGCTAAAGTCAGCGCACACATCTCCACTCAGCCAGACGCACCGAGAGACGGTGGTGTGAGAGGACTCGTGCGTATTTACGCTCAGTGCGTACATGTGTGTGGGAAGAGACGGAGAGCCCGCCGCGCGCTTACAGGAGAACATCGCGAGTGCGTCCTTAAGATAATCTCTTAGAGAGGAGGACCAGCATTCATTTGGTTTTCACTTGACTGTAACTCCACGCGCTAACTGCTGGCTCCGACGCGCCGCGGAGAAGGGAAGCAAACACGTTGATTAAGAAGAAGGGGCTGATTCAGTGCAAGCGGCTCCAGAGTTTTGATCGTATTTTTAGCATCCTTCTCAGGCGCTCTTAGCCTGTCCCTGTCCTGAGCGCGGAGTGGCAGGACCGGGCGGACAGACCGTGAGACTGCGCGTCTCCGCCGGTGGATGATCCACTGGATGCGGGACGATGGATTAAGAGACTTCCCCCTGCTGCTGCTTCATTGTCACCGCTGAACCTTCATTCTGCTTCGGGATTATTTCAGCTCTCATCGACCTCTCCTCCTTCCCTCTCGAGATGACCGAGGAATATGTTTTGCGGTGCGTCCTGATGCTCTGCTGCGCGCTGCTCTCGGCCAACGCGAGTAATTGGTTGTAAGTTGGACTTCACGTTAAAATCATGACCTCAGAAAGTTGAACTCATCTCTTAGTCTTGATTTCCTCTACTTTCATCATCCACTTGTCCCTCATCTGCGCATCCACTCATCGTCTGTCCTCTTTCTGCAGTTCAGTGGCCGCTCAGGTTAATTGTTAACCATCAGACACACACACACAGTCTCTCTCTCTCACACACGCAGTCTCTCCCTCTGACTTAATAATTTACTAATACCTCCACATCCCCCAGAGAAGATTATTCTCACAACAAAAGTTACCCATGATGTCTCTGCTGAAAAGATGCAGGGCAGTTCACATCTTTAAAGGGTTTTGGTTTTTACATCCAACCAACAAATTCAAAGAGAAGAGAAATTGGTACCAGATGCGACTTTTTCGCAGGTCCTCTCAGCTCATTGTTCAGCCCTACTAACCCTAAACCAATCTCTTTATTGAAACCACTTGTTTTTTTAAGTGCTGCATGAGATAATTGGGTGAGTTCATAAAAGAATTCAACCTTTTGATTTGTACCAAGAAAACATTCACTGTCACAGGTCAAGTGAAAAACAGACACAGAGGCTATCAGAACTGGTCAGGGGGGGAAACAGCACAGGCAGATTGTTAAAGAAAATCTTTCCGATCACATCCCACAGACAGAAGAAAAAGTGATGTTACAGAACATTAAAAAGAAAGTTCAGCAAGGTCATCGTGATTCCTCATTATTTACGTTCATAGCCGGAGAGAGATGTGTAAGTTTGCAGTCAGTCCGACTACAGCGGCTCCAAATCCCAGCTGAGAGGAACACACTGAGTGACTGTGTAGCAGAGCAGCACAGTGCCACCTCTTCCTGGGGCCGGTCGGTTGGGTCGCATGTGTGTGCCTGCTCTCCCGGCAGCCTGTGGGAGGTGGTTAGGTGGGTTTCTGCATTCCTCCGCAGGCTCCGCTCCATTTTCTGCTGCCATTCATCCCTCATAGCTTCAGCAAGTTTACAAGCAGTGCTCATCATTTGAGGAGGATTTTCCTCGCTTTCTTCCACAGATTGGAGCCTTGTTTGGAATGCATTTTACCTTCACACTACTGTTCAATATTATTCCTCTTATATCATTTTCTAGAGCATCATAATTAGCGGCTGCTGTGCTTCATATTGTCAGTGTTTACTATCATTCTTGTGTCTTTGTTTCACTTTGCTTCCTGGCATTAATACCTCTGTAAAATGTGTAATAACACACCTACAGCCTCGGGTGTTTATGTTTATGGGTTGCTGCAGACGGCCTAACTGATAAAGTTGACAGATTCATAAGAATAAATCAAACTCCAGCCCTGCCAAACAGCACTGCCTACCTTGAACTCTGTCACTGAGTGCAGGGTAATTGTGCTGTTTGGGGCTGAAGGCGTGGTGACAGCAGTACAGAGCAGACATGTACAGGCAGGCTGCCGAGCTGCCAGTCTGTTCCACGGGGTTTCACTGTCAGGAAAAATCTGTGTGGGGCTGCATGGACTGTATTTCAACACTTCAACAAATCCTGGAGTTGCAGTTTCACCTCCACACAGTAGCATGTGCACAGAGGGTCAGAGGACAGAAAACAGTCAGGAGAAATTGTTCCTGTTAGCGTGGGGAAAATATCCTGCAGCTATAGACCTCATAAGGAGAATTCTATCACAGCAGCGTTTGTTATTACTCTTACAGCTCTCGATGAGACTGAATCTGTACCTGACTATCATTAAAACTATACAAAACAGCAGTTCATCATAACTGAGGGCAGAAAAACATGATGATGCTTTTCCCCTTCTGTTGTTGAACATGTGAAGAGCACACAGGCTGAAATATACACATGCACATATACACTAATACACATGCAGAAAAGATGTCAGACTGATGAGGCTGCTCACTAACACAGGCTCTGAGTAGTTAGGTGCCTTGCTTTAGGGCACATTGGCAGTGTCCAGGAGGTGAACTGGAATAGACCACCCTGGTGGTCTGTGTTGCAGCAGCTTTTCTTTTTATATCATTGTAGCACGTCTTCTTCTCTTGTTGCTTCATACAGACCTTTTTTTGTTCAATCGTGTAGCTAGCTAAGAAGATTTAAACTTTACCACCCTGCTGCATTTCACTTTTTTTGTTGTTTTTGTTGTGGAAAACAGTGATAGGAGTGTCACAAAATGCTTTCTAAAGACTCTAAAGACTCTAAATATTTAGCATGGCATATATTATTCATTAGTGTAAAAATAAAACCAAAAATTACACTGTAAAAATGAAAAAAAGTTGTCCTCTCAATACTACACTCAAACAAAAATATTCAAAAATATTCTTTTATTTGTTGCTGAAGAATACTCAGAGAACTGAGTTTTAGCCTCAAACCTGAAATTTAAAGTTTTTCCAACATAACTTTTGATATGAGACCAAATTTACACAACAAACTTTATACAGGTAGTTGAGATAACTGCTTTATAGAACAATTGAACATTTTTTTACTTCACCAAAAATTATTTTCAGGACAACAATTTTAAGTTTTCATTTTTACAGTGAGGTTAAATTTTATAAAAAAAAAAAAAAAACTATGGAAACAGAAAATGTTGATACAGCAGTATGTACACATCGTCTTTTTTTCTCTGTTGATCAGCTTAATTAATTATCTCAAACCTTTTTGTTGGTTTTTTACCTGTTTTATTATTTATTTATTTATTTATTTATTTATTTATTTATTTATTATTATTATTATTATTATTATTATTATTATTATTATTATTAAGAAAAGCAACTAAATCCAAACTAATTTTCTGACTAACAGGCCTTCTTAGAATAGAAGAGAATCCCAGTCCCTCAGCAGGGGGCCTGCTAGTCTCTGACACCCCCATTTAGAGGGTCACAGACTTAAAAGTTTGGGAGCTGCTGTATGAGATCATTATAATAACGTTATAAGGTCATAATAAGCAGAGTTACAGTGAGCATGGACGACTGTCTTTAACAGTCCCTCACAGATCAGATCAGGTCACCTGCCCGGCGCTCAGATCAGCACGGTTTTATGGCAGCGAGCAGATTAACAGACTGTTTCAGAAGAGGCTCCTCCCACACACAGTGCAGATAAAGTCCAGCATGAAGACAAGATTGGGTTTGTTTTTGGTGTCAGCTATGATTTCTCCCTTTGAAAAAGGGAACTGAAAAAATAGATCCTGTGTTTGCAGTTTTAAACTTTGAGGCCTTTTCTCTGAAACGAGGACTGGGTTAAGACTTTAAGCTCTGCAGAGAAACAACTGAAACCCTTTGATTAATGCAAACAAGACGGTGTTCTAACAGTTCGGAATTGGTGTTTTCATGCTCTTTGGATTGTAAGAGGAATATGTAAACAGCATAAATAACAGTTGTGCTGATGTGACTCTGAGCTTGAATTTGGCACCATCGGGCTGTTTGACATCTTTAGAAATCTTGACTCCCAACACTGAGAGATGTGAAGCTGCCTGAGTGAGCCATTACTCCTGAAACTTTAAATTGTACCACTCTGTACTGAGCATTTGCAACTAGAGGACAAGAAACAAATCAAGCCAAATGGAAGAGATGAAAAATGAAAGAGCTCCAACAAAATCCATTTGGCTTCAATGGGCTCTCCACTGTTACAGTTTCACACGTATAAGCTGCTGGAAAGCAGAACGACAGAATGAACTGGCAAACTTTAAACAGCTGAGGCTGTCGTACGCTCATGTACACTCACTTGTCTCCAAAAACTGAAGCTCCAACATTTCCCAGAAGGCAATTTAAAAGCAGCCATCTTTAAAGTAACACTTATTTACACTCCTAAGTCATCTTTAAACCCATGACATCATCATGGTTAATTCTTCCTGACCTGACCAAGGTCATTCAGAGCCACAGGGAGCATTACATAACTGTTTTTATCAGCTGTAAAGTGCTCCTTATGTCGTCCTGTTTTTGTTTTTTGTTTTTTTTTTGTTGCTGATTGTTGATATAACAACAATATAAATGGACTTCATACAATGACCTCATGTGTCCAATATAAAAAAGCACTCTGTGCTTGAAAAGTTTTAAAACCAAACTAAACGTGATGATGAGAACCTTATAAGTTGAAGTCCTCTCTTATGTTTGCACAGAATTGATTAATAGTGCCAAAAATTCACTGGCTCCAGCTTCTCATATTTTATTATTTTTCTTTCCTTTGTAATCTAAACACCTTCAGGCGTTTGGACTGCTGTACTTGTAGAATAAGCTATTTCAACATGTCACATTGACCCTTTGGAAATGATGACAGGCAGGGTCTATTTTCTGACATTTTATGGAAACATTTCTTAATTTATTAGTCTTAAAATATTCAGAAGATTTGAACAGACCTGTTAGTTGTAGATGTGTAAATTAACAGTGCTGAAAAAGCCCCACAGAGTGTTATTGTTGCACACATGAAACACTGTTTTAAGCGTGCGTTCACTGACTGGGATTCAGAGCAGCTCAAAAACGTCTGAGGCGTTCTTACGTCACCTGAAACCACAGCCTGAACCGGACTGTTTGTTTACCTCACCTGCAGCTCTGCTTGTGCCTGTCACCTCTCAGCCAGGAAGTGATGGCTCTGCCAAATCTGTGCGGCTGCTGAGTCATGTTTGGTGTCCTGCTGTGGAAAAGGATTTGCATATTACTTTTCATTAGTTCGTCAGTCATTGCCCTTCCTCCTCCCCCTCCTCCTCCTTGTCTGGCTTTTCCAGCTGCACCTGCACGCTGCTCCAGGACTGCCTGTGAGTGTGTTATTGCCTGTGTGTGTGGGGGGTGGGGGGTCGTTTTATTAAGCTTGTATGTTGACATCATCCCTAACAGTGACACTCTTTGAGTATTTATCACACTAATTGCAGATGACTGGCCATCACTTCACTGCACCAAACATCTCTGACTTAAACACAGACACCCGTGCACAGACACTGCGTTTTTAATCTTTAAAGTCACTGTTACACTGAAAAGGGCTGAACAGGAAGAGTCTGAGACTCTGCTCTGCAGAGGTAGACGAAAACCCAGATCAGGGAAGTTCTGAAGTGAATAATCTTCTCGTTCTTTGTCCAACTGATCATGTGACTGAGATCAAAATACAACCAAACTGTTCCATGCTGCCACCATGACATCAAACTGTTTGTGCTGATTTACATCCTGTAGTTTATTTCATTAAAGCATAATGGTATTTATTTCACTCTCAGTGTGTGTGTGTGTGTGTGTGTGTGTGTGTGTCTGTGTGTGTGTGTGTCTGTACACAAATCCAAAGATACCAAACAGAGGAGGTCAAGAGAAGGTCAGAGGCTGAAGTGAAGTTCAGTCTTCCTTACCGTTGTCGTCTCTCTCCTGAAGACACTCACTGTCTTTGTAAAACTGAAATGACAGAAAGAAAACACTTTTGCATGCAGACTGCGTGATGTGAACTGGTAGCTTCAAAGTGCACATCTCATTCTTACACACACCAAACTCAAACAAGCTGCTGTTCCAGAAAAACTCAGAGCTCAAGGGTGCTGCAGCTGCTGTCAGATCACGTAGCACTGACTACAGCTTCTCCTGACAGTCTTGGTCACATAGCTTAACTGTGTCACATGACTAAACGGGTCAATGAAAATGATTGACAGTGGAAAATGAAATACTTTAAAATGACCAGTAGGGGGAAACATAAAAAATTAAAAGACTAACTTCTTACAACACATGACAGGAGTTGCCATTGATCAGATCAGCAACCCCAATGGAGAGCGGCTGTGTTGTAGCTTATGGCTCAACACATAAACATTATAGAATTTGGCATTTTAGGCCTACAGTCATAAAAAAGGGGGGGAATGGGTTTAGTTGTCACACTTTTTACTCCAGCGTGAATGGCTCATCAAAACATCTTTCAGTCATCATTCTTACATTAAATTGATGCTGGATGTGTTGGCTTGAAATGTGTGTCCCTCTCATTTTCAGACTCATAACAAAGAAATAATTAACTATCAAAGATACTCTGACACACTGAGCCAACCAACCCCACCAAATGGACAAAATCACTGAAAGAGCAGTGATTCAATATTTGCATCAGAAAGGTCTGTCACCTGAGGATATCCATACTGATATGGTATCAACACAAGGGAATGATGCTCCTTCATCTGCCACAGTGAAAAGGTGGGTGGTGGAATTTAAGCGTGGCAGGCAGAGCCTTGGGGATGACGCCCGTCCTGGAAGGCCTGTCACTGTTGAACCCCAGAATTGGTCAATAAAGTCCATGATACTCTGCTGGCTGAAGGGACAAACAATCAATGGCACATATTATGCATCACTTCTGAGGCAATTAAGAGAAAACATTAAACTCAAGCGTCGCTCAGTAAACTCAGTAAAGGTGTGTTGTTCCACCAGGACAATGTCCCTGTTCACAAGTCTGTCATTGCCATGGCGACCATTAATGATTGTGGCTTTGAATTTATTGAGCATCTGCCTTATTCACCTGATCTCACTCCATCAGACTTTCACTTATTTCCAAAAATTGTAAAAGGCCATTTCCTGTACCCACTTTGGGTCAGATGATGACGTCATACATGCAGTGGAGGACTTTCTGAACGGTCAAGAAAAGGACTTCTTTAAAAGTGGCATTGAGGCTCTTAAACATCGCTGGCTAAAGTGTACAGATACTGAAGGAGATTATGATGAAAAATAATATAATATGAAAAAAGTCAAACCTTTAAATATGAGGCTCACCACGTATCAATCAGCCCTCGAAGTCCAGAGAAGACTGTGTAGGTGAGCTCTGATCCCAGTTCTGCAAATTTCCATACCATAATTTGAGACAGCACCCTGTGCTGGCGAGATATGATAAATATGACAACCAACCCGTGTGACAACTAACCCTGTTCTCCCCTAATAATAATTCTTTAACCTGTTCACAGTTCTGGTGCAAACTGGTGAGGGTGATGACATTCAAGCATATGTTGACTAAACAGGCCTATTCTTCTGAGGCTCTGAGGCTTAAAATAGTACTGTAAGTTTGTCAGGTTGAGCTAACTAACTTCAGGATGAAGCTGGTATTAAGAGCATATAAACCAGTGGTTCTAAACCAGTGACCTGTGGTGAGGTTCATGACTGGTGAGGCACTGACATCAGTCAAGATTTACAGATTTTTATCAATTTTAAATTAAAAGTGTCTGCAAATGTTATATCAGAGACCTGAAGAGAGACAAACAAGCAACCTCAACCCAGTTAGTAAGGGAGTGCTCAGTCTGAGGTGAGGCTCAGCTGTTTGCTGCTGCACTTCATGTCTCACTTACGTATTTCAAGAGGGAATCCACAAATTCAACAGTCTTGACTGTAAAATCCTGGACATTGTTGGAATAAAAAACAAAATGTATATAAAGCACAGAAAAAAGAACTACAATTAAAAATAATTTGATTTATTATTGTTTTTACTCTTCATGATGATCCCACCTGCCACCCCTGACCACAGGTCCCTGTTCTAAACCAAAGAAAAGAAAATACACAGAACAACTTGTTGCATCACAGTTTCACATCATGACTCACCCAGTGTGCTTTCATGATGCATGTTGACATCCAGCTTTAGATTCTGTCTTCTTGGCATTGCTCTCTGTGTGAACACACACACACACACGTCCTGGACCTCACCATGGTAAGGTGCTAAAGAGATGGCAGCTGATGGGTAACCAAAGAAAGGAAAGCAGAGACCTTGGCATTGCAGTACATGCTGGCGCCTGCCACTTCTTCCACTCACACACACACACACACACACACACACACACACACACACACACACACACACACACACACACACACACACACACACACACACACACACACACAGTGAATGTGGTAAAGCTGTGGCATGTTATTTCGAGCCTCTTGTCACCAGAGTGTGTACAATTATCCTGACACACTTGGAGCTTTGGGGAATAGCTCAAGATGACCAGATTAACACCAGGAGAGCTCAAGATGTTGAAGAAAGACTTGGGCTGCTGAAAGATGAGGGACAGCTCTGGAGGATCTATAGAAAGGTGTGCAGAGCTTATAGATGACAGACCTTATCCTCTGGGGGCCATGATGGAGGACTTATGCTCCTGGGCAACAATGAATACAAACAGCTGATTGAATTTCTGAATGCATACAGCAGCTTCTGTTTGATTTCATGCAGAGAAAGGATCTAAGAATCAAACAACAAAGATGGTAGAGTGTTTCAGAGAAGATTGACTCATATCACTCATCCCTTCCACAAGTGAAACAAGGTGGATCTGAAGGAGAAGAAGCTCCTGTAGTGTGTGTTATGTCTGAATGCTAAGATAAATACAAGAAAGGGCCCCTGGAGCCACGTTTGGCCATCCTGGTCAGAATTACTCTGTCCTGTTGTTGGTCAGTAAACAGCAGCAGGGACATGACATGGAACGATGTTTGAAGGATTAGATTCAGTCAGACTAACACTTTTTGAGGTTATCATTGCTGTCAGTCTCTTTATAAGTCTGCTTATTATTGGCTATGTTGGATATGATTCTGATTGGTCAACACATTCCAGTGTTTCATTTTATAGCACAGGTTGCTTTGAAAGAACAGACCATTGTTGGGTCTGCAGTAGGGATAGACCAATCATCTGCTGGGCCGACTGTCGGTGCCAGTATTCAGAGTTTTGACTCATATCGGCATCAGGCTTTTTTAATCCAACCCCTGATAAGAGATGAATTTAAATTGGGTTGTCTTGGCTCTGATGCAGCTCTATGCCCTTTCTGTCTGCAGTCACTACTCTTTATTGACACTACACAGTTAAGTGTTGGAGTTTGTATTATTTAAAATTTTTGACGGCAATACTTCACTTTTACAGCAAATGAATGAATATCGGCTCCAAATGTTGACTCCAAATATCAGTTATCAGCCTCCTTAACTACTAATAATCGGTATCCTATCAGCCCTGAAAAACCACATCGGTCTATCTGTGGTCTGCGGCTCTACTCACAGACTCTGGTGGACTGACTTTACTCATATCAGCAAACAGATGTCCAGGAAATAAATTACTGGCTGTTTTAGGTAGAAAAAAATGAAGAAAATGAAATCAATGATAATAAAAGTAACTAGCAGAAGGGGTTAAGACACAAAAATACCAGCTAAAAAGGTACAACAGAAGGTGTTTCAAAGATGAGTTAAGGGATTGAAAAATAAAGGGTGAAAATGTCACAATTTGATGAAAATATGGAAGAAAAAGACAATCAGGGGCTGCGCTGATACACTCGGGCCAACTCACCTTGTTTTGTTTCACTGAAATTGGAAATTATCTGTTTACTGAGAGTACTGACAGCTGGGTTACCTTATTTTAAATGGTTTCAGGGTTAAAAGTTAACACAGATGAAGCAACTGTGAGTGGAACAAACATTCTTTTTTAACACAAGAAACGCACTGCTGCCCATAAAATGGGAGTAAAATATTTTCTACCCTCTGCTCGTGAAATGATTGTAAAAATGTGAGTCACTCTTTGTAGATAAGATGATTATATTCTCTTTATTCTAACTTTATGGGTGACAGTGTGTGATCATTTTTAAATCATGAAAAATGATTTTTAGGTCTGATTTTGATATGAAATCAATCATATCTTCAGCTGTTTTGGAAGACTTCTGAGTGAGGAGACCTTCCTTGTTCTCAGGCTCCAGCTCTCAGTAACAACCTGATCATTTTAAAGTTACACTTCTTATCATCCCTCACTTCAACCCTCTCTGAAGACACTTCCTTTAACTCTGGAGTTTGCATCAGTATCTAAAATATAATCTTACATGGAGGTTTAAATGGAGATTTCATCTCTAATCAAGTCTATGTCAAAGGCTGAAACTGCACTGAGCACAGGTAGTGCTTGCTTTGAAGCATAAGCAACCATTAAGGAGATTTAAGGTTAGATTAAGTACTTTATTTCAGTCAATAGAGAAAGAAATTTCTCAGTTCACCTCAGAGAATTCTCTGAATCCAAACAAATCTGATCTAATCTTAAAATGACAGGTTTGAGGAATGAGAGATTCAGTTCTGTGGAGATGGCTGGATACCAGATAGGTGAAAACTGTGCTGAAAGTGCTGACCTCATACACAGAGCTCTTTATACAGACTTGTAAACAACACATAGTTTATACATATGTGTTAACTGTGTAAATAAAAAGCAGAAGCATTAATGGGGCAAGTCCAAACCTGCTCACTGCACATGAATGAATCAATTTTACAAGCAGGCTCATCATAGTTTGAGGACTTTCACGAATGGGTGGATTATGAAAATACCTTTAGATTTATCTCTGACACTGCTGAGAAATCCAAACTTATGAAAGGGTGTAGTTACTTCCTCAGTCCATCAGTCAAAGAAATAACCATCCTGTTTCCCTGCTTAGTTTTTTATGCCAGTTTCATTCAAAACATTTAAATCAAATGGCTTCATTTCAAATAACACATCAAACGTGGCTCTGAATCATTTCTTTTAATTGACCTTCCCCTTAAATATCAAATCAAACTGGACAAACACTAATAAACAGCAACCACAATATCGTCAGTTTTAAAGGTGCTTGTGATAGATGTTTCTCTGCTTACCATTCTCATGCTGTGCCTGCATTTAAACTCTTATCAAAATGTTAAAGTCTGTTTGTGAGTTTGTTGTGACACTTTTACTAGGGCCCAACCAATGTGGATTTTTTTTAGGCAGATGCCAATTCTGATATTTGGCAGAAAAAAAATCTGAAAAGTGATCCATCAGCCGATTCATTTTGAAAATATATAATGAATAAAATAACTTAATTCTGGGTCCCTTAATGCTGACAAAAACAGAGATCTGAATTACAGGCAGAATATTTTGCTGTTTACAATACTTTGTCCTCTAGTATTCATTTAACTCTACAACAGATTGAAATTTTCAAGTATTAAAACATGCAGAAAAGTATCAAACCTCTGGGAAATTATATAACCTTAAAAAGAGTCAATCTATAGATCAGTTATGAAATACTTACTGATTTGTACGTCTTGTTAGAAGAGAGGCAAATTAGAGGCAGGTTATAGTACAGGTTGAACATCTTTAAATCAACACAAGTTTCCATCCACATTAGCATCAAGCCAGCGCTATGTTCTCAATCTTTTCTGGTACATTCAGAGATACATTACCTGTTGGAAGTATTGAATAGGAATCACTTGTCTCAGAGTTATGTTCATATCTCTGAGTTTTCCATTTTACAGACGGGGAAGAACTTAAACTAGGCTAGCACAACTTCAGCAATGCAACATAAATGAAAAGCATGACTGACGCAATGAAGCATGCGTCACTGGTCATGACACTTGACAAAGTGAGCTAAACTGAAACTGGAGACATGTTGAGTCATTGTTGATTTCCGAGCTTTGTTATAAAGTTACCTGTCAGCTAGCTTCGTTCAGCCCACTCCTGTATGTTTCTGAGAAGGCAGCGGTGGGGACTGAGGATTGAATGGGGTCAGAGCTCCATCTAGTGGACAAATGGTACAAGGACATATATTGGCGCTGAATCGTCAGAACAATGATTATTTTAAAAAGTCTGGCCCTAATTTTCACTGTAAATAGAAGCTTGTCCTCACTAAATCAAATTCATCTTCTGTTGCTGATTGGATAGTGTTCTGAAGTTTGACACTGAAGAGCCTTACTTTTCTGTTATAAAGTGTTTTTTTCATGTAGTCTGTAGGGCGTAGAAGAGCAGCTGTCAGGGCTGTTAAAGGGTCAAACAAATGGGACTTTAATTCATCAGTAGGCTGATTGGTGTTTTTACCTACAGTGCATCCAGGAAGTACTCAAAGTGCTTCAATTTTTCCAAGTTTTGTTATATTACAGCCTCATTCCAAATTGGAATAAATTCTTTTTTTCCTCCAAATTCCCCAAAATGACAATATAATTTTTTCATTTTAAATGTTTGCAGTTGAAACAGTATAGTCCACCTTCAAATACAGTAAGTAAGCTGCAGGAAAAGTGCAACAGTTGGCCAAAACATCTGATCCAAAAACTTTGGTCTTTGTTTCCACTGGATGAATCAACACATTTGAAAAGCTTAGGATTTTTTTTTTTATATATTCAGTATCATTATTTAAGAAAGTTTGTTCTCATCTGAACTCAAACTATCAACCTAACTTAATAGTTCCTTCAGATGTGATGATTTGCATGTCTAAAACCCCTCTATATTTCTCTGCATGTTTTTGTCTCTCTCAAAAGTATTCAAAAACACTGTGTTGGTTAACACAGGATAACTGTGCTCCTGTTTTTAAAATTTTGAAGAGTACATGTTTAGTTTATTGACATTCAGGTCAAATTGCTGCTGACAAAGTTTCTACCAGGTACAGTGGCAAGTGAAGAACTGGGAAAAAGCTTGAACAGGCCTGGGTGCACAGCTGTAAATAACAGTGTAATCAGGACAGGGATAAGAGTTCAGGATATTCTGTCCAAGGCATGATGTAAACATAAAAAGACAGTGGTCTCAGTAATGGACCTGAAGGCACACCTACTGTTATATTACTGATAGAGAATGATCTTCATTTACAAAAAGTTATCATCAGGAATCTAATGATTGTTTAGCCTGCTGTTAAGTAAAAACTGAGACATGTGGTCCCAAGGGAACAACTTTGGTCCATGTTTCACAATTAGACCCCCACAGCGCCATTCCCTTGCTAGCTAATATGGCCCCCAGTCATACTACTCCAATATGAACCAGACTTACGTCATGACACGACACACGCGTGGCCCGCCTACATCAACTTGAAGTGTCTGTTCAGGAGAAGCTCAGTTTCATTAGAGTCATCACAATGAGACACTGAGAACATGACTACGACTTAAGTCACTTTTTGGCTCATAATGGTTAAATTGTTTTGGTCCTACACAGCTCTCTAACACCCCCTCCACTGTTTAAAATGATTGTTGAGAGGAGCGGTTGCAATCATTATATGTCATGTTCTTGTTGCGTACCTGTGCTTGTGCTCATGCCTCAAGTGTATCTTGCCAAAGCACATGGTCACACTGGCCAAACAAAATGGACTTTAGGGTCTAAGTGTGCTTGCCCCAGTGTGACCGAACCTTTAGGGCTGGAATGAAATATGGTTTAAATGAGAAGAAAATGTTGTAAGATCCCTTTAATTTCAAAATGTCACCAGTATCCACAAAGTTAACATTAAGATAACAGCACACAATCATGTTCCCACAGTTTAAAGCCTCTGTAGAAACTCCACATGACTGAAAACATGATGATGATGATGATGACACACCAAACCAATTGGATGAGGTTTTCAATAGCCCTTTTTCCACAGCTGATAAGATCATGCTTCCATTGTTGTCTTATCAAACCTGGATCAGCTGTGATCACACCACTTCAGCAGTGTGCCGTATTTAAAGCAGCTCTTCCCATAGGCTTACAGATAGCTGGTCTATAAGCTGACTTTACCTAAACGCAGGAATGGTGACAGGTACATTGCACAGCTCTCTATTCCAGCCATGATCTGCATTTAGAAACAATCAGCTGTTTGCAGCTATTGTCTCCCGGAACTCCAGACTTCCAACATGGCGGCTGGAGTGTTTGTTACATCACCTGAAAGAACAAACAATAGAAAACATGACAGAGAATCAGAGGATGGTGACGCTATGACAGGCTTAGGACTGAGGCTGGAATGCATAACATAATACTGACACACTCACACACTCTCACACACACACACACACACACACACACACACACACACACACACACACACACACACACACACACACACACACTGACTGATTCCTGGTATTTTGTGTAACAGCACTAAATCCATGGCTTCATTGCCACTTTTCTTAAATTTATGTTTAAGAATGTTACGTGTGTGTGTGTGTGTGTGTGTGTGTGTGTGTGTGTGTGTGTGTGTGTGTGTTAGCATACATACTAGCATGTGTGCATTTGTGTGTGTGTGCGTGTGTGTGTGCCCACGCGTATGTCTGGGTGTATTTATATGCTGCTGGCTCCACTAGAGCTCATTTCCCCCTAAAAATAACATGCTCTGCCAACACCACAACCCTCACACACACACACACACACACACACACACACACACACACACACACACACACACACACACACACACACGCACACACACACACACACACACACACACACACACACAGCTTGTAGTAGCACAGGACTCAGAGTAACCGTCACTTGTACTTTAAAGATAATTTTCTCTTTCTCTAATTTTTCGGTCTGACTTGATGTCTCTCTGTTTTTCAACATTTTTTTTTCTCTTTCATGGGTTCACGCTGCTCTTTATTTGTAATATGGGCCTGAAAACTTAACAGCATGCTCTTTGAAAAACACCACACACCTCTAAGTCCCATCACCTCATTAGCAGTTTCTTTTCCCTCTTAAGTTTTTTTTATTAATCTTTTTTTTTTTTTATGATTTCACCTCCAGAAAAGTTTTCCTGATCAAATCACATGATTATATTGTAGAACGGATCCCCAAAAATCTTTCTCTAAAATCCTTTTTTGCCCTAATTTTTTTCAAGATTAATAATTAAACTTTTATAGTTTAAAAATAAATATTTTAGATCAAAGAGCAAGTTGCTCGTCTCATAAGGTTTCACCTTATGTTGGTCTGCAACTTGCATTCTGCTCATTGATGTCTTGTGAATTTAACATTTTGTTTCATGTTGTTGTTCTGAAGCACAGAAACAATCTTTTTGCATTCAATCATTGCAAAGCAAAACGCATGCATGACACCTTTGCAGTTTGAAGCTGCTGTTATAGTCAGAAACATCACTGTTCCATGTAGACCCTTAAAGTATGAGTAAACAGTATGATGCTTTTTGGTGTCTGAGACTTAGCCAGAGCCAAAACGATCAAAAAAAAAAGAAAGAAAAGAAAAAGATATTCCATTGGTTTCTTATGTGAGGTGAATGTATGGTTTGACTGGACTGCCTTTGCTTGAATGGGTACACATTTGAACTGATGGAAAATGAGAATTTTAAAGACAAACTGTTGTTTCTTTGTATCTCTAGAGGCCTTCATACCTCTTGTTGATTGTTCTGGCAATTCAACAAGGGAAGAAGAACAAGCAAATATTTTCATTCCTTTTTTTATTGTCAGGGACTGTGAGGACTGTCTAAGTGATCTTGAAAAAGTCTCTCTTCTAGATATCTGCCTGATCCTAATCCACAACTTAAAATGAGATTATGATATTTCTTAGCTTCCTGATCGGGTTGGACAGGACTGGATTGATTTACGGCACGTTGAAGTATCTATGACAACACCATGCCGGCTGATAAAGTTCAGCAGTGAGAAGAGAGATCTGTGTTTTTCTCTGCTGAAAATGATTTCTGTGATTAATTTAGTAGTGATGGTGGAGACTGGAGCTGAGCTGACAGACAGAAAAAGGACAGAAGAGAAGAAGAAAGATAAACTGGAGAGTGACAGAGCACCAACTGAAGGCTAAAAACAAGAGCTAAAGGCTAAACCATGGTTTTTGATAATGTTCATTCCAACCCACATGCAGAAGTTATTCTGCAGTGATCTGATCAAACTTGAGAGTCTGTCAATAAAATGAAGAGTGAGGTTACGTTAGCTCTGATTGGTAGAGGAGCAGGACACAACAAGGATTTGCTAACTTCTGAAGGCTTGAATGAACACAAGCCAACTGGACAGTGAATAAGTTTGGGAAGACTGTGTCGCTGTGATCCACTTCAAACAAAGAGTCCTCACACCCTCTTTGTTCATATATATATATATATATATATATATATATATATATATATATATATATATATATATATATATATATATATGTATATATATATATATATATATATATATATATATATATATATATATATATATATATATATATATATATATATATATATATATATATATATATATTCACAGTGCTGCTTGAAAGTTTGTGAACCCCTTGAACAGTTTAGATGTTTCTGTTGTTTTGCCATGATTTTCTTATTCTGCCATCACTAGTTTTTTATCAATGAAATGCCAGATTTATGTTTATCAGTTGTATATACTTTTTTTTAGAGGGACTTGTATACATACACCAAAAAATAGATAAAACATAGAAGTGGTGTATATGCAAAAGTAAGTGAACCCCCAGCTGCCTGTCATGCAGGTAAAGGACTCAGGTGAAACACATTTGGGTGCTTAATTAATCAGTGAAGCAGACCAATGTCATGACCAATGTCATGAGGCCAGACCCTTTCCCAAGGATGTCATCCTTGGGAAAGGGTCTGGCCAGCACTAATTAAAAGAGAGAAGAAAGCAGCCAAACCCCTTTAGGTCCATACAGATCAACAATGCCAAGAGGGAAGGAGATATCTGATGACATAAGGAAGAGGGTAGTGACAGCCCATCAGTCTGGTGAAGGATATGAGACCATTTCCAAAAGATTCCAGCTCCATCCATCCACTGTGAGACAAATCATCTACAAATGGAAGACCTTCAACTTTACAGCAACTCTGCCTAGAAGTAGACGCCCATCAAAAGTATCACCCAGAAGCACCAGAAAAATAATAAATGAGGTAGAAGCCAACCAATATATCACCTCCAGAGAGATGCAGACCTCCTTGGTAGCGTCTGGGACAAATGTGCATGTGTCTACAATCAGAAGAAAATTGAATAGCCATGGCATTCATGGGAGGGTTACCAGAAGGAAGCCTCTGCTCTCAAAAAAGAACAAAGCTGCCTGTTTCAACTTTACCAGAGAGCACTTTGACAAACCTGAGGCCTTCTGTCCATCCTCTGGACAGATGAGTCCAAAGTAGAATTATTTGGTCACAATCAAAACTGCCATGTCTGGAGAAAAGCCAACACTGCATTTCAAGAGAAGAACCTCCTCCCAACATTGAAGCATGGGGGTTGAAATGTAAAGGTCTGGGGCTGCTTTTCTTCTTCTGGACCTGGACGACTCCACATTATCCAGGGAACCATGAATTCTCAGGCCTATCAAGAAATTCTTGACCAGAATCTCCTGCCATCAGTCAGGGAGTTGAAGCTGGGACGAAAATGGATTCTGCAACAAGACAATGACCCAAAGCATTCCAGCAAAACTACAAAGGAATGGCTTCAGAAGAAGAGGATCCGTACTCTGGATTGGTCCAGTCAAAGTCCAGACTTCAATCTGTTGTGGCAAGACCTTAAGAAGATGGTACATGCCAGGTGTTCTTCCAACCACTCTCAACTGGCAGAGTTCTGCAAGGAGGAGTGGGCAAAAATCCCCATAAGAAGATGTGAGACACTGGTTAGTGGGTACAGAAGACGCTTGGTTGAAGTAACAGCAACAATAGGAGGAGCCACAAGCTACTAACTACAAGGGTTCACATACTTTTGCACATATTAAATTCTCAGTTGTTGTCATATAATCCACTTTTGTTGAATTAAATAATGAAAATGTCTCTTTCTGTGTACGTCCAATATTTGAAAATGTTTTATTTACAAATTGTGATTTAAATGTGCATTTGATAAGATTATTTTAATGTTTGTTTATTTTTTTACAAAAACAGTGACCGTGTCTTCTGGGGTTCACAAACTTTCAAGCAGCACTGTATATAACAAAGCCAATGTTAGCCCATACGTTTAAAAAAAATAAGTTTACAGAAAGGTAGTCCTCTTAACACCTCCCCAGTTTCTGATCAGAGGGTAAATATACAACGCTTGATGTACTCAGCCCCCTTTGTCTTTGTTGTTAGAATGTAAGCTTTGGGACAGTATTATGATTCCTTCTTTTATTGCATGAAAAACAACACTGTTTAAGACTCCAGTGAGTCACTTGATGAAAGCAGATGCTTGCAGGTGTGGGGCTCACAGACAGGGTCAAAGTGAAGTTAGATGCGGTCTGAGTGAAAAGGGTTTTATTTTCTGGAACTCTTGGATTTTTGTCATCTTAGTTTGGAGAGAACATCGATCCTCTGGCAGCAGTTTTGGATATGTTTGTATATTGATGTCGGATGTTGAGTCATTTCTCTGATGTTTCACTTTCAGATTTACAGCCTTGTAGATCCAAAGAGTTGAGCTCTGTATTCTGTATCTGAGTTAAACTTTGTCATTGTGAATTAGTTCATCAACACTTCAGGTCCAGTAAGGTGCTGCAGGTAAACTGGGAGAACAGTGCCCTCTACAGGTGAATGAGTATTCTACATGTTGTAGGTGTCCACTGCAGAGAGGACAGGAAGGGTTAGCTCAGGTCAGGTCACACCTCAGTCACACTCCTCTTTATGAGAAAGTAAAGCCTCTGCTGTCTGTCTGCTCCGCCAGCAGCACGAAATGTTTCCAGATCTCTTAACTTTGTTGGCTTCAAACTAAAGAAAATATTATCTCTGCATCGAGCCGTAACTCAACGGTGACTTGTAGCAGCATTGCTTGCAGGTCCTCACTCTTGTGGGACTTGTGCACAGAGGCTGAGTAGAAAAGAAGCTTCTCAGACTCTCCTCCTCACACTTCCCATCTGTGCTATATTTACCCGTCAGTGTGTACCTCTGCTGTGTGCTCAGTGCAGGAAAGGCAAACACAGGGATATTTTCATATAAATACACATTAGAGATGATGGAGGCAAAGAGTGTGCTACAGTTTGTGAGCATTTGTGTTATTCTGTGTGTGTGTGTGTGTGTGTGTGTGTGTGTGTGTGTGTGTGGGTGTGTGTGTGTGTGTGTGTGTGTGTGTGTGTGTGTGTGTGTGTGTGTGTGTGTGTGTGTGTGTGTGTGTGTGTGTGTGCAGGAATTGTGTGTCCAGCTCCATAACAAGTTTCTTTCACTTTTTTCTCCTTCATTAGCTAACCTTGTGTGTGAGGAAACTGAATTAAAATGTTAACAAATGAATCCCCTGCTTGTCTTTGAGGTCTTGCTCACCCGATTGTGATTTTGATTTGAATAACCACCTTTGCACTATACCTTATCCTATTTATGACATAAAACATTGACACATAGACATAAACATTTATTCAAATATTGTTTTTTTATTAATTGACAAATTTTATATCTATACAACGCATAACAAATTCATTAGACCCCCAGCCCAGTGAAAGGTGTTTACCACCGCTGCCCTAAATTAACAGTAAATAGTTGACTTTCAAAATACTTTTTATGTTTCTGTGATGGTTAATCCACCAGAATGTGCAAACTCTTAAATCAAAATTTATATTTAATGCTGAATTAGAATTATTGTTTCCATGAATTCTCAAATGTAATGTTTTACAGATAGCAGTATTACTTTTTAACAGAACAAATAACAGTTACTCATGTTCCTGAACAGACAAAATGTGTTTTAGTGGCAAACTATAAAGACAGGTGCCTGTCTGTGTGGGGTTTGCATCTTCTCTCTGTGCATGAGTGGGTTGTCTGACTTCCTCCGCCTTACCTTGGGACAAAATAATGTGAAAGTATTTTAAAACCATTGGTCCAATCCAAAAACTGGGAAAAAAAACAAACTGGAAAATTGGAAATTGTTTTTCCAATACAAAAAATAAAAAACAAACAAACAAACAAAAAAAATGAAAATCTGGGGTAATCGTCAAGTTAACAAAGGCACTTGAATGGCTCATAAGTGATGTTAACAACATGTCCAAACAGAGCAGAGAAGACAGGAGAGTTTCATCAACGTCACTTTGATTCTCATGTCTCCTTTGAAAATTTATAGAAAATAAACTATATATAATAATGAACTACAGTCCAGGTGATAATAATAATAATAATAATAATAATAATAATAATAATAATAATAATAATAATAATAATAATAATAATAATAATAATAATAATAATAATAATTCAGAGCTCTTTAATGCTTTCAGTAAGTCCTGAATGATCCACATATACACCTTGTAGTCACACTATGAAAAATCTTTGATTTTTTCTTCCCTTGTTGTTGTCTTGCAGGTATAAAATTTGCTCTCAGAGCCGCTCAGCTCTCTGTCTCATTACTGACAGAAACTTCTTTGCAGATGGACATGATGCCTCTGCAGTGTAGACTGTACACTGTGTAAACAGTAGTGACAGCACTGACTGTAAATAGTTTATAAAGAGTAAATATCTTGTAATAATGTTGTAATAATTGTTTCATTCTGATGATGTTAAACTGCTCAGGAGACATTGTTGAGTTATCCTGAACCCATAGAGGAGCAGGACTTCATACTGCAGAGAAAAATCAGACCACAGTCAAGAAAAACATTTACAAACATCAACATTTGTAGATTCTTTGAATGTAAAGACACCACCAAGATTTTTTCCATGTTCCTTAGACGTGAGGCTACCTAACAATGTGTTTACACTAAGTCATTATTTTTTCAGTTTTTAAAAGGATAAAATCAGAGAAAATCCTCCTTTTTCTCTAATGATTTATAGCTTTTATATATTGTCACTAACATGAAGACATAACTGAGTTACATCAGTCTATAGTCATGGTTGTCCTGAATCTATAGAGAGGCAGGACTTCACTTTGCAGAGAAAAAATGAGACCACAGCTCTCCTTCTTCTTAGAGCTTTGGCATTGACTAGGGTGACCATATTCTGAAAACCCCAAAAGAGGACCTCTTAGACACACTTCAGAAATACCCAAAGATGGCAGAGTAGCTGTATAAACAATACATTTATTTGAAACATCCCTTATCTGTTAGAAGAGAAGATTTTCTGTAACTTAAACATACTTACAAACTTGCTTAAATGAAAAGAAAAATATGTATTTCTCTTGTGCAAAAGTATTAATAATGACTCATAATCCTATTGAAGGTAGAACATAGAGAGGAAAATAGGGCTATTCTAAAGAGGTCATCTATTCTTGTTTTATTTGGGTTAATGCAAAAATATAAATAATGGTCCAAAATTAAAGCGAGAGATGGAACAGCCCGGGTCTTTCATGTCATGATGCACGCTCAACATCTTGAATAATGTCAGAGGCTCGAAGCAATGCTTCATTATAAATATTAATGGTTTGGTGAACAAGCTGAGCAAAACCCCTGGACATAGTTTTACAGCCAAAAAGGAGGACATGTCCGGGGAAAGAGGACGTATGGTCACCATAACAACCTTTGGATGTGTCATAACTTTCAACTCTGAAGCTATTTTCACTGCTTGTGGTTTAAAGTCAGTGTTGGTAATCAGATTCAGATAGACTTTTTGTTATTCTGGTTAAAATGATCTTTATGTCCTGATGTCAATCAATACATGATGTGTTCTTAAAACAGAGTGAAAAATATCTGCTGTCTACAGCATGAGTGAACCTGGAAAACACCAACCAATCCTGGTGATTAGGATCCAATTTATTGAACCAATCAAATCTCGTCCTTTTGTTCTGCCCGCCTCCTGCATGCAGCAAACAAAAATGATGAGCTGAGGACCAGTTTGAGTCTGTGGTTCTGAATCAGTCACCATCATATGATGGTGAATCAGTGGTGCTTCTGCATGTGAGGGGGGGCGTCGTTTTAGAGGAGCGTCCTGAGGAGATGCTACATTCAAATTCATGCCTGTTTTCTGTGACTAGCAACCCTGCCTTTAATTTGCTGTGTAACGATCAGCAACTTAGAGATGATCTCACCAGCTCTGCTGCTGTTACCTTGATAACTCCTGGATGTTGCTGGTTGAAGTCTAGTTAAACTGGAGAAAAAAAGAGACCAATGTCAGGGCAAACTTTGAGCTGATGATGGTTTATGTATGTTTACCTCTTGAGTTATTGTAAATGACTTCATAGTTTGATTCATATAAATGCATCTGATGATTCTTGGAATGAACAAATTGTTGTTTTTTCATTAACTAGCAGGAAATCGATACCTGAGGGTAGTTTTATTTCTCCAGCATTAACTATTCACTCAGACACGAGAGTATCTATCGATCTATCTATATATCAATCTATCGATCTATCTCTGGAAAAAGAAAAGCAATATTGGTGAAAAATATCAAAGTATTACTTTGGGCTTTGAAAACAAAGTAATTGAAGCTCAAATATCCAATCACCAGCTCACAGTCTGTACTCAGACTGCACCTCTGAAACCACAGAAGAAGAAAATGTAATTGAAAACTCAGTCATTCATGTTTTGAACTTCAAAGGGTTCATTTGTGTCCAGTGTGTGGGACTGAACATTTTTACGTTAGCCTTTATTTCCTGTCTCTAGGAAAACAACCTGCTCCTCCTCTGTTTAGAATTACCCCCTCCTCTCAGCTTCAGCCTCTCATGAGTTTGTGGGGGGCTCCGGGTGGGAGGTATGGAGAATTCCACCTGGACTGTGGTGCATTCGCAGGCCGCAGTGTGTTTGTGTTGCATTACACATCGCAGTCTTCACAACACCACTGGCTCCACTGGGCTTATGCCCCTGGGATTGAAGCACGCAACCAGCAGAGACCAGAGAGACGGAGAGGAAAGACGGATGAAAGAGGGAGAGCAGTGAGGATGAGATGTGGTATGATGGATGGTGTGTGTGTGTGTGTGTGTGTGTATGTGTGTCTGTTCCTGTGTCCTTCTACGGTTCGACTCCTCTGTCTCCTTGTTGAGGTGTTTAGTTAACCTCAGCTCTGGGAACCAAAGGGTACAGGCAGCAGAATGAACAGATAAAGTGAGACACTTTTGCCCAAGGCCTGCACTGAACATTTCCCACGCATAGAGCCACCCACACACACATTTTGAAGATCACCTGAGTAACTGCTTATCCAATGTTTATTAAAAGTTTCCAAGGTGAATGTCGGGTCAGTGGGATGCCGTCCAGCTGTTTGTGTCTCTGTGAGTGTGGCTTTGTCCACCTGACGGGCGTCTGCTGTCGTCTCCTGTTTTCTCCATGGGTTCTTTTTATCTGCGTCTGATGTCCAGACCCAAACCTAGAGCTCTGCCCAAGGCTCGCTCAACAACAAAGAGGGATCAAACGCAGCACATGGCTTTGATGAAAGCCCTGCAACTGCAATGGAGCAAATCAGAGCAGGGCAGATCTGAGCTGAACTGGGTCCACAGAGGGGGGAGGAAGGACCTGGAGATGTGGGAAGAAAAAGAACCTCACAGACTGCTTGAGGACAGATAGAGGGGTTCAGGATTTTATCAAGAGTAGATTTAATACTGCTCAATTAAAATAATCTAATGCTCAGTTTTATCAAGCAGTTACCTTCAAGAATAGAATAGAATAGAATAGAATAGAATAGAATAGAATAGAATAGAATACACTTTATTAATCCCCGAAGGGAAATTCAAGAGTCTGGCAGATTAAATTATAAAAATTACCTAAAAAAATCATAAGGGGAAAAAAAGCATGAAATGAAGTCTGTGGATGTCCATGCAGCTCTCATCTGGCTCCAGCAGCACACGTCAATCTGTGCATTCAAAGCAGTCCCCCAGAGCCTCTCCAGCCTCAGGTATCCGCCTCATGGCTGTGAGGGTAGTTGCAGGCTGCCTCAGTACACAGGGTCCACAACAGGTCTGCAGGAAAACCAGGCTATAGCGTCACTAAAGCTAGAATGCTAACATTACAACACCAGTTTTTTTTTTTTTTTTTTTTTTCACATTTTCAGGTGATCCGAGCAAACAGTGGCTTATTTACTTTGCAATCTGGCAGATACTAATCTGTGCTACATCAGTATTTCTTAAAGACATTTCATCTACTAACTCATCTTTTTCTCCTTGACAGCTCTGTTTTGGTCCCCACCAGCCCCTCACTATTCACTTGCTTTATCATGTTGCTAGATGTGGCACAGTCAAAGCAGTATCAGCTCTGATTGTGGGGGACATTGCAAACCTGTGAGGAAATGTTTACGTCAGACATTAATGCTATAAATAATGTCACAGACGTTAAATCATAAATACAAAACTGTTAACAAAATCTGTCCGTTGTTCACTTAGCCTCAGAATATTACAACTTTGGAGGATGAGATAAAAATGAGGATTTTTATACCATTTGTCATGATCTTGCTTTTTTCTTGTTATTTCCTCTGGCTTCATCAAGAATGGCTTTGTTGTTTGTGCTTTTGATTCGCATTTGACTGCATAATAAGTACAAGGTAGAAGACAGATTTATTGTCAATTCTGCAATATTTGTAACACATAGAGGATTGAAATTGCGATACTCAACGGCTCACGATGCTACGCTAAATGGTAAACATTCAGTTTAAATAGTCAAATTCAGTATAGAAACTGTAGAAATTAAGAGTCTATTATAAAAGAATATGTCAGTTGTAAAAATATCAAAGTACCAAGGAAACATATGTGCAAAAAAGAAAATAGTACCAAGGCACATAAAAGGTGACATTTTTCATTCTGTACATTTGTGGTTGGCAGTATGGAGTAGTGGGCAAATAGTAACCGCAACGCTGTGAAAGTTTACCTACATAAACCTACCCATCTGATTTTCTCAAGACCTGGTGGGAGGGTCTATAATTGTTCAAGGACCGATCCATTTAACTCTAGAAAATCAGGATCCAGTTAAAGCAGAGTGGTGAAACAGGCTTTTAGCATTGACTTAATAAAGTGGCAGAGGCTTCAGAGAAAGGCCAAGTCATGGCAAAGTTATCCACATGAGCTGTTTAAGGAACGTGGGACAAACCAACATCAGTGTATCTCATGTTCGGAAAACTTTCTGTTCAGTTGTATGGACATAGAAAATTATATGGGTCTATTGATCTTCTTACATCTTTACGGATGTGAAAAGTTTGTAACAAACAAACTTCAAACCCTCTCGTATGATTGACAGGTGGCCTGGTGAAGCTTATAAGAAACAGAGTCAACCTTGTAAGAGAGTGATGTCACCCCTGAAGAGTGGATGTGAGCGGATGTGGCTGAGATGTGGTGGAGTGGCAGAGAGTGGGGTTATCGCAGCGATGAGTGCTAAATACTGACACTGTCTGGAGAGGAAGAGAAAAATAAAGCCATCAAAGAGACAGAGAGATTATGTGAACTGTTGAGAGGAGGAGATGAGAGGGTGAATGCAGACAAGGAGCTGCTGGACCTCTTGACAGATGATGAACTAATTACACTACCACATTTAGGACGGATGAATAAGCTGATTTTAGCATCTGAACTCAGCTGGGTGAAACAAGCTAATCCATACTGATGGAATTAATAACCAGGATGTCGTAAACTCTTTTGCAACCATTGGGAGCACGACTTTATGTTGTGCAATAGCTTTGTCAATAACCTGACAGCAGAACTCTCTGCAGCGTGGATGTGTGCCACAGCATGATTGAGACAGGCTAACAGGGATTTACAGAGGTATGTGTGGTCTTGGGAACTCATAACCCGAGACTCATAAAACAAGCTTGGGAAACCTTAGGGAAAGGCATGTCTCCTTGTACACAACGATGGCCTAAAAGTTAATTTGGTTGGAATTTGCCTTTAGTAAGGACCATTTGATATTCAGACTCTGCCCACTGTATGGTAACCTGAAAATACTGGATTCATACAGTGTTTGTTTACATTGTTTACAGTTTAAGAGTCACTTGTGTTACATGTAGAAGAAAAAAAGTAGAAGAAAACAGTGAGCCCAGCTCTATCCGATTTTAAGAATAGACTTTTAATATCAAGGAAAAAACTTATGATTGGTGAATGTCAAAACAGTGTCCTATTTGAGCTTCTCTAGCCTGCTTTCTCATCTGCCACAAACCACTTTCCTACCTGCCGCCACCTTTTTGGCTGTGTCTGATTTACCACTGTCAACTGGAGCATCATTGATGACCACCTGCTCAGTTATGTACCCTGGGTCTTTGCTGATTTCCCCCCTGCATTGGGAGATAGATGTGCTTTCCATTCCTTTGTTTGTCATGTATGCCAGTGTTGGAGTCAAGTCACCATAGCTCGAGTCCAAGTCGGGACTTAAGTCCTCAGTGTTCCAGTCTGAATTGAGTCTGAGTCACAAAAGAAAAAAATCCTTTTCACCTGAGATCAAGTCTGGGTCGAGTCCTCAGTACCTACACCCAATTCCAAGAAACTTCCACAGAGCAGGACACAGGAAACTCATCTAGTGGAACTTTAAGTGTCTAAGAGTGTGTTTACACCTGGATAGTTTGGGGCAGTTGTTCTGCCCTCTTTACCTCCAAACCTCAGCAGGCAGACAAAGGAAGCAAACATAAGATACCTGACTGAATCTAAGTTCTTTATTTGTACCAGATGGATCAGTGCATCAGTGATATAAAATCATCTGTATCCATCCATCAAACCTGTCCCGACCACACCACAATAAAACCTGTGACACAGCTTCTGAAATCCTGTGTTTAAATGTGCATCTCATCATCATATGTTCAGTGTACCAACACCATCCATGGAGTACAGCTTTTTAACTGTTGCTGAAGCAATCGTTGAGTGAACGTGTAACAGGTAGCCTGAAAACTGATTTGTTATTAGCAACTCATACCAGAACAAAAGATAAATAAAATTTAACAAATCATTCATTGATAAATAAGCAAGAGTCCTCCGAGTCCTAATGCAGCACGAGCTTAAGTCACGAGTCCTTCATATCCGATTCAAGTCAGATTCGAGTCAGAATTGAGTCTGAGTCCTGGACTCAAACATTACAACACTGATGAATGCACAGGATATTGAGAGGTGTGCTCTCCCTTCCTTTGTTTGTCATGTATGCACAGGATATTGACAGATGTGCTCTCCCTTCCTTTGTTTGTCATGTATGCACAGGATATTGACAGATGTGCTCTCCCTTCCTTTGTTTGTCATGTATGCACAGGATATTGACAGATGTGCTCTCCCTTCTTTTATTTTTCATGTATGCACAGGATATTGACAGATGTGCTCTTCCTTCCTTTGTTTGTCATGTATGCACAGGATATTGACAGATGTGCTCTCCCTTCCTTTGTTTGTCATGTATGCACAGGATATTGGCAGATGTGCTCTCCCTTCCTCAGGCTTTGAAGTTACATGTAAATGCACTTGAGGGCAGGGAGCCTTTATATATTCTAATACAGCCACACTTAAACATTTTCTTTCACTAAAGTGGTCAACCTGACGGAAATACCCAGGTCAATGAGGTGCATGTGCACAAAATGATATCTACCCTCATATGAAGGTGAAGTTTGTAGTTTCTGTTTGGACGTAGTTTCCTGACTGGTCTGTTAGGACCATGGTCTTGTACAGATTGGTCTGTGTGTGTGTGTGTGTGTGTGTGTGTGTGTGTGTGTGTGTGTGGGGGGGGGGGGGGGGGGGGGGCACAGTTACTCTTCATGCTTTAGGCTGAAACCCCCCTGTGGTGGAGGTGCATGCTACATACTGAGTCTACAGTCCTTGTCCCTGCGCTCACTGGTTCAACTCCTGGTCTTGACCCTTTGATAATCATCTTTCTACATCTCACATTCCCTCTCATCCATGTCTTATAGAATAACAGCAAACTTTAAAAAAAAACATCACAAAAAGTGCTGGTGTCCACGTCTTACTTCTGTTCTTTTCTGAAGGAGGTGTAGTAATTAGCGACACTGTGACTGTCTGTTATGTGAAACTGCACCAGAAACGAGGAATTTTCTCCTCACATCTGCTAAACCTTCCACTGTTTGATAAAACAAAAAGGACTTTCAGACTCAACAATTGTTAGAATGATTACACACTGAGTGGAGTAGACAGAACACAATCAGTGCTGCTCCCTCTGTGGAGGACTTGCAGCCAGCTCATGAGAAAACCTATTTCTGTCAGGTGCAGCTGGGACTGCAGATATGAGACTCAGATCTGTCCCTGTGAGGTGAGGTGAGGTGGATGTGTGAGGGTCAGGGCATCCAGCCTGATGCTGTTTTCTTTTTTTATTTTTTTTCACATCCTAGATTGTGTGTGTTGGTGTGTGTGTGTGTGTGTGTGTGTGTGTGTGTGTGTGTGTGTGTGTGTGTGTGTGTGTGTGTGTGTGTGTGTGTGTGTGTGTGTGTGTGTGTGTGCTGTATATCTCCCTGACCTGTCTGGCCTGAAGGTGGTGTGTATGATAAGCCACTTTACCTCCTCTCAGTGTCCTCCCAACAAGACATTTATCCAAAACATTCCCACAACGTCATGGGAAACCAACCACTGTGTGCTCTGCTTCATCTGATTGTTATTTATTTGTTGATTGATTTATTTTTAAATCAAAGCAGAACTTTAAATATATTTTATGTTGTTATGTTGTCTTGACGTGAGGAATGTGTGTATCTGATAACTTAGACACACAAGTTTTAATTCACATAGCTCATCTGTTCTACTGACTCTCCCACTAAAGCAGCTGAGACTCTGAGCCTATCCTCAAAGTTTGCCTCTGTTCATTTCCTTACAGTGTCATTCACAGAAGCTTTCCTCTACCTCAGCAGTCCCCAAAGTGGTAGTTACAAACACTGAGAGGAGAGCTGCAGAACACCTTACAGAATTGAAAACTACTAACAGTATTTGATTGCAAATCCCTTCCATTAAAGTAAGAATCAAACAAAAACAGAAAATGTTTGATCTGTTTTCTTTGTTGCCTCAAGACCCCCGAGGTGACTAATCCAGGATAATGATAGTATCACTGGCAGCAGATTAATTTAGGAAACACATTAACATGTGAAATAGGTAGACTATTTTTTACAGACCACCTAAATTAAGTTTTTTGTTCTTTTTTTTTTTTTTTTTTTTTTTTTTTTTTAGTTTTCATTTGCTTTATTCCCACAGCAGGTCATCACCTGGAACTAATACTTTAGGGGTCATGGGCTGAAAAGTTTAAGAACCTCTGCTCTACTTCAGTGGTCCCCAAAAGTAACTGAGGGAAAGACAGAATAATTTAAACCATTTAAATAGCTTTATTCATAATTATTGCAAAGATTAAATAAAATTTAATAACTGAGGTAGGTTAGAACCCAATTTGTAACAATGACCTGGAATGTAATAACTGGACAGTTAATGTAACAAAAGTGCTGAGCCCGACATGTAGAAAAGAAAAATGTAATAAACCCAAAATGTAATAAATATGATGTAATAAAAGAGTTATTACATTTTGGGTGAGTTATTACATTTCAGGTTTTATTACATTTGTAGTTTTTGTTATTACATTTTGGGTCGTTGTTATGTATCGGGCTCTAACAAGCATTATAAGGTTCAATACGACACCATGGGCACATAGACAGGCTTGTTATCTGTAGAATAGATTATTAAGTATTTCAGGCTTTAGTTGATGTGTAACCTTTATAACCCTTTATATATATATATATATATATATATATATATATATATATATATATATATATATATATATATATATATATATATATATATATATATATATACACACTTATAGGGGGGTTTTGTCTGTTGTTGTGTTGCTCCACATCAGGGGATTCCAACAGATAGCTTGTGAGCTAACGATAGACCACAGGTGCTCAGTAAGTAGCTCGTCAGGCAAATAGAAAATGTAAAAGATAAAAATAAAAGAATAAGGAAGAAAAAAACAAAGAATCAGCTTACTTATCTATTTACTACAACTCTATATCCAGCCAACCTCCCCTCTCCCACCCCACAAAGAATATCAGCTAATGGCGTTTGTATTTATGATTCTATTACCTGTCCTAATGAGCAGGAGCTAGTATGTGGACTCAGTAGCTGGCGGCTACTCTTTTCCAGCCAAATGTGAACAGAATTTTTGTTTCAGCTTTTGATTTTATTTTATTGAAGCTAGTGTACTGTTGGGAGATAAACAATAAGTGAACCATGTCCATCAATAAAAAAAAAGACAATGACCAGGCCCTGGTGGACTGCATGGAGGGTCAGACATCATATTAAAGGTCAGCCTATGGAAAGGTGCTAAATACTATATGTACCTGGTATAAATAAGGGGACTAGAAGTAGCTTGCGACTTGTTTTATTGCTTGAAATTAGCTCTCATCCTAGGCTCTAGGTTGGAAACCCCTGCTCTACATCCGTTCTAGGATTGGTTAGTGCTCACCCAGGCTGTGGGCAACATTTAACCACCTTAAGGGACCGTGGTAGAAAGCCTCTAGCTCTATAATTTTTGAGGAACCCCTGTCCCGGTTTAGTGATTATACAGGAAAACAGAAGCTAAAGCGAACCTCAGTTTTGACAAGAAAACAAACAAACGGGAAACCTAACAAACAGAAAAGCCATTAGTTAAAGTTTTCACTTTTTTTGTCTCTCGCTCTTTATCCATAACATGCACTGACACCAGAGGACCTGAATCCTCATCACCCAGGGACAAGGTGCAAGCTACACAGTTTGATGATTCATGGCACGGGGTGTCATCTGTATCCCTGCTTGCACACTGAAGATGTCCTCTCGTGTTGTTTTGTGTCTCTGTCAGGTACCTGGCTAAGCTGTCATCAGTGGGAAGCATCAGAGATGAGGAGACATGCGAGAGGTTACGAGGTCTCATCCAAAGACAGGTACTCACAGAGTCAGAAATACATACACAGTATGTGGTGATTGCAAAAAATCCATGAGAGTGACCAGAACAAATTTTGACATGGCTATGTGTGCTCTTTTTAACATTTGTTAAACCTTTTGGGATTTCTTGAAAGTTACCATCATCATGTTAAAATTGTGTGCAATAATTTGGTTTAATAGATATTCAGCAGAAAGTCTTTGCTCAAAGCCGCCTGCTTACCAGGTTACTGTCTTTTATTTTTGACCTCAACAGCTTTAATGTATTAGCTGCTTCTGGTCAGTCAATTTTGATGCAAACATGTCATCTAAGAAAATCTAGTTTCTTGTGAGCATGTGTTTTGTTTTGTACCTCACTTGTCTCCTGCGTGTCTGTGCTCCAGGTTCAGATCTGTAAGCGCAGTGTGGAGGTGATGGACGCGGTGCGTCGAGGAGCCCAGCTTGCTATCGATGAGTGTCAGTTCCAGTTTCGTAACCGTCGATGGAACTGCTCCACGCTCGAGACCATGCCCGTTTTTGGCAAAGTGGTCACACAAGGTAAGATTATACACTGAAGTGACTCCTGTAAACAGCTCCCTGACTGACAGCACAACACTCCAGGCAAACTGAGGTGGATTATTTCCATCCTTTTAAAAACAGAGGAACATTTCTGAGCTTGTTTTTGCTCCTGCATTCATGTCTGAGTCTGCTGCCTTCAACACACTCTTTATCTGTTTACTGTTGTTTGTCATTCAGAAAGAGAAGCTCTTTTCTGTTACCTAATGAAACAATGTGACTGTGTGTGTGTGTGTGTGTGTGTGCGTGCATGCGTGCGTGCGTGCGTGTGTGTGTGTGTGTGTGTGTGTGTTTGTCTACGTGTGGGTGTTAGGCACTCGTGAGGCAGCCTTTGTGTATGCCATCTCAGCAGCCAGTGTGGCGTTTGCGGTCACGAGGGCCTGCAGCAGTGGAGAGCTGGAAAAATGTGGCTGTGACCACAATGTACATGGAGTCAGTCCAGAGGGTAGGTCTCTCTAACACACACACATACACACACACACAAATGAAAAAGAAAGACCAATTTCTTTAGCTCATTTTTAACACGAAGCAAAATACTGAGGCTTTATTTATTTATTTATTTATTTATTTATTTAGAAAGGCAGGACATGTCTCTGCTGGTAGCACAAACTAAATATCAAGATTAGTCTCTGTGTTGAGCTATTCTGATGACCATCTTCTCTCCACCATGTCTCCTGATCCCAGGGTTCCAGTGGTCGGGCTGCAGCGATAACATTGCGTACGGAGTGGCCTTTTCTCAGTCCTTTGTGGATGTGAGGGAGAGGAGTAAAGGCCAGTCCTCCAGTCGGGCTCTCATGAACCTCCACAACAATGAGGCAGGGAGAAAGGTAACTCACTGCTCTGAAAGATGGGTTATCCTGCTTTCCCATATATAACACAAAATTTGTCTGTAGACTGAACTCCATTCTAAAACAAAAAGTAATAACAGAAAAGCATTAGATCTTCACAAGATCTTGCTGAGACTTGATGACATGGTGATGGCACCAGGATCTCTTAAGCAGGGAAACTTGAAGAGACAGCAGCAAAAGGTTTCAGACAGAGACTAAAATAAAGGTTTTCTTTAAACTCCAGTGTGACAAAAATAGGGTTTTTTCTGAGCTGTAAATCATGTAAAGATACTACAGACTACAGAGAGACAGTATGAAGCCTGAGGATAGCACAATACCCCCTCTTTCATCTTAAATGTCAATGGCCATTTAGTCTCTTAAAATGTATTGAAATGCATTGTTCAAACCACATTAGTCCCTCGTGTTAGGGTTAATATTTGCTGCCAAAAGGGCTCTCCCTCAAACATCAACACCTGGTGTGTCGGTCCAAGATATGATTCAATCCTGGACTTCTGCTGGCTGCATATCTGCTTACTTATTTTTCACTCATTTGTCTCACTTATCAAATACTCCCTCAAGACCTCAACAGCCAAAGCTTCACCGTCTCATCCCATCCTCTTAGCAGGGCAACAGGAGCAGCAAGATCTCCCCAAACTAGCTCTGTTGGATATCCATGTGGCTACATTGATGATGACTCAGATGGTGGTCTGTCAGCTTAAGATGTAGTCTTCTATTTCATGTGTTCTGTAAACTGTGTGATTCATTCTCATCTTGATGAGACTACATCCTCCTCTTTTTTTAAAGAAATCTCATACCAAAGTTTGTCAAAAAAGAGGGTCTGTGGGATACACATGCAGACCACAGGGGTTCTAAAAGTTATTCTAAGAGGAACAACCACTAATATTGCAATCAACCAACCAGAGATGGAATAAATAACAAGATAGAGAAGGCCAGCTCAAGGAGGTTATAATAACCCAAGTTCACAAATATGAAGAGAAATGAAACCTCCACTGACATGCAACTGACAGAAAATCAGTATCAGGGAGACACCTCACCCCACCCCCAAACCCCTCCAGAAAAAAAAAAAAGCTAACAGAGTCAGCTTGTAAGAAAATAAGAAGACTGAGGTAGACTCATCCATCTTTAACTGAACTATATTCTTTTAAAGAGAGAACACAGAGGGCAAACACAGAGGTTATAAGGAGAACACAGAAGCAATCCTCTCGAGGTAATGAGTAAACACATGGAACTTCACACACCTGCTCCAAATCTGCTCTGATAATCCCTCCAACTCACTGACTGACCACACTGGGTGCTGTTTTTAGGGTTCAGCATCTTGCCAATACTTCAGCATGACTGCAGGAGCTGGGATCGAACCCCTCACCTTCTGATTGAGAGATGGTGGCTCTACCACTGACCTACAGCTGTCCGCTTGTGTGCATGTTTACTCAGTTTTTGAGGTGCCACAAGCATATGGTATTTCCCCAACCATTTCTTTTGGCCATCCACTCAAACACGGTAACAAGACAGTCTTCACCTCAACACCATCTCCACCTTGGACGGCCTTTTTGAAAAAAAAAAACAACAATACAGATTAAAGCCACAAGCAGTGATAAGTGGGCCCTCACACCCGTGCACCCGCCGGTGACGCTAAATGAAGGGCTAAAAGACATTACTGAGCAGAATGGAAAAGAATATGGTGGAAAAAAGTACTGATTTTTTTAATGACAGAGTAAAACATATGACTTCTTGTTGACAGTAGGGCGCACTGTAATTTAAGATAAAAAAAAAAGCATATAGATGCAGTGAGGCTGTGACACTGGACATGTGTGTGCATTTTGGTCCAGATCATATATTGCAAATGAGAGATATTAAGATTTGCATTTTGCCGAAAAAAAATTGTCAACTTTGGTTGTTGTTTTTGGCCCTGCCCATTGAGTTACGAAAAATCCTCTGATAACTGTTAATCATCAATGTGTCTAGTATACACAGACAATTGTAGAAGTTGATCTGAAAATAAATTCACTCCCAAGTAGTTGGATCAAATACATAGCATATAAATCATCAAAGTTGGACGTTTAACTCCAGTTTAAAAACTTTCTGTTTGGAATTCTCAATGGTAGTAAGAGACTTTTTTGTAGGTCTTGGCATGATGATTATGCACATTAAGTATCAGACCTGTAGCTCAAATCAGCTGGCCTGGTTGATTATTCAGGGGCGCTGTGGTCATACTGCAGTCATAAAATTTCTTGCAGGGCTGAATTTTGTGGCTAGGTGCGTTTGCATATATCTCAAGCGGCATGCAATTTGTGGTTGATAAGTCAGGAAAAAACAGTAATCCCGAGGGTTTCAAGAGGGCCTTCACCCTGATTCTTGGGCTCGGGCCCTGAAAATAAGGTTTTAATAGTAATTTGTGGGTTACATGGGGGTGCTCAGTACTGCCGAGTTCAGTTTTTGTTGTGGGTCATGATTAAACAGTTTTAGGACACATTTACCCCCCAGGTTTTGGTTTTGTCACTGGGATTACAATAGGGTTCTCGCTGACCCATAAATAATTGAGCTTGGGCCCTAAATAAGATAATATATAAGAATATATAAGAATATATAAGAATATATACCACAGTTTCAGTACTCCTCTCTTTTGTGTCTCTGCAGGCTATTCTGTCCCACATGCGCGTGGAGTGCAAATGTCACGGTGTTTCGGGTTCCTGCGAGGTAAAGACCTGCTGGAAAGCCATGCCACCCTTCCGCAAAGTGGGAAATGTCATCAAGGAGAAGTTTGATGGTGCCACGGAGGTGGAGCAGCGTAAGGTGGGCAGCACCAAAGTCCTTGTACCTCGAAACTCCCAGTTCAAGCCTCACACAGATGAAGATCTGGTCTACCTGGAACCAAGTCCAGATTTCTGCGACTATGACCCTCGGACGCCGGGTATGCTTGGCACAGTGGGCCGCCAGTGTAACAGAACGTCAAAGGCCATCGATGGCTGTGAGCTGATGTGCTGCGGCCGCGGTTTCCAGACGCAAGAGGTGGAGGTGGTGGACAGGTGCAGCTGTAAGTTCCACTGGTGCTGTTACGTCAAATGCAAACAGTGCCGTAAAATGGTGGAGATGCACACTTGCCGGTGATGGGAGTGGGGACACAAAGGGCATGCTTATGAACAAATCAAACGCCCCATACTCCTGCTCAATTCTGAGATGAAAGGGAGCAAGATGGACTCTGAGGTTCCCTTGTCTCCTGCTTGAAACCACCCAACCCTTCTACTACTGGTCACAGGAGACACTGCGTGGCTGAGATCTCAAAAGTCATCCTAACCATTGTGCGCCACCATCTTGGATTTCAGTAGATAATACATGGGATTACCTAAAAAGCTACAAAGGGAGTGTGTTTCTTCTCAAGTGGAGAGCATCTTTCACTTTCTGCCTCCTTCCCTCACTCTCATATTTGCTTTGTCATTGATGCTTCTTATTTTTGTAATGTTTAACTTATTTGTTGAGACTGAGGAGATTGATGGGGTTGGACCTTGAGGAGGGAACAGATGAGTGGAGATAGTAAGGGACAAACTGGACCCATGGGTGGGCAGATGGCGGGTGGGGTTAAAGGGTTGGGCCGGGGTCAAGAGGAGGAATGTTTGCCCTCCGTCCTTGCTGCTGATGCTTTGGGGACTCATTTGAACTGATGGATGTCAAAAAGGGAGACACAGAGTCTGTTCGAGGATGAACAACAAAGAGAAACATGTCACAGAGAGACTGTCTGTCGTTCTCTTCTTGAGTGTACGTCAAGGTGTTTCGCTGAGGTTTTTGTTTTTTTTATTTTTCCCCTGCAACGCCCTGATGCTGCTCCAAGCAAACACACTCCTCTTTCACTCAGAGGGAGGATGATGATGGACAGGTGAGAGCCACAGTCAGTTCCCTTCTGTCCTTTTCTATAGGTGAGAGGCACTGGCAGGTGATGGGCATCAGACACAACAAACACACACATACCCAGCAAACATTGCCTCAAAAGACACACACGTGTCCGCAGCTGCTACCCAAAACAGGAGACCAAAATCCTCTCATCAGAAGAGCTCCCAGACCAGATTCAAGACGATCTGTGCTCCTTTTAAAACAATATATCACAAACATCCTTAATACGCATTTGAAATCTCTGCTAGCCTTGGCCTCCTCCTGCCTGTTGCCTTCAGCCAAATGCTTCTTAACATGAGTAAACACAGGGACATGCATGTACCAGCAAACACACACACAGTGTAAACACACACAAAGGGGTCTGCCAGAGGGTTGCAGAGCATGCTCACCATGCATGATGACTGAAGCACTTTCTCTCCAAGCGCACATAGAGCCCTCACCCCACAACAGCAAACATCAGCCTGTCCCCTTTGCTCGCACACACACACACACACACACACACACACACACACACACACACACACACACACACACACACACACACACACACACACACACACACACACACACACACACACACACAGATTCCCATGCCACTGTCAGGAGTCTATTGTTGTCTTGCACCTCCACCATAAAGCCAGGCTTCCTGTAATAATGTGCTATCATTATAGAGACAAACTGTAGATCTGTAAAGACTTATACACTGAAGAAGACTATACTGCCTATGAATGTATGTTAATACAGAATATATGCTGTGTCAAAAATGACTGTTGTGACTTATTTCTGAAGAAACTGTGCGTGGTGTGTGTCTGTGTGAAAGAGAAAGAATGCTGCAAAACAATTTTTGCCCAGAAGGAAGGAAAGAACATGAAGGGCTCGCAAGATGGAAAGTGAAAGGAGCAGATCCTATTCCACCACCAAGCCTGGAGACATACTCCCACACACAGCCCCGCTGACAGACATACACATATTTCAATAAAATCGTCCATTTCCTGTGTCTTTCAGCTGCGTTATTATCTGGCCACAGTGTGCACCATGCTGCATTTTTTTCGTGTGTGTGTGTGTGTGTGTAGAGCCTGTTTGTGTGAGGTACATTACACCCTCAGGTCCTTCCCTGCACCCCTTGACACCTATAAACATAATTTATGCACCATATATCACAGCATACAGTATATCAACCAGAGATAAATGGAAGTGTGTCCTGCAGGGTTGGGAAACTGGTAGTCTGGTTTTGGGAAGAACTGGAGTGGCCAGTCGGGTTTCAGCGTGCGCCTGATTGGGTTTACGCTGAAGAGGGAACAGAAGCAGGAACACCAGGCTAGAACAGGGATTACAGTAAAATGCAGACCACATGGCACAAGCTTTTCTCTCTCTCTCTGTCTCTATCAATATCATACAGCGCCACATGACTCAAGCTTTCTCTCTCTTGTTCGTTCAATATCTCTAACTCAGTCTCTCCCCCTCTGCGGAGAGTGTAACCCAAACTGTTCTTAGTCTGCGACGGCGGGGATCTGTCCTTCATTAAGTCACCATGATGGCCTAGATGAGGTGGGTGGTGGTGGTGGCCACACTGATTGAGAATGTCTGAAAGCTTGAGTCTGTGTGCGCTGCGTCTGTCTGTCAGACAGCCAGATGTACGCTAAGGCAGGCAGTCAGTCAGAGATCCCTCGTGCCTTTTGTGGTCTGCTGTGGTTGTGGTGGAGACAAGAGGCTGACAGTCGGGTTTTACCACTTTGTCTATGTGTGTGTGTGTGTGTGTGTGTGTGTGTGTGTGTGTGTGTGTGTGTGTGTGTGTGTGTGTGTGTGTGTGTGGGAGTGTGCAGAGATTTAGAGGCAACAAATATGGGTTTATGAAGGCTTGTACAAACATTTGGGGGAATTAAACTACCCATTTATCATAATATGTGCTCTTACCTTGCATCCATGCAGATGTTTTCTAGGGCCCCACGTTTTCATGAGCACAGAAACAATCCTGCCCCATTTCAACAAACACACACTTTTGACTTATGTATCAGAAACAACAAATATATTTCCCTTCCGTTTGAAATTAAAACGTGTTGCTGATATCGCTCGTCATCAGTCTATGTTGTCCCACCTTTAAGTTCATCATTTCATGGACATATTTTCATGAGAAGATTAAAAACAAGAGCAAATGACCTGGTTTGCATTTGTCCACATTTCACCTGTCAACAGAGGAATTCAATATGCAAGCAATAAAACCAAAACTCTGGCCCAATGCTCTCTGCACAGTATTTGGTATTAAGCTAATGGTAGCTAACATTAGCGATAGCCAAGACAGGGGTGTCCAAATCAACTTCAACAGTCATGTATAAACATTATATTTGTATTTCTTATAGTGGTTTCTGTTAAAAATCATTGTTTAAGTGTGGTCAAACCATGTTTCATCATCACAGACTGTTGAAATCAAAGCTTACCTGTCCGTCAGGTGTCTCACCTGTCCCTCAGGTGTCTCTTCATACCAGATGATCAGTGGTCAGTTCTCTGCAGTGTTATGTGCTGCGTAAACATCAGCAAACACTACTTCAGACCAAGAAAAAATGTTCTCCATTAGGGGGCGATATGGGACAAGTATGTCAGCATGTTTTTATGGCAGGATCAGGATCTGGATTTGATCAGGATCTGGATTTGATCAGGATTGTTTTTCATGATGTTTTTTTTTTTTTTACCTGCAAACAACATTGTGTAAATGTACACATTGTACTTGGAGTATAATTTATTTCAAGATAAGAAGATTGAAGCTGGGGGCCGTATGGAAAAGGATCTCGGGTCACGATTGTCCAGAGGTCTGACTATGAAGCACAAACACAATATTAACATAAAGCTTTTCTTTCAAGGTCTTTTTACTGAAGCATGAAAAGGTTATCAATCATATTTATTGCCTTCGAGCAGCATCACAGTCACAATGAAGCAGCAGACAAGAGATGTCTGTCTGATAAATAACTCCTGAAGGTAATCAGGTGTCCTGATATGGATTGTTTGACTTGATTATGAACTTGCTGTCATCATGTAAAACCTTGTAACCTGAAGTACGTCTGTATTCTCTGGCTCAAAGGTTTCCGACTCTGTTTCTTGTGAAAGTTGTGAGTGTGAAGGGTTAACAGAGCAGGTTGGCTGGATAATAATGCCCCTCGCTCATAGAACCCAGGAGAAGGCTGGCTTTAGCCCAGGGCCCAGCCCTCCCAGGCCTCTCTCAAACTCATAGATCTCTTCAGAATACTTCTCATATTAAAAGAAAACAAGTTACACAAATGAGACAGATGGTTCTTGTTTGTGATGACAGTTGCAATTCTTCTCCTCAAGCCCTCCTCCCCTCCTCTTCGCTCTGGGCTTTCCTCCGGTGTCTCTTCTGTTTTTGCCTTGAAATCACCACGTTGTGCAACACGAGCAGAGCGGGCATGAGAGTCGGGCTGGTAGGCATCAAGACATCAAGACACAGACAACAGGCTGTACACAGGACACGTCCGAGCACCGGGACTTTTTATTTACTCACTTTATTTTACCCTTTATGCTGCTGACAAGTGCACCCCGAATTAATCAAAGGTCATATCTGTGAGCTCCTTTACCACAGTTCCTTTTGCCCATTGGTTTGGCTTCATTCTTAATGGTTGAGCATCATAAAAACTTGGCTTCAACACTAACACAATGAAAAACAAAAGTATGTTCAGTCCCATTAAACTTTAACCTCCAGTCTCTAAACTTATTTGTAATATCAAAGACAGAAAACTGTCCATAACCAACATGGTTTACGAGCTGTTTGATGAGTTTGAAATGTTTTAACACATGAAGCACTTAATCATATACAACTTAACTGTAGCTAAATGGGCTTTTAGAACTGGCTTAAATCTCCATACACACGATTTAGACATTGTAAACCAACAGAAATATACAGAATGAACCGGTCAGTGTGCCTTTTTTTTTTTTCCAGACATACCGGAAATAAAAAAAAAAAACCCACACATTTCATGTAGATAAAGTCGTCCCAAATTAGAGAGAGTATTTTGTTTATTTATTCAATGGTGTATTTGATTTAAACTGGAGTACAGACAGTGACTTTGGTCCATAAAAACAACTTAAGTTTATTTACTCAAAAATAAAATGTTGCCTGTGAATGTAATATGAGCAACACTCATGTGGTCACAATGATGTAAAATGAACAGCTGTTTATCCATTTGTTATCTATTCCACTTAGCCCTTTTGGGGTTGCAGGGTGCTGCAGCCAATACGAGCAGTCTGTGAGTGACGGCCGAGGTGCACCCTGTACAGGTTGCCAGTCTGTCACAAGCCTCAAGGCTGTTCAGCCATTAAGAGTGTGAAGTTTTCAGAGTGTCTCTAACAGATTACAGAAAAATATACAGGGGTTTGTGGTGTCTACAAGTTGTGAAGTAGACCCCACAGCATTCAATCCTTCATCCATCCTCAGGTAAACCTGAGAGGGCCACGACAGTGACTTAAGACCAAAACACACCAGATGTGTCTCTGGTCCAGCTCCGCTTGGTCACAGTTAGACATCCACGTCAGATACGTAAGGCTGCTATTTTAGCTGTGATACATCAATTTACAAAAAGCAGCGGTACAAGAAGTCATGCTCAGAAAACTACATAAAATGTCCAGTGACTTTCAAAATAAAACAAATTGTCAAAACCAGATCATATTTAGCTTCATCATTATTGTGATGGGAATCAAGGGAACTCTTCAGTCTCGTGACTCCAGCTGTCTGGCTGTCCTGCTACGTGATGGACTGAAGACGCAGCTGATGTGAGTTCACGGATAAGAGAGCATGCAGTCACCGTCAAAGACAACAACAACCATTACTTGGTGTGGCCGGTGGATTTCGTTTTGGTATCTGGGGAGACATTTAGATGAAAGTGTTGTTGTAGTCTAAGAGGTCGACTGTACTTAAACTGAAAAGGTGTATGCTGCTGACACTGAACACTGCACACTAAGTTTTTGTTGTTCAGCTTTAACCCTTCATGATGCGGCCTTCAAGCATCAGATTTTATGGACATCTTTTTGAATGGTCAGGGTGACAATCACAGCTTCCTGTCCCTTGCAATGAAAATGATAACATCCATGGTTCTGAAATAAGGGCTACAGACAGGTTACTGGCTTTACTACAGAGCAACAACAGTTTCCTCTTTTTGCACTATAAGTTGAAGGATTTTATAAAGTAGGGGTGGTCACAATGAAGATGGAATCTGAATTCAATGGAGTCAAAGTAGAGCAGAAGAAAAGTAGAAAGCAGTGCTTATTAAAACTTGTAGAAGTGTTGAGAGTGTGTCTTGTTGCCTCTAAAGTTTGAGCTAAAGTAAACCAGAAAGTGCTGCATGGCTACATGACAACGTTACTGCAAACCACAAAGTTTATGAGAGATGAAGCGATATAACTAAAAACTCACAGGGTGTCACCATTAGGTCCCATTGAGTGTCCCCAGTGTGTTTTCTTAAAACTTGATTTCCAGTCAAAATTTTGAACAAAGAGGGGTTTTTCCCTCTGCAAAATTTAGGGGGGGAATTGGGCCTTTTTCACCCTTCTTCCAGTTGGGCAAAAGCTCCAAAAGACGTACCCTGAAGACTTAAATTCTTCAAGGGTGGCACTGTTCCCCAGGAGTGTCCCCAGTGTACTTTCTCAAAACTTGATTTTTGGTCAAATTTTTTGAAAAACAAGGTTTTTTTCACAGCAAGATTTCAGGATAAAAAGGGACCTTTTTAGCCCGTTATCTAACTGGGCAAAAACTTCGAGATGTCCCCTATGGACTTAAATACTTTCAAATACTGTCACCATTAGGTCCCACTGAGTGTCACCCATGTGTTTTCTTAAAACCTGGATTTTGGGGGCAAGAGAAGAGGGGCTCATGGAGGACTGTAAATTCAAATGTTAGATATTGTTGTGTATTTTAACTGTTTTATAAATGAACATGAGACAAACTGTGGGCTAATGTGATTGTGCTTTGTTGAAACATCGCTCCTCTGCCCCTGAACTATAATATTTAGACACAGAATTCATCCAGCAGGTAACATTCAAAGAAGCATGCAATGAGCAAACTTTGAATCACATTGACTCAGTGATACAGAGCTGATGTCATGTGCACAAAACGTATGACTTGTGACAGGCTAATAAGCAAGATTAGTGACAGACAAACAAAGCTTAGTGTTTCTGAGACATGTACAGTGAAACATGATACAGCTCTATAGACCTGGTCTCCACAGGCACACACACACACACATACACACACACACACACACACACACACACACACACACACACACACACACACACAAAGTGTGGATGAGACTGTTGATGAGGGCTTCAGCTGCCAAAACTTCATCTATGAAGGATGACTGTGAGCTTACCTCTCCACACACACTCTCCATCAGTGGTTATAACTCTGTGTCCGTCATCAGGCAGATTATAGCTAAACTTTAAACAACTCTCCCTTTACACCTGGACACACACACACACACCTTTATACATCCACAAATCTAAAGGTGTGTGTGTATGCGGGTGAAAGGGGTTGGAGCGTGTGTGAAATGTATCCATTAGCTAACAGCAATCTGCCGTGTCAAAATAATCCTTGCAGTGACCAGAGGAGGTGTCATTTTATGGTCGCCTGGCTGTCAGACATGTACTCATCTCACACAAAACACACAATGACCTCAGGTTGTGAGAAAACACACACACACACAAACACACACAAACACACACACATTTACGCATACACACACACACACACACACACACACGCACACAGGCGGCTGTTTTAATTGGTGAAAAAAAAGGACATCCCAAAAATGCTTTAAACTGCTCTTACAGCTGTATTTTCAACAAGAGCTATCAAACTATATTTCTCAACCAGAGTTGAGAGTCTGTCAGTAAAATGAAGAGTGAGGTTACATTAGCTCTGATTGGTGAGGTTGGAGCTGGTAGATGAGCTCTGGTAGGACATAACCAGGACTCACTAACGTTACACGTTACGACCACATCTCAGAGAACTGGGCTGAATATAGCTGTTTACTAAACTACGCTACAAACTGAGTTTACAAAGTTTGCTTGTTGTCACATTTCAAACAACAGCTCTACAAAACTACAAATAAATACATTACCTCACCACTTTGCATCTTGGGAAAAGTTGTCTTGAACAAAGAAAATAGATTTATCGCCATACATACATAAAACATATGCATGCTTCGGTAACAGTCATGTCTTTGCAACAGTGGTTGAAAAGTGCTCATGGGAAAAGGAGTCTTTCTCTCCCCAAAATAATAAAGGATTCTGGCCAAAGAGTTACTTTAATTAAGGGCAAATGGAAAGTTCACACTGTGCTTTTAAAATTCTTATTCCTTAGTCAAAGTTTACATATTTAAAGTTTTCCTGACAATAAATTTGAATGTGGCAGCAACACTTTGTGATAACCAGGATGGTTGTTTCAGGACAGACAGATCTGAAGTCTTTGAGCAACATGAATGAGGTTTAATTCTGTGTCCCGATTGTAAAGGTACAAAAAGATAAGTTGGAACAAATCTTTGGCTTTGTGTCTGACTTGATAGCCCCAAGTAAATCAAAATCCTGCTGGTGGAACTCTTTATATCACAAACTGTTCAAGTTTACATTGTGACTCAAAAACAAGTCACAGAGCAGGACACCTTTTGGATCATCTGTAGCAAAGAGATAGCTCTCAATACAATGTACTATCTGGCTGAAGTAAATTGAAGACATATACCTCTTGCCATTTCTTTACACAGCAACTCCTCCACGTACCTGCTAGAATGGGCCAAACCAGCACCTCTACACCACAGCCAACATTTACATGAAACCATATTGTGTTACGTGCATTGGCAAGAGCTGTGGACCCTGGAACAGCAGAGTCTGTCAGAGGTCCAGTACCAGTGCTGCTAAGCAGGTTGTGTCCTGGCTGTAGCCAGCGATGCATATTTATATTCCTGCAGAAAGGCAGCAGGTCTGCTCTGTTCTGTGTGAGGCTGAGATGTCTAAACACTGATTTATGGTGGAGCTCAGATAAACTGTTTAATCAGAAGTGTGTTCTTCATTACAGGTCAGTATCTCTGCAGAGCATCATAAAACTGTCTGCACCACACACACAAAGATTCCTCTGCCAGCACTGTTTGAGTGTGTTTGTGTGTGTTTCAGAGTTCTCACCTGTGTTTCAGATGTGCTGGCTGTGACACCTCTGCCTGCTCACCCAGCCCAGCAGAGATGGTCAGCCCCTGCTTGATGCTGATTGGATGACCCGGGACAGCAAAACATTTAGACTAATTTGTCAAACTTGATGAAGACCAATGGAGGCCAGGTGGTGTCCCTCTGTAATTGTGTGTGGACGTGATGGGCTGAGGAGTGTGTGTGTGTGCGTGTGTGTGTGTGTGTGTGTGTGTGTGTGTACACCGATATTTCAGCAAAAGGAATGCCCTTCGTTCAGCCTGTGTGATAATTAATGGCTGTCAGCATCTCTTTAGCAGAAGAAGGTGCTGACAGACAGCACTCCAGAAACGCAGGGAATGTGTGAACGCCTCACAGGGCTGGATGAGGGCCGGGCGGTGGGGGGAAGAGTTTAACGAGGCCTCAAACTGTCTGTGGCTGATGATCCAGGTCACCAAACCTGGGTTATCACCCACATTCGCTGTCATTTGAAGAATTCCTGAACATCTGTGTGAGCTCAGCAACAGTGGTACCAATCTCTCAACTCCAACATTTCAGCAAAAGAGTTACTGTGAGTGTGTGTGAAAGTAACAGTAATTACTGTGACAACACACACACAAAAACATATTGAAGATGTGTTTTCTATCAGATACCTTATATAATGGAGATCATTTTAATGGGTTCAAACAAACAGAAGGAAAATGTGTCTGAAGTCTCAAGCTCATTAGAAAGAAAAAGAATTCATATTTGATCATGAAAACAAACATATATACAACCCCAATTCCAGTGAAGTTAGGAAAAACGAAAACATTATTGTTTTTTTTTTTTTTTAATATTGACTCATTTTGAATTTGATGTCTGCAGCATGTTCCTAAAAAGCTGGGTCAGGGTCATGTTTCCACTGTGTTCCATCACCTTTCCTTTGAACAACACTCAATAAGTGTTTGTGAACTGAGGACACTAATTGTTGAAGCTTTGGAGGTGGAATTCTTTACCATTCTTGATTGATGAACAACTTCAGTTGATCAACAGTCCAGGGTCTCTGCTGTCGTATTTTGCTCTTCAGAAATGGTCACGGGCATTCAATGTTGGTTTTCAGCCTTGCTGCTTACGTCCAGAGATTTCTCCAGATTCTCTGAATCTTTTGATGATATTATGGACTGTAGATGATCAAATCCATCAATCCTTTGACATTGTACATTGAGAAACATTGTTCTTAAACTGTTGGACTCTTTGCTCACACAGTTGTTCACAAAGTGGTGAACCTAAACCCATCCTTGCTTGTGAACGACTGAGCCTTTCAGGGATGCTCCTTTTATATCCAATCATGACCCTCACCTGTTTCCAATGAACCTGTTCACCTGTGGAATGTTCCAAACAGGTGTTTTTGGAGCATTCCTCAACTTTCCCAGTCTGTTGTTGACCCTGTCCCAACTTTTTAGGAATGAGTTACAGGAATCAAATTCAGAATGAGAGAATATTTACATAAAAACAAAGTTTATCAGTTTGAACAATAAATATCTGGTCTTTATCGTGTGTTCAATTGAATATAAGTTAAACAGGATTTGAAAATAATTGATTCTGTTTTTATGTAAGTTTTATTAAATGTCCCAACTTCACTTGAATTGGAGTTGGACAAAGTGAGTGTCTGTCTGGTGTCATGCAGTGACAGTTTAAGATATCCGTGACCCCGTCATGGACATGGACACAGTCTAGGGTTAAGCTAAGCTTTTCTTGGACCACTGATAAGGAGTTAATCAATGTTATTCATCTTACCTGTCAAATTTTGAAAGGTTTTGGCTGATTGGTGTATGTCAATGTATGTCAATCTTCTAAAAGTTTTCAAAGATGATTTTCTTTTCTTCAACCTTAAACTACAGACTTAACATCACTTTTTCACAATTTGGTACAAGAGGCCTCTATCATCCACAAGACAAACGGGATGCCATGTTTGGGTGGGCAGCACCCCCTGCTGACTGTATATGCAATAACAAGCTCAATGGAGTACAAACATCCTGTGAAACAATGTGGTCCTGCATCACTCATTACACATGGACCACCACTTTAACCTGGTTTTAGGTCACATGTAACACTACCAAATATAACAGGGTCTCTCGGGTTCCAGGAAGTCAAATTTAAGACTTTTTCAAGACCATAATGAACACACTTTAAGACCCATTTCACATCCTTTTTTGCATCATGTGCAAAAAAGTACAAAAGAAATGCAGGAAAATCAGAGGCTGTAACCATAGAGATGTAGGCTGTAACACATCATCACATCACATTCTGTAGTAATGTTGTGGCTCCTCAAAAATCAAAAAATTTAAAAGCAAAACTGGAATTTATCCATTTGTTTTAAATAGAATTGATGTTAATACATTTTAAAGACCTTTAAAAATCATATATTTAAGACATTTGAAGAGTTTTCAGACCCTGCCGATGCTGCGGATAAAAATTGCATGAACCACTTCCATCCCTTAAACATGCTGGTTGTTCTTATTGTACTGAGACATAATGTAAATCTATTACAGTATTAAAATACCAAAGGAGTTAGCGTCTATGTAGTTTATTACCTGTTCATTAACAGTCAATATAACAAAATACAAAAAAGAAAGGTGAGAGAGAACTGGTAAAGGCAATTAAGGTATAAGTTTAATATTTTTGAAAAGAATGCATATACAAAGAACAAAGACTTTAGACAAAGCATTTGGTTTTACACCAAAACAACAACAGGTTATAATAATTATACTGACTTGAGCTGGACATCAACCCAACTCTAATCCACCAGTTAAAGAAAAACAAAAACAAACCAATCAAATAATCTTAAGAAAGAGTTTTCTGCCTTTGAGGATTTTATTTATTTAATTTTTTTTTACTTTAATTAAACCAATCAGAGGTTTTCTTGGTTTGAACTGGCAGGTAAGAGTTCAGATGAGTTCCGACCCCCCTAAATGCAAAAGGAGTGAAAGTAACCTTTTATATATATATATATTTATATATATATATAAAAATAAAAAAAAAACACAAACAGAAATAATGAAGAAAAAAAGGTTTTGGTAAAAACACCTGGAGCCTACATCAACATTGTGTTCCAGCTTACATTATAATTACATCTGTCAAACATATTTAGAGCAGAGACCAAGGCTTAGCTACACGCAGCCCCGTACAGTTAGAACGGGTACAGCAGACCGGACAGTCCTTCACTGCACATTAACAGCCTGGATCAAACACTACAGGAAGGCACCAAATTCTGACCTGGCACAGAAATCTGGTGGTAATTCATGTTCACGGATCAGTTCTCTTGAGTATGGATCTCCAGATTTGGCTGCCAGTGCACGCCAAGGAGCATTAGTTTAGCACAGATGTTTCTGCTGTACCCGCTCGAAGAGTGAGGTGCTGGCAATGTTCGGACAGTTTCCTGCTTCACCCATCCTTGGTCCCTGGCAATGAAGAAAGAACACACCGCTTGTTCTGCTAACACTGTTTAGTTCCCTGCGTCTAAAAGGCCAATTTCTGTGGTCGACTAGCAGACCCGTAACTACTGGACGCTTTAAGCTCTTCAAGCAATAAGCACACTCCAAATGGACTGTGGATCTGCTCTGTAAAGGTCCACACCAAGTATACTAGGTGGCATTATTTACCATTTTATTTCTCCCAATGTTAGGGTGGAGAGGAGTTTTAGCCCTGAATCGAAGCTGGATCTGGTCAGACCTCCAATGTTTCCTTAGTGGTTAAGAGTGTCACTATCTGGAACATGGAATAAACATTTCATACTCATGTTCCTGGAGAAATTGATTGTTGGCAAAAAGGACAAACAACACTACAATGTTAGCCTTTCTTCAGGTAGTGCTGAGAAAGAGTGTACGGATCAAACGACCAGCAGCTCAAGCAGCCACCAACCAGGCAGCTCAGAGATGACGTGGCAGGGCTTGAAACCATGAAATCTTTAAGTTTAGCTGAGGACAACCAAATTTAATGAGGCCACAACACTGACTAAACCAAAATCAATCTATCAAAAGCTCGACAGAATGAATTTTACTTGTACGTAAGCTTGGTATCAAGACTCTAAGGATCTTGATCACTGAGGGATTTACCACCCAGCCTAGAGTCCACAGCGGCCAGGTTCTGTAGTTCTTCTGTCCCAAACTCAGACTCGAGGGTGAAGCTTCGTCTTATTGCAGATAATTATCTAAAACTTGGTCGGTTGTTTTCTTTCAAGCCTTCCATGTGGAGGACAAAGCTGTCAACCAGCCTTAGTAGAGCAAAGGAAAGGGGTGTGGGGATGTGTCTGTATGTGTACGTGTAAGTGTGTGTGTGTGTGTTGGGTATGTATTTAAGATGCGTGTTGTGTTGTTTGTGTGTGTGTGTGTTTTTCGTGTGTGTGAGTGTGCATTGAAAAGGTAGAAACTTCTCATAGCAGCACACATTTGCGTTTCTTCTTGGGCTCAGGGGGCTCCAATGCAGCCAATATCGCCTCATCAAACACATTCTTTAGGCCTTTCTGTAAACACAAGCACACAGACACACAGGCTCAATGAGGGGGGGCAACACAAATAACACAAACAGTGCAAATAAAAGAGGCAGAGGAGAAGTTAAAACAGCTTCAACAAAAGTCAAAAAAGGAGAAACAAAAGCATCATTTAGTGAGGAACCACAGGACAGACTCAAAGTGCTGTTAGGGATGGGAATTTATCAGGACATCAAACCAGCTCTGAAAAAAAAAGTTTTCCTTTAAAGGCAGAACTGAAGTTTGGATTAAGTGAGCCGGATTAAGTGTAAACAACATAAATACGTGCAGGTTTGGTGTAAGGGGCAGCTGAGCTGTGCAAACTGTAATCAAAGGCATGTCAGAAATGAAAGAGGTGAGAAAACCTTTGTGCCAGAACACAAAACAGAGGGAACTTTAGCGCTTTCATTCCACTAACTTTAAGAGAACATCCATCCACAAGAGGAAGAGACACATCTGACATCAATAACCAAAACAAACTCCATCTACTGTCAGCCTTAGTGATACGTTTCTTCATGTTTGTTTGTGCTCCAGAGCAGAGCAGCTTAAACCATGAGCTTGGTCATGTGAAGTAATAAGGGCTGCTCTGACACAGAGCTGCACTGTGCAGTAAAACCAGTAAGCCCCTCAGCCATCCACACAGCTCCGTTCATTAACCCCTCCAATCATTAGCCCCTCTGTTCATGAGCCCTGACAAAACACTATGAAAAGAAGGGAGCCAGAGAGGAGAGAAAGTTCATTTATCCTTTATTCATTAATTTTACAGGTAATTTCACACAAGTATGATTTCTCATTATCTGGACTTAACACAACATGAAACGCACCACTGACACTGACACCAGTGTCACATTAAAGAGAGTGCTGTCAGAAATCTTTTTGATTTAAACAGTAATAAAAATGGAGGGAAGATTTTTTAAAGAAAAGCATTGATCTGTCCCAAAAGAAGAAAAAAGAGAGACTTGTAGTTACGTTGTTAAGATGGAAAAACACTCCCTCCACATGGCATCGGTACCTTTCAAACAAACACTGTGAGGCTCTGTTTTCTGTTAAATGAAGCGTCCACAGTAGTAGAAAAAATAGGCATTAGAAATGGAAGCTCTGTTTAGTTCTGAAGTGAATCTTAACAAAGTGAGGCTGTGACTCTCCCACTGAAGGACTGGAAGGAGAGAATTAATGACTGAACAATTTAACGCTACATCCTCAACTGAATTACAAACAGCCTCTGAGGTACCACATGACTGATCGCCACCAGCAACAACAACAAAAAAAAAAAACACTAATGTTGTGTAAAAATGAGGATTTTTAACTAAGCTGATGTGACTTACTCCAGAGAGCACTTGTCTTAGAAACTGGTGAGTCAGAGACACACTGCAGCACCAGATGTCAAAATGAAGCTACTTTTTTTTGACTGCAAGAAGTTTTTTTTCCAGGAACTGGGACATGTGCTTTTGGATGGCAGGAACTAAGCTCTTAATTTCGTTTTAGGGTATCTGATCTAGTTCTTGAAATGGCCCCTGCCTGGAGGGTAGTACTTTCAAGGTCTCTGGGAACTATTGGAGGGTGGGACCTGCAAGCTGAATGTTGCTGATTGGCTGAGAATCTGCAGTGTTTTTATTTCGCCCAGCGTCAACAATAAGATCACGCACAGCTGTGATTGAACTATGAGTGAATCATCCAGGTCGGATTGTTCTTGTTGTGACGTCTGTTGTGAGATCTTCTGCAGGGGGAAACAGACCTCTTGCATTTCACTTTGTGTTTTTAAGCTGATTTTACCACCCTCCTCCTCCTCCTCCTCCTCTTCCTACACATATAAGTGATCTCTGGAGCAGATATTGAGCACTCCTGGAGGTTTTGTAAGATGTTAGATATAATCTGTGACAATGGTGTCGTCACAAGTTCACCAACTCTTGTGAAATTTCCTCATAAAGACTTCCCTGTAGCAGTGTTGTGAAAAAGGAGATTAATGCACCGACCTGACCAAGAATCAGTCAAAGTTTATAGGAAATTAGAAAAGGCATCAAGTCGAGTCAGAAAAGCCTCAAACCCGTACATAAGGCCAGGAAAGACAGATCATTTGCATTGCATTGTTAAAACAGAGCAGTAGTTTGTGTTGGGAGTGAGGTTAGTAGATGTGAGAATAGATTTGGTATGGATTTAAAAAGCAGCACATGTAAAGAGAAGGAGTTAGAGAAGAAGAGAAAGAGATGAAATGTCAATCCGATGAGCTGAGGTTTAGGGCAATGGCACACAGTTCAAAATAAACAGCATTTCCTCTTTCTCTGTGTCTCAGGCGGCTCTAGGGCAGCTAGGATAGCTTCATCAAATACATTCTTCAGCCCTCGCTACAAGGACAGGAGAGGGAAGAGAACAACAGCACAATTAGCAGAGCAAACACAGAAAGAGACCAACCAGAGAGGAGGATCAGAGGAACATGGCAGCTTCTGAAAACATGCATTCCTTTAAACAGAGAAAGGAGGTGAGAGGTGCTGGGAGACAGTAATGTTTGGTGATACTTCAAGGTAAGGTGACAGAATGGAGATGGACTAAAGAAGAGAGGTGAAAAGTCTCTAAACAGTCAGCTGAAAGCTAGGTGTGGAGAAACTGCTGAGATCCCTGACAGGAAACAGGAAATGACATCAGCAGCAATGCAACATTTGTGCCATGAAGAGAGGGGGAGAGGAAGGAAGGAGCAGAGCAGGGAGGAGGGTGAGCTACACTATTGTTCTCAGGCTGAGAGAGGCAGAGCTCATCTGTTCCCTCAGCTCTTTCCCCTCCACCTCTGAAAGTTATCAGACTGTCATTAAAACAAGCGTTACTCTTTTGACCACCTAAATACCAAAACAGACATGTTCTAAGTGACTACTCTATTTTTTCTCTACCGGTTATCTTGAAGTCCTTTTTGGTCTCTCTTTTAATGGTTACATAACACTTGATGTGTGACTTTTTTCCCCCTGGGAAATGAGTGCTCTAAGCTCAATACATGCACTCTGCCCCATTCTGTCCAGCATTAACACACATCATCACAGCTCATCAGTGGTTAGTAGGGATGGGAGAAAAAAATCATTTCACACAAGTATCTGGATGTTTTGTTTTACAATTTTACAATATTTTTTTTTTGTTCAGAAATCTTTTTTTCTTCTTCAAATTTAAATCCTTCATTTTAGTCTTTGTTCATGAGCTGGGTTGAAAAAACATTACCGCTCCTCTCCATCAGAGGGTGAAAACTAGAAACATGATGTCAGATTCCCTGAATACGTCTTAAAAACTGACTCACATGTGATGTTCCTTTTTGGGGGAAATATGGCACCATTATTCAGCTTTATATGGGCTGGTGTTAAATAATGGAAGTCAAATTGCAAAGAATCGAAGAATCACAATTTAAATTGAACTGGCACCACAAAAATCATACAAGAATCAAATTTGGGAGAAAGCATATCAACCCAGCCCTGGTAATAAGTACTACTCACATGGGATCAGTATTATGTGGGGACCTCTGGTAATTTCAGAATCACCCCCTGACGTCAGTTTTTAGTGTGGCGCACTCGCATGAGATAAACAAAGCCTGTAAATAACTTGGCGTTTCTCATGTTTCTGACTGAAGTCACTGCACAGACCCACCGTGCGTGAGCGGCAGCATCTCAGTCTGCAGCGCACAGCCAGCCGCACATTCTGATAAAAGACGAAGAAGACTTCCACATCCGGCTTCAAACTCAGGCTTCAAATTATCTTAAAACTTGTTGAGTCCTACCCCAGATTTTATTAATAATATTAATTAGGCTAATTATAGCCTATTTACAGATGACATAGGGGTGCACAGCGAGTGTGAGTCCCTCATTTCCAGCCTGTGTTGTGAACCTCAGTTACCTTTTGGTGTCGCTGAGCTGTTTCTGAACATCTGCACCAAACCAAAAATGCTGGACTCAAACAGGTTGGTACACATTTACAAAGTGTCCACTCTGACTTCAAATCCTACTGAATGAAACCCAAACTTGTCCCTTAAATAACATCGACCCATCAAAAGCTAACTGCTCAGGGTAACCAGGGTAACTTCATGAGCAGATCATCAACAAAACTCAGCTTGTGAGCTAGAATAGTGACTGAAACCAAACAGACGTGCAGAACAAAACTCCATCCATACATGCACAGTCCAGGGGAATTGGCATGTTCCTCTTTCCTCTTTATTCTAAGTTCTTGCCATCAAGGTAAATATTGTGTGTAAAAAGAAAAAGTGTACGTGTGTGTGTGTGTGTGTGTGTGTGATGCATGTATGTATTACCTGTGTGAGGGCTGAGCACTCCACATATTTCACAGCCTTGAGGTCTCTTGCCAGCTTCTCAGCTGTCTCCGGAGTGATGGGCTTTTGCTTGTTCTTGGCCAGCTTCTCTATAGTGGATGGGTCGTCCCGCAAGTCGATCTGAGTCCCGACTAAAAGGAAGGGGGTCTTTGGACAGTGATGGGTGATCTCGGGCACCCACTGCATACATAAACACAGAGAAAGGTAACAATCAGTGTAGTGCATCAGAAGTTCAAATCCATCTGAATGCAGTAAGAAACAGAGCCAGATCATGTTTGTTAGGTTTAAAAATCAATGTAGGCTGAACTGAACACTCTCATTTCAGTTATTTTAAAGAACATATTCATGGTTCTCCAGAGAAAGGAGAAGAGAGGAGAAAGGAACGCCCAAACTTACCTTTTCTTTGACGTTTTCAAAAGAGGAGGGGGACACGACAGAGAAACAGACAAGGAAGACATCTGTCTGGGGATAACTCAGAGGTCGTAACCTGTCGTAGTCTTCCTGACCTGGGGGAAGAACGCGTAAAAGTTTAACTCACAACCTGGTTGCCTCGTAACCATCACCGAGGGACTGAAAAAAGCAGCGTAGTATGTATGAACAGGAATAAGAGACGTACCTGCTGTGTCAAACAAGCCCAGGGTGTAAGGCTCCCCTCCGATCATTACAGTTACAGCATAGTTATCAAACACCTGGACAAAAAACACAAGAAGCTCATTTCATTTCAGAGACTCTGTGTGACATTTACACACAAGATGAATGGTTTTGAACTGTCATACAGAAGGTTCTGCCAAAGACAGATTTGATGGTTTTAGAAAACTCTCAACTTTCATCATGTAACAGAAGCTTTTTGCAGAAATATGTCAGATTATTTCTCCTGTTCTATAATGGAGACACATGACATCAAACAGCAGTGCATCAAATTCAGAGTGTTTTAATTCACAGGCTTCATGGCATCTAATGAGGCTCATATGACTTTAAAAAAAGGTTAAAAAATGGTACCAAAACAAAACCTGTCACATTCCAAACTGACGCCATGGGCTCACTGCCATCATAACACAGACTCACCGTGGGGACGTATTCAGATGGAAACTTGTTTGTGGTGTAAGAAATGAGCAGGCATGTTTTACCCACAGCACCGTCCCCAACTACAACACACTTGATGGTCTGCATAGCTGCTTTTTACAGTCCTTACTACTCATTCAAGATCTGTAACAGGAAACAGATGACACACCTCATTAGTGAAAGGCATGAACAGTCAGGTCAACACAAACAATATTAAAAGGTACATTTACATCACCCTGTTTGGCATTCAGGACATATCACTTCTTTCTCAGGTGGATAAACTGTAAGTAACAGCACTAACCTCATAGCTGTGAACTAGGGCTGCCAAGATTAGTCGACTAGTCACGATGACGTCAACGATCAAATTCGTTGGCGACATATTTAATAATTGACTTCGTCGTTTTAATTTTTAAACTTTATTTTTCCCTCAAAACTGCCGCTGTACTTTCACCTGTCTCGTCTGCCGTTCTGTCCTTGATGCATACACGCAGAAGTGGTAACCATGGTAACCCGTGATGTCACTGGAAAAGTTATGCCCAACAGTATCATGGCTAGCCGGCAACAGAGCTCGAAAGTTTGGGAGCATTTTTCCAAACTAAAGGAGAAAAGTGTGCAATGCAAAATCTGCAAAGCAGAAATGTCCTTCCATGACAGTACGATGGCGATGCACGAGCATCTGAAAAGACAGCACGCCATGGCTGATTTATTTTCTGACGAAGAATGACGATCTCTGTAAGCTAATTGGCTAGTTGGCTGCTAACATTAACGTCAACAGGGAGCTACCTACTTAATAGCGATGTCATGTTTGAATAGAAAATTGGTTAATTTAAAAAAATGTCAGAAATGCTGCTACAAGCTGCAAAGTTCATTAAAAGCTGAATGAACTATGATATTAACTGTCTTCATTTTTAGTTAGCACATACCTTAAACACTTGAAGCTGGAAGCTAATGATGTTAGCTGTATGCTGGTGCAATAAGATACAATTTATGTATGATCTGAATAGTCGACTAATCACAAAAAATAATTGGTGACTAGTCGATTAATAAAATAATCATATGTGGCAGCCCTACTGTAAACTCTAATCGGTGACGCTTCAAATACAAAAATCCTGATATACTTGATACGAGGCTGTTAAAAGAGGCAACCTTGAGTCAATGCTTTATATTTTTCAAGATGTTTAAATGAGGTTTAAGAACTTAAAGGTTTAAGACAAACAAAAACAGACAAAAAAGGGGCCACAGAGATTCACTCTGTGTCCACACTGTCACATAATTTAGAGTGTTTCAGTTCTTTAGTTAGGAGCCATGAGTACAGAGAGGAAAACACCAGAACAGGTTGACTCATTTCAACAGTTTCCCAGACAGACTGTTTGGTTACTAATAAAGGTTTTCAAACAATGAAGTCTTGGCTATCAGTTTGCTACTCTATCACACATAAAACACTGCCCCATGTCTGTCAGATAACAATACTTTTGTGTTTCATCCTAAAACCGTTGTTGTGTAAACGGGGCCCTGAGCTGGGTCAACTGTCTGACTGGAAGGCTTTTCACACTGAATAAACATCCATCCCGAAGCCTGATTCATGCTTGACATGTCCGCGAGGTCTGCACCGTTTCATGCGGATGAATGACGTCATTTTAAAAGCCATTTTAAAATTTCTAGCTGCAAAGATTCGTGGACGAACAGGGGTTCAACATGTCCAAAGTACAACAAATACTGACATTTATAAGATTTATAAGGGACTGAACAATAACAAAACAAACGTTCCCCAAAAACAAAAAGAAAATTTATCTATTGACAGTAAATGTATCAAAAATTAAACTATTAATTCTTTCATCATTTCAGTCAGTTTCTCAGAATGATGTCCACGATATTACAAACACAACCTTCAGTCTGTGAACTGAACTGAACTGACTGACTACCTTTAATGACAACACTGATAAGTTGCATCTCTAAATGTATTCATCACTCTGAGTATTACTGACTGGATTCAGAATGTTAAGCAGAAATGTCTGAACACGAGACATGGAAAAACAAAACTTTGACCTTGATCATCTTTAAAAATGAGCTGCATCCTGAGACAACCCACTATAGATAGCATGTGGACCACAGTATTCCCAGTGTTTCTCCTTCATGAGGTACACTGTGTCAGTGCTAAGCCACTGCAGAGCTCTGCACCATTGGGTGGGGGTGGGGTTGTCATTGAGGGAAGCAGGAGAGGAAAAACTTAATGCACCAAATGTTACATTGAACATGCTTTAAGAAGAATACAGCACACAGGAAGGTCTGCTGTGAGAACACGGGGAACACTGTGGTTCTGAATTAGGGTTCATTGGTTTAATGAGCTTTTCTTTACTAAACCGGCTGGATTCATATTGGAGAGAACTCTTTGTTCACAGAAATCCACACACTACACGGCCTGCATTTTGAGGATGATCCACAACCGTCACATTTGAATTTACATATTGCTAAAAGCACAGACTCCTCCTGACAGATGATGTGTCTCTGTATCCTTTGGATGAAAGTCAGAGCCAGCAGCATTTCTTAAGCTCTCTACTTCATGAAACTCTTAACTGTTGACTTGCTTTACATCATTTCTGCTCTTACACGTATAAAACAGAGGATGTAGTTTCATGGTGGCGTGAGGCAGAACTGATCACTAGGATCATTGTGTTGTAATGAAAACATCAGCTCTTACTTCAAGAACACCAGGTTCCAGAGCAGTAACAGCAGAGCTTGAACCATGGGAATTTTATCATGTTTATTTCGCTATTTCATTCAGTGTAAACACTACAAGTAGGTTAAGCAGAAAAAAATAAACACTTTGCCAACTTCCTTCCTCATTTTCTGTTGTATGGTCTTACTTTAGCTGTATCAAAGTAGATTTTACCACAGGCACTGAACTTACTGTTGCAGGGTTTAACACTAAATATATTTTTCCACATGCTGTCACATTGTCAAGAGGAGTGTGTTTATCATATTAAATAGCTATGTGTACGTTTAACTGTCCTGCAAAAAAAATAAAAAGTACAAGACAAAAAAGTGCATTGCAGACTAGTTAATATAAAAAGCTTTAAGTCCAAAGCAAAGAGAAAAAAATAGTTTTCTAAAACTTCAGGTTTTTTGCAGTGTGGCTTTCATTTAATTTTTCATTCAAGAGTTGCTCCAAGAAGAGAGAGGACAACTTGGCCTGAGGCAGCAAGTGAGCCAATTGTTAAGTAACCCCGCCATCTTCCCTCGAGATTATTTCACCACTAAAGCAAGTCAGAGGACTTCACTGTCCATCAAGAGGAAATCACTGTAACATTCATGGAAGAGATGAAATTACAAACCCCTTTCAGGGCTGCTGTTTGAGAAAAAAAAAATATTCATGAGACAAGAATGTGTCTGAATCCAAACTTTGCCCCAGTGTCTGAACTCTGAAGCATTTTAAACTCTAAGCTGAGCAGTCCAGAAAGCTGATGAACATGGGGATTGTGGTTTGCTGCAGCTGCAATAATGCTGCCAGACTTAATCCACACATTTGTGTTTGTAGGCCAACAAGCATACCGAGGGCCAGCCAGCTGAAAGATGAGAAGCAATGTCCATCTGCTGTTTTAAATCTGAATTTGAGATCATCAAAAAGTTAGAAAATGCATTTAATGATGTAAAACATCTTTTCAGAACAGCAGCTTTGAGTTATGCTTCCATCAGGATATCAATCAGTATGCCTCACACTATCCTCAAAGATTTGACACAGCTTCCCTCCAAGCTCACCCCAAACAAAGATTTGTCACAGCTTCCTATCAGGCACATCTCAAACAAAGACACTGTTTCTTTTTTGCAAAATGAAAGGTTTGGCCTAGAAAACTCATCGGAGACGAGGACGTTAAAACTCAAAATAAGATGCCGTAAAAAGGATATAGTATAATCACCCTCTACGTTCAGTGTTACGTTTTGTCCCCATAATTCATGATATTCCTCCACAACAGGGATATGACCAACATGGAAGAAACATCATTATGTTTCTTTAATAATATACCTTAATTTTCACAAATCACGTAAGAAAAACAAACGCATCACACCTACGAGACGACGACCACTGATAGCTCTTACTATTAGCTCTGAGACATTAGCAGCAGCTCCTGCTGTATTTCGGCCACATCCTCGGCCTCAATCTGGCCTAATTTCCTGCCGGCTGGTAAAACTATGCATACTTTACAAAGCTGGTCGTCCGCTTTATACCCAAGTTTATATTTCAGGGTTGTTCTTCACACTATATATCTACAAAGTAGGATCTTCATTTTATTAAAAATACTACCAAACTGGCATTCCGGAACGATAACAGTCTGCCTATTATTCAGTTCAACAGAAAGCCTCCCGATCGCTAATATACAAAGTTTATAACATAATTATTTTACTATATACTGGGCCGGTTAGGTCCGAGGTAGTCCCTACCAACATAATACTGAAACAGAGTGTTAATAAGGTGAAATGCGGGTCCCAGTTAGTCTTAAGAGGTTTAGCTACCAGCCGCTTCAGTGGTCTGCGAGCTATGCTATAAGTGCTAACATTACCAATAAGCTTGCTAGCTAACTGGCTGAGCTTCTGTGGTAGTCTAATAACGGGATGGCGAGCCCTACAAACAACAAAAATACATCACGGACCTAAAGCACATATGGCATTGAGTGTAATGAAACGTGAAACCAACAACAATTTTGCTGTATAAAAGAGTAAAATACGTATTTTCCGTACCGTTTCCACAGTTTGTATCTCTATGCCGGGCGTTGGCAGCTCCGCGCTAGGGGCTTCCCAGTCAACAGTACAGGGACACGTCGAGTGCGTACCTATGGTGCGTACGCTGCGACGTAATTACGTTAACCAATTTCACTACAACCTCACTATTTTTCTCTAAGAAGCAGAAAAAAAACAAGTGAGCATATATTGATATATTGGAAAAAAGTGACTTATAACTATCTTGAGTTTAACTGACTTAAATTCTGAAAACAGCCACTAAGGAGATATATTTGATTTCACTGCACCAAAATAAACAGTACTTTATGTTTCCCCAATATCTCAAGAAACATATGCCAGCATGGTTAATTTTGGAAAAAAAATCTCTTGAAACTCAAAAGGGCACTGAATATAACTGTTATTTGCACATACACAACACTTCATCTAACTAGTCATGCTTCATGCAGTAATTTATTTTTTCCCCATTTCAACTTGCCACAATATAGCTTAAACATAGCCCTTGTATGATATGAATAACTTGTTTTAAAATTTCTGGGGAAAGGTAATTTTCAAATACCATTTTAGATCAATAAATTTGCCTCAGTAAAACCATCCATGGAGCTACAAGTTTGACCTACATAAAAATGTACCATACAATGCAGCTGTCTGACACTAGATGGCAATGTAGCACAATGACCCACATAGAGAGGTACACAACTGTGGTTGAAAAACACTGTTAAGTTTTTTTTTTATAGACATTAAATGTGTTTTCTTGGACAACACATATACGAAAAAGACCACTTTATTTTCAAAATGCAACTATGTGGTAGAAAGAAGCGGTTACAATATCCATGTGAAATAAACATGAAAAAACTCAAACACTTGCAAAAACAAAAAGGAAAGTGAGGAAGATGATTTTTTTTAGTCTCCATTGTCCTAGTTGGACACACTTTGCAGCAAGGTGATGTTGTCGCCTTTCAACATGATCCTCCCTGGGAGACAGAAGAAGAAACAAACAATAGGTTAGAAGAACAAGTGGATAGACAGTAAGAGATACTAGGTATCACCTGACATTTAGACAAAGTGTCTCAATCCAGTGTTGACAGATAAAAAGGGTTCTTGTGTCACAGCATATGCAGTCTTCAATCTACTAAATTAAACTCTTACTTTTCAGCTGTGCTCTAAAACTTGTCAGATTTAACTATGGATTCTGTAGGCCTAGTTTGACCTGATGCATGTGTTAGTATTGATATTGGGTATATAGAGTTGATGATTTTGAAATAGGTTAATATATAAAGGTTTCTACATAATGCTTACATGAAGGTAATGCTAGGAGTTAATTAGAAATGGTATGACAGGTTTCATGAAGGTGGTCTTCATCCTCATTGGTTACAGAAGCCTCAGCACCTTCTGTAATTACTAAGAAATATGTATAAAAGGCTGACCCTGACAGACACATTACTCATGACTACATCCTGATTAGTTCTGGTGAATACATATCATACCAAACGGTGAGGCTGCAGAATTGCTGCTAGGTTTTCTCTATACATACTTTATAGAAATAAGATTACATAGAGTTTTGAAAAGCTATTCGAGTGTCTTTGTATAGTTATACAGGTGAAAAGCCCAAAATGTTCCCATTCGTCCAAGCTTAGGATTTCCCTGTGATGGCTCAATTCCAACTGATGTTTGTAGCCCTTTGAACATATACAGACCATGCTCTGGTTTACCTACCTGTCTATCATAAGAGTATTTTCAAAACAAGGCTGGCAATGAAAATATATAAATATATATTTCTAGGATATGGATTAGGGATGCATCCATCTGATTTATTCACAACACATTAATAACACTGTAAAACAATAATAAAGTCAGTTTAAATTATTATTTTATTTCATTTTGATTTACAAGGTTTGAAAAGCCTGAAGCTGCCAAGACAGGTCTGTGACTCTCATCCTCATATAAAGGAACAGAGACTGTTAAGTTAATACTGGTATCAGATTAGACCAGTATCTGAAAGACCGAGGTATTGGGACTTCAAAGTAGGATTAGTGCATCCCTAGTGTTGATATCTTTGTTTAAATCTCAGCTAAGTAAAGCTAAAAGACAACGTTACATTTAATGAATAAGTTATCAATGAAAGGTGCACTTACCCAGAGGCTTTCTGTTTTTTGTCTTCATGTGGACTTCCTCAGCATCATCTAGAACCAGGTTCATGTACTCATCAAAACCCTGAAACAACAAAGGACAGTCAAAATCAGTTTCCATGTATTTCACTGTAGTCAGACAAAAATTTTACCGTTATCCTGATATGTTATACGTTTGAGAGGACAAAGCATTTATTTTTTTAAATTAATGTTTGAAAGGCAACATGAGCATAAAATGCTGAGCACCTTTGAAAAAGAGAGTTTTCAGTTGCAGTCTTCTACCCAACTCAATACAGCCCTGTGTTAATTTCCCATTATCATTAAAGTGCAAACAACATAATTTCACTTTATGTTAACATGAGGGGATGGGTTCAGTCTCGCTGCCATAAAAAAGCCCTTATTAATTGTTTATTTGGTTTAACTTCTCTCATTTCACTGTCCCCCTGCAAACATACAGGCCAATATATTAAACATTTTGATGTATTTATTAAGAAAAAATTGTAAATCACAGGGCTGTGTTGACCAATATGCACAACCATAATTCCAGTGAATTCCATTGAAAAACAGAATGCAATGATTTTTACATCCTGTTGAACCTACATTCAACTGAATACTCTACAAAGACAAGATAATTGTTGTTCAAACTGACCACCTTTGTCATTTTATTCAAATATTAACTCATTCTGAATTTGATGTCTGCAACATGTTCCTAAAAAGCTGGGTCAGGGTCATGTTTCCACTGTGTTCCATCACCTTTCCTTTGAACAACACTCAATAAGTGTTTGTGAACTGAGGACACTAATTGTTGAAGCTTTGGAGGTGGAATTCTTTACCATTCTTGATTGATGAACAACTTCAGTTGATCAACAGTCCGGGGTCTCTGTTGTTGTATTTTGTGCCTCATAATGCTCCATACATTTTCAATGGGAGACAGGTCTGGACTGCAGGCAGGCCAGTCCGCTTTGACCCAGAGGACACCACGTCCATGATTTCCAAAAACAATTTGAAATGTGGACTCGTCAGACCACAGCACACTTTTCCACTTTGCGTCAGTCCATCTCAGATGAGCTCGGGTCCAGAGAAGCCGGTGGTGTTTCTGGGTGTTGTTGATATACAGTGTATCACAAAAGTGAGTACACCCCTCACATTTCTGCAGTTATTTAAGTATATCTTTTCATGGGACAACACTAACAAAATGACACTTTGACACAATGAAAAGTAGTCTATGTGCAGCTTAAATAACAGTGTAAATTTATTTTTCCCTCAAAATAACTCAAAATATAGCCATTAATAGCTAAACCCAGATACTTAAATACCTGCAGAAATGTGAGGGGTGTACTCACTTTTGTGATACACTGTATGTCTTTGTCTTTGCATGGTAGAGTTTGAACTTGCACTTGTAGATGTAGTGATGAACTGTGTTAACTGACAATGGTTTTCTGAAGTCTTCCTGAGCCCACGTGGTAATATCCTTTACACAATGATGTTGGTTTTTAATGCAGTGCTGCCTGAGGGGTCAAAGGTCACTGGCATTCAATGTTGGTTTTCAGCCTTGCTGCTTACGTGAAGAGATTTCTCCAGATTCTCTGAATCTTTTGATGATATTATGGACTGTAGATGATGAAATCCATCAAGTCTTTGCAATTGTACGTTGAGAAACATTTTTCTCAAACTTTTGGACTATTTGCTCACACAGTTGTTCACAAAGTGGTGACCCTAAACCCATCCATTCTTGTGAACGACTGAGCCTTTCAGGGATGCTCTTTTTATACCCAATCATGACACTCACCTGTTTCCAATGAACCTGTTCACCTGTGGAATGTTCCAAACAGGTGTTTTTGGAGCATTCCTCAACTTTCACAGTCTGTTGTTGACCCTGTCCCAGCTTTTTAGGAACATGTTGCAGGAATCAAATTCAGAATGAGTGAATATTTGTTTTAAAAAAAATCCAAAAAAAGTTTATCAGTTTGAACAACAAAATTTTTGTCTTTGTAGTGTATCGAGTTGAATATAGGTTAAACAGGATTAACAAATCATTGTTTTCTTTTTATTTACATTTTAGATAACATCCAAACTTCATTGGATTTGGGTTTGTATAAATTGAGCGTCAGTCTGGGGACATGCAGTGACAGTATAATAAGAACAGCATGGTACTTTTTTTTGGCCTTTAGGTCTGGAATAAAGTAGAGGTTGTAGAGCTTGTTCTTATTTTTCATATTCTGAAACCAGCCTGATTCCAAAAACAGTATCTATAAGGAGACATGAGAGGACTTACTGTCTACCACCCCTCTGATCTATAAAAAATCTACAAAAACTCCAATTCACAACTTGTTCCCCATGAATAAGAGCCCTGTGCTTATGCATCCCTTTGTGGGTAACTACTAGATGAACTCTCTTCACCCTGGGTATTAGACAGTGTCTTTTGGTTTTAGGGTTCAAAGACAGACACTTGTATTAATAGCGCCTCAAAATAAAATTCTTCATTAGAAAAATCAACAGGAGTGGCAGAAGAACAAGATTTTCAGGGACTAAGTGTGTGCATCAAGGATGCCAACAGGGAATTTCTCAAGGGGATTACTGAAAGGAATGTACTTCTCCTCATCTGTAGCTCACAGTGAATCTAGGTATTTATCTTTGTGCAGCATCCAAATTTATATGGGTTTTTGAATCACCATAGCCTTATGGCAATAAATCCATAAAACTGTCATAATCCTGTATGCCAAAAATGTCAAACTGATATAAATACATACCTGCTGTTTCCATTGTAAAGGAAACCAAGTCACTCCTGCACTAACACGTGTGTTGCTTTGCATCTAACCCGTTTTACAAACATTGTTAACAGCTACTTGCTTGTCTCTTTACAACACTTCCAAATACTTCTATACAGCTGACATGTTGAGGGTTTTATTTGCATAAACCATCATTTTGATCTTAAAATCAATGCATCACCTTCCCATCCACACAGACAGAAACTTTCAAACTGTATGCCTTTATCCCCACACAGATACAGACACTGTGCCCACATCTAGCCTCACCTCAGCACAGCAAATATGTCATTAAGACTGTTTTTTTTACATATGCGGCTCTTATATAGTTGCACCTTTAACAGATGATGATGGAATGCTTTAGATTTACGACCTTTGGTGATGTTCTAGTCTTACAATCTCAAACCCTTCGGGCCACTTTGAGAACTTTATTTTCAACTGTGTAACAAATTTAAAAAAGTGACTTACAATGATGCAGCCCTCTATCCGCATGTTCACCTGTTCATAGAGCCACACCTGGATCCGAGAGCGCTGAGATAAAAAAGGGACAATGAATGAGGCGTTCATCTTAGTTGTTTACAATTCACAGGACAGATCATGATTGAAAATATAAAAAGGTAATACTTACATTTTGCAAATACCTGAAAATTAGGTTCTGTCACATGAAGTCAAGGAAATAATGGTATTCATGTGTACAAGGTTGATCACATTTACATTTAAACATAACTATGAATAGAGTTGCTCATTTTCATCTGCCTGTGCCTGTCAGTCAATACTTCCTAGATGATTATTGATTTAAGTGTCATGACTGCGGAATATGTTGTTTGTATGGTGGCTTAATGAAAGTACTACAAGTAGGCCTACTTAAAACAATCTCATCAAGTACTATGGATGTCACAGCCACTATAACCAACAATCACTATCATTTAGTCATAAAAGCAGGATGATAACTAGCAATTCATGCCAACCATCATCACTGGTATTAACAGGCACTTCCAACATTGCATGAGCGTCCTGTTGTAGGCATTAATGTTCGGTCCATCGTGATACAGGTAAAGCCTGCGGTAAAGCTACCCGATAGAGGCTTTCTGCTGTGTCAAAACAGACAAAATCCCTTTATAATAAATCAGTCTTTAAACTATTTCCACGTATTCGCACTATAAAGGAACAACACACAGCTAAGCAGCTACTGAGAAAGGGTTAGCCTCGATGCTAGGTTAACATGGTAAGCAGACACGACTCGTTCATTGCATTATAAAGGATACAATAGGCTGCACCATAACCTTCTGGACCTTCTGCCCTTGTCCTCTGTACGCCATTTCTCAAAAAATAATATACCAGTGTTGGGTATATAATGAAAAAATTGCACCGTTTCAAAGAGAGGTGCTCTAAACGAAGCGCTCACGTTTTAACGACGGTTTCAATGGCGGGTTTTCTTCCGCGTGCAAGGGCCGGTTAAATGAACTGCGTCACATAATTTGAACAGCGCCCCGTGAGTCAGGAGGTGACAACTGCACCAGCTTGTTGGACACCTTGTAGACTTCTCCCCAACTGAGCTTTATAGTATAGGATTCAAATATACAATCATTGTTAACAGTCATAAAGTGCAGTCATAAGGTACTCAAAGATAGATAATCAAAACTATACATAGACTTCTACCAGCACCATAGTCACATAAACCTGGGGTTAAAGGCCCTGTGAGAAGTTCAGTGATTTTTAAATAGTCTCACTTTTATATATTGGCCTGTGTATAATCCACAGTTTAAAATGAGATTATCAGCGCTAAGATTGGTTATTTTCAAATGTTGTGTTCTTGGTATCATATGATAACACTAAAGCTTGTTAAAGTTTTGCAGTGAGAAGCAAGATTTGTCCTTTTCTCTACTGAAAAGCATTTCTTTGAGTAATTTTGTCATGATAGAGTACAAGCTAAAACTAAGCTGTTTGTGATAATGTCCATTCCACCCCACATGCAGCAGTTATCAAATCAGTAGTGATCAAACTTGAGAGTCTGTGAATAAAATGAAGAGTGAAGTTACGTTAGATCTGATTGGTGAGGCTGGAGTCGGTAGATGAGCTCTGATAGGACATAACCAGGATTCACAGATGTTACACATTACGGACACAGCTTAGAGCACCAGGCTGCAGTGATGCCAAATATAGCTGGGTACTAAACTACGTTGCATGATGAATTTGCAAAGTTTGCTTGTTGTGACTTCAAAAAATTGCTGTACATAAATACAAACAAATGCATTATCTTGTTACAATTAATCCTGTACAAAAACTTCAACAAAAAAAAACAGATTTGAAAAGATCTGCTCTCTTTTCATTCCCTTCCAAAACAAATGCACGCCTCGACAAGAGTCATGTCTTTACAGCAGTGCGTGCCTTTGCTCATGAGAAAAAGATGGAGTCTTCATTCTGAAAAAACCTATGCTTTTCTAGAGAATCCTCACACAGTGCCTTTAAGTCAAACACAACTGAAGGAACATTTTTAAAGGGGGGGTTAACGAATCTGGCCATGATGACTCCAACAGTTCAAGTTTTTTTTTCTTTTTCTGTCTTTTAATAACATCAAGAATAATGCTATCAATACTAGGCCTTGTTTCAGTTTTGCTGTACAACCAGTACAAATTACCAGTTAAATTAATTACAGAACAAGAGAAAGCGTGAAAGAAGAAGGTTCTCTATGCTTGTATGTGTAAATGTACTTGGCAATAAAACCAGTTTAAAAAAAAAAAAAAAAAAAAAAAAAAATCATTGCTCTGATGCCTAAAACTTAATCTTAAATATTTGTTATAAGGTTAGAAATTATTCATTTCATTGCAGTGATTTTTTTTTGTTTGTTTAGGACTAGCTGGATGACTTTTGTTTTCAATTTAGTTAGTGTCAAAACACTTATCAGAACTTTGATGATAAAGTTTATTGACGGCTTCAGAGTAGCTGTTAGAACAAAAACTATCATGGTTTTATCCCCATGAGTTCAAAATTTCTGAACTGAAGGATGCTGAAGTTATTTTCCAAAACAAGTTCCTAATTTTGGCCTCTAGATGGTGCTGTGCCATATAAAACAGTACACAAGGTGCTGTGACACCACTCGCACCACTAAATGGTTTGTTGAATCAACGTAAGCATAAAAAAACAGCTTCCAGGCATCAGAGATGTTTGTCTTATATACTGATGACTGATTTTGTTAGAAGCATAAAAAATCATATTTAACCCCAGATTTAAAAAATAGAAAAACACCTCTTGATTTTAGGACAAGAAAAAAGGCTTCACGTCTGCAGCCAGATATATCATGACAATCTGCACTAACCATAATTGGCCAAAGCTTTGCCTCTGATTTATATATAGATGGTTTTATATAAAGTAGGACTTTCTCTGTTGTGCACAATACACCTGTAACATGATGAGTTGAGTCAGGGAGGCCAGCCTTGAATGTGCAGTTAACAATAGTATTAATAACATACAACACAGGCTTGTCCCACTGCTCGGGAGAGAAAGTGTGATGGAAATTAGCAGCCGAGGACAGACAAGATTCCGCAAGTGGGGGGAAAGAAAAGACCCAAGGAGCCTCGATGGCGCAGGCCCGGGTGTCACCTTTCAGAGCAGGGTCCCCTCAGCCGCATCTTAAAAGGCTGGGCTGCAGCACCGTGCGTTGATCACCGTGCATCGCTGTCAAGTGCCACATGCTTGTCTCTGTGCTATGAGCACAGGAATGGGCTGCTGACTCTCAATGCCACACGCCTGCTCACATTCTCAAGAAAGACTGAGAGAGAGGGGAGACACTGCAGACACTGGCACTCCAGCTGGCTGCCATGGAGGCCCTGGAGTCAAAACAACAATGAGGGGGCCAGTGTTAACATGCACATATGAGTGTGGTGTGTCAAACTGCTGTCATGGCTTCATTCACGGTCAAGGTCATGTGGGTATCTTCTACTGTGTGTGAGAACAAAGAACTGAGTTAATCATGATGAAATATAGCAGGATCAGATATGATATTTCACATATATAGACAAGCTGTGGAGGAAAAATATTTTACTCAAAATAAATAAAAAAGATACATCTTTACATAGACAGAGGTTTTCTATTTGAATTGTGGTTTGGATGACTCCTGTCTTACACTGAACAAACATTACCAAACAAAATGCACCCTGCTGTACCATGGCCGCGGGAACATTTTTTACAACAAGGGGTGCTGAGGGGTGCTGAGGGGTGCTGAGGGGTGCTGAGGGGCAGCAGCAGAATCACACATCCCCAAATGTGGACCTCCTCTCTGAAGTTTTGCTGATGAAGCTCCTCATCAGGCTTCCAATGTCCAGATTGTCCAAAATATCTCCATGAACATGCATGAGAGCAAGGTGTGTCAGTCTTTTTTGGGTCATATTTGTGCGCAACCACGTTTTCAGGCGGCGCAGAGTGGAAAACGTCCTCTCCGATGGCGCCGCTGAGACGGGGAGGCACAGACACAGTTTGATGAAGTCTTCCGCTTCTTTGAAAACGGCCCTTGTCTGTGGATGGAGTGTGGACATAGATGCGGCCACGTCCTGTACGGTTCTACCGGTGAAGTCTCCAAGGACGTCGCCGATCATCTTTAGCTGCGCCTCCAATCGGTCCCTGTCGAAGTGCAAAGGAAGGTGCAGGCACTCCACACTCGCAGGTTGCTTTTTGGCTGCCTTAAGAAGCACCTGTTCTCTAAGAGCAGCCGTTTTCATCCCATCTTGGTCAAATCTCCGCTTCAGTTCTTCCGCAACCAAGTCCACCGCTTCATAGAACTCACTTTGCCATGACTGTTGCACCACTGCCTCTGGCTGTGCCGTGTGCCGATAGCGGACCGGGGTCTTTGTCGGCCTGCGCGCCTCTGGCATTTTCAGTCCAGCCGTGGATATCTTGTGAAGCATGTTCTCCATCACCGCAGCGTCCCGTAGTGCTTCTATGCGATTCCCCAGCAATTTGGTGCACTCGAGGGCACCGAGTGCACTGGCTTTGGTGCGCTGTAAGCCCCTGGCCACCGACTCACACGGCTCAAAAAGTGCCTCACAGCACAGGAGGCCGAAGAAGGTTTTAGCTTTTAGCGCCTGCTTGTGCAGGCCTCCGACCTTGGCTCTGGTCTCTCCTCTCACACTCTTGTCATCCTTAAGCCGCTCCAGAGTGTCAATGATCTGTCGGTAGGCACTGCACACACGCCTGATAGCCGTCGTTCGTATGCACCATCTTGTCGGACACACTACCGGTATGGTAAGCACCACTTCACCACAGCCAAACATCGACTGGTAGAGCTCCTTGCGTTTGGATGACTCGCGGATGACCACAGCTACGCCCTGAACAAAGTTCATGGAGTCGGCGACCAGGCTCACCTCTCTGGCGGCCTCCTGAAGAACCAGGTCAAGCGAGTGGTTGGCACAGTGCACAAACAGAGACCCGGGACACAGTTCTTTCAGCCGTGCCTGGACACCCGAGAACCGTCCCGACATGTTACTCGCACCGTCAAAGCAGTATCCCTGGAGCCGACTGATCGGGATGTTCAGCCTGAGAAATACATCCCTGATGCACTTGAACAGTGTCTCTCCGCTGCTGTCGGGAGCATTGTAAAAGCCGAGGAAATCACAGTGAGCCTCCATATTCTCGTCCACGTATTGCAGGGACAATGAAAACTGTTCGGTCGTACTGGCATCCGTGGTGGCATCGGCCGTCAGCCCGTAGTAGGGACTCTTTGCTGCGCGGAACACAATCTCACACTGAATGGCACAGGCGTATTGTTGAATGACTTCATTCTGTATCGTGTCCGAGAGCCAGTTCCGTCTCCGCAGAATCCACGCTCTCTCTTCCGGGAGGTCATAGGTGCGCTCCAGCATGAGCTCGTACAAGATGCCGTCACGGCTGCCGTCACCCCGGAAAGCCACCCCCTTCTTTCCCAGGAAGCGCACCGACCTGAACATCAGTTCCAGGACATGTCTCGCTGTATTCTGGGCTTGGCCGGAAGCCCCCGACAACAGTGCGTTAACCGGGGTGTTTCTCAGAGCGGAGACCTTTCGAATGGCATCGACGTGCAGCTTGGACTTCTCGTGCACTTTGAACTTTTCCCGGGCTTTCCGCCAGTTTCTGAAGCCTCCCTTGACAAAGCGGCTGTCCAACCGTGCATGCTCTTCAGTGATCAGGCCTTTCTCCACTGCCTTGACACAGCTGAAGCACACGACACAATCCCCATCTTCGATGTAATGCAGCCACCCCCATTTGGTAAACCAGCTCGCATTGAATGAGCGGCAAAACCTCTCTTTTCCAAATGACCTTCCTGGAAAAGGGAAGCCAGTTGGTTGATGCGGTGACTCTGAAACCATCGCGTTTGTAACATGACAGTCAGGTTGAGCACAGCTGCTATCACCACAGTCCGGGTCATGGGCATCACAGTCTGGGGGTGGTGGGGGTGCCGGGGGTGCCGGGGGTGCCGGGGGTGCCGGGGTTGCCAGGGGTGCCGGGGGTGCCGGGGGTGCCGGGGTTGCCTCCGTCAACTCTCTGTTGTCGCGCCGCCTTTTTTTGCTTTGAGGCTTCCCAAAGGGGTCCGAAGTCCTTTTTGATGCCATGGGTCTTCTGCAACACACAGATTACATGTATAAGTTTGCGTTCCCATTAAAGACTGTGTTTGACAACCAGTTTGCCACTTGTTGAGTACACACATTTTTCGGGGTAAAGCGCCGACGCAAAATCACCCCTGCATCAAGCGGTACGGGTGGTATCCACGTAAGCACCACCCGCGTCCAACCACAAGGACCCAGGTGATGGTCCTGGGGCTGTCCGGGGAAAGGCCCTCCGAGCCGCTGGACCCTTCCCCCATTGGACAGCCCCACTGCGCCCGCCCGACCACCCCCGCGCAGCAGCGGTTGTTCTTTGATCCGAGACAATGGAACCGCAGGGACCAGGGGGGGATGGTCCTGGGGCTGTCCGGGGAAAGGCCCTCCGAGCCGCTGGACCCTTCCCCCATTGGACAGCCCCACTGCGCCCGCCCGACCACCCCCGCGCAGCAGTGGTTGTTCTTTGATCCGAGACAATGGAACCGCAGGGACCAGGGGGGGATGGTCCTGGGGCTGTCCGGGGAAAGGCCCTCCGAGCCGCTGGACCCTTCCCCCATTGGACAGCCCCACTGCGCCCGCCCGACCACCCCCGCGCAGCAGCGGTTGTTCTTTGATCCGAGACAATGGAACCGCAGGGACCAGGGGGGGATGGTCCTGGGGCTGTCCGGGGAAAGGCCCTCCGAGCCGCTGGACCCTTCCCCCATTGGACAGCCCCACTGCGCCCGCCCGACCACCCCCGCGCAGCAGCGGTTGTTCTTTGATCCGAGACAATGGAACCGCAGGGACCAGGGGGGGATGGTCCTGGGGCTGTCCGGGGAAAGGCCCTCCGAGCCGCTGGACCCTTCCCCCATTGGACAGCCCCACTGCGCCCGCCCGACCACCCCCGCGCAGCAGCGGTTGTTCTTTGATCCGAGACAATGGAACCGCAGGGACCAGGGGGGGATGGTCCTGGGGCTGTCCGGGGAAAGGCCCTCCGAGCCGCTGGACCCTTCCCCCATTGGACAGCCCCACTGCGCCCGCCCGACCACCCCCGCGCAGCAGCGGTTGTTCTTTGATCCGAGACAATGGAACCGCAGGGACCAGGGGGGGATGGTCCTGGGGCTGTCCGGGGAAAGGCCCTCCGAGCCGCTGGACCCTTCCCCCATTGGACAGCCCCACTGCGCCCGCCCGACCACCCCCGCGCAGCAGCGGTTGTTCTTTGATCCGAGACAATGGAACCGCAGGGACCAGGGGGGGATGGTCCTGGGGCTGTCCGGGGAAAGGCCCTCCGAGCCGCTGGACCCTTCCCCCATTGGACAGCCCCACTGCGCCCGCCCGACCACCCCCGCGCAGCAGCGGTTGTTCTTTGATCCGAGACAATGGAACCGCAGGGACCAGGGGGGGATGGTCCTGGGGCTGTCCGGGGAAAGGCCCTCCGAGCCGCTGGACCCTTCCCCCATTGGACAGCCCCACTGCGCCCGCCCGACCACCCCCGCGCAGCAGCGGTTGTTCTTTGATCCGAGACAATGGAACCGCAGGGACCAGGGGGGGATGGTCCTGGGGCTGTCCGGGGAAAGGCCCTCCGAGCCGCTGGACCCTTCCCCCATTGGACAGCCCCACTGCGCCCCGCCCGACCACCCCCGCGCAGCAGCGGTTGTTCCTTGATCCGAGACAACGGAACCGCAGGGACCGGGGGGGGGGGATGGTCCTGGGGCCGTCCCGGGGAAGCCCCCCCGTGCCGGTGGACACTTCCCCATTGGGGAGCGCCCGAGAGCCCATAGAACATGGGTGGTTCACGCACCACAAGTTTGTTACTTGTTTGGTTCTTTTTCCAAGTTTTGTTCTTGTTTTTTTTTATGTCTGTTACACTGCAGACAGACAGGGAACCGCAAGGACAGGGCCACGCACTTTGAAACTTGTCCGTTGAAGATGTTCCCATATGTCGGACATGTGTCCTTCAGTAGCCCCTTGGCCATCACGGAGGTCTTGAGGTTCTGAAAAACCGGGCCACGAAATCCTGCCCTCGGTGTCCTCCAGAGGTGCGGTTCTTGATCACCGTTTTCGCCCCCTCAGCCTGGTCGGCTTCGGTGCGTCTTTGCGCCCCTGGGAGGAGGGTTGAACCCTGGTGCATACCGCCTGCTCCGCCTGAAACCCGCCCAGGCCCCCAGGAGCAGGGCACCTTCCCGGGCAGAGAGGGGCGCCCGACCGGGGCACCGGACTTCCGGGCATCCAGCCTGGTCCCCTGACACCCGCCCAGGCCCCCAGGAGCAGGGCACCTTCCCGGGCAGAGAGGGGCGCCCGACCGGGGCACCGGACTTCCAGGCATCCGGCCTGGTCCCCTGAAACCCGCCCAGTCCCCCAGGAGCAGGGCACCTTCCCGGGCAGAGAGGGGCGCCCGACCGGGGCACCGGACTTCCAGGCATCCGGCCTGGTCCCCTGAAACCCGCCCAGGCCCCCAGGAGCAGGGCACCTTCCCGGGCAGAGAGGGGCGCCCGACCGGGGCACCGGACTTCCAGGCATCCAGCCTGGTCCCCTGACACCCGCCCAGGCCCCCAGGAGCAGGGCACCTTCCCGGGCAGAGAGGGGCGCCCGACCGGGGCACCGGACTTCCAGGCATCCGGCCTGGTCCCCTGAAACCCGCCCAGGCCCCCAGGAGCAGGGCACCTTCCCGGGCAGAGAGGGGCGCCCGACCGGGGCACCGGACTTCCGGGCATCCGGCCTGGTCCCCTGACACCCGCCCAGGCCCCCAGGAGCAGGGCACCTTCCCGGGCAGAGAGGGGCACCCGACCGGGGCACCGCCTGGAGCCCCCGACTTCCGGGCATCCAGCCTGGTCCCCTGAAACCCGCCCAGGCCCCCAGGAGCAGGGCACCTTCCCGGGCAGAGAGGGGCGCCCGACCGGGGCACCGGACTTCCAGGCATCCAGCCTCGTCCCCTGAAACCCGCCCAGGCCCCCAGGAGCAGGGCACCTTCCCGGGCAGAGAGGGGCGCCCGACCGGGGCACCGGACTTCCAGGCATCCAGCCTCGTCCCCTGAAACCCGCCCAGGCCCCCAGGAGCAGGGCACCTTCCCGGGCAGAGAGGGGCGCCCGACCGGGGCACCGCCTGGAGCTCAACCTGGGAAAAACAACTGAAATCTCATGGAGCTTCGGCTCAACCTATTTCTGCCTACCAGGGCCCCTTCAGGGACAGAGGCGGGTGCGCGTCTTTCGGGCGGTTGGGATGGAGCTCCTGACTACCTAACATCCATCCCACTTTTCCCATGACTTCTAGCCAACCAGCCAGGCCTCTCTCTGGGGTTTTGCCCCTGGGGGATGACACATGTGCACCATGAGTGCACCTCAGCCAAGGAGCCCTTCCGGCCATCTGTCACCTTGCGCACCTCTTGGTTCCGTGCACCCACTATTAAGCACCCCCTCCGCGGACTCCGACAGACAGCCGCAGCCCCAGAAGCCTCGCGCCCCTGGTAGGAGGGGAAAGTTTGAGGGAGCGCGGGGTGACGGCAAACAGACACTATCCACTGTGGGGATGGGGAGATGCGCCCCGTGCGCGCCGCTCCTCCTGAGGGTGCAGGAGCCCCAGTGCCCATCACGATTCCATCCTTCACCTTTCGCACCTCTTGGTTCCGTGCACCCACTATTAAGCACCCCCTCCGCGGACTCCGACAGACAGCCGCGGCCCCAGAAGCCTCGCGCCCCTGGTAGGAGGGATAAGGGGGTGAGGAGACCAAGAGATGTCCCCAGGAGACTAAGTGCGTTGCGCCCCTGGTGGGAGTGGTACAGGCGGGGCGAGGAGGGTTGGATACGAGGGATGATTTTCAATAGATCGCGGCAATGGTGCCGCACTGCTACATACGAAACCCTGACCCAGAATCAGGTACCAGGTCGAACGACCGATTCGCACGTCAGGACCGCTGCAGACCTCCACCAGAGTTTCCTCTGGCTTTGCATTGCACAGGCATAGTTCACCATCTTTCGGGTCCTATCGCGCGCGCTCACGCTCCACCTCCCCGACGGTGCGGGCGAGACGGGCCGGTGGTGCGCCCACACCCCAGAGTAAGGGTCTGGGATACCATCTAGGCCGGCACGCGCCGGCCCTCAACTTTCATTGCGACACGGGGTTTCGGGACGTTACCGGCCCCACACCGTCCCACAGGCTGAGCCTCGATCAGAAGGACTCAAGCCCCCAAGGGACACCGGGCAAAGCAGTCTTCCGTAGGCCACATTTCCCACGCCTCGGGAAGAGGCGGTCCACGCTCCCGCAGAGCTGCGACCCAGAGAGAAGGAGCTGCGGTCAGGCCCGGGGGGCTCTCCCTCGCCACCGCCGGGGTCCCACAGGACTCACCCAGTCGCACACACTCCCACCGGGCATCCCCCGCCACTCCGTGGCCGGTCTTTCCCACCCACCCCCGCGCGTCGCGACGCGGGCAGCCAAGGACGAGAGTTCGTCCACCGGCAGCCGCGGGGGTCAGGGGGCAACCGGGCGGAGCGCCCCCCGCCTCGACCGTCGCCGCCCCGCTCCCGAAAGAGAGGGCGGGCAACGGAGGTCGGTGGTAGGGAGGGGGGAGCCGGAGAGGCGGGCGCGTGCAGGGGGCGGGTAACGGAGACGCACCGACGGGGAAGGGAGTCGGAGGCTCGGTCGCCCAAGGTCTGCTCTTCGGGGGACGAAGGCCGGCGCGGAGGTGGCCTGCAAAACAACCCCAGCCGCTGAGGGAGGGGGGGGGGACCCTCTTCCGATGGATGGCAAAGCGACCCTCAGACAGGCGTGGCCCCGGGAGGTACCCGAGTGATCCACTGCCAAGAGTTGACCGCTTTCTTTGCATTTCTTTGCATTTCTTTGCTCCGTTCTTCCGAGGCCGGCGGGGTATCGCAGATCGGGGACGGGTCCTTCGGGAGGAAGGGAAGTAAATTTAAAATAATAAAAAAAAAAAAAAACAACCTCCGGGCGCTCCCCGTGGGGGTGGAGGGAGGCTTCAAACCCCCCCGCCGCCCTCCGTAGGAGGGGGGTCGGGGTGCAGCGGGTACCCGGAGGCGCGCGGACGGGGAGGAGGGCCCCCCGAGCCGCGCCGTGTAAAGTTGCTGGGTCGGTCTGGGGCCTCACCCGCAAGAGGGAGGACCCGGACCGGACGTGAGCGGGGGAGATGTCGCTGTGCACCCACGCGCGCACACACACACACCCGCGTCCCTGCTTTCCGCGCCCACGGCGGGAGAGACGGAGTTCGGCACACGGAGGCGGAGAAAAACCGGTAATGATCTGTCCGTAGGTTCACCTACAGAAACATTGTTACGACTTTTTTCAGCGGATTCCCCGCGCCTGTCGGCGAAGGAGACCCTGCAACGATTCGGGCGAAGGGGGCCCGCTTTGACCACTCTTATTTTTTTCAAAGTAAACGCTTCGGGCCCGGCGGGAAACCCAGCCGAGGGCGTCGGCTGCGGGCGCCAAGAGGCAGGGGCCGGGCAACGGGCGGTGCACCCGCCGACGGCGCGGCGGGGACCCTCCCGCGCGGCTCCCAGATCCAACTACGAGCTTTTTAACCGCAGCAACTTTAAGATACGCTATTGGAGCTGGAATTACCGCGGCTGCTGGCAACAGACTTGCCCTCCAATGGATCCCCGCTCAAGGGTTTAAAGTGGGCCCATTCCGATTACAGCGCCTCAATCGTTCTGCACCGTTATTCTTCGTCACTACCTCCCCGAGTCCGGAGTGGGTAATTTGCACACCTGCTGCCTTCCTTGGATGTGGTAGCCATTTCGCCCCCCGAGGGGCGATCCCGCATGGGTTTTGGGTCTGATAAATGCACGCATCACGGGAGGTCAGCGCTCGTTGGCATGTATTAGCTCTAGAATTGCCACAGTTATCCAAGTAACGTTGGAGCGATCAAAGGAACCATAACTGATTTAATGAGCCATTCGCAGTTTCACTGTATCGGGCCGTGTGTACTTAGACTTGCATGGCTCAGTCTTTGAGACAAGCATATCCTACTGGCAGGATCAACCAGGTAGCCCTGCACCCGTCCGCCCGGGCTTGCTCACTCGGGACGGGGGGGGGGGGCAGAGGAGGCACCGCAGGCCCCCCAGCGGTCGTCCCACGCGTCGGGGACGGGGTGTGGGGGGTCCCCGCCCCCGCCGGTAGGCCGGCCGGCGAGAAGACCCGCGAGCCGGTTTGCGCGGAGTGGCCGTGGGGAGGGTCGGCAAGGGGGCCTCTCGACTGGTCCCTCGCCCCCACCAGGGGTCCCGCAGACCTCGCCCCCGTCGCCCGCACTCCCACCGGGCATCCCCCGCCACTCCGTGGCCGGTCTTTCCCACCCACCCCCGCGCGTCGCGACGCGGGCAGCCAAGGACGAGAGTTCGTCCACCGGCAGCCGCACGCGACGGGCTCGCGGGGGTCAGGTGGGGGCAACCGGGCGGAGCGCCCCCCACCTCGACCGTCGCCGCCCCGCTCCCGAAAGAGAGGGCGGGCAACGGAGGTCGGCGGTAGGGAAGGGGGAGCCGGGAGAGGCGGGCGCGTGCAGGGGGCGGGTAACGGAGACGCACCGATGGGGAAGGGAGTCGGAGGCTCGGTCGCCCAAGGTCTGCTCTTTGGGGGACGAAGGCCGGCGCGGAGGTGGCCTGCAAAACAACCCCAGCCGCGGAGGTAGGGGGGGGGGAACCCTCCTCCGATGGATGGCAAAGCGACCCTCAGACAGGCGTGGCCCTAGGAGGAACCCGGGGCCGCAAGGTTCACATTACCGCGCGGGCAGGCGGCCCCTCTCCTCCCCTCCCCTCGAGGGCTCCGCTACGATCTCCCAAGCTCCTGAGGCGACGGGGACGTCCCTCGCCTCGGAACCGAGGAAAAGAGGCTGTTCATGGAGACGTGTTTACCGGGGGCCGCCGATGGTCGTCGGCGGCGCCCCACGCGGGGACGCCTCTGGCTGACGGGGCCTCTCGGTCCGCCCAAAGGGTGGTACCCACATGCCGGAGAAGCCGGACGCCACGGCCGAGAGGGGGCACCCGGCCCTCCGATGGTGGGTCTCTGGTTTCACGTCAGTCCGACCGCGTCGACGTTTCGCTTTCGCCCGGAGGCGGGTACGGGTCTTTTTTTTTTTTTTCTCTGTTTGTTTTGGGACCGGGGCCAGAGAACCCCCAGGGCAGGGAAGGGCAACCCCAGCAGAGCTCACCGGACGTCGGCTGCATTCCCTACCAGCGCCCCTCCCTTGCTGCGGAGGTCTCAAAGTACCGAAAAACCGGGCCACGAAATCCTGCCCACGGTGTCTTCCAGAGGTGCGGTTCTTGATCGCCGTTTTCGCCCTATCAGCCTGGTTTGCTTCCGTGCGTCATTGCGCCCCTAGTAGGAGGGGTTGCGCCCCTGGTAGGAGGGTTGCGCCCCTGGTAGGAGGGTTGTACCCTGGTGCATTCCGCCTGCCCGCCATCCCCCACCCCACCCCACCCCCTGCCACTGAGGCTCCTTTCTGGGGTATCCCTTGGTCACCTGTGCACCTGGGGTGAAGCTACACCACCAAGAAGGGGGTGCTGAAGCACCCCCAGCACCCCTACTTCCCGCGGTACTGTGCTGTACCGTAAAATGAAGCCATGATATGATATGATATGATATGATATGATATGATATATATATATATATATATATATATATATATATATATATATATATATATATATATATATATATATATATATATATATATATAAATAACGAACCTCTGAGTGTCCACTTAAAGAGGCTGTGAGGACTGTCTGTTTGATAGTCTTTGGAAATGAATGGGGATGGGATCATCTCTTTATCTTTGTCAGTTTGTACTTTCGTGTATAACTGGCTATTTTAGTGCTACTCACTGCTCTGAGACGTATCCATAGGCTGTGTAACGTGTAACATTTGCAAATCCTTGTGTCCTGCTCATCTACCAATCAGAGCTAATGTAACCTCACTCTTCATTTTATTGACAGACTCTCAAGTTTGATCAGATCACTGCAGAATAACTGCTGCATGTGGGCTGGAATGAACATTATCACAAACAGATTAACCTGTGTTTTAGCCTTTAGCTTGTGTTTTAGCCTTTAGCCCTTGCTCTGTCACTCTCCTGTTTATTTTTCTTCTTCTTCTCTTCAGTCCTTTTTCTGTCAGTCAGTTCAGCTCCAGTCTCCACCATCACTACTAAACTAATCACAGAAATTATTTTCAGCAGAGAAAAACAGCTCTTTCTTCTCACTGCTAAACCTTGTCAGCTGGTGTGATGTTGTCAAAGAGACTTCTACAGGCTGTAAAACTGTAAAACTGTAACTGAAACTGGCTATAAATCCGGTCCTGTCAGACCTGAATGGGAAGCTAAGACTAGAATAGGGTGACCATGTGCCCCCTTTTGCCCAGACATTTCCTCCTTTTTGGTCATAAAATTATGTCCAGGGGGACTTTTTGAAATTCCCTAAAATGTCTGGGTTTTGCTCGTCTTGTTTTGCAGACCATTAATATTAATAATAAAGTTCTGTACTGGGCCACAGGAATTTCTCTGATGTACCTTCATGTCAAGATGTTGAGCATGTACGCCACATGTGACGCAATAACCCAGGCCTCTCCTTCTCTCAGATCAAAACAGAAAACATGCTCTGACTGCCTGCACTGTGCTCTCAGAAAGAAAACGCCTTAGTGTAAAGCCCTGTTTTTACCAAGTGGTTCAGTTTGGTTCATCTTGGTATTGACTTAAACCTGGACAGGTCCCAAAATAACCAAACTGTACCATAAAATGTACCTGTACAGACAAAGTGCAGAAAAAATACCTCTATTTTCCTCATGGTTGTGATCGGTGGGAAGCAATGTGTACTATTTGCAAAGCTGGAACCTTTGTGTCAGTTGCACAACTAACTAACTTTTATTTAGTTATATTGGGGCTGATAATCTCATTTGTTGTGGATTAGGATCAGGCATATATTTAGAAGTGAGACTTTTTAAAGATCACTTAAAAAGTCCACAAAGTCTGTTTATAGTAAGCACCAAAACCCAGAGAAGCCTCATCAGAGCCCATGTTACACAGCAGAATAATACTCTTTTACAGCCTGGTTCCAAACAGTTTTCATCTTTGTTTGTCTGTTTTTTAAGTTGTAACAACTCTATGTGGAAAGTTTTTTTCATGACCCATGCGTTTGGTCACAGGCTAAGAGTTATACATCACAAAGCTTATATAGGAATGGCAGATTTTCCTGACAGGTGGGTGCATTGCAGGAAAAAAAAAACCCTGCTTCAACTCCACCTTTAGCTGGTTTCTTGAGAAGCTGTCAGTTAGTCACCCTTACCAAAATGGCAACCACAATCTGTGGGCTTCACGTCACTTCTTCTGAGACCAGTGGTGATACCATGGGCTCTATGTGTATGTTTTGTACAGTCTATGCTGATGCTTCACACTGTAATCTATTGCTGATAATCACAGGTCTGAGAGATTCTAAGGTGGTCTATAAATAGGATAGGACAGGATACCATGTCACCAATCTCTGTCAGTGATTTCTGTTTTTTTTCCTCACTTCCATGCCCTTCTTTCCTACCTTCTCCCTCCTCGTCTGGGCCAGCCAAAGGAACTGCCCTGGTTAGATCAACCTTCTCTCTACATCACTTCCTGTTCCTGTTGGTGGCGATTGTTCTGAGGGGAAGGGAAGGCAGACGGGATGGGGAGAGGGGGTGGGTGTGAGGGGGTTGCTGGTGGTGTTTCTTTGTTTTGCTATCTGCCTCACCTGCCTGACCCCCACCTGACAGGCCTGACCCCCGCAGGCCTGGTAGAGCCAGCCAGACAACCCGCTGGCTGTCTGTTTCCTGCCTCGCTGACTGACAGGATATTCATAGCGTGCAGGGAACACAGTTTGAGTAAAACAGCTAGTCTGAGCCAGTATTTGTTTTCAGTTCAGAATATCTCAGTTCACTTGGTTTGAGATGTTTTAACTTCTTAAGAGATAGAGGAAAAAAACAGTGAACTAACAGTGGATTATATGTTACATAAAAGTTAGTGCACATAATTCTTTACACCTTTTTCTTAGAGGTTTGTTTATTAACTACCGTTGGAAATCTCAAGAAGAAGAAAAAAAAAATACTTGTAAATTTCTTCACATTTTTTCTTCAATAGTAACATAACAGCCAGAAGTTATGTGTGTTCATTTAATTACATTGTGGTTTTGAAGGAAGAAAAACAGATTAACAGATCACAGATCAGTGTTTGCTCAATCTAATTCATGGAGATTCACAGCCTTCAGCTAGCAGTGTGCTTTGTCAGCTGTTTGTCAGGCGGCCAGAATGTTTTGATGATAAATGTGTGGTGTGGGTTAATATTAGCTTCTCAAAAATGACAGTCCACCACTCACAGCAACCTCCCAACATGACTTGTCTGCTGCGTGGAGGTGAGTGTAAGCTGGATTTAAAATATTTTCATGATCAGGGCTGTGGTTAACCCTCTGGTACCTGGCTGTGACTGCAGTGTTCAGCTGGTTAAAGTCATTTTCTCCTAAAGTCAGTGGTCTCTGTGGTTGAACTACATGTCAGAGTGCTCTCTGCTGCTCCTCTCCTTTGAGCTTCATTCAGTGGTCAGTCGCTGTAACTGCAAGTCTTTCTCTGACTGCAAGACGGACAGACAGACGGACAGACGGACAGACAGACAGACAGACAGACAGACAGACAGACAGACAGACAGACAGACAGACAGACAGACAGACAGATTTGAGGACCTCTGCTAACATATCCTGTCAATCCTTCTTTTCCAAAAAAATAACCCAAGAGGTACAAAATTGAGATGATATACAGAAACATATAAGTAATATTATTATTCTATTATTTTTTTTGAACATTTTGTTTCAAATAAGCAGTAAATTAGGATTAACCACAAATCCGATGCAGTGGACATCATGCAACGCTAAGTATGTTTCCAACACAAAGTTCAAATGTGTGAAAATATGTTAAAACTTAAAAAAAAAACCAAAATAATAAATGAATAAATAAATGAATGAATAAATAAATAAACAAATAAATAAATAAACATGATTTAATTTAATATCATTTCATTTCATTTACATTAAGTTCATCCTGTTCTATATTGAATGCTCGAGGGCATGTAGTCCACTGGAGTGGACGTGTGTGTAACTTTATAAATAAATCAAATATTTGAAGAAAAATAATGAAAACATTTCTTTTTATTTCCTAAGAAGAATAAAACCACTTCAGGAAAAAAAGAATCTTGAAACAAGTTGTCATAATTCATGCATCAGAGGGTGTAAGAGGTATAGTTTGTTGTTTGTCAGTAAAAACCTTGGCTTGTTCCTGCAGTCTAAATGTCCTTGGGAAACACAGTGAACCCCAAATTTGTGCTGTGCAGCATCGCCTGTTGCAGCAAAAAGAGTAAGAACAGGATTTGGTTGAAATGATTGACACTTAGTTATAAGTGGTCTGTGTCATAAGAGACTGAAAGTGTTATATAATTATAGTCCACTCTAACTTTACAAGCCTCTTATTTCTTTGCCATAACAACAGCCTGAAACAACTGCACTCCAGATTTCCAGCTTGGTCACCTCCACTTAATTCAGTTTCAGAGCACTGGGTAAGCTCAGTCTACAATTTGTTCATCCTTTTATTCACAGGTCTATAGTCCTTAAACTGAGGCACAACCTGTGGAACCCCTGGTGTTATGCTGTATGTCATTCCTCACCCTCTCCCCAAGTTTTCTTCTACATCCACCAATCTTACCAAGTAAGGCTCAGAAAGCTTTAATTCAACCTCAGTTTTAGGTGCTTTCAGACTTATGTGAAAAATAGCTACATGTTACTGAACTTGTCTCTTTTTTTCACATTATTCCAGTCATCTGCTAAGTAACTTATCAATAGTCAGAATGCACAACTTGTTTAATTACACATTCTTACCCAGAATTAGCACATTTCAACTCTTGATGCCTACTTCTTTGTGTCAGCGCAGCATGTTTGATGTGGTTGGGTTAGTGGTTGATGCAACACTGTGCAATGCAGCACAAATGTCCAGGATCTGATTTACAGCCTGCTATTGACTGTTTGAGAATATTTAGTGTTGGAACAAGAGAGACATTTGTATTACAGGATTACTCTTACCACTACATTTTCAGTTTTGGAAAAAAAAAAAAAAAGTAAAATTTAAAAAAGTGTGCGGTTTGACTTGAAAGACATTTGATATTCTAAACCTCCAAAGACATCCTGTTAAAAAAAGCGGCAGTATCAGAGAGCTACAAAACCAGTTTTTGTCTCCCAGTATGTATTACCTGTGTGCATGCTGTGGTGTCGAGTTGTTATAACTTGTCTGAACTCTCTACTTTTTAATGCATCTATTCAACCTCACAGTGACACACAGTGCACTGTTTGTGGTGCAGTTCTCTTGTGTCAATGGTCTCACTCAGAGAGGTGAAAGCAGTCAGTCAGCCCTTTGTCAAACAGAAACAGATACTGACATGTTTATGCTCTTTATTCAAAGCAGACAATCCATTTATCACCCATTTTTAACTGATAACATGAATACATGTTATTGTGAACATGTTATCATGTTTGTATTTCCTGTTCCCAGACTTTACCAAATATGGATGCATTTAAGCCTCGGTAAAATTGCTTTGCTATACAGTCTTTTCTTTCTGGGTCTTTTTTTCCCCCTTTTTTTTTTTCAATTTTCCATCGGTAGAACCAGTTAACAGCTTGCGGTGTGTCACCTCACAGCATTACACAAATACGTGTGCTTCATATTTCCTGTGTTAACCCAGAAAAACATCTGTATGTGACCATCTAACAGGGTAAAAATAAAAGTGTTGAGTGTCAGTTTCATGTTTTAATCTTTATGATCAATGAAGTTTGACCTTTAAATCTGAAGTTTGTTAAATTTCTTGAAACTTTCATCAGTTCCAAACTAAACTTCCTTTGTTATCTGTTTGAGATGTTATTCTCTTACTATCAGTCGTGCATGTCATGGACAAATAGATAGGTGAGGTATTTTGTAGTTCTTGAGGTTGTCAAGAACTTAAAAGTTGCTAAGAATGTAGCCTGCCAGCAGACCACAGGTGAACTCACACCTCAAGATAATTCTTGTAAAACAGTGTGTGAGTTTACACTCATGTACGTGGTCCATTATGACTGAAATGAACAGAAAGGTATAAGAAAGTGTTGATACTGTAAATGAAACTTCCAGCAGAGTGGAAGTTCATCTGGACATGTTTGCCCTCCGACCTCTGTTTCTTCTTCAGGTAATTTGAGAATCAGGGATGATCAATGAATGACTTCCAGGGGATTACCAGGTTAGTCACGAAAGCCACACCAGCCCCCAGCACAGCGGAGAGAGAGGAAAATAACAGTTTCCAACTTGTTCACACTTTCTCTATTAAACAATTCATTGAATAGCCACTGCCTCAGATTTGTTCATGTAGTTCTTATCTTGTTTTAACAGCATGGCCGAGATGCACAATACATTTATTTTCCCTCCAATTAACACGGTGAATAATGCGCAGGTCCGATAAGAGCTTTTTGTTTCAAACAGTGTTTGTGAAACCGAGGAAATGTGCAGGCATTTTTCATTGTGAAGTTGTTTGGCTGTAACGCTGGGGATCTGATGAACGTGTTGGACAAAGCTGCTCCAGAAGTGGAAGGGGTCAATGAACAGAGGCGCTGAGGGGGAGGAAGGGGGAGGAGAGTTTGTACATGTGTGTGTGTGTGTGTGGGGGGGGGGGGGGTTATTTAATATCCTGAACCATCTCACTACTGTTAGATATTAATCAGCTATTAAACTGAGAAAATCTGAACAGTGTCTTGATTTTTCAAATATGTCATCTACAGTTTTATCAGCCCGCAATAATTTGAACACACACACACACACACACACACACACACACACACACACACACACACACACACACACACACACACACACACACACACACACACCACGCTGTATATAAACTTAGAATAAAAAAATAACCAAATTTGAATTTCATTGTTGCAACAATGCTTCTGAGTAATAAAATTATTATTGTTACAAAGCCTGTTTGTTTCTCTTTTAGGGTGTGGTCACACTGTCCATCCTAACTGTGACGTACTCAAGCACGATCGCCCCCTCGCCCCTGGTCACACTACTCCAATATAACCCAGACTTTGGTTAGACCCATGGCCCGCCTGGGTCATTCTATGACAATGGTGGCTTTTTGAACAGTGATTTCATGTTTCAGTTTTTTTCTTTTTTTTTAAACAACTAAACCATAGTGCCATAACAGACAATCACTCAAAATAAAGTTTAATCTATTTTAATATTTTTATCACAACACATTAAAAAATGCTTGTTCTGTCTTTTTGTCACTGGTGTTATCAATGTTTTGGATGAGAATTCAGGCCTCTCGGGATGTAATTAGACTATTTAATTCACACATATAATCAAAGAACGGTTGATAACATTGAGACATTTTTTAAAATAAATAATGCAGTTAAAATGTATCATAATATGACATTTTCAACTTCTGTCACTCATTTTTTTTTACATACTTTTAGAATTAATATGCACTGAGTCAACTCAACATACTCAGCTCTGCTGCTCATCCCACAAACACATGCTCTTTACAAATGTGGCACCATTTAAAGGGAAATAAACAGCTTTTCCAATGACAAAACATTTATTACAAAAAGTTTATATACTTTGTATATACGCATCAAAATATTTGAAAAATTTTCAAGTTGCTGGTTTTGCTTTTTTTTCCAGAAAGTGGTAAAAGAGGAGAAAACTTTGCACCCCAACAACAGTAGAGCCAGGCGCATGTGATGCATGATTTAAGGCACTTAGGAAAGGTCAGCACAGTGTTTTAAGGGAGTCCCACATCAACAGACTGCTTGCTAAAGAAACACAACGTTGACCTTTAATTTCACCTCTGAAAATTGTCTGATAATGCAGTTAAATTGGACTTTAGTTTAAAAACCTTTACACTTAAGCAGAGCAGCGTTCCCACATCCTCACACTGGAGCGCAAAAAGCAAATCAATCAACTGGGTCCGATCCTAAAGGTAATGTATTAGATACATGTCACAGTTTAAATCAAACTACTTTCACTTTGTAAATAGTTCAAGCGTCTTTGTTTTCACAAGGGTGGCAACTTTGGTCCCACCGTGTTACTCTGCTGCATTTGTGTTCACAGCAAGTCTTCACCCACAGCAGTTTGAATTATGGGAAAATAGCCTCTAAGCCACCTGATATGTCAAAGGCAAAATCCACTCTGAAGCAGACTTGTGACAGGAAAATGAGAAAGAGTATAAAACAATACTGAAGATGATGTTTTTGAAAACAGGTTGGGGATGAAAGCCAAAAAAAATGTCCTCATGTCAGCGTCGGATCACCATGTTTTTGTACAGTGTGCCACACAGTGCTCTGTTTTTACACTGTAAACACTCACACTACAAGTCTGAAGGTGATTTTTTTTTTTTTTTTACCACACTCTACTTTTAATTCAATGGAAATGCTGCCTCACCATTTTAAACCCAACTGTCTCCTGCTAACATGAAAATAAATCAACCTTTATTCCTTACAACATCCTTACAACACCATACTTTCTTGTCTGGTTTAACACTTTTAAATATTTTGCAGATGACTTGTTAACATTTAATCATAAAGCTGAGCAGTTTAATCGAGCTACAGGCCTGGTTTTGTCTCAAGAAATAACATTTAATCTTTAGTGTCCAATCCAGAAAAAAAATAAAACCTTCAAAGATTCAGATGAAAAACAGAGAACAGAGATCCTCTCATTTGATTAGCCGTGTCATTCATTAGAAGCACAGTGTGAGCCAAAAAGCCATGCTAAGTGTTGCCATGTCTACAATTAATCTTCATTTAGTGTTGCAGCTTTTTATGATAACTCGGTCATGCAGTAATGGTCAGGATTTGGTATCTTTTGTCTCACACGGAGACAAATGCTCCCATAAAGCAGTTCCTTTGAAGTGTTCTGGTTGATTTGAGGCAGTAAAGAAGTTCAGCAGAGGAGATAATTATCATTTTTCTGAACAACTCTTTCAATCAACATGACATTTGTGGCCTGTCTTGTTAGCGCACAGCGGTGGCTGAATAAGTTGCTGTAGTTGCACAGAAAGAATGATTCATCTGTCTCTGTCTCTGCCGTTGTCTGTCAACCTTCCTCAAACCACCCCCAGAGGACGACTTTCACACAGGAGACGTGTGTGCTTCCAAACACCTTGACCATATTAAGTGAAACAGGGAAGGGTCTGTTCACTCACACCAAACAATAGTTCAGACCCTTTCACCAACAGGTGCAGGGCTTTGTTTTGCTGGGGGAAAAATGAACTGATCGTTCTGAAAGTCAGGACAACAAAAGCAACTGAGAACAGAGTGAGAAAGGCTGAGACTGCAAGACATTGTGCCTGATTAGTTCAAATTCAGAGCAGACCAGTGGGAGGGGTTTACAGATCCAGCCTCAGCTTTTCAGAACAATGAAAAATTCAACATGTTTGATGATAATGACTCAAACTTTAGACGACTGTGTCAGAACTTTCTGTAGGATCATAGCAGTCAATGAAGAGACAGAGAAATAGAGACAGGGCCATTAGCAGTGTTCCCAAACAACTGAAAACAGTTTAGCTGAAAGGCTAACTCTAGTTGAGACTCTTAACGTTAACAGCAAACACTGCTCTGATGTCAGTTGTCACCAAAAACTGTATAATGAATGGAGGTGTTCCACCAATTTGTTGCTGACACAAAGTTCTGAAGTCTGTCAGGGGTCGTACTAGTAATGCTGAACTCAAACTAGCTGTTTGAGTTTAGGATGAGGTGAGGAGGCAGGCCTTTATGGACAAAACACCTGATGTAAATGGTAAATGGACCAGTACTTATATAGCGCTTTTCTAGTCTTTCTGACCACTCAAAGTGCTTTACACTGCTGGTGTCATTCACCCATTCACACACTAATGGGAGGAGGAGGCTAGAAACCATCAGTTTTAGCTAATCATTCATACCCATTCACATACCAGTGGGAACAATTTGGGGTTCATGCTCAAGGACACTTCGACATGTGACTGCAGGAGCCGGGAATCGAACCCTCGACCTTACGATTAAGAGACAACAACTCTACCACTGATCCACAATCGCCCAGATGTGTCTGTAGTCTGGCTCCGCCCCTCCATGGCATCAGATCTGATAGGTTTCTATTTAAGTTAATATGTCAACTCACACCAGATTCGCTCCATTGCAGTCTGGCTTTGTCCCTGCTCCAGCAAGTCCAAGCGGGACCTATCAGATGCACAAGGTTCCTGTTCTTGCTGGATGCCGTGACACATCAATTTAGAAAAATAAATAAATAAACAAACAGAATGAGTAGGACAGGAAGTTGTGCAGTGGAGCCACATAAAAACACCCAGTGACTTTCAAAATAAAAGAAACCGTGTCCAAACCAGACCACATCTAGCTTGACTATGACAATAAACCAACACCATGAACAAAGCCAGGCCAGGAGTCAACAGGTTTGAGGTTTTTCAGCACAACATGAAAGAGGAGAGGATCATCATTTTTGTGGAAATCGAGGGAACGCCATTGTTTCACGACTCCTGCTGTCTGTCAGTCCTGCAAAGTGCCTGACTGATCCTGCAGCCGGTGTGAGTTGACTGATGAGCGCGCATGCAGTCAACATGCGACAAATTGGACTGGAGATGCATCTGGTGGGATCCCTGTGTTAGCATCTTTGTAGACAGCTTCAGGATGCCTGACTGTCAGCTATGTCCTTAAACTGACAAACTCACAAGTTTTATAACTTCAAAAACAACAAGTCATAAAAAACTAAAAAACTAAAAAAACAAACAAACAGACCATAGAGTGTATGCGGATAGAGAAATGAGCTGTTTACCTCCAAGCTGTTTTTGAACCTGTAAACATATTTATTTTTTATTTATTCTTTTTTCTCACTGGGTGTTGTGGTTACAGGTGTTTCTGAAGCCAACCTCAAACAGACCCTTGCAGACCTGCAGTTTTATTTCTCAGGCCGGAGGTCGCAGCTAGGTTGCCACCAGCTTTAACCCTTTAACAGCTGAGCCTCAAACAGTCTGCCAGGACTTTTTCCCTTATTAGAATTGTTGAGAAAGTGCTTTGGCCCATTTTTCAGGAATACTTGACACTTTCAGTATCTGGTGTTATTTTTAATTTACTGCATGTTACATGAGAGTAAATAAGTTTAAAATAAAGACAAACATAAAAACAGGATTTGATTTTAGAGGCAAAGTGAAGGAAATAAAAACAGTGCACTTGAAAAAAATAACAAATTTTACAGGATAAACCTAAAATTTGAACCATATAACACACATGTACAAAAACATTTATGAGTCTTTGTCTTGCTTTTTTTTTCCTTCAAAAAAGGACTGACAGCATGAACCTCCAGCATCCCCACCGCCTCTCCCTCTCTGAGCACAAACCACCTGTAGACGTCTGCTCCTCATCACCAGACAAACTGAAAGTAGAGGAGAAAAATATTCAGCTGCTCACACACACTGTACACTACAAACATGGCACAGCACATTGTTCTACAAAGGTTAGCACACAATGCAAGCCTCAAATCATGAACACAGTACAATGAAGACTCGTTACACTGCTTTAAAATAGCACAAAAATTACATGTGCCATAATACATGGTGGATGCACACACTTACACATACTAAGTACAAACACAGCACGGTACTCTGTTCTAAAATATAAGTAACACTACATATAATGAACACTGAATAACGCACATATTGTACAAATAAGATTTGGTACAATGTTCTTAAAAAATCATCAGACAATACAATCTTCAATCTACACATATTATTATGTATACAAAGTAAAAACTAGATAGGGAGACCAAATCATGCAGAAACCTCGGTGGAGGCTTTATAACCTGGGAAGATCTTCTTTTTGGCTTTTTGGACAAACTTGGCTCCATTTTTCTGTGCTTTCCTTTCATCCATCTGCTCTGCTCTCTGCGTGTATTCCTGGGCTTCCTTAAATGTCTGAGTGAAATTACCATAACAACTACATATTGGCTGACAGAGCAACATCTCAGCTTTCATATACTGTTGGAATTTTCCAATTGTGCAAACCATTTAGGAATAATAGTCATTCAAAGTACACTTGTGCAAATGTGTCAGCTCCAGCATATCCAGAGCTAGAGGGTTAACTCTTTATCAGGGCAAGGAACTCTGTTTGGTAATTTCTGCACACACCACAAAATGAAAACTATTTGAAAAATGTCACAAAAGTTAAAAATAAAAAAAAGTCCACCAATAACACTCTTGGGTTGGAATTTCAAGTGCCCTATAAAGGGTTATGATGGAAGGATGGCAGGAAAGAATCGGGTGAAAATGACCCTGTTATCAACTAGTTAACTAGCTCTCACCACTTTTATGCTACAAGTGCAATGCTAATCATTTAAGAGATAACAGATCAGAACAACGTACATGATCTGATCACACACACACACACACACACACACACACACACACACACACACACATACACACACACACACACACACACACACACACAAGCACATTTAAGGGGTGTTAAACTCAGTTCTAGTGGCTATCTGCAGCTATAGCTGCTGTGGTAGTTGTGTTAGCTTCATCTGATCAACGCGCTGCAGGCGAAGGAATCCACGTGTCATTTGTGAATAATGCTACAACCAGTGTTGCAGTACTTGAGTCCAAGACTCAGACTCCAGTACTGCATAGGCCGGACTTGTGACCCCGCTCAGACTCTTGCGCTGATGACTCAGACTTGGACTCAGACTTAAGCTCTGACTGCATCAGGACTCGAAGGAGGACTCGGCGGTCTCAGGCTTCTTTATCAAAGAATGTCTTGTTAATTTTAATGAATTATTTCCTCTGGTTAAGGTCCTAATAACAGATCAGTTTTCAGGTTATGACTGACACGTGTGTTTGTTTTCCTGCATGCATGTTCACATACCATCTCCTTCAGTCCAAGATAAGGTGTCAAAGGAGCAGCCATGGGTTGGCAGTTTTTTTTCAAAGATGTTGTTGCTAATGCTGGCAAATGCGGGGCAACATAATCGCTATGTATAAAAACATTAAAGATGAGACAAAGACATTTTTATTTCAAATAGAAAAACAAGATGTGAACTGTGGTGATGTGCTGCTCGTTGGAGAGTGACTGTTTCAATCTTCACAGAGATGCCCTTGGATCACTTAAAGCAAGCGTATTTTTCCTGTGTTTCTTTGGGTGGTTGTGACATTAAACTTGTTGGCTGCATGCAAACCACAGGAGGTCACAATCTTCTCTCTGTTTCATTCAGTGCTGTACAGGCAGTGTTGCCAGATGGGAAATATAGAATTATCGTACCAGAGACTCAAAATTATAGTATTTTGGGGGAAATTATTGTACACCCATCAGTATCAAAATAACAGTCTTATTGTCGCGTGTAGTCACTCTGTTTAGCATCCGAAAGGCACTCATGGTTTTGGCTTCAGTTTTGTGGTCATTCACCACCCCGCCCCACATCAGCAGCATACAATCAGCAGCTCCAACAGGTGGGAACTAATGAGACAAATCATGAGACCCTGAGACTGTCTACTGTTTGAAACAGTACTCATAATAGCTGACAAAGAAATAAAGATAGACTGACTTCACTTAGTGGAATTTATTTAAGACACTAAGTGAACTTGTCTCCACATGAGTAATCACAGTCTTTATATGGCAGAAGGCTTTGCTCTCAGACTCAGAGCCTGGAGCAGATCTCAGCCAGCCAACAAAACTGGGATCGCTCTCCCATTCTTTTCTGTATTTCTGATGCTGATGCTGTTGAACTGTGCCCTCTCTAGCACTCTTCTTTAGCCCCGTGTCCACCAAGTGGTCTGGTATGGATCAGTACAGTTTGGTATGGGTCTGATCGGTAAAGCCTGATCCTGTTTGCGTTTCCACAGCCAACCATGCCTGTCTTGGTAGGTGGCACTGGATGCTGAGAGCTGTGTGATGGAGCCACATTAGAACATTAGTGTCAAAAGAAATTAAAGAAAACAAGAAACATTGGTGGTCAAATCAAAGGGAGAAACTGATTTGAGACTACCATTGGTTGGAAACATCACATGGTTAAAGATGCCTTCAGGGTTCACAATAAACTGTGTGTCAGACTGAGGCAGTCTTATTGTTACACACGTTCATGAAACTGTCAAATTATCATACATTTTGACTTTTTGATTATTGATCTTACAGAGGGCCAAATTATCGCACAAATACGATTGTTATCGTGCACCTGGCAACCCTGTGTGAGGCACACCTCACTTTGTCTTAGTTGACAGGCAATTTTCAAAATAAAAGAACCGTCTTCAAAATAAAACTGCTTAAAATGCATGTGATTTAAAACAGGGGTTCCCAAACTTTACCATGCCAAGGCCCCCCAAACAGCAGTAGCTTCTGACCAGGGACCCCCTTTGCAAACCATGATTTGTATGTATGTATGTATATATGTATATATGTATGTATGTATTTATGTGTGTATGTATGTATGTGTGTTGAATGATGTATGTATGTATGTATGTATGTATGTATGTATGTATGTATGTATGTTTGTATGTATGTTGAATGATGTATGTATGTATGTATGTATGTATGTATGTATGTATGTATGTATGTATGTATGTATGTTTGTATGTATGTATGTATGTATGTATGTATGTATGTATGTTTGTATGTATGTTTGTATGTATGTTGAATGATGTATGTATGTATGTATGTATGTATGTATGTATGTATGTATGTATGTATGTATGTATGTATGTTTGTTTGTATGTATGTTGAATGATGTATGTATGTATGTATGTATGTATGTTTGTATGTATGTATATATGTATGTATGTATGTATGTGTATGTGGCTCAGTGGTAGAGTTGTCGCCCCACAATCAGAAGGTTGTGGGTTCGATTCCAGCTCCTGCAGTCACATGCCGAAGTGTCCCTGAGCAAGACACTGAACCCCAAGTTGCTGTTGTACTGTTGTACTGATGTATAGCTTAAGTTGGCCATCTGTTTGAGTGTGGTGTGATTGGGTGAATGAGGCTAGCAGCAGCTAGCGCTTTGAGTAGTCGGTAAGACTAGAAAAGCGCTATATTAATACTAGTCCATTTACCATTACCATGTATATATTTATTTATTTGTTTGTTTGTTTTTTGTTTGTTTATTTGTTTGTTTGTTTGGTATGAGGCTAAAAATGATGCTTTTAGTGCCCGCTCGGGCAAGGTAGCTTGCTGTGTGAATTCAGCAGATTGCCTGACCAAATGCTCTTCCTTGTTTTGTTTTGTTTTTTTTTTTCAGCCTCGGGTGTTTTTGTATCAAGTGACACTGAAGTTTCAAAGGTTTTTGCTAGATAGCAGCTTGATAACAGGTGTAAACTGCCAGTTGACACAGATGCCCAAGTTCAAACTGTCACATGACGTGCAGTTAGGTACAATCGGAAACTTGAGAATCTGATGATTACGCAGTTTACGCGTTGTATGTTCAGGAAAATAATTATATAAAAAGAATAATAAAAAAATAAAAAATAATTTGTTTCTCTTTTTTCCCTTTTCCTCCAATTTTCTGAGGCCCCCCTAGCACCCCCTGGTGGCCCCCTAGGGGGCCCCGGCCCCCACTCTGAAAACCACTGATTTAAAACACAAATATAACCCATATATCAAACTTAAATCTTTTTTTAACAACTTTGAAACAGAAAAAAGTTTGGTTTATGATTGCAAAAGTTACAAAGTGAGCATTGCCATCTCCACTGAGATGCCCTGTGAGCGCTTGAAAAAGTTTTTGGGGGATTTTTTCAGGACTTGGGCTAAGGTCCAAGGGACTTGACCTGGACTCAACTCAGATTGTTTCTTTGGTGATTTGACTAAACTCAGATATTTATTTTTTTATTTGTTTGTTTGTTTGTTTGGTGACTCAGACTTGACTCACATTGGACTCGAGCCATAGTGACTTGACTACAACACTGGCTAAAACAAATGAACTTTTTGACCGCAAAGTAAAACTTGGAGACAATCCTGATAAATGTGTTGTTCAGACTTTAACCAACCTAACGTAGGCTAAGGTGGTGAAATATGCCTCATCTGCAGACGATGGTAGCTTTGCCTCTGGGTTGGTTGCTCAACAAATCATATGAGTGGAGTGTTAAACACTGATGACTCATTCAGCATCACTTAAAAAAAGAAAACTCAATCTATGTTTAGAAAAATTAGTTTTACACATATTTGGCATACCAGCTAATAGTCGACAAACTCCAAACAGGAACATCTGGTCAGACGACATATTTACATCTTCCAAAGTGTCAGACTAGTTAAACTTCACTCTTGGATTATCTGTATCAGCTCAAAGACGTTATTTTTTCTAAAATTTAGTTTTGATTTTCTTTTAGTGCATTACAACACTAAATAAACTCTATTAGGTTTTCATATTCATGTACACTCCAAGAGAAAAGATCAAATGTTATACTCAGACAGGAAGATGAAATGCCAGAGATTCCTGATCTCACTTCAAGTTTTCCTCAGTTAAGCAGAAATCTCATTTATCCTCTGGTGTATTACTGTTTCCTCTCAGGCAGACCGTCCCTGTCAGTCCTGCGGCTCATAGCTGCATTGTTTCTGTGTCATTAGGTGATAGGTTCTCCATAGTTTCTGGACATCAGCACATTGTTACAACAATATCAAGAAAAAGCTGTTTCTGTGAAGACTGTTATCCATTCAGGACAATCCCCGCCGTCCTCATGACGGTCCGTCTCTGAGGACGAGGAAACATGAGGTACATGGTTCATGTTTCCAGAATCAAGAGGAGCACATGAATAAAACCAGTCTCCCCTCTCTGATACCTGCGAGGGCTTCATTTCAACTCATAGAACTATTTTATCTTGCTTCCTGTTGCTATCTCCCTGTGACACTGACACCTGCTTACACACACACACCCAAACACACCAAAATACCACACAGACATGTACACACACACACACTCATTGGCAGCAGATCCCAATGAAGTGCCTAAATATGGTGAACAAAAGGTCTGCAGGGGAGTGAAAGGAGAAGCGGAACAAAAAACAAATAAGTAATGAAATTATAACAATACGGAGAGAGGGGGAGAGAGAGGGAGAGAAAGAAAGAAACAGAGAGTAGGGTTGCCACAATGGCGAGGAACAATCGTGCCGCGTCAATGGAAAAAGAGAGGTGGAGGGGGAGAGGGCTATCTGGACAATAGAGCCGGTGACAGGAGCACAATGGCTGCAGTGTTTTCAATTAGACATTATCTCATAGACAGAGTGGCAGGTCTCATTGTGTGAGGGGGCTATTTCAGTGCTGCCTTTGTGTGGGGCAGTGCCATACTCCCCCACCCCTCCTCGACCCACTACTCTCTGAATTCCCCCCCCCTCGCACCCTCGCCCCCGCAGAGGCCCTGTTATCTTGTGTGCGGCAGTGTGTGTGTGTGTGTGTGTGTTTGTGCATGTGGGTCTGTGGACAGAGAGCAGGCCTTTTATGTAGCTTGTTATTTGCTTTCCATCAGCGAAGGCAAAGACAAGCTGTGGGTCTGAGCTGCAGAGGGATGGATGTACACGGGGGAACAACAGGAGTGTTGGTTGGCGGGAGCATCTGACCCTGTCAAGACGACCTGGGATGCTCACGTTCGCTGTAAAGTCGTGTTTGACGAAAGTGACCAGAGCCCCCTCTGTTCTCAGGAGAGTTTCTGTGAATTATTGTGCTCTTTGCTATCGACTCAATCAGGTCATTTTGTGGTCTTGGTATCTCTATAGGGTAATGTTTGCGAAAAACAAGCATCTCTCGCCTTCGGCTCTACGAGCATCCGCTGTTGTTTTGCTGCATTCAGCGGATGAGGGGTCGGAAAAGCGGGTGTTGCGGTGTGCTTGCTTCTCAGAAATAATGCGAAGACTGCTTATCGGACGGGAGCATCTAACATTTTGACACGCTCACAAATACGGTTGTTTTGACAAGCGACCCGTGTGGTTTGCAATGTGTCGGTCTTGTACGTGTGTGACACTTTGCCATTTTGCGTGCCGGTGGAGACACTTTGTTCAGTGTACATGCACACATAAGCAGATCCGCGCTGCCGCTGTGATATTGTGTCAGCTAAGCAGAATAATCGTTTGAGGTTTTTCCACTTTTGGTGTTTATCTCAGAAGGTTGTCAGTCAGCCAGCCCTCCCTCCCTCCACTGAGCATGGTACAACTCACATCAGGCTGGATCGCGTGGTGGGTCACACTGCTGCAGACAAGGGTTGATTTAAAACTACAATATAACCTTTAAGATAAAAGGTTACATCTTAATAAATAAAATAAAAAAAAGCTGACAAGATCCCGATTCTACCCTGAAGATGCTTATTTTGATTAACACTCAAACCCTCTTTAACAACCTTATGATGTGTATTTGTGTGGGTGAGAGAACATTTGGATACTTGTCTTCTCTCGTAAGTTGTTCATGAATTTACCAAACAGGCCAATATTTGCGTTTCCTCCCTTTTCTCCTGAAATTTAACAGAATACAACTTCTCAGATTTTAATGGTTGACACAAAGACAAAGGTGCATCAGATTATCATGGATTGTGGGCACAGTGAACGGTCAGTAAAGCTGCTGAAAGAAGATCCCAGCAGAGTGATGAGCTCAAAACTAAACTTTATGTACAGACTTAAAGACATGAAGTCTGTCTCTTTTTTTCTTTCTGTGTTTTTAGATTTTTGTGTACCGTTATCTTGGTCTTCTTGAGTCACCTTTACTGCTGGAACTGTGACCCAGAAGCTCTCATAGCAATAGACCGTAGGCCTACTTCTCTCTACAGTCCATTTCTTCTCTGCGGCTATTTCTGGGCTCTGGTGAACCAGTTCTGTGAAACACTTTGTGAGGGTCATTTAATGGTTTATAACATTAAACAGTGAAACAGCATTTCAGTGGGTATCTCATGTTGCAGCAGTTCTAGATGGATGGAAACATGTTTATCCAGTTTAATTATGACATATTTCATCTCTATCTTTGAACTGCTCTGACTGTTGAGTTTTAAAAAATAAACTAAATATTAACAGCTGACAATCAAAGTTGTGTCTGTTTTACGTGTTGCATACAGTTGCAGACGGTTTTGTCTGTCTCTGGTGCTGCATGACGCCATAGTTTTTGGATATTATACTGGACATGCTTGGTTTAAAATGTTGAGTGTGTGTATGCGTGTGTGGGTGTGTGTGTGTGTGTGTGTGTGTGTGTATGCATGTAGCAGAGTGAAGCGGCGGGTATGCTGTGTGCAGTCAGCAGCCCTCAGACAGAGCAGATATCTATCTAATGGTGGAGAGGAGAAGGCAGCTGAGTGCCCTGATTCCAATCTCTAGCATCAGGATCTGGCGACCCCAGAAAAGACGGGCAAAGTGGGACACAGGAAGACAGTGTGGGTAATCTGCTTCATTTGAGGTCGGGCTGTTATGACATGTTGCTTGTAGATTACACTGAGGTGCTTGAAACAAATGGAGCCTCCAGCAACTGTCACTGCAGCCACAAAGGTGTGTTATGGTATACTGACTTTATGACAGGTTTCCTGATTTTGGTGTAAAACTCAGAGGAGACAGAAATGTATGAATCTCATGAAACCTTCAATGAGCTGTTTTTTTAATCTTCCTGTACATAAATTTACCTGTCATCGACTTTTGTAGCCCAAGTGCAGAATATATTTCTGATTAAAATAGTTCCACAGGGGGCGCCAGTTAGGCCTAGCAGCTGGGGTTTTCACTACAGACTTATAAAATCTGTCATAATAAGAAAAGGAAATAACAACCCAAACACAGAAAGTACTAAAGAAGAAAAAAATGAAACCAGCAAGCAAACAATCCAATATGAAAAACCAAATGACTGAGTACAGCCCAAATTTACATCATCAGATGAAACATCAGAACCAACAACACAGAGTGAGACCATGAGGACCAGAGGTAAGAAGAAGTAAGCAGAGGGAAGATATAGAAACTGTTAGAAAGATTAAAACATAAAAATAAAGTCATTAAAATATAAGGTAAGTTCAGTCATTTGAATTTTAACTTTGACCATCTGAAAAGTTAGCTAAACCTCTCATAGTTAATTTTGAATCATGGATCTTGACAGCTCCTGGGTGATAAAACTTGAACTGCTGACAGCACAACAATGGTTCTACATTTCCATTTGATCTACTGACTGTAACCCTATCACTCTTATGTTATCATGATTTTATTTATTCATTTATTTTGGTAACATTTGTAGGTAGCGTATTCATAACAAGCTAATGTTTCCACTTGCTGTTGTTGTGTGATGAGTCCTCATTGAGTCTGCACCTATTTATACTCTCTTCATCATCTCTGCGGAATCCTATTATTTACTGTTACAACGGCTCAATATCCTCATGGGAATCATTAAAGATTCATCCTCCAAACAACTTGGCACACAACGATGGAAACTGTGTCGCTCCAGGAGTACAAATAGAGGTTGAGGGTGTATAGTACAAAGCATGGTGGTATAAGGCTACACTCGAAACTATAGCTAACTGTGGCTGTCAGCAGGTCCAGCCTGGCAGAACAAACCTGAGGCTGGCACTGATCACTGAGGCTCAGGCTTCTTTATTAGCAAAGTAACAAGGCCAGAAAGCAAGAGGGAAAAGAAAATAAATAAATAAATAAATAAATAAATAAATAAATAAATAAATAAATAAATAAATAAATAAATAAATAAATAAATAAATAATATGTGGTTTGAAGGAACTGACAAAACTAAACACATAGTAATAAATAGTGCAGAGCTGAAAAGCTGTTTTCTGTTGTTTCATGTCTTTTATAATAAAATGCCCAACAGTTAATGTAAAGCTTCTTAGATCTCTGGCTGCCTTCACTAGTGCTCAGAAACAAATAAGAGTTTCTCTACAGATGAGCAGAGGCCTGCTAGAAGCAAGAGCTATTCTATGTTTCAGCAAAGGAAGGTGGGAGTTCAGTCCTCAAGTTGCCAGTGAGAGGTCTTTCTCTGCGTTGCTTTCTGGATACTCACAGGTCCTTGTTGTACCTTCCACATATCAGCGTTTTATCCTCTTCTTTGTGTTTACATTTTTCTTTCTGTAGCGGTAGGAGAATCAGTCTAAATATCGCTAGTATAGATATCAAGGTAAGTATTGGTATCGCATCGATCCTGGCATAATGAGAATGATACCTTTGTTGCAGTTTCTCTTCTATTCATCAAGCAACTTGTTCAAATTTCCTCACACAGTTCATGTGAGCGCAGCTTCTCTCCAAGTCTGTCTGCAGAAAGAAAAGCACTGTGTGTGCAAGAAAGTCATTTGACACTATGTTAACACCAGCAGCTCACCCTCAAGAGAACTACGAGCTGCAAAATAATTTAGGATGAACAAGGAGGGAGGACATCCCCAAACTTCAGTTACTGTTTTATATTGTTGTAGTTAGTCAATTAATAATATATTATTCACCAAAAAAAAAAAATCTTTGTCCTGTCTTTTTTTTCCCCCTCAATCGTAATCATAAACAACTAACTAAAGCTAAAATTACAAAATTATTCATTGATCGTGACATTTCAAGTAAGAAGTATTGGTATCAGTATCGACATCAATACTAGCCTTGTATTTACTTTGTACTGGATCGATACCAAAATTCCCAGTATCACCCGCCCCTACTGTCCAGGGTCAGGTGAGGTCTAACCATTCACACCTGGACTTCAGGCTTAGGTTACCTTTATACTTTACAAATGAAACACAGAGTTAGCGGATGCTAACCGTAGCTAACTGACTGATACTCTAACAGATGTTTTCTCAAGCCCACACACACTTGATGAAGTCTGGAGGAATCCCATCACTGCAACCAGTATAAGTGAGGGTTACTGATGAGGCCTGGACTTTATAAATTTATATAACCAGGGTGTGAGGTTCTGACAAGAAGACCCAGACTTTATTCAGCTTATCATAACGCACAACACTTCTCTTTCTTTCCTTCAAATTAAAAGCCCCAGATGACAGACTGTTTCACAAAATACATTTTCAAAGCCCTTTGCTGAGACATTAGATAGTTTACATTAATCAATTCACTACATCATACAAAGTCACATGACAAACATAAACTTCTGTATTAAAGGAACCAGTATTTAAGCTAGTTAGCAGCCTGTTCCAAGCTAGCACACAATCATCAAGGTCCCTCTGAAATCCACTGCACAAATTAAATGTTTATACTCACGACAGGTTTAAACTTCACAGAGAGCAGGGATTTAACAGACACATCAGATATCACACAGAGGAATAGAGATACCTCCACACACATACACAAGTGGAAACAAATTCTTCTTCTGCACTGTGTTCATTTGGTCTGTATTTCTTTCAGCATGTTTCCTGGTAACTTTATTTAAAAAAACAAACGAACAAAAAAACAGGTGGGTTATGGGATGACGACACAGAGGCGCTGCTTCAGCCTTTCTGGAACCAAAATGACATCATGTGCTTCGGGGTGGTCTGTTTAACAAGCTAGCAGATTTAAACTAAGTTGATGATTATTTTTATTAAAACCGAACAAACAGCTGCACTGACTGTGATCAGCTGTAAGAGACACGTGTTCTGCTGAAAGGAACACAAGAGGCTTTTCTTCATGCAGCAGTAGCTAATGACCTTTGGAAAAAAAAGGTAAATGCATTGAATGGATCCAGACCTTCACAGGAGTGGACTTACCCGGTGATGCCAGGCTGAACCTGCATAGCTCCCTAACACCAGACGTAAGTTGAGGATGTTACTGCTGCCTTCATCAGTAGAAGAAGAAGAAGAAAAAGAAAGTGCTTTCATCTTTACATCTCATAGTCTGGAGGACAAGTGAGCCACTATCCAAGAAGAGACAGCTGGCATCGAGGAGTACATCAGGAAGATGGCTCCCAGTGATGACCTGCTAAGTGGATGACTCAGGCAACAGAAGCCCAGTAACAAGGAGGAGCTGGAGGGGCTAACATGGGAAGACAAGCCCCTGCACGGCATGTACCACCGACAAACTGAAGAAGTGGCTGACATCAGGAAGACATACCAATGGCTGGAAAAGGCTGGACTGAAAAACAGCACAGAGGCGCTGATCATGGCTGCACAAGAACAGGCCCTCAACACAAGATCAGTAGAGGCTGGGGTCTACCACACCAGGCGGGACCCCAGAGACAGTTCAGCACATCACAGCAGGGTGTAAGATGCTGGCAGCTAAGGCATACATGGAGCAGCATAACCAGGAAGCTGGCACATTGTACAAGGAACATCTGTGCCAAGTATGGACTGGAGGTCCCAGGGTCAAGATAGCAGACACCTCCTAAGGTGGTGGAGAACAAACAAGCCAAGGTCCTGTGGGACTTCCAGATGACATAGTCCTGGTAGATGAGCATCAGAAGACAGCGGTAGTGATAGATGTAGCAATACTGAGCAATAGCAACATCAGGAAGAAGGAACACGAGAAGCTGGAGAAATACTAAGGGCTGAAGGAAGAGCTACAGAAGATGTGGGGTGTGCGGGCAACAGTGGTGCCAGTTGTAATTGGGACGCTGGGGGCTGTAACACCCAAGCTGGGTGGATGGCTCCAGCAGATACCAGGAACAACATCTGAGATATCCATCCAGAAGTGCGCACTTCCAGGAACAGCTAAGATCCTGCGCATAACTCTCAGGCTCAGAGTTTAAAGGAGACACAGTACCACCCTGGAGGGGGGGGGGGGGGGGTATTTATAAACATATACACACACAAATTCACTTCAGTAATAAATTTTGCTATTTGATATTCTGGTGGAACTGAACCTTTAAACCAGAGGCAGGAATGACTGTCGGCCAACAGAATCAAGTTAGTGACTTTCAGGCATTTCAGGCCAGAGGCACGGCATGCAGTGGTGGAAGAATGGTAAGTGAGGTAAATCTGGCTTCAGTTGTGACTGCTGAAAATCCCTCTTTCTAACTGAACTATGTGCCAAAGCACCCTAATAGCTTCACAGGGGAGGAGAGCAATCCAAAACACATCCACAGAAACCAAAGTGAAACTGCTAGGTGCACAATCACTGCAAGTAAGTTGACTCCATAGAGTCATTCACAGAGAGCCTCTGTACAAAGATATGCAGCACAATACAGCTGTTTTACTTCATGGATGCTGCATATGACATTAAATGGATTTCTTCTCTGTCATGTTTGTATTGATTCAACACAATATGGCATTAAGATATCCCTTTTTAAACAAGGTCAATGATAATCAACCTGCAGCAATAAAAGATGCTCAGAGCAACTGTTCTCTGTGACATAGGTCCATGTTTCTGGGCCCTGAAGCATAATGTGACTGACAGGTTGAAGGACACAGACTGTCACTCAGAAATTTAGGGTGAAAGCCTGAGAAATGAACTGTAATCAAACACAGACAAACACACTCATCAGCCTTCGTCAGTAACTGTTTATTAATGTGCCCTCTTAGCTTTGAAGATGTTGTGCATTTCTTTTTGGACTGATATTTGGCAGGTGTATATTTAGATAGGTCTTGGTGTACATAACTATAAAACAGCTGGCTCATGATGGGACATTAATGCTGGCCTTGTTACCACACCATATTCTGCTGTTGTTCTATGGAAATAAAATTTATTAGGGAGAGTTTTTGACTGACACTTGATCAGGAAAAATTACACTTCCCAGAAAAGCCAATTTTTTACAACGTGAACACACACGCAGTTCTGGAACTGAATTATAAACCTTTATTAAGTTATCTTCAATCCGTGTATTTCATTAGAAGCTTTTCTTCAAAGTGTACCAAAAAGAAATGTATGTTTTATTTATTTGCTTATATATATAGATATAGATATAGATATAGATAGATAGATAGATAGATAGATAGATAGATAGATAGATAGATAGATAGATAGATAGATAGATAGATAGATAGATAGATAGATAGATAGATAGATAGATAGATACTCATGTAAAGTTACCACAACAGGAAAACCAGAGGGACAGCATTAACCTTTAAAATAGACTATGAAAAAAAACAGGAGTACAAAGCTCTTGGATAATAAATTATATTGCAAGCTATAATACCCATTATACAATATTTGCACTAAAAAGCCAAAGACCACAGCCAAGAGGTTAACTTTAGCGATTCCTTCCAGATCTGCATTCATGCAAGGAACAGTTCATGGTGGAGAGAAGGAAGTGAAAACCTCTAAAAGCTGTGGACTTTATGATTCATGGTGTCACGGTGGCACTGTAACTACAGGACGCTTTTACTTCATGGAAAAGAGGTCAAGATATTTTCTTAGTCATCACCAAAGAGCTTTAAACCAGCGGAAAGCATCTTGTGCTTCTGTGCAGCAGAGCACAATGTTGGGACCATAGAAAATGGCAAATGGAACTTCAGCTTATGTGATTCAAACACATAACAGAAGATAATAATCAAAACATTGTGTAGCCTCTGGCTGCTGCAGAAGCCATTCAGTAAATACATACACTTTCTCTCCATTGTTCAGGTGCATTGTCAGAAACAATGGAGCCTGCTTTTTTAGAGGAGGCGGCACAAACAACAAAACTCTGCTTCAGTTTATAAAAAGTGAATCCCTGCACGAAATGTTATTATGTTCTGAAACTCATCATACCATTAAAAACAGCCGACAATGGAAGGTGAAAATGTACTCACTTAAGACCAGAAAAGAAAAACGTCACGACAATTAAAATAATCTAACACCAGGGAGGCCTGAGTGTGTAACTGCTAAGAAAGACAGATACTTTGAGGACGGTGACTTAACCAAACCTAGTTTTTGTTTTTAGGGTTTTTTTTTTTTTTTTTTTTTTTATGATAGATGAGCATCCACAATGACTGCCCTGATTTCATGTGCTCATGTCTTGATCTTTACTTTGTCTGCCCTCACCATTCCTCACAGGTGCAGTACCTTCAGCAAATTCAACCTGAAAACAGTCTGATTGTGAGGACCTTCAGTACAATAAAAAAAACATCTATAATTTGTGCAAATAACTGGCTCTGTTCGTGTGTAACTAAAGATACAAATCTTTTAAGAGGTTAGCTGGTTAGGCTAATGAGTTAGCGATCACATGCTAGTACAACTAATACCTCATTTTTATTCCTTTTCTCATTGAAAAAAAAATGTTTCACAGAGTTCAAAGAAGCTAAGCCACACACAGATATGACCAGATGCGTTTCTGGTCTGACTCCTCTCCGTTGAGTGTTGACTACCTACATCAACTCACACTTTCTGTGTGTTTAATCTGGCATATTGTAGGACTGCCAGACACCTGGAGTCAGAGATTGAAGAGTTCCCACCACTCCAGTGATGGTCCTCTCCTCATTCATGTTGTGCCGCAAAATCTCAAACCTCAGACTCCTGAGGCCTGTACTATGAAGCTGGATTTTCTCTTATTGAGGTAACTTCTGGGTTAACCCTAAATTTTCTGTCCTATGAAGCTGGTTCACTTCTTACCAGGATGAATTACCATGGTAACGTATGCTGAATGGCTAACCTGCTGCGGAGCAGTTTAAGATCTTGATAAGAGATCAACAAGTAGAAAAACACCATCTCCTGACCAAACAGCTTTCTTGTAAAAGACCCTGCCCATTTTTAGAAGATCCTGCCGATGTTGGTGCGCAGAGCGCTCAGGAGAGAGAGAGAGTTTTCAGGGAGAGATGGGATCCTTTTAATGTTCACGTGGTCATCCTGTACAAGAGATTCAGATTTTCATCAAATGGACTGAACTACATTTGTCAACTGATGGATCCATAAATAAATAAATTCAGTTGATTTCATCCAAACATCAGAGACAGAGTGAAGAAATAAAGCCTCACTGACCGCTTTGAAGGATGTTTTTGTACTTGTTCCCCAAGTCTGTTTAGCTCCACTGTTTGCATCTTAAATAATGATGTTAATAATAATGATCACACATGCTGCAGAACTGCAGAAACAGGAATTTATGGAACGCACAATTATGAGCCTCAAAACTCAATGGAAAATATAAACCAAAGTTTGGACACTGATGAAGAGCTCTGCTCCAAACGTCTGTGCTGTAATAAAGTCAAATTGAGTGATCAGAGTGCTGTCTGTTTATATTGTCCTATGAATTAATTTTGGATAATCTCACGAAGATGCTGCAGACTCCACCCCTTTAATGTGAGCATGCTCTGATCAAGGCTGGCAGACCCTGGATTGACTCAGCGAGTTGATATCCAGCTTTGTAGTATCGCTTATCAGGACTGCGGAAGTCAACCCAGAAAACGGAGAGAGATCCTGGATGAGTTAATTGAGCTTCGTAGTACAGGCCTCTGATCTGGCTCTGATTGTTGTTGTTGTTAAACTAAATACGATCTGGTTTCGGCGTTATCTGTTTTATTTAGAAAGTCACTGGACATTTTTAAGGTGTTTTCCCCATACAACTTTCTGTCCTGTTCTATCTGCTTTGTGCAAATTGATGTGTCACTGCTAAGGGGGAAAAATTAGGAGCGGTGCGATTTGGGGGGTTCTGACCATGCAGCAACCTCTGGTCTGAAAATATGAGACAATGCAGAAGTGCTAAAGTCTGCAGTTCCTCGAGTGTCCACCTGAGGCTGGCTCTGGAAGTACCGGAAGTCAAGTACACACCAAGCCAAAAAAAAATGAAGTTTTCACTGCCAAAATAAGAACATTTACAGCCTGGTACAAAGAATGTCTCCCGTCTGAATCGCTAATTTCACTAACGGCACACACTGTACGGGGGGTGATTTCTAACTTGGCAGTTCAGACAATATGAAGATAACCACTTTGTACAATCAGGGGCGTAGCTCAGCTCATGTGACTGCTGGGCGTCCTATGGTTGTTACTGTGGAGACTCAAAGCCCGCCTCATTTCAAATATGGCCACGCCGGCCCTTCTGCTTCCAAAATCTGTTTTAGAAACAGACAGGTGACATCTCGGAGACTACGTCCATTAATTATACAGACTATGGTTCCGACTTGCCAGAGCAGGGACACACCTGGATCTCAACAGAGTAGATCCAGTGTGAGCTGACACATTGGCTTAAAAAGAAACCCATCTGATTTGGTGCTGTGACATAGTGGACCTTGACATCTGGTATATTCCGCCTGTGAAACAGCATTTTGAAGCCTATGGTTACCATGGGCCATAGTGAAAGGCTGACTAAAGAGGCAGGCTTCAAGCCTCTTCTCTAACAGACACAGGGTTGCTGGCCCCTCAATCAGTGTGCTGTGCCTCTAATTGGACAAACTTCTGATCTTGATATCTTCTAAACTGCTGAGTTTGAAAAAAGTATGTAATAATGTTTTCAGTGCTGTAAAGGTTGACTTTTCTGGCTTGGTGTGTGTGTGTGTGTGTGTGTGTGTGTGTGTGTGTGTGTGTGTGTGTGTGTGTGTGTGTGTGTGTGTGTGTGTGTGTGTGTGTGTGTGTGTGTGTGTGTGTGGTTCCTGGTCTTTTTGCAGCCAACCTCAAGTGGAATCTTGAAGAAGTACAGTTTTTAGCACCTCAGCATGTGCTTCATTCTCACAGTTGGAGCTCGCCACGTGTTGAGTGTTTCACAATTTATGCCATTCATGTGAATAATTTGCATTATATTGCAAAATATTTTGGAACTCACATCTACCCAAGTCTTAACTTTGTCTTTATCAATTCTTTACTAGGAAATTATTTAATTCACCTTCTGTAAACACAGCAAGTCAACAGATTTTTTTTCCCCAAGTGATTTTACTGTTCTCTTCCTTATCATATTAAAGGATAACATATTCCACCTTTACTAAGTCTGTCCTCCTAAATGCCAAACATGATCCCTTTAACATTTTCTTTACAAGTTGTAAAAAGACACAAAGGCTGATTTGAAAAGTGTTGTAGTCCCCTGAGTTTAAACAGGTGAGGCTCCTCTGTGTCAGTTTATCTTACTGTACGGTGTAATCAGGTTCATTTAGTGTCTGAATCTTCAAGCTGTTTGTAATGACAGCGTTCCAGAGTATTAACCAAGTTCTCCCATGTTCAGCAGCGCATTTGTGTTTCTGCATGTGTCACAGAGAAAAAGAGCCAGAGATGAAGAGGAAGGGGAAAAAAGAGGGGCTTTAGTCTGAGCGAGGAGGGAAAGAAAAGGGAAAGGGTAAACGAGAAAAGAGGAGATGGAGAGAAAAGAAAGAGAAGTGTAGAAAAGGGTTTTGTAATCTCAGTATAGTGGTGTTGTGCCGTCTCCATGGCGACAGGCACAAAGGCCCGTGGTTGGCCATTGATGGCTAATTGTATTCTTCACAGCTCTTTTGTTAATTGTTGTCTGCCCAGCTCCCACTTCCTGCTGGGCCACGGCACAAAGCCACGAACAGGAGGGATTAGAAATGGCACATCAGCTCGCCCAGTGCACGGCCAAGCTCGCTCTACCTTGTTCCCCCTCTCTCTCTTTTTTTTCATTCTCTCTCCTCCTCTCTTTGTCCCTCTCTTTCTTTCTCTATCTCTACTTGTCCCCATAGAGCCGCGCCTCCTTTTATCTACTCTTCACCATGTGCACTCCCATGACCTCGTCAATTCTTTCTTTCTTTTTCTTTCTTTCTTTCTTTCTTTCTTTCTTTCTTTCTTTCTTTCTTTCTTTCTTTCTTTCTTTCTTTCTTTCTTTCTTTCTTCTTTCTTTCTTTCTTTCTTTCGAGTCCTTGCACCAATTCTGAAGTCCCATCGCCTTGGTTTGTCTTTGTATTGATAGTCAACAATAATCACATATCAAACTGGACCTTGAGTTTACACTACATTAAATAATTTAGCTATAAATAAGATGCTCTTCAACAAACAAATAAAAAACACAGCTTCTTTTTTTAACCTCTGATTTATGACCTTTAACAAATCAGCACTGTGTTTATAATCAGCCTGCCATCAGCGTTTCAGTTTTACATTTCTGTCTAGCAACAGAAAGGCTGATCATACATGACGATAACTCCTGCTTCATCAGGTTCATTGAGACCGTACAGGATCAGAGGAGACAAACAAAGCAGAGAAAAGGATAATGTATGAGCCATTGTGTTTCTTTCTCCCACAATCACCAGAGGAGGAGGTATAAGAAGACATGTAGGGATCCTGCTATATGAGCCCTGGATATTCCTGGAAAATTTCTTCTTTCTAGAAAAACAGGCTCAGCTATGGTGCTGGTGTTGAGCTGTACTGGCAGAAGCATTGTTATAATTGGCTCTCTTCATCATCTGTTACCATCATCTAACTAATCTGGCACACGTCTCACGCCTTCTATTACAACACTGTTCAAACCAAGTGGTAGCTTGCTACTGTGACCTGGCAACAGTTTAAAACAGGTAGCAAGAAAATGATGCTCTCTAGCTGATTCATTCCTTCCTCCTTTCTGATCCTCGGCCTGTGTAAGATGCTTATTTCTGATTGGTCAAAACCCCTTGACAACGGTTATAAACGGTCGCTAACATGAGCAACACCAGAGGCAGGCTGAATCAAGAGTTCAGAGAGTTTAGCCTCTGCTTGTTGACACCAAAAAGTGAGGATAAACTGTTAGCTTCAGTTAGCGTGCTATCTCAGCAGGCCAAACAACATCATCATCCTTTCATACTGGATCCTGTCCAGCAAATCTAGAGAAGGCAGCGGAGCAGGCGAGAGAAACTCTAGGTTACCTGCTGCTACAGAGAAACTTTAACCGTGAGAAAGGGTGACGATAGCATCATCAGCGTTTACACCAGATGAACTGTTTCATGTTTACCGGCTTACTTCACGTGTGCCCTAAGACACAAATTCTGATGAATGAACTTCTGCAGGGTCATTCGTCCCATCATATGTCATCATCTCTATGCTGATTGACTATGATAGTTCTTATGATTAGTTTGAGCTCAATTTTTTCAACTTTTGTGTAGATAAATAAAGTTGTTTAATTTGTGTTTAATTTGCTTAACCCATGTTTTGATTTGCTTTATTAGCATCATCCAGTTTTCACCATGGTGAGCCCAACAGAAACACGTAACTTCACACGTCATTCACTGATTGGATTTTATTTTATTCCTGTCTGTATGAGCGTACCATTATCAGTTGACCTTTGCTTCATTTATTTTTAACCCTTAAAATCCTGACCCATCAAAAATAGTCAGAAAATTCTCATTTTAGGGAGAACTGAGATGTTCGTTAACCTCTTTAACATATCCAATAAATATTGCTATATCATTTTGTTTGTGATATATTTTTGTAACATTTTTGATAAACTGGGCACTTTTTGCAACCTTTATAGTAAAGGTTTTAGTAAATTTTTTTTTTTTTTTTTAAATGAGTAAAAATTTATATTATTCTTGGTGCAACGTCTTGAAAATTCAAAATGATTTTGTGTGGATGATTTCTGTGATTTCTTGAGAGCAGCTATTTTGAAAAGGGCCAAAACACAACTTCGGCTGCCCACAGTGGAACGATAATGCTTAAGGGGGTAGAATACATTTAAAAAATCAAATAAATAAAAAAAGGGGGTTCTTGATGAAAATATTTATTATGTTGATGAGATTGAGGTCTTTGAAACTCATATATCAGATCTTATAAGTTCGGCAATAAATGGTTAAGGTGCTTCAACCACAGGGGTCGGAAAAAAAGAGGAGCTCAAAGAAGACAAATTAATGTTAACTCCACACAACAGGCAGAGAAGAATCTGTCACTGTGGAATGTTAACTGCTGCAAAATCCCTGGGATTATCATTCAAACGCTGCATCAGTCATTTTTCAACCAATGAAATTAAATTCAGTTAATTTTGTTGTTGTTGTCATTGTTGTTGTTGTTGTTGTTGTTGTTGTTTTTGCCAAGGTTTGTGATGCTAACTACCAACCATACACAGTCTCTAACCTGTTCTTCTTTTACACACTTTCAGGGGGTTTTCTGCGGCGGCCGTACCTGCGAAGTGGAAGATGGACTAATTAAGTTCCAGGACCATGGATAAGGGCTGATCACATGAACACTGCAGAGGATTTAAAGCAAACGACAATGCTGAAGTGCTAAACTCTTGTCTGAATACTTAATTTTTCTCACAACACACACTGTTTAGGTGGGATTTTTTTTCTAACTCAGCAGTTTGGAAGATATTAAGATCACAAGTTCACCCAATCAGAGGCACAGCTCAGCTGATTGACAGGTGGTCACCCTATAGCTGTTAGTGAGGAAGCTCAGAGCCCACCCCATTTCCAATTTGGCCCCTGTGGATGATTTGTTTCAAAACTATCGCTGTGTCCCAAATCGCGTACTTTTGTAAGTGCAGTGTGTACACTCTGCACTTACTGGAACAGTGAACTGAATCTTACAGGGTCGTGTTGTCCCAAATCAAACAAATGATCAAACTATGATCTCATTTCACAACCATTCACAGGTGTTATTCTGTTATTCATTGATTACATCCATCAGCCATTGATGATTGGTTCCCACCCCATCCTCTATGTAACCAAGATGGAAACCACTGAGTGTGAGCAGTGTCTACTGTTCCACACTCAACTTTTTGCCCCATTTGAGTGCGCCAGATGAGAAATCAAAGTGCACTGTGAATAGTGAACTCAGAACAGTGAGCAGGAGCAAGAGCAGAAGTATGCAGCTTGGGACACGGCACTAGCTTCAGAAACAGATGACGATTATCTCCATTTATTAGACAGTCATATGTATAAAACCTAACTGATTAAGATTTATTTACTTTATATCAAAATAATTCAGCTAATTAGACAAAATTTGCTGTAATGTTGGTCTTAATGTGGACTTTTCAGCCTCCCTGTTTGCGCCTCATCTGCAGCGTTTTGCCCTTCTTCTCCCCACATCTCTGTGAACTTCTGAACATGAAATGAACGCACGTCTGGCCTCTTAACAGCAACGGAGAGAAGACTGTTCAGTGTGGATGCGTTCGCTCTGTTGTGCTCATCAGTGAGGATTTGATTCATGGCATTGAATCCATTTTCATGAACGTTAGTGCCAGCAATGTAGGCTACACATGTAAAAAAAAAGAAAAATCTTTCACTACCTGGAGGCCCCCCCCATGAGGATGAAATTCATTCATTAGAGATAGGATGTCAAAAACATCCTACCCCCCCCCCCCCCCCCCCCACACACACACACACACATCACATCACACCCTGCTTATTTGCACTGCAGACCGGTTGAAATACTAATGCACAATGTTTCACCGTCGATCACTCGGTGTGTTACTTTGTCAGACTGCCACATTGTTTTCTGCAGTGATGCACCCATAAGTCGTCCAACTGTTGTCCAACTAACTACCCAAAAAAGCCAAATCAAAACACAGGATGATAATAAACAAGACAAAAAATAAACAATACACATTTCTGCTAAACTAAATTCATTTAAATAGCTTCAGATTGAAACAGACAGAATTTTTTGTTTGTTTTTTTGTTTTTCCATGAAACTATCAAAAACTGGCAGAGTATGCTGAACTTCAATAATGACTTTAATTTAATGTGACTTCTCAGCGAGTCCAACATTCCATCATTGATACAACCCACATGTTTTAATTCTTTTTAAATGAGACATATTGTTCTTATTGATTGTGATGGGAAATCAAAGCCCTGAGGCCTGTGCAAGTGAATTCAAAATACATGCTGTATTACTGCAACCTGCATAATGAGAACAATGAAAGCCAATCATGTCTGGCGATCACAAGACAGTGGTTATCTGCTCGCCAAGTGATGCCAGGGCCTGCTGATGTGGACATGGTGCTTTCACATGAACAGGCGGTGCTCTTGGCACATGGCCATCAGCTAACACGATGATGAAATCACAGCAGAGGGATATTTCATGCAAACTATTCTGTCCTAGAAGTGCTGACACACAATCATGGCTTAACATGATACAGCTGCAGGTGCCAGAGGAGGGATGTGGTCTTATTCTCCCAGCTGCAGTCCAGGTGATGGAAAATACAAAATTACAATACAAGTTAGTCAGTGCAGGGGTGTACATGCTTTTCTCTGGGAGGACCAGCAGCTCTTCTGATGTGTTTATTAACCATTAAAGTATGTGTGAACTCTTTCATTTAGTGATTTCTGTTAAAAATCAGTCTCCAAGTGTCTCAAACCTCCTCGTTCCATCATCACAGACTGATGAAATCAAAGCTCACCTGTCCCTCAGGTGTCTCATCTGTCCCTCAGGTGTCTCGTCTGTCCCTCAGGTGTCTCTTCATACCAGATGATCAGTGGTCAGTTTTCTGCAGTGTTACCTGCTGCGTAAACATCAGCAAACTCTGCTTCTGACTGAGAGAAATGTTCTCCATTAGGGGGCGATATGGGAAAAAATTGTCGGGATGTTTTTTTATATGACATTCTCAGCATCTGGATTTGACCAGGATTGTTTTTATAATAATGTTTATAAAAGTATTTTGACACTAATATTTCTTATCCTTCATTCTCAACATGGTTTTCTGCACCAGTGTGTCTTTTCTGCCCCATTTCCTCACTGTAATCTAGTCTGGTGCTCACATTTTCACATCATGATAAAATCATTTAAAGACGTCAGAGTTGTTGAGTTCTGCTGTATGTACAGGGCTTTAGCTTTATACAAGCAGCCTATACTCAGTCCAGATGTAGTTTAGTGAGGTGTTGTGAGATAGACTTTGGGTTTGTTTGTGAACTTGTCATAAAATGTAAGTGTTCACATAGTTTGGAACCTGATTTATCTCAGTGGCATAATCAATGCACCGTAAGATGAAAGCTGGGGGCCCTCAGACCATGACTGGCCCCCTGGCTTGTTTCAGACATGCCTGAGTTAGTGTTTGGTTCATATCTGGTTTAAGGTGGCTCCTCCCCCTTTTAGACCTGGTGAACTTCTGCTGTCATGACTGGATATGCAGCATTTTCAGCATTGTTCTTATGTGTGTGTGTGTGTGTGTGTGTGTGTGTGTGTGTGTGTGTGTTTATGTGTTTGTGTGTTTGTGTAACTGTGAGTGAGTGAGAGTTTTGCCTCGTTAACATGGTGATTGCATGTTTGCTGTTTATGACTGTTCTGATATTTTACATCTGGTTTTTTTTTTTTTTTCATTTTCAACTCATTTCCATTTGTTCTCACATCGTCTGTTTCGGGTGTTTGCATGTCTTTCCTCATTCCATCATTTTTTTTTTTTTTTAGTTTGCTCTCTGTTTATCAAAATATAAATAACTCAGGCTGTTCATTGCAGTATATTTGCACTTGTGCAACAGTCCATGTCCTAAAAGTGGTGGACGTAAACCAGTAAAATGGTTTGTTAATGATTCAACAAACAGTCAACTTCAGCTTGACAAATAAAGCTATAATGCTGATGTTATGACATGACTGGTTGTTAAAGCTAATTGTTAGTTGACATATTCTCAGTAAATACTACAGAAATAAAAGCACAATGCAGGAGATCACAAGGTGAGACCCCCTATGAAGCTATATTTATCATCGCTGAAGTTAAAAGCAGAAAACAATGTTTTACTTACTTTCACAACTTTTCTGTGTCCTGGGATAACCGTCCATAAGAAAAACTGACCTCTTTTTAACCTCAGTTGTAGCTGTATTTCCATTTTGTTGTGGCTTTTGCAAGTCATCTGACACTTACAAGCCACCGTACCTGAGCCCAGAGAACTAAGGGTTAAACCTGGAGTGACCCTAACTCTTTGATAGGGGAGACCAGGGACAGTTCTCCAATCAGAAAAAAAGCTAGAATGATGTCACTCACACTGCATATGCTCATTTGGATGCCTCCACATTTGCAGGGAAAAGGAGGAAAGATTTGGGAGCTCCTCTGTGATTTATTGAAGTAAAAAAATGTTTTTGAGGTCTGAAAGTTTTTTTTTTTTTTCTTAAGCTTTGTTTCATTTTTCATCATTTTCATTGATTCAGCTCAAACGTATATGGTTTGAATGAGTGATATGTTAATTTTTAGCTAATATTGGTTAGCATGTGTCATGTCACATCGTTTGGTTAGCACATGTGGTTTTATTATGACTGACATACAATGTATTAATATAAAAACAGACCACTCAACAGTGTTTTTAACAGCGTGGTGTCTTCCTGTGTCATTAAAGCGGACTGTATTTTATGTCAGTCTGAATCTCAAACATCTCCACATAATTTATTTATATATTCATTTTTGAACAAAACTGATAAATAACAATGAAATGTTATTAACACTGGAATATATTGCATTATAACACTTATATATAGTGTACTGGTAACATGTTGCAGCCATCTCACAAAACAGTGTTGCAGCTGTCCCTAGGTCGGGGGTCAGCTGCAGTATCTGACTTCATACATTCAAAATGTAAATTGTGATGAATGTACCTTCTCTCATCACCTTTAAATGATTCTCACTATTAACAGATGTAACTTTATTGTATGAAAATTGTATTGGTCTGATTCAAACTGTGTCTGAGTGGCAGGGTCAAATGAAAAAAGTGTTGCAGCTGTCCCCGGTCTCCCCTATCTAGTGCAGGCTTCTGATCCAAATAAAAGGTTCTCTACCTCTGCATGTGACCAAATACACACATAGTATGACCTGCAGTGCAAAGAAGGAAAGAAAGCCTCCCTGTCTCTGTCGTTCTTATATTTTTTAAGAAATCATCTCACAAGGATGACTTCATGTTGACACCTGACTGTCCTCTGTGCTTACCCGTGGTTTTCCCAGAGGCAGAAGAGAAAAGAACATTTTCAGTATTTCAAGTCATTTGATGAATTATACAAAATAAAAAAACTTTAAAATAGTTTATTAATTGCTCTAACCTTTTATGAAGTCACAGTACAGGTCTGAAATAAAAGAAATCCACATTGATCAGTCGGTATCAACTGATGTTCTGATCGATTCGTGTTAACGTGAGGGAGAGCAGCCGGTGACAGTTAATCATTTTCTGTGTTCTGGCTCTTCTCATTCCGCGCCTCCTCCACCAGCACCTGAAATCAGTCCTCTCCCTTTAAGGGGGAGGTGAGCGCCAGGGCGCAGCGCAGCGGACGGTGAGTGTTTGGGAACCAGCGGCAGACAGAAAGTCACCGGGAGTCAGTGAGAGAGAGTGAGAGCAAGAGGCTGCGCGCGTTGACTCCAAAACATTTACACACCGCACCAGCATTCCGCTCTCTCCGTCATCTTGATCTACAGCCACATCTAGCACTTCCACCTCTGCGCGGCCGTGTCCCTCCACTCCAGGACAGGAGCAAGAGAGACGTCCGCACACGGACCGGGGAAGCCTCGGTTCCAAACCAACGCGCGCTGAACGCGGTGAGGAATTAAAGCGGGAGAGAAAGAGGAGGAGGACGGAAGTTTTTTCTTTGCTTTCCTCGTGGGGAGCTCGGGGCGCACGGGGACTGGTGAGTGACGGCTTGATTTTTAAAAGCACTAAATGGAAATGGAAAAACTGTGTGTAAAAACTCATCTTTGAAACGTCAGGAGGTCCCGTGGGAAGTGTCGTGTTTGAGTAGCGCAGTGTTTGCTCTGAAACTTTCAAACGTCTCCTGAGTTTCAGGTGTAGACGTGCGATGTGTTTGGTATGTGGTTTAAAGCGGCGTTTTGATAAAAATTTCACTTCTCAAGATTTCACAAAAACTTTACAATTCCTTTCTTTCATCTCAGTCCAAACCACTAGACCCGTTTTTTTCTTCTGTGAAAACTCCATCAACTCTTCCTCACCCTCACTCTGCTCTGACATCTTTATTTTCTCCTCTGAATGTGCTGGGAATGAGAGCCTGACATCGCTGCACCGCTCTGACAGGGAGCACATTATCCACTGATAGAGGAGGATGAGGATGAGGATGAGGATGAGGATGATGTCACTTCAGTTGGCAGATGCAAATGAGTGGATATCAGCAGGTTCACCAAAAATAGGCTCAGGCGTCAACGTTTCTCCCAAAGACTTCATCACCTCTTTTTTTTCCTCCCCTTCCTTTCCCTTCAGCTGACTCACTGAAGTTTCAGAGTGCGGACGGATAATTCACTCCTGAAATAACTCACTCTGTAAAGTTTCAGAATGGTTGAAAGTGGTGCAAGTTTTCACATTTAAAATCAAGCACAGAGGTGTGAATGGTTTTCTGAAAGGTTAAAGAAGAGGTGGTGAGTTTAAGAGGAGCAGAACAGGAGCAATGTAGGTCAAAGGGAGCCTGAAAGAGTCCAACAAGGGTCAGAAATAAGTGTGTGTGGTCTAATGTGGATCATTGGAGACCATTATTGTAGACACATAACAGGTCTGGGACCAGTTCAGATGTGACGTCTTGGTCTCAGTGCAGTATTCAAAGTATGTGAAGCAGTGGGGGCCAGACTGAACTGTCCAGCTGTGGACTGTGTAAGTGTGTCTTTGTGCATGCGTGTGTGTGTGTGTGTGTGTTTGTGCTTGTCTTTACAGTGACTGGCTGCATACAAAGCTGTCTGTCAGCAGGGAGTCCCTGACCTTTCTTCCTGTCAATCTTCCTCCTTTCCCCGTTCGTTCTCCGCTCTCTTCTCCACACCCCTACTGCTCCCACCGCTCCTCTCTGTCATTCTTTTCCTTCTCCTCGTTTAATTCGCGCTCCTTGTGAAAGTAATCTCCGTATCCTGCAACTTGCATGCACACACTCCCATCATGCTCTTTGATGTGCACGGTGCAGATGTAAAGTAAAGAGCCTGTCTGTCATCAGCACAGTGGAGTTTGTGTTGTACATGTCTGCGCTCACACACACACACTCACACACACACAGACACACAGACACGGGATAATCTCTAGGAGTGGCTTGGCATTTCACCCTTCACCTCTCACCCCCTCCCCTCACAGGTGAGTGAGTTCACTGTAGATGAAAGGTGACCCAGTGCTCACTCCATCTTTCTCTCTCTGTTTGCACATCCCAGCTGTACATTATGCTGACTTCTGATTGGCTAACAGGTGTCTCGTATAATCAGACATGAGGACACATCCAATCAAATCCATGCTCCAAAAGCCTTTACTCTTCATCTTACTTCACCCGTTCACTCAGATACAAACCAGTCGCCTGTGAACTCAAAGAACAGTGCAAGATGGATTCCTAGAAACACACTCACACACACACACACACACAGACACACACACACACACACACGCTGATCTTCTTCACTTCTTACTGCAGTTTTGAAGGTTTTCCCCCAAACCTTCAAGGACTCCTCTAACCATCTGGATAACACAATATTCCATCTGTTGCATCATAAAAATGTTTTCAACCAGTTTCACACGAGGATTTTTTTTTTTTTCTCACCGTCCAAACATGGACGGTAGCCAGAGTTTTATTTCTCCTCCCTCAGATTCTGATGAACTTAAAACAAAGCAAAACAAAAAAAAAAACCCAGATGGTTCACGATGTCTTTGAGGATTGAAGAAGATTGAGGAAAGAGAGTTTAATGACCTTCAGGCTTTTTTTTTTTAATTTATTATTTTAATTAAAAAAAAGCAGCAATTCAATACTGTGGCTTGAAATTAATCCTCAAGGTGGAAAACTTTTAGTGTCGCAAAATTTCATTGAATGTTGAAGACGTTTATCAGCTATGACTGATTTTTTTCTATAGAGAGCTTCAAAAAGGTTTTTTAAAAATATACTTTTTTATTTGTGTGTGTGTCCAATTCAATTAGATCAAATCTGGCAACAATTTTCTGTTCTTAAAGGCACGGTGTGCAAAGTGTGGTTTAGCAGTCAGACTCTAGTTTGAGTCGCTCTTTAACTCGACCTTCGTGCTCTTAAATGGATCCATGATGCATGTGTTCCTCTGCTCATTACGTTCCTGCCTTCATCAGCTTTTATCAGTACAGATTTTTCCCCCTCCAGCTCTCTTCTCCTCCGTCTTTGTTTTCCAGCTCCCTGAATTTAAACGTGAGTGTGACTAGTTTGTCCGGTGAGTGCTTCAGCAGAAGCGTAGTGGTGTAAGATGACGGCCTCTGTGGAGGGGCCCTGCTCCTGATTTAGATATTAAAGACTTAAAGTTACTTATTAAGTACCAAAAAACTCACACTCTACCTTTAACTGAGATTTTATTTGACTGAATCTCTGGTCATGTTAGTTTTGGCCCTTAAAAGTCCAGGTTCATTCACTCTTTGATGGTAAACGTGTCACACACTGTAGCTTTAAACACTTAAACCGACCCTGAATTTATACACTCTGAAAAACTTCTTCACACCTTTAGCAGAGTTAGATTGATGGATTAAATCTGTGTTTATCCAAACAGTTTGAATCATTTTAATGTCCCGGGCAGCATTTACTCCTTAACTCCTCTGTTCTTTTTTCTTACGTGAACCCTGTGCTGTGAATTATTTTAACACATTTTCAAACTCGTGTTGTTTTTCATATAACTCTCTGATTGGTTTGTCTGTGAGTGCTTCAGTGAGAATGTGTGTGCGCACAGATGCCTGCGTATGTCTGTGTGTGTGTCTGTGTGTGTGTGTGTGTGTGTACAATGTCCTATACATCGGATGTCTCCATAAGGGCAGCAGAGCAGACAAAGGTTTCCCCCTCTCTCCTCCTGACCCCCCATATCCTCTGGACATTGTTTTCCTCTGAAGCAGGAGTCCACAGGGAAACACCACAATGGAGAAGAGTGGTGTGTGTCTGTATGTCTGTGTCCGTGTGTGTGTGTACCCACCTTCGGCGCGTTGTGAGGCCAAGCCAATCACAGGGAACAATGCAGTGTTCAGGGAAGCCTTATGATCTCTTTAAATGAGCCCCCTCGGTCTGCTTTGTCTGGTTTGGAGGAATTACAAGAACTGTGAGATTCAAAACAGTCCGCTGGGCGACGGACTGAGTGATCAATACGCTGACAGACGAGGGTTTAATCCACGCAGCTGTGATCCAAACTTCAGAGCGGTCAGCATCAGCTCTCTTATTGTCACATTAGAGCTCATTTTAAGAAGCTTTTAATGAACCTGGACTGAAGCCTGATTGGTTATTAAAAAGCAGCTGTTATTAATCGAATCACATGACAGGGTTTTCACACAGTTTTCTGTCGGCGATGAAGTCTTTGGTTTTTGTTTTTAATCATCATCCTGGATGTGAGGAGTATTTTACTGTGTGAGCTTCACATTTTAACCCCGTTAACCCTGACCCTTCAAAAAACAGACAGAAAATTCACAGTTTTTGCAACTGAGATGTTTACAAACCCTTTAACAAAATTCATCCACAATTAATATTGCTATATTTTTAGTTTGATATTTTTTTTATCATATTGTATAAATTGGGCTGTTCTGCTATCTTTTTGAGTAAGTTTTTTTTTTCATAAAATTTTAAAAACTGAGTAACAGTTTAGACGTTATTCTTGCAGCACTTCTTGAAAATTAGAAATGATTTTCCTGCAAAAAAAAAAAAAAGTGTGCGGATGATTTCCTGAGAGCAGCTATTTTGGAAAGAGACAAAAAAAAAACAACCTCAGCTGCCTGTAGTGGAATTATAATCCTCAAGGAGATGGAATAGAATTTTCAGTTTTATTTTTTAACAGGTTTTTAAGGAAACTTTTTATCATTTTGATGAAATAGAGGTCTTTGGAACTCACGTATCAAATATGATATTAATGGTCTCTGAAAATGTGAAAAACTCTGAGGACTTTTTTTGACAGAGGGGAAAAAAAGTGGGTACATCCTCATGATTTATCATTTATAAGCCTGAATGTGATGGACAGTGTTTTGCAGCTGAAGATAAGATCATTTGGATTTTCCTGGTCTTGATCTGGAGCTTTATTCCCCTGCCTTCTTGAAGGTTATTATATCAGACAGCTGTGAGAGGAGGGGAGCAAGCATCTGAGGCTCAAACTGTCCTGTGACCAGGACCACCAGGCCAACCGGCACCCAGCAGCGTGACCCGTCTAATTAAATTTGATTTAATCCCAAAGCAAAGAGAAGAGAGGGAGGAGGAAGTCTCAGGTGAACTTTGAGTGGTGAACTCGGTATGAAATGTGGACGGTCTTTAGAAAAGCCTGTAAGTAGAGTTTCATGAAGGGCTGTGTGAGTCCTGGACCTGACTTTATCACCTCCTCCTTTATCTGACTTCAGCTTTTCATCATCATCATTAAATGTGTTATTTTTTCCTTGCTGTAGTTTGTTTTTTATATTTACTGGATCAGCAGCTCACAGGACTCCACACGGTGAAGTCAAACTGTCAGCAGCACAAAAGCCGTCACCTCTTTGATCGTTAGATGATTGAACTCAAATCCTTTCTGACTGATGAAGGATGAATAGCTGGCTGCAGATTCATTGATAAACCTTTGACTGAGTTAATTCAGACATCTGATCGCTCAGACGTGGTCAGCTGAAGCTGCTGCACAGCGAGGGGCTTTGTTGGAGCTCATCAGAAGACTTGTTGGCACGTATCTGTGTGGACTCACGTCAGTTGTAGTGTTGTTCAGTTTTTTTTTAAACTCCTCTCCAGCTTCTCAAACTTCAGGAGCAGATTTTTTAAACTGTCTTAATTACAGCAACACAAACACATATTTCTTTACTATCCTCTATTGTTCTCTCCTTTCCTCTCCAAGTGCCTTCGTCTGCTCTTGGAAACTTTGTCTCCTCTGATACTTTGCTGACAAATGATTCAGAAATCCCTGAAAACGGCCCGCTGCGTTTGAAGCCGTGACGCTGTCGGCCTACTGCTTCAGTTTCTTTTCATGGTGTTAACAATAAATACTTTTTCTGCTTTATTTGTGAAGTATTTTCTCTCTTATATTCTGTTGCTTGTGAGGGAGCACAAAGAGAGATTATTCAGGTTAATTCTTCACATCCTTGATAAGAGCGCAATGCCACCGTCAATGTCTGTGCCGCACAATGTCCTCTTTTGCATTATGTAACAGCGTGTTCTCCTTGTGTGGAGCCTTTCTGAGCCGTGAAAAAACACTCCTCTGAACATCCCTTCAACAAAGAAAAAGTTTACTTACATTTAGTGCAAGTAAAAAAAAAAAACAGAGAGGTATCAGGAAGCATCTGGGCTTTGAATTTCTTTCTATCTTTGTACTGAGGTGAGAAAGAGCTGTACTCATGATGTCAGGGATGTCAAAGATGTTACAGGACGCTCCGGTTTTTATTCTGATTGTGAAGAAACACAAGAGTGGAAAGTTCTTTGATTCATCCGAACACCTCCTCCCATCATTCCTCTCTCTTTTAGAGATGCTTTCCACCTGTTGCCCCAGTAAAGGGGAAAAAAAACAACACTGGAAACACACACACACACACACACACACACACACACACACACACACACACACACACACACACACACACACACACACACACACGTCTTCACACACCCACACACAGATGTACTCACAGCAGCTCACGCTGGGGGAGGGTTATAAATTACAAGTCCTGAACAAGTGATGGGCTACTCTTAGAGACACCTAGAGAGAAATTAGCTGCTCACACACACTCTCTCTCTCTCGATGACACACACACACACAGATCTGTGAGAAGCTCCACACATCCTCAAGGTAAGATTCCTCCTTCCCTCGCAGCAGACAGTTTAACAAACTTCAGCAGTGTGAGAGAGCTTCATTTGCTTTTGTGCTCACAGGGTTGAACATCTCAGAGGCTTTTTGTGTTTTTGTTGTCTGTCTTTGTGTGTGTGTGTGTGAGAATGCTGTGTGTATTGACAGGTTTGTGTTCTTAAGGACTGATGATTAAGAAAAGGCGTTTTAAGTCACCGTGAAGAGGATCTCGCTCCGTCCTGCTCAGAGTGCGTGTGCAGCTGTGCCAGCTGTGCTTTGTGTGCGCTCTCACTGATCCATGAACGCTGTCATAAGCTCATAATAAGGCGGGAGTCAAGCCTGCGCTTTCAGCCGGGGCAGGCTGTTTATCAACTGTTGTAAATCAGTTTGGACCAAGAAAGAGCGGAAGCATCCTTGAACGCTGCCCTGTGTTTCTCATGCTACTTCTGAACACTTTTTAATCCTTCAGAAAAAAAGTTTGGTGAACTTTCTGTGTGTGTGTGTGTGTGTGTGTGTGTGTGTGTGTGTTTGCACGCCTGTGTTAAATGCTCGGGCGTGCAATCAGCACGCCATGTCAGAATGCAAGCTCCTACAAGACCAAGGTGTGTTTCATTAAATATAAGCTGGAGGCTTTTGTTTGGAAGTATGTGCCTTTTTTATTCAGATGTTTGTCAGAGCAGCATAACTTCAGGTTCCTTTTGTCTCATTGTTCTCTTTGTGCTCGTCATATAACGGCCCTGTATTGTTCAGCAGTCAAGACATGAATGAGCAGGTTTATGTGTGACTGTGAACACTGTCAAATCTGCCTCTTAACCCTCACTTCTCTGAGAGGATTTGCCAACGCCTACATCAGGATTTGAGCTTCTTTTGTTGTATTTCTAACCTTTTCTAAATACTTCCGATCTGGAAAACCTATAACGAAAACAGCTGTGTAATGAAAATAACTAAAAACTAAGAAAAAAAAAATCTGTATTTTTATGTAAAACAAGAAATTTAGCATTTTTTTTCCAATAGTTGCTACATAAACATATTTCAGAAGTTATTTAAACTTCTCAAGGGATTTCATAGTTACGTTTTTGTTTTTTTTTTTAAAGGTAAAATGTAAAATTTTCTCAGATTATCTTTTTTTAGACTTCTTATCCTGAGAAGTTTATCAACCTGTAGATTATACAAGTTCTTTATAAGTTACTTTTTAAGCTACTTTACCCCAAAGAGGTTCATGAGGTCAATGTGAAATCAGTCTGTGATGCTTGCAAAGATTCACCGTTCTTTAAACCGGGCACGAGGTCAATTTATAAACAGACCCCAGCTTTCATCTTACGATGTTTTAATTATGGCACTGAAATAAATGGCACCATAAACTATGAGTAGATTTACATTTTCTGTCAACCAAAGTTTATCTAGTAACCAGCGGCGTAGCCAGAAATTAACCTGCGGCAGGACCTGAATACATGTGGACGGGCCTCACAGTTAATTTCATAAATATCTCAATAGCATAAAGTGTTACAGTAGGACTAAAGATTCCCCTCCACATGTCCTCACGCATGACCGTCCACACATGGAGGCAACAGGCTGACCAAATTTTATTAATGTAGCGTCTGCAAAAGAGACTCTGATCTAATCCAGGTTTGATGATAACAGTTTACTCAACCACTCAGCACCAGTTACTGTCAGCCATAACCACACCGAAAATAACACCGTAATGTACCACAACATAAGACAGATGGCTGCTGAACCAATCATCCAGGGTGATACATTCACTGAACCTTGTAAATTTGGAAAACACAATGACAGTAACACAAACAACCCACCTAGTCCGTTCCAATAATAACAAATGAATTATTATTATTATTATTATTATTATTATTATTATTATTATTATTATTATTATTATTAGCAGTTTGATTGGCTGGGCTTGGTCCCAGCCAGGCCTGCTCGTAGGTACATGGCTGCTAGTAACGTCTCACTGAACTCCATCTGGGCTGTGCATAGTCTACTTGAATGAAGCTAAAGCTCTGTACATTCTACAGAAATTCAACAACTCTGACAGCTGACGTCTTTAAGTGAACAGATTTATCAGGATGAGAAAATTTAAGAGTAAAAAAAAAACACATCAGAGGAAACAAGACCAGATTAAAGTTAGGAAATGGAGCAGAAAAGACAAAAATGGTGCTTAAAAATGTCAATCATGGAAAAACAATCCTGATCAAATCCAGATCCTGATCAAGTCCTGATCCTGATCCTGCCATAAAAACCTGCTGACATACTTGTCCCAGATCGCCCCCTAATGGAGAACATGTTCCTTGGTCAGAAGCAGAGTTTGCTGATGTTTACGCAGCAGGTAACAGAAAACTGACCACTGATCATCTGGTATGAAGAGATACCTGAGGGACAGGTGAGACACCTGAGGGACATGAGAAACCTGAGGGTTTGAGACACTTAGAGACTTCTGATTTAAACAGAAATCACTGAAAAAGTTCACAAATAAAACATTTATGTTACTTTCACAGTTAATGCTGGACTTCTGTCTCTTTCACAAAATCAAATGTGGCCCCTCTTTGAGACACGTTTGGAAACCCCTGCTTTAAAATTTATGTCAAGTAATACAGCAAAAAATGTAACACATGCCTGTTTTTAACTGCATGGTTTAAAAAAGGAATTAAAAATGTGGTTCAGTCTCAGTTTCTCAGATATGCAGTGGTGTGTGGATGCCTCTGACTGAAGCTCATCCTGATCCTCTCCCCTCAGAGTGTGAAGGTGAAGAGGACTGTGATAGTGCTTTGAGAGGTCAGGGGATTAGAAAAGAGCTGCTTATGTTTGAGTCAGTTCATCATTTCCTGAAAAGATCTTGTGAGAGAGTTACTCCAAAAATGAAATATAGAGATGGATGCAAAACCTGTGAATGAACAGGATCATGAAGGAGAATGACTGTGACGGAAAGACGAACCGTCTTTGTCATGTTACTCTTGAACAATGACAGAAAGGCCTGTTGACACTCTGCTTTTGAACATGTTTCGGCTGCGTTCCCTTTGCAGCCATGGCCCACAGGTTTTTATTTGCATCACAGAGGCAGACACAAACAGATTACAGAAAATAACAGATAAAAGTCAAAGTTTGATGCCATCTTTAGCCATCAGTTTTGTTTATTTCTGCTGGGATCGTGAGAATTCACAAACTCTCTTTTGATAAATGAGCTCGGTGCGTTCATAAAAAGGCACGAGTTTCCTGCTTGATTTACATGACTTTCCTCTGAATCCAGACAACGCTGCGCTGTTGTTATAAGAAACTCAAAACCCCCATTCTTTACCTGTGTGTTGTACAGGTGTGTGTTTATGAATACCTGTGGAGTCATTTGCAAATGACTAAAGAGCATTTGTTTGCTGACAGCAGTCCAGTGGCAGGATTTGCATCCCTTTAAAATCAGTGAAATCGAAAGCAACAGTCGGACATTATGTGTCTGCTTTGTACGAGGTGCTTGTTTGAATCCGTAGCGGATGGACGACTTTTCAAACATGTCTCCTCTTTGTGCAGTTTTTCAGTTTTCATTTTACTGTTAATTGGTCCTTCAGAAAGTTGGATATGTTTCTGGATCCACGTCGAAGTCCTGTGCCATGAGGCCGTGTGATACTTTCTCTCCTGTTGTGAAACTTTAAAACAGGAATGAGGACCAGTTATCTACACCAGGGAAATAAACAAAAAGTTGTGCTGAATGTTGGATTCTGTGTTTGAATTAAATAAAATGTACATTTCATGATGCCATCCTGCTCCGTGTTACCAACATAGACTATATAGAATGGTCAGCATGGCTCCTTCTTTTACCATTGTGCAGTTTTGAAACCAAAAAACTCTGTCACAGGAGCCACCATTGTGCAGCCAGAGTCTGTGCAATAGAGACTATAAGGGACTCTGAGCTGGTTGATAAAAGAAATATACATTTTTTTTCTGTCTTATCTCTTTTTAATCTCCTTCCTGATGTATTTCACTCCTCCTGAAAAAACTACACAAGAACAGCAGCAATCATCATTAAACGGGGTGTTAAACCCTGTTTTTAACCTCTAATAACTTATGAACAAGAAACTTCACAGTAAAAACAAGGGGACCTGAACACAGTGCAGCCCAATAATATCGAAATATCACCACCAAGGATGAGAGAAACATTTCTACAATGTGTATTAATTTTTTAAAGTTTGATCACATCCCATCAGAAATGATCAGAGAAACAGAGTTTTTGACCTATCCTGCAGCCAGCCACCAGGGGGAGCAGTTTTGACCTATACCGCAGTTTTTGTGGTGACCTTAGTTCGAGCTGAGCGAGATGACGTCCATGTTTTTTGTTTTACAGTCTATGGGTACCAACCAGAATTTATTTTAAGCACACTGTCGGTATTTCTCTGCAGTCAGATAAGTTTTTATTCCTGGTCATACACCTCTTTGCTGTCAACAGCAGTTTAACACAAGTAAAATCACAATCACTAAGCTGTCACTTAAGTGTGTTTAAGGACTTTATTGGGCTCTCAAAGACTGAACGTTCTCTCCAAAAAAATGTCCTTATTCATTTGTTATAAGAAAAGGCACTTAAATATTAGATGCAGCGTGCTTTACATCATTATAAATTTCACAAATCCTGATAACCTTTTTACCTTCTGCTTAAAGAAAATCTCTCCATTCACTTCTGATGTTACAGTAAAATGTTTTTGGTGGCTGTTTTAATCTATTGCCAGGACAGCTGAAGTCAGACAGGAAATGTGGGGACTATAGCTTCTAAAATCCTTGTGTGTGGTCCACAGAAACAAAGAGAAAGTGTTCTCAGTCACCTTGAGACTCTCTTTTCAAATGTTAATAATCAGGTTATAAATCTATGGGTAATGTTGGCCTCAGACCTGAAGTTTAACAGTCATATTAAATCAGTCGTAATGTCTAAAACTGACGGAGACAGATTAATCCATGCACTTGTCTACAACTCTACAGTTTCATCTAGCAGAGACTTTTGTCCAAGGTGTTTTACAAGGCTTCAAGTTTGTATGGCTGCTCCCCCCCCCGCCCTTATTTTTTTCCTTAAATATTCCATCTTGAATAATGTAGCCAGGTATCTACGGGTATTTCTTTAAGTTCCTGTGGGGAACATTCTGTTCATGTCAGTATGGACATACATGCACCTGACAAATCATGCCAGTGAGGTGATGACTTCATTTAGTGGCTTCTTGGCCAGCAGCTTCTTCACGGACTGAAGAGTTGGTAACACTCACAGTCAAACAGCCCACACTTCTGTTCAACTCAGAGAAAACTCATTTGTGGCTGTACTCCTCACCTGAGCAGAGTGAGCTCAGGTAGCGCAGTGTCCATGATGCCTGAAGAGCAGGAGGGACTGACTGACTGCGCTCGATTACTCTTCTTCACAGTCAGAGATGATGTAATGGTTGTGTCAGGCTGAGCTTAAATTGTTAAACTAAATCTGAATTGTACAAATTTACAAATCATGCTCACACTGTGGTGATGACATGACTCTTAACCAAGCGGCAACCTCCGGTCTGAAAATATGAGACAATGCTGAAGTGCTAAAGTCTGCTGTTCCTTCAGTGTCCGCTTGAGGCTGGCTCCGGAAGTACCGGAAGTCACAAACACACCAAGCCAAAAAAAGCAGTTTTCACGGCCAAAATAAGCACATTTACAGCCTGGTACAAAGAATGTCTCCCGTCTGAATCGCTGAATTTGGTAACGGCACGCACTGTACGGGGGTGAATTTTTTCCCACAATATTAAGATCATCAGTTCATCCAATCAGAGGAACAGCTCAGATAACATGACTGTGGAGCGTCCTATGGCTGTTACTGTGGAGACTCACAGCCTGCCTCATTTCCAATATGGCCGCACCGGCAGTTTTGCTAATGGTTAGCCTGTAGGCTAATGTATATCTTTAGGGAATTGTTGTGTCCTGCTCATCTTCCAATCAGAGCTAACGTAACCTCACTCTTCATTTTATTGACAGACTCTCAAGTTTGATCAGATCACTGCAGAATAACTGCTGCATGTGGGTTGGAATGAACATTATCACAAACAGATTAACCAATGTTTTAGCCTTTAGCTCATGTTTTAGCCTTTAGCCTGTGCTCTATCTCTCTCCTGTTTATCTTTCTTCTTCTCTTCTGTCCTTTTTCTGTCCGTCAGTTCAGCTCCAGTCTCCACCATCACTACTAAATTAATCCCTGAAATCATTTTCAGCAGAGAAAAACACTCCTCTCCTCTCACAGCTAAACTTTGTCAGCTGGCGTGGTGTTGTCATAGAGACTTCAACGTGCCGTAAATCAGCATTTATACAACTTTTATCAATAACCTCTATTGGTGCTGATAATCTCATTTGAAGTTGTGGATTAGGATCAGGCAGATATCTAGAAGAGAGACTCATTCCTCACAGGGACTTTAAGGAATATAGACAGTTGAATTTTCAAGTAGGTGAAAAAACAATTTCAAAGCAAATAAATTGATTTTCAAAACATTAAAAATTTAATTACAGATTTTCATGCTTTTCAAATTTAATGTAATAATTCAAATTCAGTTTCTAGTAGCACAAATCTCAGCCGTGGCTCAAAGTGCACACCAACCAAACCAAAACACTGTTTTCAGTGCTGTGGACGCCACATTTAGTGCTCTTATGATTGTCAACATTTTCACTATTACTGGATCGTTCTGCATGAAAATGAAGAGCTCCATGGCTCAGAGACGTAATCACAGAAAGCTGTGACAGCTGTGTGATCAGTCTGATCTGAAGTCATCCTGCTCATCTAACCAAGACAACAGGACAAACTGTTTTCACACACACTCCTCTTCTCTCTGTCACCAGTAATTGTTATTATAGAGGAAAAGGTCCCGCCTTCTAACAAACCCAGTTTCCTCTGTCACTGATCCAAGGCCACGGTTGATATGACGAACTTTTATTGAAGAGTTGCCTGTTTACAGATCCAGAGGACAGAGGAGCATGGGTAACGGAGGTCATCTGTTCCCCGTGTTTTTGTCCTCTTCATGAATGTATATTCACTCTGACTCCATCTCCTCAGGGAAACTTGTGTCCCAGAAAGCTTTTAAATGCTCCTCTGTTTGAACTCTGCAGTGGTGTAATGTACGCTGGAGTTATGGAGTATTTCACTGAGAGTCGCCTCTTGCTTGGTTCCCCACTGACACTATAAGACGGATGAGTGTTTTAATGGACGTCTCTGTGGCCTCTTTAATGTTGAAGGTTATTTGGCCCTTTATTCAGATATTGATTTCATCCACCTTACATGTATATTTTCTCTTATTCCTAATGCCTTGTCGTGAATCTGTACTGTTGTTTTGTCCCGATCACTCGCTGCTTTTATCTCCATGGCTGCTTCTTGAATCAGCGTCTGTTTGGATTGACTGGCTCTTGACTTTGGCTCTTTTGTTTGTGATTGTCTCTTTTGTCAGAGCTTTATAAACACGAACAAGAGAGTCTATAGATTCAAAAAGCATTTTTCCATCTGTGCGTCCTCGCTGTGTTCCTGTTTTCAGACTCAGATCTATGTGAACAAGTCGGCTCCCTGAACCTGCCGAGTCAGCCAGTGTGTCACGATGGCGAGGAGCCGCCAACTTCAGACATGATCTCCAGCTTATTGGGGCTGGTTAAGACCTATGGCGCGGAGTTGTTTGGAGCATAAGCAGCTATACTACTGAAACACACACACACACACACTCTCACACACACACACATAGAGAGAGAGCAAAGACCTCCTGCTGTTTCTCAGTGCTGAGATGAACAGGCCCTCAGCAGAATCACCTGTTGTGCTCCTTACTGCTCAAAGGCGTTTCCATAGTAACACCTCAGCACTTTGGCCCCTTGGTCTATAAGACCCTCAGCAAACATAGACCCCCACCAACACCATTACAAACTCCATAAAGCACACACGCACGCGCGCGCACACACACATGCATGTCACACACGTGGGTGCTCTCAAGGCGCTGCGGTGAATGGAGTGAGGATATAAAGTGTGCCGGGCCAAAGGAGAGAGCACATTGTGAGGGTCCGGCCTCCTTTGTCTGCACTCGCCTCAAGGAGTAGGGGGTGGGAAGGGTGTGGGGGTGGGGGGTCTTTGTGAAGAAAGAAGGGAAAAAAGTGGCCTTTATACACATCCTTTCTTCTCTTTCTCTTGTTCTATCTCTTTATTGGGAGTGTGTTTTGTCTTCTCCCCCCTCTCCTCGCCCTCCTCCTCCTCCTCTCTGATAAATGCCACAGTAGCCTTTCGCTAGCAGCCACAATAGACGACCTGTTTCAGAGAACGAGAGGGGGGGAGAGAGGGGAAGAAAGAAAGAGGGATGAGAGGGAGGGAGGCATGAAAAGAAAAATGGCTGCCTTTTAACCTGTGCCTCTGAAAAGCAGAAGAATAAAGCGGCCATGACTAAAGCCAGAGTCCTGTTCTCCCCTCTTCTCTCCCTCCTCTGTGTCTTTGTGAAGGGTGCAGTTGTGTCATCAGCCTATTTATACATCTTATTTAGAAAGCCTTTGACAGAGAGAGAGAGAGAGAGAGAGAGAGAGAGAGAGAGAGAGAGAGAGGCTTGTGAAGTGAGCTGGAGCGGCACAGGAACAGAGCAGACATGTTAAACTGTTTTGAAATAGAGATCAGATCAAGAAGATATGAAATGACATGCTGCCGTAACGAGATGATAAAATGAGTTATCACCAACTTCATAATCTGTCAATGGCACGTTCTGATATGGATCTTTTTTTTTTAAACCTTGACAGACATTCTTTGCTCTGGCTCGCATCAATCATAAGTTTAGGTTAAAGAGCAGATGTATTATCAGCTCAGCTCAGTGAAGTCAAAGGTGATGTGAACAGCTTGTGTTGATTTCAACGACCACTTTCGGCCAAATTGTTTGAATTTTAAACTACTTTTCTTCATTCAGTAGGTCTTTCTGAAGGATCATGCAGACTGATGATTTGTGTCCTGTCATAGCAGCGTCCAAATATTCACCGTCATACAACAGAAACTAAACGCTGTAAACTTTGTAAACTCTGACTTTTTAGTAGGGATGAACCGATCCAACTTTTCTGGTCCCGATAACTTGACTTGACTTGATCCCAATCCAATACCAGTGTTAAATAATAACCTGCATTCCCCCAAATGAGCACATATGGAATCAGTGAAGTTGATATTTATTAAAACTATTAAGTGTTGAAATGTTTACCAGCAGTTTGGTAAAAAAACAAATGCTTCACAACTCACAGAAATTAATATTCAGTCATAAACTTTTACACCCTGTAAACTGGTAATGCAGCTAAAAATAGAGAAAGAGCAGAAGAGGGAACGTTCAAGAACAAAACTGTTACACAACTGTTTGTAACCACATACTGTTAACAAAGTGACAAAACAGGGCAAACAACCCTGTTTGATTTAATCATAATTTAACCTTTGTGTCAAGTTCTCTAAGTGACGACAAAAAATTCTTGTACAAATATGAGGGCGCCGGTTAAAATAAGGCACAGAGCTGGTTGCCTGGATCAGCGCTATGGATCGGCCCTTTCCTACAGATATCTGATCCAGCTTTGAGATGCAAGATCCAGCCGATACCAGATACCAGGATCGGGATCTGTTCATACCTACTTTTAAGCATTAGTTTACTTTGAAAAGGTGACCACTACTGCTTTAATGTTAGCCCCAGTAAATATCAGAATAACACAAGTACACACACGATCTAACGCTTTAGTCCTCTTCATAAAGTTACAGACGTGTCAACTCCTGGAACGCATGTGTCTGAGCATTCAACATAAAACAATAAGAACTTTATATATTTATATATATATATATATATATATATATATATATATATATATATATATATATATATATATATATATATATATATATATATATATATAATTTTTTTTTGGGGGGGGGGGTTAATTTATGAATAATTATTTCTAAATAATTATATATATATATATGTGTATATATATATATATATATATATATATATATATATATATATATATATATATATATATATATATATTGGGGCAGCTGAAATATTAATTTTAGGGTCAACGAAGTTGAACTTGAAATTATTGCTCTCATTTAACATAATGTGTTTGCATGTAACTGGTTAGCATTATAAATTTATTTTAAGTGAATGTTTCATTATTTTGAGTGTTTGTTGCCCTGGAGTTGAAATTAAAGGAGGATACTAAAAGTTATTCTTAAGTAACTATTTGGATGAGTTGATAAAGTGCTCGTTCTCAGAAGCTCAGAGAAACACAGGAAGTGTTGATTACAAACAGGTTTCTCCAGGCTCACTGACAGCATGTAATTATTGATGGAAATATTTCAAGCAGTTATTTATTTTAAATGTGCTGATTATTGCTTACAGTTAATGGGAACTCAAAATTAGGTATCTCATTAATTTTAAAATATATCACACAATGAATGAATAGATCATTAATACAGAACCGCTGGCCTCTGGAAAGTATGTTCATTAAATGCACTCAGCACTTTGTTGGGGCTCTTTGAATTCGATTGTTGCCATAAAATCAAAATCACTGTTTGAATTGAAATACTGAAGTATTATGTTTTGCAAAGTAGGTCAAATATTGGCTTCTTTAGTTTTGGCTTCAACAGTCTGACAAACTTCAACATACAGTGAGCTCTACATCAATGTTGGCGTCATGTTGTTTGAATCGGCCAACGTGCTGATGACGCCATGCTTTATGATTAACATCATAATGTGTCCAGCCTCACAGCTCTGTTGGTTTCTGAATTGACGTTTTCTTCTGCTTCATATTGCTCTTAACTTCTTTGGTGTTGATGATAGAATTTGAAAAGCATTTCTTTATTTCCAGAATTAAAGAGTCATTTCTAGAATATTCCAGAAGCAAAACCATCAGTTCACCAATAATTAAACTTTGAGAGCTTGCTTTGACCACGTTGTATACATGTATGGGTTTTATGTACTTCATTTGCTCTTTGAAACATTTTGCTGCAAGTTTGTCTTATTTTTCGGTTTCAAGCTACAAAAAAAGAAATTTGTTCTTTCTTTCTTTCTTTCTTTCTTTCTTTCTTTCTTTCTTTCTTTCTTTCTTTAGCACTTCGATCTCAAATTATATAAAAGTCAGCGATGTCTTGTTACCAGGAACACTCATCCTGTCGTATTGTTTCTTGTCTTCTTGACACTGAAACGCTAATTCTGCTGAAAATCACAGACCATCTGAGCTTGAAAGCAGTGCATTAAAGCAGCTGCAGTCCTCCGCTGTCTGGAGAGGCTGTGAACTCCGAGCAGTGCACTTACCTTCAGTCTTACACCTGTTGACTGGAGAGATTACTGGACACGCTTTTCAGAATCTTTTTGACACCACTTAAACAGTCCTCAGTTTCTTCAGAGGTATATCTGTCCTTTTAAAACCTTAAAAACAGTCCTGGCATTTTGGATGAGTGCATAGAGGTATGAAGACAGATCCGTTCAGCAGGGCTGCGCTACACATCTCCTTATGCTTTTAGAGAAACCATGAGAAATTAAATTAATATGTGTTTTTTGGGCAACAGCAAAACTTTGAATTAAAATCCAGATGATATTGCTTGTTTTTGGCATTTAAACATCAGCATTAAATCCTTATGAAATTATCACACAGGATAGCAAGAAAAAAAAATGTTTTATTTTCTTCTTTAATAGAAGAGAGGCAAGAGAAGGGCAAGAGCACAGCTGGAGCGAGAATGTGAGTGACATTTTGGTGAACTTTAATCTGCGTTACCAGCCCAATGGTACTTCTAAATGAACTAAATCTCACCATCTTCTTCTTGCATGTAACTTAACATGAACTGAAGTTGTAGAAAGTTAAGACTTCAGGAGTCTCTCTGAGTGCCAACAACATTATCAAACACGGTGGTGAGCTGGTAAAAGAGTCTGTCTCAGTCAGTTAAACCATCACTTCGGTTTCTGTGATGACACCAGCGTTGTTGTTTTTTTACACTTCTAGTCATGTGACACAATGGAAATGAAAAACACTGCTGACATCCAGAGACAAACGGATCTAAAACCACAAATCTGACAACTATCAGAAAATCGATCATTATATTTCCTCTCAAGTAACCTTCATGAATTTGTTTCACACCTGATCAGACTCAAAATTTTAAACAATGAGACGAGACCCTGCTGCTAAACTATCCTAAATGAGACCCAGCTATACATACAAACATGCAAAAACACATGGTTTAATTGTTTTAAAATAATTATTTATTCAGCTTTAGCGCCTCAGTTATGATGGTTGGTAGCACTTTTGTGGTAACATTATTATAAACTGCAACAATTATTGAATGATCACTTATTAATCGATAACTAAAGTTATCATCAACTGTTTTGTTAGTTGGTTCACCAATTAAAGTAATTACTTACCAAATTCTCTGATTTCATTTGCTCCTCTGTGACAGTCCTGAATATCTTTGGTTTGTGGACAAAACAAGACATTTGATGATGTCATCCTGGACCCAGAGAAACACTTACATTTTTCATCATTTTCTGACATTTTAATGAGTAAAAATATTACTCGATTAAGAATAGAGAATTAAAATTAGAGAATAATTGATAGATTGATGGATTATGAAAACAACCGTTAGTTGCAGCCTTGAACATCACTGTTTTCCGTCAGCTTATGGGTGTCATTGCATTAAAACTAAGTCCACTGTTGAAACACAGTTACAGTTTTTCTGCTGGCTTTTTAAAGAGAGGTAGAAAACGAAAACAGTTCAATTCTAAAGTTTTATGCTCTTTAAATGAATTGAAAATGATATTCAAAAAAAGAGATAACTCCATATTTTAGCCCCTGTTATTAAAACCTTGTGTTTTGTGGTTATGTAGTCAGCAGGAAAAGGTGAAACCTTGACTGTAATTAGAGGCCTGTCTGCTTTCTGCAGATTGATTTGACATGACGTGTGTGATCTACTTGTCCCTGGCATCACTCTTGCTATTCAGAATCAATTAGTGAGGTTCTGAGGTTTTAACCAATCAGAATCAAGTATTTCATTCATTTAACCTTCATTTTACCAGGAATATTCCCACTGAGATACAAACTGTCCTAACCAGCTGAATAATGAGAGTTTAGTAAATATCAGGTTAAAGGACGTGAAAGCACAAGTCAGCTCAGTATGTATCAGTAATAAAAGAAAAGAAGTCTCTCTGAATGACCTCCTAACAACAGGCTGATGTCTAGTTAAGAAATTAACCATGATCAGGAGTGAGTCATGTTCAGTTTGTTCTCTGAATTTCTCTTCAATCTTAAACTGATCAATTCTGCCACAGAAAATGCTGATTGGAGGAAAAGTACAAAGTTAAATAAATAAATAAATAAATAAATAAACAGAGAGCAGAACTTCAGTTCAGACAGGCTCTGCGGTGTGATAAGGACACACTGGCTGATTATAACCCAGCCAGCCATTTAAGTAACGTATGTTTGCTTCATTTGATAAACATTTCTTGTAGTGATTTCTGTAAAAATCAGTCTCTAAGTGTGCTTCAAACATCCTTGTTCCATCATCACAGACTGATAAAATTAAACCTCACCTGTTCTTCTGTTCTCTCTTGATACCAAATGACAAGTCTTCAGTTTTCTGCAGTGTTACGTGTTTAGGGCTGCAACTAACCATTATTTTCATGATGGATTAATCTATTGATTGTTCTCGTGATTAATCAAGTAGATATTTGGTCCATAAAATGTCAGAAAATGATGAAAATACCAATGATGATCTTGGAGTCCACGATGACAAACGTCTTGTTTTGTCCACAAACCAAAGATATTCAGGACTGTCATAGAGGAGCAAAGGAACCAGAAAATATTCATGTTTATGAAGCTGAAATCAGAGAATTTGGACCTCTTTTTCTTAAATAACTACTTAAAGTCAGGGTTGGTAATCAGATGTAGATAAACTTTTTGTTATTCTGGTTAAAATGATCTTTATGTCCTGATGTCAATCAATACATGATGTGTTATTAAAATAGAGTGAAAAATATCTGCTGTCTACAGCAGGAGTAAACCTGGAAAACAACAACCAATCCTAGAGTTTAGGATCCAATTTATTAAACCAATCAAATCCCGTCCTGCTGTTCTGCCCGCCTCCTGTGTGTACATTTTGCCGACGTGCTCTCGCCCTGATTCAATGCTCATAACCAAGAGGGATCCAAGTACGCTGGAGAATGTCAGAAAAACTACCTCTACCCTGAGTACTGGTAACGTAGAGCAAACAAAAACGATGAGCTGAGGACCAGTTTGAGTCTGTGGTTTTCAATCAGTCACCATCATATGATCACGAATCAGCAGTGCTGGTTCATGTGTGAGCGGGGGGGTCATTTTGGAGGAGCTCCAAGTGTGGGAGGGTGGGGCTAAATGGAGTCCTGAGGAGATGCTACATTCAAACTCATGCTAGTTTTCAGTGACTACCAACCCTGACTTTAAACTGATTAATCAGTTATTAAAGTAGTTCACAGTTAATTTAGTAATTAGTTAATAATTGATTATTGCAGATCTATATGTGTTGCATAAACATCAGCAAACTCTGCAAATCTGCTGGGCAATATGATGTGTCAGGATGTTTTTTATGGCAGGATCAGGATCTGGATTTTTTCAGGATTGTTTTTCAGGATACTTTTAAGACTATTTTGACCTGAAAACGTCATTTTTAGACCCAAATATTTCTTATTCTGCACTCTGAACCAAATTTTTGCACTAATGTTTTGCCTTTTCTGCACTGTTTCGTAACTTTAATCCAGTTTTGTGTCCTCTAATTTGTTTTTTGAACTCCGAATGTTGATGAAGCCCACTTTCCCATCATGATAAATCTGTTCATTTGAAATCTTAAGCTGTAAGAGTTGTTGAGTTTCTGCAGAATAAACAGAGCTCTAGATTTACACAAGTAGCCTTTGCACAGTCCAAATATAGTTTAGTGAGATGTTATGAGACGGACTTTGGTTTTGAAGTGTCTCCTGCATGACCTGGTACTGTTATTGTGACAGCCTGTGTGCTTTAGAAACAAACAACACTTGTTCTTCTTCTGTAATTATAAGCTCTTTCGTCTTTAAATGCAGACATTCTGAACTTTGGTCATGCTATATTTATTAGTATTGAAATTGACATTTATTTTGTCATAATGTGTGCCTCGTTCCTGCATCACGTTACTTGCCAATGCAAAAAAATGTTCATATCTCCCATTGCTGAGGCTTTTTCTCAGCTGATAGGGATATTCTGTGGATGATATTGATCCCCTCTGCATTCACCCACTCTGTGACACATTTTGATTTTAAGTGAACTCTGCTGTGTCTCTGTCCTCTTCATTGTCTGTTTCCCATTGGTCACGCATCAACACACCTTTGCGCAGTGTGTGTGTGTGCTGATGGGTGGGTGCAGTTTTTTATCATCTCAAACACACTTTACCTCCAGTTTTTAGAGAGGCCTTGCTGTATGACTGTAAAAGTGAAACTATGACGCTCAGACTGAAAATGTTGCTGTGTTCTGTGAAACATTTGTCTTTAGTGAAAACAGAAACCACGGTGAGATGGTGTGTTGATTGATCTCCCACTGCCTGTAAGATGAAGTTGATAAATGAATCAGCAGCATAATAATATCTTAAGAAGACACCTACATCTGTTAACGATCATCTATCAGTTATGTGTCAGGGAAGTTAGCTGGAACTCTGTTGAAGTGGGTGTGGGTGTGTGTGTGTGTGTGTGTGTGTGGGGGGGGGTAAATGTCGTCTTTGTGATGTCTCTATCACTTCGTTGCTGGATTTCCCAGTTCTGCTCGATGCGTGATGGAGAGACCGGTGACCACGAGACAACAGGGACTTATCAGGGCTTGGAGTTTCTGTGGTCACTACCCAAACACACACACACACACACACACACACACACACACACACACACACACACACACACACACACACACACACACACACTAACACACACACAAACACACACACAAACACACACACTTAAGGTAAGATAAAACTGAAAAAAAAAATAGGAAACTGAGTGTGTTTTCTTGATGAGCCTCTTCTTCAGACTATGCACCGTGTAGCTCAGCACTCTTGACATCAAAAGGCCAAGAGGAGAGAGGAAGGAAAGGAGAAGAGGGCACAGGCTTTTGTGTCTTCAGTCCTGAGAGCTCATTCTCTAATGAGGCCCTGTCAGCACTGCCAGAAAGCATTGTTGGAGAAATGTGTGTGTCTGCCTCTCTCTCTCTCTCTCTCTCTCTCTGTGTTGCTAACCTCTCCAACGTAAATTGAAAATTGAAAATCATGACCTCAGACACACGCAGATCTTTCTCCATCAGTGTGTCAGTTTTCAGAAAGTTGTTTCTGAACCTCTCTGAAAGTCACTCAGGCAGAGCTCATACGAACGACCTAATGTGATTGAAAAGCTGAAAACATGAAATAAAAAGGAGCGTGTTCAGAGTCAAGATCAGAGGATGTTTCAGGGGTTTCAAATGTGAGGTGTTTTTTTTTTTTTTTTTTTTTTTGATTTGGTGTTTACTCAGAGTCAAGGCTCTTTGTCAGCTAATAAACCCGTTAACAGCCTCGTCGTCGTCGGTTGTCAGAATCAATATTCCAACTGTGGACTCAAGTTGAAAGAACTCCGACAGGATCACGACCGTGTCAGAGCAACCAGTGTTTGGGTTGAAAGAGGGACCCTGTCAACCGACTGCTTTCAGCCTAATGTGTCAGTGGTTGTTGTGGTTACAGCAGCTTTTGAAACACACAGAGAGTCCTTACGAATTTAGTTTGGTTTTTTATTAAAGGCCCTGTGAGATCCTCAAATATTCTCAATTTTACATACTTGACCGTTAATAATCCAAGATTTAAAATGAGATTATCAACGTCAAGATTGGTTATTTCTAAATGTTATTTCTCAGAATCTGATGTTGGGTCGGCTTTTCCCGGGAGAACAGAAATCTGTTTTCAGCACGTAGACCAGAAGTCCCTTTAATGACACCACACCAGCAGGCAAAGTGTGGTACTAAGAAGAGAGATCTGTGTTTTTCTCTGCTGAGAGGGATTTCTTGGATTTATTTTGAAGTGATGGTGGAGACTGGAGCAGGACTGACAGACGTAGAGAGTCAGAGCAAAAGAAAACTAAACAGGAGAGTGATAGAGCACGGGCTAAAACACAAGCTAAAGGCTAAAACATGAGCTAAAGGCTAAAACATGGGTTAATCTGTTTGTGATAATGTTCATTCCAACCCACATGCAGCAGTTATTCTGCAGTGATCTGATCAAAGTTGAGAGTCTGTCAATAAAATGAAGAGTGAGGTTACGTTAGCTCTGATTGGTGAGGTTGGAGTTGGTAGATGAGCTCTGGTAGGACATAACCAGGAATCACTAACATTCGCACATGTCTTAAGGTTAAATTATTCTCCTTTTATTTGCGAAAATGTATACGTCCGTTTCAAATGATGTTATTGTCACTGCTCACAGCCCAGAGTCAAAAGTTTGTGACAGCAACAAACTCAAAAACAAACATGGCGTCTGTGGAGGAGGCGCTGCTCATGTACCTGCTGCATAAAAGACATAAACGCAGAAGAATTAGTGCACTGTAGAGCTTTGATGTAAATTTACAGTAAAATCTCAACAGTAATGTACTGTAGTTTGGTATAACAATATAATACCGTCATAAACAATGCATTCTGGGAATATCAACACTTGCCTATGGTCCTGATGGTTAAGTACTCCTAGTTACAGTCATTTACAGTTTGAAGCTGAGGACCAGTGTCAGGTCTCTGCTGCTGCACCATCTTCCCTCCTCACTCATGGTTGCAGTCAGTGAAACATTGCAGGTAACCAAGGTATTCTGGGTAAAGCTTGTGAGCTGAAGCTCTGATAAACAGCTGGTAGGGGGTAAGGCGTGCTGAGAAGTTATACCCAGTAAGAACACAGTAAAATTACAGTAAATTACAGGCAGCAGTTTCACCAGTCGATTACTGTAATTTTACACTACAAGGTTTTACAGTGTGGGTCCACTCCACCGGCAGCTTCCTCACTCCGCTTGCTCATGGACTTGTTGTGGGCTTAAACAAATCTGTCTCACACAGACCTCCACTTCTTCTTTGCCACCAACAGCTGATATTTAATTCCTTTACAATCCCCTCCCAGCTGTTTGTTGCATCTGTTTAACCTGATGTCAAAGAGAAGTAACACCATATAGATGTTTGAAGTTCCTCACTAAATTTTTCTTTAAAAAGTTTCACCATTGTTATTCCTTCTTCATGTCTCACTGCAGCTAGGTATGGGGTGATAACAGCAACACTGCCCACATGGTTTCCGTGGTACTGCTCCTGAATCTGTAAGCTTTATGGAAACATGCAGAATTATAGACGAAATGAACACAGAGCATGGAGAGAAAGCTCTGATCCATATTTAATGTTGAGCATAAATGGGCTTTTAGAGCACCAGGCTGAGAGGAACACTACACAGATAGTCTGCTCACCTTCTGGACACTAAACTACAAACTGAGTTTACTAAGTTTGATTGTTGACACATTTAACTATGAATAAAAACGTTACCTCGTCGCTTTGCATCCCTAAAGAACAAAGAATGCAGTGTTAAAAAGAAGATCTGCTCTGACAAGAGATGCATCTTTACAACAGTGGGTGATAGTGCTCATGGGAAATGAAGTCTTAACCCAGAAAAAAAAATTACTATTGATTCTGGCGAAAGGTGTCTCTGTGATCAATGCCAAACAGAAAGTCCTCACTTATCCTTTAGTGTGGCTCTTATATATATTCATGGGATGTGTCTGAACAAGTGGCTGCTCTCCTTCAATGGTTTTTAGTAAAACATCTGTTTCTTTTCATATGTTTGATTGAAGCTGTAACCCAGGACTTAACTGAGGGCTGAGAAACAGGAGCTTGTGTTTGTAGCCAGCTGTCGATGAAGACATGAACTCACCCTCTCTTTGTATGTAGATGTCTCTGTAAGTATCAGACTTTCATTCTGTGTCATTGTTTCAGGAACAAAGCATGATTAGATGCTCTCAGAGTGTACTTACCTATTGTGGGTCTATGATTGTGTCAGAGAGAGATAATCAGGAACTTACCACGGTCTCTACCTCTGCATCGGCAGTGTGTCTAAAACTGGTGTTTCCTTTAGTCTGTCCTCCTCCGTGTTGTCGTCAACCTCGGGCTGGGTATGTGATGAGTTAACTCTGAGAGAATGAAAGAGTTTAACTTTGGGCTTCATTCAACAGAAACTGGGACTCGGTGCTGAAGTTAGAGACACCTTGAAGCTGGGATTCGACCTCCCAGTCAGAGAGGGAGCTGACGTCTGAGTGCCAGGACTGACTCACCGCTGGGATCTGAAGAACTTGGTCTTTCTGGTGAGTGAGAAGCTGTTTATAAAGAAGTGATTCTCAGTTCTGACAGGCATTTTTTGATAGCTGTGCCAACCAGGTAGAAATGTGGAAACTATATCAAACTATATCAAATTTATGACTGTTTTAACAAACCCCTTCAAACGATGTTTGCCAGCAGAGTGATATTTTTTTTTTTTTTCTCAAAGCGAGCAAACTGTACTGAAACCAGTAATATTTAGACCAATACTGTACTGTGTTAAAATACTGTTCGATGGGGCTCCTGTATCCATCACAGCTTTAGTCTGAGCTTTGAGACGGAAACAAAACAACATCAGAACTCGGGATGCACCAATCTGAACCCTGTCTGATAAAAAAACTCAAAGAAGTTTAATTCCTCACTTATCCACTGCTGAGGTTTACAGTTAAACACTATTTCCTGTTAGTGTGAGCGTCACCACACACTGACACATTTATAATCCCATAAGGTATTAATACAGAGGATTTCAATATATACATATAATTGTTTTATGTACAAAGTTGCCAAAACATGGCAGGTATTAGATTCTGGAATGGTGATTTTTAAAGGTGTGAAACGGTCAGGTTACCTGGGCAGTAGTGATGTGTCATGCTCAAAATCTGTCAGAGTCAATTCTTTGTAGTGAATCAGAAGAGCCGACTCCCATGGAGTGAGAGCCGGCTCCCAACTTTTTTCCTTTCATCGCTCAGCCCAGCTTACAGCAGAACTTTGTTTTGATTGACAGCATGGCAGCAATGCAGCCAATCACATGTGAGGATATCGGATCAAACTATTATATGATAGCAGAGAGGGGGATGCTCAGTCAGGTGTGGCGTAAGTGAAACTCGCAAAGCAAGCAAAGTCTGGATCAGAACCTTTTGCTGATTTTTCTTTTTTTTCGTGAAAAAAAAAAAGATTCAAATATTAAATAAAAGTAAGGAGGCCTGCTTTTTGTGAAAGGGTTTATCAACACACAAATTGTTCATATTCATCAGGTTTGGCTAAAATATGAAGCTAATGATACTTAATGAGGAGCCGTTGGGGAGCCAAAAGAAGTGGCTCTCTAAAAAGAGCTGAACTTCCCATCTTTCTGGAGCAGTTTGGGACTCGTCATTTTTAACCTTGTCAAAAAAAAAAAAAAAAAAACAGTTAACATGCTTTCATTTTCACCCAGGCCCTGATAGGATACCACAGTAAAGTCTTTAGGCCCCATGAACTCTGAGTCGTTCAGGACTTTTCTGTTATATTCTCTCTGTGGTGGAACATCATGACTTTACCAGGATGTGAGCATGCTCAGTTCAACCATGTCTCAAACTGAGTTACATTTAAATTAGGCCATAACCATACATCACTACATATTTCAACAAACACTGGTGTTCAAAATAAGGTGTAGCCATGAATTCGGTGAAAGCTGTGATAAATGATAAAACAAGAGATAAAGTATCCAAACCAGGGCAGGGGATTAATCCAGTTTCAGATTTTATTCTGAATCTGGCTTTGTGTTACCATGAACATGCGATAATCCAGAACAAAGATCCCTCTTCCTCCTGCCGTGCTGTGCTCATTTTGTCTTGTGTGGTGAATGGAGCGGACCCTCCTTGCCTTCTTTCACTGTTCAGCGAAAGCTCCCCCTTCTCTTCATCCACTGAGAGTGAGGAGGAGAGGAAGCTCAGCCATGACCAGGAGCAGACTGGGGATGTGGTCACATTTTCCTGACGGGCTGATGCTCCGAGAGGCTGGTATCACCAGGAGTTTGAGTGTGAGGAGAAGTTGCAAGTGTGAACCAATGAGTGTAATACAGCCACAGGTTGGGATGAGGAGCAGGAGGAGCAGGAGGAGCAGCCGTGTGTGTTGATACAGCAGAGGAGAGAGAGAGATGATGATGATGAAGTTTGGAACAGGTCGATACGATCGGATCGATCTGCAGCCTGTAAACAAAAAGTGTTGCAGGTCTGTAACTTTTTAATAACACGGTGTAAAAAAAACCTCACAACAAGTGAAAGTCTTGTTCAGTAACTGTGATCTCAGAGTCAATCAAAAGAATGTGATTATTATTTCTGCCTTAGCAGCTCATGTCAGACACAATAAGCTTTCAGCTTTATATGGCGGCGTGATGTTTCTTTATCCACCCTGTAATCATATTACTGCAGCAGAGGCTCCTGCAGGAGCTGCTGTAATCCTTAACTTCAGTCCATGTATAACAGAGGTTTATATTCATGTGTTCTCCACATGTTGCTTTGTTTCCCTGGTCTTAACACCTCAGCTCGGTCAAAGTGATGTCTGGCTTCCCCTCCACATCCAGCCCCGCTGCCTCCAGGAAATCATAATCAAAGTTTGCGGTGCTGAAGATGCTCTTATCAAACTGCTATCACACCTGTTTGTGGGTTTTGTGTTCGATCCTTATCGTGCATGTTGGAGCTACAACAACGGTTACCTGCAACAGCATGCTAATTATGCAAATGAAGCCTGTGTTTGGTGGGATTTGAAGAGGCTCTTTGTACTCCCCCTTTAGAGAGGAGAGAGAGGGGGGAGCAGGAGAAGGAGGGGCTGGTTGGGTCCGAGGTAAAAGAGGAGTGGAAAAGACGGGCGTCACTGGTGAGGGAGCGAAGCGGTCATGTCAGCAGCTCTGTGTCAGTTTGGGAGCGCTGCTGGATCTCCTCAGGTTTACTCCACAGGTGGGTACAGCTGGAGGGATGGAGGGGTCGGTGCTGAGGGTGCCTTTTTCATGTGAGTTAGAGACGGTTCACACTGACTCCTCTTTTTCCTCCACTGAGGAAAACTGTTTTGATTTGTGATCTGACTCTTGCTTTTAGCTGCTTCAGAGCAGGAGATGGTGCTTTCTCTGGTTTTGTGATATATTTATGATTTTTAAAGGTGAAAGTTGGATAAAAGTAGCTTTGGACATCACTTTGGACTCTTGAAGGTTTTCTTTTTTACACTTTATGAAATTCCTAAAGCTGAACAGAGTGAATGTTAAATTGACAAAACGTCAAGGCAAATATTTGATAATGAAAGAAATGTAGCTCCAGTGACATTTTTTAATACAAACTCAGGAAAAAGATAATAAACATATGTACTTATTTATTTTTTTAAATGAGTAGTTCCATCGCTGTTTCCAACCAGCTGATCAAAGCTCACTGATTTACAATCAAAGGAGAAGATGCAGAACCCGGATGAGTCACAGGCTGATGAAGAAAGCGAGATTGGAGATTGGAGATGATGAGATGTTAGATGTGGTTTCTCTCTGTGATGCCTCTGTTTGCTGGAGGCTCTTGTTGTGACCAGCTCGTGTCAGACTCTGTGGGCAGACAGCCACTCTCTGGCATGGTTTGCTGGATTGTTTTATCATCCCTGAGTAAATACAGCTAACTGTGAAACATTTCCCCAAACATTTGTTTATGCATGGGTTTACACTTGTCTTAACACGACTGCACAGCAGGTTGGGAACGGACTGCGTGAGCTCTGCTGTCGGCCGCTGAATGAGCCGTGAGAAATCTGAGAACAGTTTGTGATTCAGGGGCAAAAAGAAAAGATGCGGTGGTGGAATATGCAAACGTGTGTGTGTGTGTGTGTGAGAGAGAGAGAGAGAGAGGAGCTTTATGGGCTGTTGTTCTCCAGCCAGCTGACAGAGCTGTCTTGTGGTTTTCTGTCATTGCTACTTCCTGCCAGGAATCGTCTTCCATTACAACTGTCAGGGCCGTCTTTATTTGTTTATCACCAAGTGAACCTGTTTAGATGTTTAACACTTTATCCTGCTGCTCGTAACTGCTGAGACCAGCTCCTGGCACTCTCTCTCTGCCTCTTGTGCTCTCTCTGCTATTCTGCCTGAGGCGGGAGTCTGAGAGCGACAAGGACGACACAAACCCAACAAGCTCCAGTCGAGAGAGAGAGAAGAAAAAAACAGAGAGAGAGAGAGAGAGAGAGAGAGAGAGAGAGAGAGAGAGAGAGAGAGAGAGAGAGAGAGAGAGAGAGTCTAAGGAAACAAAAGAAGAGAAGAGAAGAAAGGGAGAACAACAGAAGGGATTTGCATCTCCAGTCCCTCAGGGGGAAATGTTGGGTTTTACGTGTAACAACTTGTTGGGTAACTGAGTTTTTGTGTGAAGTGATTCTTGTGTCGTGGGAAGTGTAGAGTTTCAGGCTTGTCAGCGCTCACAGGAGAGGAGCTGATGTTAATCTGAGCACAGAGGCATGTTCCCTCTGTCCACTGTCGTCCTCCGTCGCCCCTCTGGAAGCACCGAGAGGGGAAGAGCTCTGCTTCATCTGCTCTCAGACTGTTTGTGAGACACATTTAGCTGCTTTAAAGGCTCAGCTAACACCAAGTCCCTCTTTTAGGCTTTTTTTTTTTTTTTTTTTTTTTTTTTTATTTCCCAACAAATAAGAAACACCACAAAGTTCTTCATCTGGTGTGACCGTGGCGAAGACAAAGACTCCACACGTTGTCTATAATCTTTGAACACTCATCCATCCTTGGATCTTCATCAGATAAAACTTCATTGTTAGTGTAACTTTTTTCTGTTATTCAACCATCTGAAGTGTCTTTCACAGAATTGGTTTTGAAGAGAGGACAAAAGATGGATGTTACTTTATTTGAAAATGGACAAAAACTAACCTTTTGCTAATCTAAAGACTCTATGTCAGTATAATGGCATGAAAACGTGTGGATCTCTCACTTTTTCAGCTGTATGTCAAGAAAAAAAATCACTCCTGTTTTTGCATAATTTTTGGGTGTCCCAGTTGCCTGCCTGTGCTTTACAAGCCCACCTGTACAGAGCTCTCAGACTAGCCAAACAAACTTGACTTTGGGGTTTACCTGCTCTGACGGGGGAGGGTGTGCCTTGTGCGAGTGCGCCCTTACTGTCATGGGCGGCACTTTGTAACAAGTAGACTTAATTTTAGCAGATATTTAAGGTTTAGTCTTAGTTACATTTTAGTCTTTTTATAATTTTAGTCTAATTTGAATTGACATAAATTTTACCATTAAGGTTGCTTCAAATAGTTAAAATCTGCAGCATTTCATTTTTTTTTATACTTTTGCCTGTGTGATGATTGAGTTAAATAATTTAGCCTTTCTTATCCGCCCAGTCTAAAGCTGCGCTGCTGTCTCTGCTGAGCTCCTAGAGTAAGTACGCACGTTTACACCAGTTAGATGTAAACACTAACATCACAGATAATAACATTTATTTTTTATTTGTGTGTTTATTATGCACAATCAGGGATTACATAAAATTAAATTTGAAATGTATATATAAATATATGTATATAAAAAAGAAATGTGTCAGTAGAGGTCAAGAAGCCAACAGGTTAATGCTGTTGTTTAGGGGGGCTCACCCCTCTATGAGGGAAAAAAAGAGGAACCGTCAAGATTTCAGTAAAAACACAAACTAATGCCTATACCAACATGTCTTCATCCATGTTTTAAAAAAGAACAATAATCAGCAATAAAACAAACAAGTTCAACAAACAGAGAAGCAGAGACTATTAAAGAGTTGATGGTCAAACTTGAAACATTTCCGTCTCAACACCATAACGTTAACAACAAATGTAAAACATACATTTGTCAGGGTTTTCAGTGTATGTTTTTACTTTGTCATTTAAAAAAAAAAAAGATAAAAACACACACTTTCTTCAGTTTTCTTCAGTTTTCAGAACTTCAAATCCGAGGACCAGAAAAAGCAAACGGAAGCACATCTAAAAATTCACTTTGACTCAAAGCAAGGTTATTATAGTTAACAAAAACTAACAAAATAACAGAGACGAGAGGTGAGGAAAAATTTTTGTCAACTGAAATAAAAATATCTAGGCTTAAAAAAATGCTAACTAACTTAAACTGTGAGGGAAGTTTGCAGATAAAAGACAAATGGTCTTCAGTTTTTGTCTTTGTCAATGTGTCTCAAATACAAAGTTTTTTTTTTTTTAACCATCCATCCAGTGGACAGACAGAATATCACTGACTGACTTTTTTTTTTCTTTCCTTTTTTGGGATTGTTGTTCATCTGTTGGACGTTGATGTATTTTTTTAAATGGTTCGATGAGGCTTTTTCTGAACTGATCTAAACACACAAACTGTAAAACACACTTTAAAAAAAAATTAAATGACATAAAAACAAAAACTTAAGAAAAATATAAAACTATATTAACTATTTGATTCATAGTCCCTGCAACATGAACCTGAACAGCTGATCAGAGAGCTGCAGGTGGAGGAACATGTTGGAAGAGCAAAACAGACAGGCTTTCAGTGCACACTGGTGTCAGTGTTCGGTTTGGTTAATGTAAGCTAAATGGTGTGCTGGAGCTGATCCTGTCTGCAGCAGCTGGTGGTCTAGTTTCCATGCAGACTCCCTTTAAAAGGGTCCCAACCATCCTGTGTGGGTAATACTGTTACCCTTACACAGCCCCTCTTCAGAAGATCCAAAGTGTCCCTTTGGATTCATCTCCTCTGCACTCTGTCCCTGATCAGTCTCATCACTCATCTCTGAGAGCAGACTGCTCTGTCACTTTATGTCCTCTTTGATCAGAACATACCACGACACACAGAAACCGAAAAGTTGATCTCTTTCGTTGTTTTCCGAAGGAGAGGTTTTCTTTCAGGAGTCCTTGGTTACTTTTTTCTGCTTTGTTTAGCTCGGCAGCTGCTTGGAGGGCTTTGTCTTTATGATTTCTCTGCAGCATGTGGTGAGCGCCTATAAAAGCTCAACTACACTGTTGGTGGTCTGAAAACAGGCCTCAATCAGATAACCTCATAGGAAGGCGATGCTATTTAAATCATGCACTACATACATCCACAAGGTCGGGTTCCACATGGGTGCAGTCAGCTGCGAACGGGCCGAGTGTGTGCTTGACTGGATGAGGCTGATGCAAAGGAAGCCGTGACCTTGACTGCTTTGCATTGTTCTTGCTAAGACGCTGAAAGCATTGTTTGAAGAAGAGGAACCTTTGTGCTCGTAAAACACATACGCACCTTGAGGCATTCCTTGCTGTCAGCAGCTCTGTGGGTCGCTCAGATTCTGTGCATACCTCTGCACACTCATACACACACTCATACACACACTCATACACACACTCTGTGCAGAGGCGTGTGAAAGCCACCTGTGGCAGCTCTACAGCCCAGTCTCTGTGGAACATGGAGGTTAGACCCAGGAATAACTTCCAGCGTGGGACAGGACTCACACACACACACACACACACAAACAAACACACACAATCAGCCCCTCGCTGATAGTGACAGGGCCCGCTGAGATGTTGGCGAAACAGCTTCTAAAGCTCCCCGTCTTCGCTCCTTCATCCTCATTCTTCTCTGCGCTGCTCTACAAAAACACACCACACCTGAAAATAGCAATCAGACAGGATTAGGCTGATACACATCCTTGTGGTTTTAAGCTGCTGTTAGCTGTTGCTTTGACATGTTTGGATGATGTGACACTAAAATTACAAAGTATCTTTGTTTGTTTAGCAAATGTAAAGTTTTGGACCTGGGAAAAAAAAGGTAAAATAGAAAAACACACAAACAGAGGCAGAGAGAAACGACTGAGTCTGATAGTGTCCAAAGTCAAAAGCAGTCAAGCAGGTGCACAGATGAGTTTGAGTGCTGCTGTTGGACCTGCTTTAGTATTTAATGTGCTTCAGTGCTTTTTAGTGACACTCAGCTGTGTGAGATGGTTTGATCATGACTCACACTTTGAACACACACAGAAAGAAGTGCATATACACACCAACACACACTGTTTGCAGGTTTGGAGCACAAACCTGGCAGAAACATGACAGTTTTCTTTTTTTTTTTTCCTTGGTTGAAGAAAGGAACGTGCCAAACTCAAGTTAATGTGGCTCATAATGTTGGCACAGGAGCACACCTGGTTGATGTGACCAAAAAGCTCTGAATAAAAAGCAGTGAAAACATGATGTACCTGGTAATGTGACGGGGAAATAAATCAGATGACATCTGTTTTATAAGGCTGGTGTTTGTTTTGGTGCTGGATATCGTACAGAATGTATGAATGAGTTGTCACTCTAATAGTCTTTGTGTCATGAACTTTGACCCATAAGACGAGCAGGGTTCAGTATACAGGTGTGGTAGTCAGACAGTCAGAGTTCAAAGCACAGGTGATCAATCTAAAAAGGCTAAGGTATCAGATAAACATGAGGCAAAAAGGCTTAACAAGAAACAGGCAAGGTTCAAAACACGACTATGACGAGACAATAATAATAATAATAATAATAATAATAATAAAAATAATAATAATAATTGTAGTGGCCGTTTGTCCACAAAAAAGGGCAACGAAAAGTTTCAAACAAACTCTTTCATAAAAGGCTCAAAAGGCCACTCTTGCACCGTGGGTTGTGGTGTACACGGATGGGAAAAACGTAAGGTCCAAACGAATGTCCAATTTGTACAAAAATGTGGTTTATTTAACCAGAAATCAAGCAAACACAGAACAAAGGAAAAATCCCTGTGCCTCTCCCGCTCCGGTAAAAAACCATTTGCCCACCCAGGTGCATGCTGGTCCCTACCGTGCGCCTACCTATATAACCTATAGTGCCACCGTGCCCAAATTAAACAAATAATAAACAAAACACCCAAACTAAAGGAATGATAAACTACTGGAATACTAACAAAAAAGTAATCATAATTAAATCCATGTTCATTGATTTAAAAATAGTATAAATCCAAACACTAAACTAAATTCTAAACAAAACAAAGAAAAAACACTAAATAGCTCCTACAAATAATAATAATACATTTTATTTGTATAGTGCTTTTCGTGGTACTCAAAGACGCTTAACAGATTATAGAACATATGTAAAGACACACTAAAACAAAACAATGTAACAAGACTGGAACGAAGACGGAAAGTGCAACAAACTGGCAACGAGACAGTGAGACACATGAGGTTAAATACAAGAGGTAATGAGGGGTGATGACACACAGCTGGGGAAGACAATCAGGAATCAGGTGTGACAGACAGGGCAGGGCAGACAGGAACAAATCTAAAAGACAGAGACAAGGGTTAGACATTTCAAAATACAACAGGAAACCAAAAACATGAAACAAAAACGTGCAAAAATAACGAAAACTTTACAGACATGACACTTTGTTGTTTTATCATTTTATGTATTTGAATTTAAGAAACTGTGAAATCTTTACAAACTTACAGACAGTTCAACAAAGTAAAGTGTGCAAAGAAAGGCTGCAGACCAAGATTGTTTGGTTTGTCTGGTGTTTAGATCATTGTGGTGAAGAAAGTGGTTCAAGAGGTCATCAGAAAGTTTTCCATAGTCGTTAGAAATCCCATGACTGACATATTTTGCATACCTATCAGATCTTTCAGTGAGCCCTTTGGCCCTGTGCATAAAGGCACCTGAAAATATGACTTTTTATTTTACACATTCATTAAAGAAGATCAAAGTATGTAAATATCTAACTCATACAATACAAAATATCATCATTGTCATGTTGACATTGGTCGATATCACACAATGAGTTTCATACTGCCTGTGCCCAGTGAGCTGACTGTGGATTAGACTGAAGTCTGGGGCTTATTCCTGCCTACAATCCATAAAATAACCCAGAACACCAGCAGTGCAAGAAAGTCAATCAAAATGCTGAATTAAATTCTTCAATCCTTAGTCATAATATACTTTTAAATTGTATATATATTCAGGCTTATTACTTTAACCCCTAACACTACACCAATTTTTAATTAAGTTATATTTTGAGCTTTGTACACCTTCAAATGGAGAAGATAAGACAGCAGATGGAGAAGGAAACAAGGAGAGAAGGTGGAATGATGTGGGAAAAGGACTCCAGGCTGGAAGCAAACCAACACTGCACGTTACATACTGTAGGCACACAGCTTAGCCTCAGGCAGGCCCACACCTGAGCTACACTGTTTTAAATTATCACTAAGGCCATTTCACAGTTTGAACCTGTGCTTTAAGTGGAAATAAATGAATTCTCATACTCCTCTTATTTACATTTTTTGGTGTGTGTACTAATAAGCATCAATAATTAAGCTGTTTGAAATTCCAGCACACTTGTGTCATTATCCACCTTTTTTTTAGTTTGTGTCCTTTTGGCGCCCTTCACCAATCAGGCCATCGTTATTATCATCTTTTTTTACTCATGTTTTCATTAACATTCAGCACCGCAGAGGCTTGCCAGTTGTTTCAATCTGATGTGTCTCTCCAGGAAAAACAGGCAAGCAGACCTCACGCAGCGGCTGCTAAAGAACGAGAGCAGAACTTAGACCGCTGTGAATATCACATTTTAGGTGCTATTGTCTAGACCTGCTGATGCTATATTGTTTACTAAAACCCAACATGAAGACAAGACAGGCAGTCTGGTCTCATGTAAATCCACCGTGAGTAGAGACCTTTGTAGCTTAAGTAACAGTAACCAGGATAACCAGACTCACCTTAGACAGACATCTGCTGGGACTGGAGGTCAGCTCATCCAGGGTTTGACCTCTTTGAGGCACGCTTCTAGTTTAAGAAATCCATCTGTTTGGTCTGGCTTCAGTGACGGATACAACTGAGTGTCATCCACATGACAGTGAAACTTTATGGAGTGTTTCCTGATAATAGTGCCAAGAGGAAGCATACATATATCAAATGAAAAGAATTGGAATTGGAAGAATTGCACAGAACCTTGAGGAACTCCCTAACTAACCCTGGTGTGCACAGAGGACTTATTATTCTCATTAACAAACTGACAGATACGATTCAAACCCAGCTGAAGCTGTTCCTGCAGTCCCAAGTCTAAACTTTGTAGAGGGATGTGACAATCGGTTGTATAAAAAGCAGCGCTCAGATCTAACAATACAAGGAGACGAGAAATGCCCATAAACACTGGAGTATAATCTGGGGAGGACAGGAAAAGGAACCGGCTGCTGGTAGGGTGATGGTATGCCATTCAGCATTCCAGCCTACTTACAGAGCCCTGGGCTGACATTTACTTACCTTTGATTTTGATGATTCTTGTTTAAAGGAGACAAGTGGGCTGAAACTATGCAGGCAGGGTTTGAAAGTTGGCAAGGAGTTGGAAAGAAGTTTACGAGCTGGCAAACATCAGAGTTTTCTTACCACTATGGTGTCTCTTTTGTTTCTATATTGTCACAGTCATGGATGACTCCCAAACAGATACCTGTTAGACCGAGAACTGACAATGGCTGTAATTTACCAAGAGATCTGGAACTCCTCCAGCTAAAGGTAACGAGAGGAGAACTAACTATCACACATGGATGTAAACAAAGTGAACAATCGGCTTCCTCCGAGGAGGAGAATGTATTGAATCCGCCTGGTAGGTCTCAGGGAAAGGCACAATATGTTTTGTTGGGAAACAAAGAAGGTAAACATGGTGGTTTACTTGCAAGAAATCTGTACACCTTCAATTCTAAGAAGGATTTCACTGCAGAACAATGCACTGATGCTGAGACGTCAAACACAAATACAATCAATCAGACTGTGACTTACTGGTGGTTTAGTCCAAATTTCTCTGCCTCATTTCTTGTTGTTTTTGTTTTGAAGTCACGCACACACATCTTGATTTATTGATAAGTCATTTCCTGTGTGGAAGATTAGAGATCAGAGGTGGACTGAATGTGTTTCAGCTTTTTGGGAGATCAGGCGGCCTCTGCTGCAGTAGCCTCACGTTGTGATGGAGGCACTTAGCAGCGTTTTATTGGCGCAGCAGTGCAAACACACACCAACACACACACACGCATATACATCACAGAGGTTTGGAGCCTTGGACCCTGGCAGACAGGTGGCTTTGTTCAGAATCACAGAGAAGGCTGGGAGAGCTGGGTGAAGTGGAGGGGGGTGGGAAGGGGGGGGGGGGGGGGGGGGGGGCTCTAATCATTATCATGCTTTCCGCAGAACGGTGGCGCTCTGCATTTTTTACCGTGTTCCCGAGTTGGTCGGCACATTCCGCTGGCATTGTTATCCGGCCTGTTTCCTGCGGCCGGCTGCTTTTGTCAGCCTCTCCCCCATTGTCCCAGCTTCCTTTGTTCCCCGGCTCCAACAATGGCTTTTTTTTCTGCCTCTTAATATATATGTGCACTTTTTGCCCTTGTGTGTTCTGTTTGTTTTGTTCTGCTGTCTGCGGTGTTTTTCTTTCCTCCTCCTGCAGCTTTGGGAAATAACACACACACACACACACACACACACACACACACATAAAAACATACACACACAGGCTTGAGTTGATATGCTCAAGTTCACTGTGGTTCAGTCCGTTCTCACTCAACCTGTCCTCTCTTCCTCACAGAGACCTCGTCACACACACGCACACTTTGAGCTTTTCTTTGAGCGATGCTAACACAACCACAAATACCTTCAAGCAAGTGAAGCTGAAAAAAAACTAAACAATCATGGACTGACTGATGCAATCAGCTGGTATTTGCTTTTTATAGAGCTATCTCAAACACTGTTTATTGTTAACAATCTATTTTTTTTTTCAGTGAAACTTTGATGCAAAAACAAACAAACAAAAAAGAAAAACAGAATCGGGGTGATAAAAAAGGAGACGTGATCATCACTTAGTATATCAGAAGCTTCGTATGCAGTGTTGCCAGTTCAAGGCATGATATTTAAGGCCCTGTAATGTCTCACCTTCAGTATGGATGTCACTGAGGCGTGATGGAGGGACCATTTTCTCCTTCTGTGCTGGCATCAGAGGTAGTAACAGAGGTGTTACAGAGGAGAGACAGGAGCATTGTGAACAAGTGGTGCAGGTGGGGGGTGGTGTGTGGGGAGGGGGGGTTAGCGCTGTGTGACTGTATGTGTGTGTGCATGTCTAGGTGTGTTTACACATTGTGGCTCTTTGTAACTGCATTAGATGTAGTTAATCAGACTCAAACCGTTCCTCCTCCGTCACCTGATCACAACACCGATACAAAAGTGTGAGTGCAGCTTTGTTGAGCAGTTGGTGGTTCAGACTTCATTTGTTGACTGTTTACAGTCATTTTCAGTATTTTTTGATTAACTGTCATTTTGCATGTAGTATATAGCCCTGTTTCCACCAAGCAGTTCACTTTGGTTCGTCTCAGTCCAGCTCGCTCTTTAAGGCGACTCAAACTGGGACAGGTCCCCAAATAAGCAACCCATACGGTCCCACTTTTTGGACCTCTTCTATTGGGGTGCCAGACATAGCTACTGATCTGACCCCAGAGGGTGGAGCTAGAAACACTGCAGTCCATTGATTGGTTGAAAGAATCGTCACTTCATGTGTAAGTTTTCATTTAGTTTGATAGTTTGAATAGTTTGAAAACTTTTGCAGCATATACCCCAAACTCAGAAAGCATTCAGCTCAATGCAACAAACAAAATTTAGTACAAACAACTTAAAATTAGAAGGAACTTAAACATTGATCGGCCCTAAATTAACAAAAAATGATTCCCAAAGGAAATAAGGAGGTGATGCTTTCACCCTTAACGTCCGACAGTCTTTCACCTTTTAAATGTTCCCGTCTGGTTTAAGTCTGATCGCACTCCGTTGATCTCATGTTGTTTGATCAAACACAAAAAATAGCGGGCCAAAAAAACCCAAAAGTCAAAGGTTACAGTAACATCCACAAACACGAAAATATAATTTCTTTTTTTCATGGCGAGTCTGGCAGACACGCCCCAGCTGATGAAGATCCAGCCTGCTGATGGGAGCAAATCCCCCCGACAGCTTCATCTTTAAACACAGCTCTTTGTTTCTTTGTACCTCACATATGCAGACACACAGTTTCCTTTACTTTAACTCACTGTGTCCTCTATCACTGCAGACAAACGCTGACACGCTTCATTCAGCTCTCCCACAGTGTTTTTTTCCTGTTCTTAAATGAATGACTTCATATCATGACTCTGAACTCCACCTTTACCCATTCTTTACAGAGAAAAACCGTTCTTATCCCATTGATACAAACCACTTTCTCCCTTTGATTTGACCAACAATCATTCTTTAACTTCTTTTGACTCTAATTTTCTAAAGTGGCTCTGTCACACCGTTGTCGTCACATTCAAAATAAAATGAGGGCATAAATTTAAACACCAGCTGTGGAGACGCAAACAGGATCAGGCTTTACCAATCTGACGTTACCAAATTGTACTGATCCATACCAGACTGCTTGGTGGAACTGGGGGTTGTATGTTGGGCATTGGTGCAAAAACAGCACAGGCTTCATAAAACATAGAGGTGGTTTCAGTTAAATTAAATTCTGAATCAACCCAACTTTAGGTCCCAGGAAGAGGCAAAGAGGCAGAGTTGAGACAGGCTTTTAGCCTCCATGCTAACTGCTACGCTGCACCTGCTGCCTGCTGCCTGCTTGTTAAAGGTCCTTGTGAGGACTTGATAAGTGACCTTGAGCAGTAAGAACATCTGTCCTTTTGCTCTGCTGAAAAGGATTTCTTGGATGTATTTTGTCGTGATGGTGGACACTGGAGCCAGACTGTCAGGTAGAAAAAGGAGGTCAGAGCAGAAGAAAGCTGAACAGGAGCGTGCTTGTTGCTTGTTGCTTGTTGTCATGTTTCAAACCATAGCGCTATATAACTACAAATAAATACATTACTTTGTCGCTTTGCATTCTGGGAAAAGTTATCTTGAATGAAGAGAAGTAGTGTTAAAAAGGAGATCTGCTCTCCATTCATAAACATCTTAGCAAGAGTCACGTCTTTATGAGACTGCCCTGTGTAATATAAAAACAGACTGACTTTTATTTTAGTAAATATTTTAAGTCTTGAAAAAAATGTTTTCAGGTTTACTGCTTGTCTTTTTTTTCTTTCGCATCTTGAACAAAGAGTCATATTTTTCTTTTTAACACTGTGGTGAATGAATGAACATAAAATACTTGAAACTCTCATTAACCTCGGCTTTACTCTGAGCTGCCTTCTTGCACATTGAATGTAGTGACCTTGAAAAACAATATTCCTTCCAAATATCAACATGTTTGTGTTATTATTGTGACACAGGGCTGATGTTAGTATTAGGTTTAAAAAACACTCTTAATATTTTTTTAAAGGTCTTTGGAGATCATTTTTGTTTTTGTTGATAAAACCGGCTCCCAAATCAAAAGCTGCATGGCATCTAGCCAAACCTCAACACACCCAAATGACACCTTCTTTTGTGTTTGTCTTCCAACAGAATGGTTGAGCCCAGCCCTCCAGCGCTGCAGCTCCTCTCTGGCAGGGATGTCAGCATGGCGGGTGTAGGTGTCAAAGTAGAGCAGGAGGAGTCTGGAGGAATCGGAGTCATTACCGCTGTAGAACCTCTAAAAACTTCTCCCTCACGTGATTGGTCGGCAAATCATCCACTGGAGGCTCGCCAGCTGACCCCACCGCTCTCCTGCTCCCCTTTGGTAAGGACGGTGTGAAGGAGGTTAAAACATAGTGACACACGTCCATGTTGCACAAAGAAACCATGTTTTTCCAGCGTCCTGCATTGATGCTTAGTCAGTAAACTGTTACTCATCCTTCGTGTCCAAACAGGAGGGATCTCCAGGGAAGGAGCTGCCTCACAGGCAGAGTCCTCTGGGACTAAAGGAGGCCAGGACCCAGGACAGGACGGAGGGACAGTCCAGCTTCAAGGAAGGTTTGTCCAGAATCTAAACTTCAACATTTTCTGCTGTGTGGTGTCGGGACTATCGCTCATAGACGCATTTCACACTTTACCTTAGATATTTATTGTGAATTTTTGAGAGACAAATCTTAAATCAGAGGGTTACAGTCTAGTTCCATGTTAATGTTTTCTTTCTTTCTTTCTTTCTTTCTTTCTTTCTTTCTTTCTTTCTTTCTTTCTTTCTTTCTTTCTTTCTTTCTGTCTTTCTTTCTTTTATTTTTTTATTTATTTGTTTTCTTTCTTTATTTTCTTTTTGATAACTGTACACACCTAAACAAATTTATGAAACCTTGAACATCCAGAAAAAAAGTCTGGTGTTTAGATGTATGTCTTCTAATGTGACTGGCTTTATTATTATTATTATTATTATTACACACACACTGACTTTTTGCCAGAGGTGCCCTGGAGAGCAATAAAATAAATAAATAAATAAATTTTTAAAAACTTAAATATTTGCTTACACAACTACAACACAGTCCATAGTTGCAGTCCCATTCATGGATTGTGTTGTGGACCTGTGGATCTCCTGGCTGTTCTCCTTGAAACAGCCAGGTGACCAGCATTGATCCTGTCCTGTTTTGAAATCCACCTGTCCTTACAGCTTTGACTGAAGCCACAGTCTGGTAGATGGCAGAATTAAACATTAGAGTAACTAAGAGTAAATCTACTGTTTTACTTCTAAAAGTGACCCCACATTGGCTCACCACAAACTACCAGCTGGCAACATTGGTAAAGTAAAAAGTCCTCTCCAGCTGTCAGACTCAGACTCAGACTCAGACTCAGGCTCAGACTAAGATTCAGACTCAGAGGGTAACAGCTGTCTACCTCACTTGGATGGGCAGAGAAAGTGAGAGGGAATGAGACACACAAAGAGCAGATGTCAGCTGGTTTTACCACAGTCTCTTGGTAAAAAGTCCTGCCCTTAGATTATTGGTCTTTGAAGGCACTAACATCAGAGTGGCTGGCCAGTCCCAGCACAGGAAGGGAAGTTGTTGTGCAATTTAGAGTCCTGACAGGATGAGCAAGACCTCGATTTTGGTTTGAGTTGCTTTAGTGATCAGATACTCTCTCACCAGCTCTGCTGTTATGCCTGGATTGCAGGACAGGATGTTGTTCCACTGCTCCCTATCAGAGAAGGCATGGTCCAGTAGCTTCTCAGGCTGCTCTCTGATGATTGTTTTATTATGTTTCAATCAATTGGAACCGTGTATTTGACACAGCTGGTCATAGTGGGAATCAAAGTAACACCTGTCAGGCAATTGGAAAAATTCAAAATAAAATTAGGACATAAATTTGAACTAAATTGCAATCAATCGATGACAGCTAGACAGGTGGAAGAAAATTGGTGTTTTCCTGTTTGACCATATCAGTTGTTTTTTTTGCCATATCCCAGGGTTCAAAGCTCTGAGAACAAATCCACCAGTGAACATCAAAGTTAAATATGTTTTAAAGTATCCACGCAAAGTGCTCCTTATGATCTGAGATACAAACATAAACAGAGTCAGTGTATTATCAAAAGATGGTAGTGGTGTCAGTGGTGTCAGCATGCCTCTCCAGTCTTTCTTCTGCACCTGTTTTATTTCCCTCTTCAGGAGTCTCTCTTTTACAGTCGTATACAAACGTTTATAGAATTTTCACTCTGACCACACTTGGATGACTCCATATCTTATGTGTTTAAGTGCACTACATGCTGCTGCTATTCAGTGTTAAACAATGCAGGCTTCTGGAATCAATATGTGAAAGTGACAGTGTGTCTTCTGAAGCGAGGGTGTTGTTTGGGTTCCTGAATGGGTTCTGAGGGACCTGGGTGCTTTTTTTTCCTGTCTAGTTTTGTTCAGTCTTTCATGTACAGAGTAAACGGCTGCTCCCTGACTCCCCCGGAGACTCCCCCCTGCCCTTAAGTCTTTCACCAGCCGACGCTCCTCGCCTTAAATTTTTCTCAAGTTCTCTCCACTTGCTGACCTTGAATTGTTCTCTGTCCAAATATTGATCCACTCAAACACTCAAAACTTCTCTCAGACGCACAAACAACCTCTGCCCTTCTTCAATCAATTCCATTAGGAAGGCAGAGGAGAGGCTGAGAGAGTAGTTTGGTGTCAGATGGATTTTATTTGACAGAAGATATTTTTTTATGCTATGCGGTGCAGCTCAGTGCGGTTCTGCTGAGCACCCGTTGTGTTCTGTTAACAGTAATGCCCACCATTGAGAAGCTGCTGAATGCTGACTGGAAGGAGAAGCTTCTGGATAAAAGCTCAGGGGGGGCAGGACAACTGAAAGGTCAGCTCACAGACACTACCAACTTCTTTACACCAGGTTTTTTTTATTTTTTTTAAACCACCTTTAAACCCTAACTGCTGTTATGTTTTTATAACAAAGTGTAAACATTTGCCTGAAATGTTCTTCAACACTTCTTCAAGTCGTCCAGGTTGTGTTGGATAACTTTTCTGTCCAGTTCTTTTGTTAAATTCAGAGTCAAACAAGACGGCTTCTGAAGGATTCAGGACAAGCTATGTCCATCTATATATTGTATATAATTACAAAGCAGCTAATGTTTATGTGCTGAAAATTTAACATCATAAATCATAGTTGCAGAACTAATCAATTTCCCCTCTTAAAATAAATGCATTTCTCCAAAGTGCAATGAGGACCTTGTGTAAACTTGTGGTGCGTCTCTAAAAGCTTAAAGTTCGTACAGCACTGTTAAAAAAACGATTTTCTACAAAGTGCAACCAGGGACGATGGACGTCTTCCCAGGTGTTGAGTCAAACTGGTTGCATTGCCTTGCTGTGTTTCAACTTCGCTCACACTTCTTTCTGTTTTATGTTGCTGAAGCTGAATCCACGTATTCCTGTATAGAAGTTGTTGCATTTATTTCACTTTAAGTCGTCACGCTCCATCCAGCCCCTCAGCATCCATGCTGGTCACTCTCACTGGATGGTCATGTGACCACTCACAGAACAGATGATGGGTGCAACCAAACAGACGTCAGATAATCATAAGTGATGCTGTAATGTTTCCGGTCGTATACACACACATAATGCATCCATTTGTTGGTTATGTAATTTCACATTCTTGCATTGCAACACAGGAAGCATTCTTGGGAGCAGACCATTGCTAAGTCTAACATCCAGCAGTCCTAGATGTGAAACACAAACATTCATATTGAGGGATGTTTGAGTTCAACAGACATTCACCTCCTTTTTGCTCTGTTTTGGTCTCCACCATATGCTAAGATAACTCTTTAAATGCTAAAACCTGTTCTGTGTCGTTCTGCTTTTTGTTGGTAACCAGGCAGCTTTCTGTACAGGGTAACTTTATTGTCAGTTCTACAATATGTGTAACACATACAGAGGACTGAAATTGTGATACTCAGTGACCCACGGTGCTACGGTAAACATTCAGTATAAAAACTAAAAAATAAGAGTCTATTATTAAAGAATATATCAAATGTAAAAATATCAAAGCACAAAGGAAACATTTGTGCAAAAAAAATAGTGCAAGTCAAAAAAGTAGGTTTGTTTGTAGATGTCAGAGTGCTGAGAGCGTTATACAAACCATGACGTCAGACCTCGTTCAACGTTAAAACTGAAACCACGATCTGTCTCGATGGGTGAACTTTACCCTCTGCCCCCTCCAGGAACCCCAGAGTCTCTGGCAGAGAAGGAGCTCCAGTTGTTGATGATGATCAACCAGCTGAGCGGTCTGAGGGAGCAGCTGCTGGGAGCCCACTCCGAGCAGAGGAACATGGCTGCCCTGCTGCTGGAGAAACAGCAGCAGCAGATGGAGCTGGCTCGACAACAGCAGGAGCAGGTAGCAAACACTAGATTCCCATTCCTTCCACTGTCAATCCTTTATCTGTGTGAGCAGCGGTACCTTGTCCTGTGTTGAAAAGACAAAAAAAAACTAAGTAGAGTGCCTCTCTGGCATTCCTTTCAACTGCTTTACCGATGATGTGCAGGTGTATTTGCCATTAAGGGTCCCTACCGAAGGCCCTGTTCAACTGCATGAGTGATGTTAAAACATGATGAATCTAATCTTCTTCAAATTAAATGAAAAACAAAACAGAGGTTATCCTGTTCAGTTTTCCTCACCTAGATCAAGTCCTTGCCAGCTCCTTTAGCCCTCACGCATTGTGTGATTATTCAGGGGGCTTTTAAACTAGACGAACAGGTCAGCTCAGTGGTCAGGTGCAGCTTTTTTCAGCTGAAGCTTCTAACCAAAAGGTAAATCATATCCAAGCTAGAAAGACCTTGAAAAAGTCATCCATGCTTTTATGTCATCTCATTTAGACTGTTGTACCTCCTTGTATGTCAGTATTGACCAATCAGAGCGAAAGCACCTGCAGCTCGCTCAGAATGCTGCAGGTCATCTCCAAACTGGAACAAAGAAACGTGAGCACATAACTCCAGTGCTTTCTTCACTTCACCGGCTTCCAGTTGGGTTCAGGGTCGATTTTAAGATTCTTTTATTTGTTTTTAAGTCTCTGAATGGGCTGTCCCCTGAATACCTGTCTGACCTCATTAAGTTACATCCGCCCTCCAGATCCCTCAGGTCAGCTGATCCGGTGGTTTTAGACGCTCCTCGATCCTTTTTAAAATCTAGAGGAGATGGAGCATTAACAGTTTTAGCTCTCACTCTGTGGAAAGCATCACCTTGGTCTGTGTGGACTGCGAGTAGCATCTCTACATTTAAAATACATCTTAAGACGTTGCTGTTTATAGTCACTGATATTTGGTTTTTTCGTTATTGTTACTTTTTTTTCTTTTATGTTTTTATTGTTTTTATAGTTTTTGTGATTCTTTTATTGTTTTTGCTCATTTTACTGGGAAGCACTTTGGAAGGCTACTGGCTGTTTTAAATGTGCTGACATTAACACTGACAAACAGGAGCTGAGCTGTGAAATCCTGTCTTTGTGATTTTGTGTTGTGTAAGTATCAACACAAAGACTCAACAGAATAATTAAATTAAATTAAAATGGATTTCTGTTTGAGAAGATTTAAATGAAGCAACAAAATGACTCGTATGGAAGCCGGAGAGTTAAAAACATGTGAGTCGGTAAAGTCCAGATAGAAACGATAGCTGAGGTTCATTTACAGTTCATTTACAGGTTCAAAACAGGATCATTTATTGTTTTGTTTTTTTTAAAGTCACTCAAATACTTTCTTTTCTGTCATTTTTAATCAGTAATTTTAGAGGTGCTGAACTTTCTCTCTCACTTACATTAAAATGCATCAAATTGGTTTTTGACTTGCACACAAAGTTTGCTTTTGCTTCCAGCTTAGTGGCTTGTGTTTGCAAAATATTAGTGGCACAACCTCACAGAGCTGGTCTTTATTTGTTTGCCTTAATGACATCATTTTTCTCAGTCTCTCAAACTCAGATCCAACTAAGTATTTCAGAAGCTGTACTTCGCTCAAAGAGTTACTTTGTGAAAATACTCTTGATACGTTCTTTTCTCTCATTATTACAACACGACATTACATCAATGAAGAGGTGATTGAAAAAAAAAAAACATGAGTCCAAGCTCTGTCAGATCCACTTTAAGACTAAAGAAGAAGAGAGTCAGCTTGAAAACATGGAGGGCACTGCCAGCACAGTCTGAGTCTGCAGACCTAAACCCTCTGGAGCTGGTTTGGGATGAACTGGACTGAAGAGTGAAAACAAAGAAACCTTCAGATGACCAACATTTAGAGGAGCTTCAGCTGGAACAGAGCTGGAAGAACTTTCTGAAGAAGATTTGATTTCTGTTGAAGAAAGAACGAGAGGAGTGAGTCCAGCTGGTTGATCTGACAGAGGAGGAAACAGTTTGGTTTATTAATTGATTCCATGCTTATTTATTTATTCTATACTTTCATTTCAGAGTACATTGAGACATTGAACTGCATCATTTTCAGTAAAGACTGGAAAAATCAGGAACGTTATCTCAAGATGCTTTACGAGAGGAACAGTTTCACATCATACTCCTATTATTACTAAAGACACAACAGCAAGACGAGACAGGAGAAGATCCAGTAACATGGAACACTTTGATGCTCCATGTTATTTGATCATGTATATCATTCAAACTGGACAACACAACTTTATGTGTGGAGGCATGTCTTGGTACAGTGGCATTTTTGTTGAGTTGTGTATGAAATTGTCAGACATGAAAGGGTTAATATATTCTGCCAAAGACTTCTACATGTTCACTCAGGTTGAGGTGTTAAAGAAACGCTCACAGAATCAAGAACACATGTATTAAAAATAGAAAGGTGAACGTGATCTTGTCGTGTGTCTCAGATCGCCAAGCAGCAGCAGCAGCTGATCCAGCAGCAACAGAAGATCAACCTGCTTCAGCAGCAGATCCAGGTCAGCCCCTCTCACACGTCTCCACACACACACACGTCTTCACACACACACGTCTTCACACACTGCAGCCACCACACAGACACAGTGAAAGTGAACATATATGACCAGCTCTCGGAGCTGATTCATGATTGAGACAGAGAGCTTTGAAGTGAGGTGTATTTTTCCTGCCTTGTCCCAGCAGGTGAACATGCCCTACGTGATGATCCCGGCTTTCCACCCCAACACTCAGCCGCTCCCCATCACCTCTGAGCCCCAGATGACGCTGCCGCTGCAGCCGATCCCCTGCAAACCAGGTGAGTCTGATAGTCTTCAGAAGAGCAGGCATCACACACTGGCACTATGTGTGACTATGAAACACAAATGAGTTGGGTTGAAAAGTTGCTTTGCTCATTCTTCGCCAATCTCATCCCTCAAACCTTGTTTGATACGTCACGTTTGCATATCCTTGTCTGAGTTTCTTACACACTGCTTGGCAGAGCCCCTCTCTTCTTTTTCAGACTCACAAGTTTGTAAACTTCGGTTTCAGTGCGTGGTATCCAACATTAGATAAATATTCTCAGCCTCTCAAATGATGATGAGGGTTTTGACCTCTCTGCTCCAAGTCAACCAACAGCTCATTTAGATGGTTTATGATAGTTTTTGTCTGGTCACTGGCTTCCCATAATGCAATTTGTGACCAGTATAAGTGGTATGTGTGTATAGACCCCTTTCGAGTCAATGTCATCATACAGATATGCACGCAAATTTTGGCAACAGAAGCAGTGTTTAGCTCCACTCATTCAGACGAGTTCTCGTTCTTTAAACACTACACTGAAAAAAGTGATACTTTGGACTAAACTAAAAAAATTACTCTAATTTGTTACACCTAATATTATTAGTTTTTCTCAAATTAGATTTCTGATTTGGTTGAACTCTAAAATTTGATCCAGTTTCAATCAAAATAATCTTTTTTATCAAAGTTAAATATCTACATTCACTCAAAGTGAAATAATAATTCATTATGAAGACCACACGTTGTTTTTGTTTGTTTCAGCTTAATTTTTCATTTTGAACAAACGTAATATTTATAGTTTCATCTCAGTTAAACTTTCACTTTAGAGAAAACTGATTAAATTACTCTAATTTTGTTACAAGCAATACTTTTAGGTTTTCTCAAGTCAATTTCTCAAATTGATACAAAGTAATACCTCCAAAGTCAATATATACTTTTTCCTTTTTTCACAAACACAAAATCTACAAAGAGTACATTACCACACTGGGCAAAATACATTGTTATTCCATTCACATGAGTATTGAATTAATCTTCATGGACAATTCAGCTCTCAATGATATAGAACGGAAGATTTAGAGTCAACTTGCACTGTGATGTGGTGAGTCTTTTATCAACTGCATACCCTTCTTACTCATGGTTACAATAAATTTATAATAAAATAATTAATATTTTTATCCAGTGTTATTTCAAAGTGAGCCAGTCAGTGGCTCACAAACACGTGTTAGATAAACTATTTGTAAAACAAATTAATTTGTAACCTAAAATACAGTGTGAACTGACTTGGCTGAAATGCATCATGGGAATAATTTTTGATCTGCTTAACCAGGGTCACATGACATGGAAATCTCTGGTCTGAAGTGAAAATGCTATTTCAGTGGAATGAACATTTTAATTTAATCCAAGATGTTTGCTTTTTGCTTTCAGGCAAACTGAACTGAACAGGTTTAAAACAAAAACCAGGATTTTAAGTTAGATCAATTTAAAAAATGCAATTTGACTTAATGACACAGTTGTTTCACTTTTTTCAGTGTAAATTCAAACTGTCAGCAGCATAAAAATATCCGGTTGTTCTGTGGTCGGTTGTCAGAAACGATACGACACCATGGAGTCAACTTCTATGGAGTTCAGAGCGTTACAGATAAGCAGTGTTTTGGAGTAAAGAGTGACCGTGATAACTGGTGACTCTCAGCTGAACGTGTCAGTGATTAACAGCTGAGAGTCTCCAGTTAACAGGGTCACACTTTACACTAAAACACCAGCGCCGTCTGCAGCTGTGTTATTAAATGTGTCTTCTTTATCCAACCTCAGTTAACCAGGTTTGAGCACCAATAATCAATATTAACTGCTGATATTCTAAATCCAGTTTTTACTTTGAGTGTTTGATGAAAAAGTTGGTTTGGAGCCGAGGTTCTGACCAAATATGGACTCACTATGAAGAGGAAATAATAAGTGAAGCTATAAATGATGATGAACAGAAACAGATTTGAAGTTCAGTGTTAAACTACGGTATATTATCAAACTATGAAGCAGTCTGATTAGTAATCTGAAAATATCAAAGCATTCATATTCTGATAGATTTGGAGCAGGTCTCTGTCTGGACCTGGTTTTCTGGATCCTTTATTATGACCCAGGTCTCAGACTCAGCTCTCTGTGAGCTCTTTTTGGTTTGGGAGGGTTTCTGCTTTATTGACACAGTTCATGTCTTTATATTTCACAGTCTGCTCAGAGTCAGTGGATAATACAGTCATGAGCATGAAGTGACTGTGTGTTTAAACTCCTCTCTGGGTACACGCTGGATTTATACACTAAAAAACATATGACCACTGAATGTCTGTCCACTGACTGTCTGTCAACTGACTGTCTGTCCACTGACTGTCTGTCCACTTGTTGTTTTCCATCCACTCACTGATTTCTCACGAACCTGGGAGTTGTTTACCATCTGCCAAATTGGTTTTATTTAGGTAAAAAATGTGTTTTTAGATGGTTAACACCCTCATGTTCCTACTCCGCAGCAGTTCCGTTGCCAAAATGCACATGCAGCCATAGAGACGCCATCACTGTTTACAAACAGGAAAGGGGTCTATATAGAATAGAATAGAATAGAATAGAATAGAATAGAATAGAATAGAATAGAAAATAGAAAAGAAATTCAGAGTAGCATCAGTACAAAAAAGTATACAGTGCAAAAATTCCACAAATATATAAATAGAATAATATAAGTATGTATGTATAATATTATGTATAATAAGTGTCAACTTGGAAAAAAAAAATCCATCAGTCCATCAGTAGACGACAGCTTGGCCATAACTCTCCAGTCAGCCTCCACCTCCACAGGGTCCAGGACTGAGCTGGACCTCCTCACCAGTCTCTTCAGTCTCACTCTCCTCTGTCCTGTCCTCCCTCAGCAGGTGAAATCCTTCTAATGGGTCCGTTGTTAGCTTCGTTAGCCATGTCTCTGTGAATAGCGTGATGCTACTTTGCCCTCTAGTGCTGGGTTAGCACCGTTAGCTCGTCCATCTAATGGGAGTTAGATCTTACATTCACCATAACAATGAATGGACAGACAGGTGGATGTCGTCTCTTCTTAGCACACTGCAGTACCAGCTCGTCGCCCTCTCCTCTGCCTGCAGGGAACATTGGGCCTAGCACTGGTTAGCATCCACGTGCTTTGGGCTGCTAACAACTGAAATTTTGAGTAAGCTTAAGTAAGTAATTGTGAATGAGCAATGCAGCCACGGTTACACATAGGATCTCCGGACACAGAGGAACAAACAAACAGACAAACAAAAAAACACTGCAAACACAACCAGTTTGGTGTCAGTGGCCAACAAATGAGCCATAAAAAGTAATGACAGGCTCCAAATACAAAGATAAAGTACCCAGAAGTGGACTTGCCCCACCCCTTTTTCCAAGCCTGCTGTTGGATGTAACTTAAGCGGACTTTTCACAGTTACAATCCCACAATGCATTTTGCACCATCCATCGAAAAACTCAAACAGTGGGGACAAGAACATGCTCAACTGTAAGTAACCGTTGCTGCTGTTTAAAAATATGAATAAGATATTTATTTGTGACAGAATTTGTTTGAAACTCAGAAATGTTGGATGAGTTGGGTAAAATTATACCTCAACAAACTGTCGGCAAGCAACCAGATGTGACGTATCCGTACGTAGGTCCGCTGCTGTTCCACTAGTAGTGGAATCATTCTGCAGAGTCCTGTACCTCTGGAGTCCAAACTCTGGAACGAACTCTCCAAGTCTGAACTTCCAGAGAATGCACTCTGAATTGAGAAACAGCTTGAGTATCTGAGCTGTTGGAACGTACACACAGCCTCTGTACTTCCTTACACTTTTGCCTACTGTATGGTATTTCAGAATGAACCAAAAAAGACCTAACAAAACCAACTACAGGTGTGAAATTATACCAACTTAAACTGATTGATGACATATTTTAATAGATGGTCTATCTGCTGTAATCAGCACTCCATAGAAACACTTCCTGTTCAGCACCTGTCCTCTGTCTGTATGAAGGCATTTTTAACTAGCTGAACTTAAGCTTGTTTCCTGTCTTTAGTAATTATTGAGATCTTTTGTTAACCCCTCCAAGGTTTCTCTTTTCCAAACCTTTAGCACTGGGAACATTGGAGGTTTTGTAATTTCTTTTAAAACTCGTTCTTACTCTCACGTTGTTAAGAAAGAATGAATCTTGACTTTTTTGACAATAAGTGAGTGCTTTGAAGGTCAGAAACTTAGTGCTGAAAGGCTACGGCCACAAAAACGGCTCCAAGAGTTTCCATCGATGCCGGAACATCTGCACTTCAGCTCAAGGTCTATTTTATAGAAAACAGAAAGGCATTCGTGAGCTAGAGATGTAGACTTCAGTTGAACAATATGGTTGATAGTGCCTTTCATACACTTACGCTTGTACAGTTAGCAGGCTATAGAGGCCACCGCTTAGAAAGCTTAGTGTGTGCTTTCACAAGTCTTAAAAGCTGAGCTTCTATGTGACCTTGTCTCCTCCATCTTTTCAAACCTAAAAGACACAAGGCCAGTCTTTAAAACATTGAGGGTGGAATTTAAGGATAACTATTTATTTGCTCGCTCAGGAATTTGAGTGGATGTGTGTGAGTGCCTCGGAGTGTTCTGGCAGATGAATAAATAAAGTGAAGAAACTGTTGGGTTTTGTGGGAGAGGTCAGATAAAGTCAGCTACTTGAAGGCAGGTTTTATTTCAAGATAAAGACAGAAAAGTGAGCTATGCTGTTTATTTTCTTCTCGATTCACAGCTTTTTGAAAAGAATTCAAGTTTGAAAGAATGACTGACTCTTTATTTCTTGATCGTCAAATATATATAGAAGAATTCACTTTGCTCCGTTAAGCCCGGCACACTCCACTTCATAAAGGTCCCATGATTTTTACACCCAACCTCACGCTCCACCCTGTTTGCAGAGGGTGCAGCGGTCATCATGATACTTCGGTTCTCATCATTTGTGCTAATGAAGAGAACAACAAAAGCCAGCTTTACTGGGTGGGCAACACATGCAGGTCGTGACCTGCTGTGCTCCACTTAGAGAATTCAACGTAAGTGTGTACAAGGGTGTATTAGAGGTCTCCCTGCAGAGGTTTGACTGTTGATGAAGGTTTGTTTTTGCTCTAAGTCCTCTGTATTTGTAGATGGGCTGCGACTATTTTAATCATTGATTTAACTGCAGATTATCTTTTTGATGAACTGATAAATTAGACAGAAAACGAATACTTTTTTCCTTTAGCTACCTTTATTCAAAAATTAGTATTTTTTCCACAGTTAAAATGACAACACTGTGAGGACAAAAAAAGCACAGATTATTTTTTGTCGGGCTCTGAGGTTCAGGATGCAGTCTGTTAAGATGGCTGCTTGCTTAGGTAGACACAACCTCTTTCCTGTCAAGTAGTCACTCATGGTTTGTTGTTTTTTTTTTTTTTTTTAATGGAATGAGAGAGAAAATGAGAAAAACAGTAAGATTATGTATAATAGCATCAGTGGCGATTGCTCTAAGACTGCAAGGGAAGCTCAGCTTCCCCTAAAATGTCCCATAAAAAGTGTTGATATGTCCTGCTGTGTGTACATTTCATTGCCTAAATATGCGCTAGAATACCTTCATCTTTTGTTCTGAATCAGCTACTTATCACAGGTAACTGGTGCCACTTCCTTCTCATTCATCCCCGCAGCGTCTCAGCGCTTTAACACAGTCGGACGCTGAGCGTCTTCAGACTTCAACAGTGTAGGGTAGAGTGGGTTGTTCCACTGTGGAAACTGGACGGTCATTGGATAAACGCTGGGCTTTGTCCCGCCCATCGGACGCTCAGCGTCTCTGGGGGTCTATGAGGCAGTGGGCTGGCCTGGACGCTCAGCTTCTGCATGATGATTGGATGATCTTTCTGAGGCTGAATCCCTTTTTGATTGACAGTGAAATGAGCCAATCAGCGATCTTGAAGTAAAACTCTCTACCGGAGACTTTCTAACTTCTACATTCAGTTGTTCTGGACTGATCCGGAGGCTTTATCGATCCCCAGCGAGTTTACCTTTCTTAAAAACGACGAGCGTTCACTCTCTTTTCCTTGAAAAGGAACGGAGGGTAGAATTTACGTTTAAATAAATAAACAAATTTATGATGTAGGCCAGAAAAAAATCGAGCTTCCCCTCCTTGACTGACCAGCAGCCGCCACTGAATAGCAGAGTAAACATTATGCTAAACATTATACTTATTCAAAAGTCAGTAACACAAAGACCATCTATACAGACAGACATGTTCATTAAATATAACGGATAAACTTCAGGTGCAGTGAGATGATATAATCAAGCAACACATCAAAGATGAGATACGCTGCCAACACTTTCATTAATCAGTTTTCATTGATTTTAACGATGCATCACTGCAGCCCTCATTTGTACTGATTCATATGTTTACATATAAAAAGTACAATCCCATATCTGTGTACACACACCTGCAATGTGCAAAATTAAATAAATAAACAAAATAATAATGATAATTAACGAAAATGTAAAATACTTTGCACCAAGTTTTTTGTGTCATGTATTTTTATATTTAGCAGGATCTTTGCACCTCGCTGGGGATTCTATTTCCCAGAACCACCTGTGTGGTACAAATTAAAGTCAGGGTTGGTAATCAGATTTAGATTTTTTGTTATTCTGGTTAAAATGATCTTTATGTCCTGATGTCAATCAATACATGATGTGTTCTTAAAATAGAGTGAAAAATATCTGCTGTCTACAGCAGGAGTAAACCTGGAAAACACCAACCAATCCTAGTGATTAGGATCCAATTTATTAAACCAATCAAATCATATCCTGCTGTTCTGCCCGTCTCCTGCACCTACATTTCACCAGTGTGCACTCGCCCTGATTCAACGCACATAACCCAGAGGGATCCAAGTACACTGGAGAACAGCAGAAAAACTACCTAACTCAAACTACTGCTTTGAGTCTGTGGTTTTGAATCAGTCATGATCATATGGTCTCGAATCAGTGGCGCTCGTGCATGTGAGTGGGGGCGTTTTTTTTTCAGGTGCTCTGAGTGTGGGAGGGCGGGGGCTAAATGGAGTCCTGAGGAGATGTTATATTCAAATTCATGCTAGTTTTCTGTGACTACTAACCCTGCCTTTAAGTTTACAATATTTGCTTGGTGTCACAATTCAAGTAATAGTGCTATGTAACTACAAATAAATACATTTAATTTGATTTGATTTATTTATCTCAAACAAACAAGCATTAGAAACAAAAAGGCAATGGCAATATGGTCTATCACATTACCTCATTGCTTTGCATCCTGGGAAGCTGTCTTGAACAAAGAAAAGTAGAGTTAAAAAGAAGATCTGCTCTCCGTTCATTTGCTTCAAAACAAACACACGTCTTGTTAAGAGTCACATATATGATGGTGGGTGGTGGCTTCCAGCCACAGGTTTCACTGCAATCAACACCAAATGAAAAGTCCTCACAGAGTCTTTAAAATGTCAGTTGTTTTATTTTATTTTATTTTTTATTTGAATTAAACATTTTTGTCACATTAACAGGACTCGTTGTTAGCCAAGTGATGCTAACAGTGATCAAAACATCGTTTTTTATGTTATTTTTCTCCAAAAGTCTTGATGGTTGTGATGTTTAGAGCAACCACTTTGACGTTTGAAACAAGCCTGAGATTCAACCAGTGATACTGTTATTCATACCAACATTTATATCTTCCACAGCCGTGGACTATCCCATGCAGCTGCTGCAGAGCCCTCAGCCCACCCCTGTCAAGAGGAGCAGTGGTTCCTTCCGGCAGGTACAGTGTAACCACAGTATGCTCGTCACCATGCTTCGGTGCAAATATTTCACTGCGTACACTCATAACGTAGAGATTAACATGTCAGTGTCATTTTCTGTTCAGCATATGTACCACCTGTTGACTTTATGCTGCATGTGTGTGTTTAAAGGGACATTAAAGAAAGCGACACCCTTCAGTATAAACAGAGAAAGTACTTTTAGGGCTCTGAGGAGGCTGAAAAAACTTTCTGAATCACCACACCCTCTGTTCAAAGGTTTAACGTGTGTGGTATCACTGGAAGTGCTGTGAGTGTGTTCTTGTTCTCTGTGGATGTAGCGTGAACTGTATTTGCACGGCTGGTTCTCAAGCAGCGATCTAGCAACACGGCTTAGATAAACAAAAGGGATGAGAGGATGAGGGGAGCACAAAGACAAAAGACATGAGACGCTTCAAAGGCGTGACGGATACGCTTCACCATGCCAAATCTGCCGTGCAGAACCGGAATACATGCACGCCCTCGCCCTTTGCGGTTACACCTCAATGTGTATAACTTGCCCCACCCCTGCTCATCTGCTGTGTGTGTGTATGTGTGTGTGTTTAGGAAGCCAGTCAGCCCTTGAACCTGACCTCCAAGCCTAAGGGGATGGAGCTGGGGAAAACACCCAGTCCACAGAGCATGGAGCTGGGATCACTGGCGCTGCAGGGAGCCTACAGACCCAGAGACCTCCACAGAGAAGTGTCCCATAGTCCACCAAGATCTGCTCTCAGTGAGTTCCATCTGTGATAGAAAGTCATCTGATATCATAAAGAGTTAACCGTCACGGTATCTTTGAGGGTCCCAGTTTTCTTTACACACTGCTGCATGCTCGCTTGTTCCACTGATATGCCACGAACCAACCAAAAACTCTCAATCTGAAAAAGTTTCTGGCAAAATTACTTTGAACATCCATCCCAGTAGTAGTTTTCCCAATGAGGAGCCAATACCAGTGATGCAAACATAAAGAAAACAAATAAAGCAAAGGGAAACTGGAATCATGATCCATTTCTCATGGGAACTGATGGACAAAGAAGGAACACAGAGGACAAATGATCCAAACTTTGACATAGTGAGAAGGCCTGGTTCTACCTTCAGTTTTGGAGAGTGGGTGTAAGTGTCATGCAAACAAATCACATGAATTAATTCTTGTTAACAACAAGTTCAAAGCTGAAAGTAGCTGTGATGAGTTTTATGTTGTGTGATTATTCTGGTGATGTCTTTGGACTTCATTTCCCATGAGCACCATCACCCACTGTTGGAAAGATGCCAAAGTGTGCATTAGTGGAAGCAAGTGATGCCCTTTACATTTTTTTTTTTCTAAAGACAAAACTCTTTTAATGATTCCATCTCTTTAGTTAGCCTACAAAAGGTGAGCAGACATACTGGTTTAACATTTCCCGTCACAGCTCTGGTGTCAGGATGTGTGCTCCAGTATCTCATAAATGTCAGACTTACGTAAATATGCACACTCTTTAACTCTTTTGTTCTCACAGAGCAGTAAAACAGTCACATGCCAGCATCAAAAATAGATCCTGTTCACAGACATGTTGTTCTTCTGCTGAGCAAAGCCCTGGTTGTAAAGTTTCTCTGTCTCAAACAGCACTCAAAAGAAAACAAACACCTTTTGTTATCCTGCCTCAGAATCAAACAGGAGTACAGAACATTAGGAAGAATGAAATTTATCTTCAGTAAAAACATCTCTGGCGTGCTATCAGACTTTACCATCAGAGAAGCACTTCAGGACTCGGCATTTTTTGATCTGCCCTGAACACAGTCACCAAAGTTCATCTGAAAGATGTTAACCAACCTCATGGCTGTTAGTTCTAATTTACTATGATGAAGAGGCTTCAGTGCAAGACAGATTATATTTTAAAATCCACGATTAACTCCTCACAAAGCCTTTGGGACAGCAGTGTCCAGACTTTTCTCAGAGAGGGCCACATTTGATTTGAGGGGAAATGACCAAGAGCCCGCAGCTCTTACTGACATGTTTATCAACAGTGAAAGTATCTTATGTTACACTCTGTTTGTGAACGATTTCTTTGGGAGATTTCTGTTAAAATCAGTCTCTAAGTGTCTCAAAGCTCCTCGTTCCATCATCACAGACTGATGAAATCAACGCTCACCTGTCTCTCAGGTGTCTCACCTCTCCCTCAGGTGTCTCTTCATACCAGATGATCAGTGGTCAGTTTTCTGTTACCTGCTGCGTAAACATCATCAAACTCTGCTTCAGACCAAGGAACATGTTCTCCATTAGGGGGCGATATGGGACAAATATGTCAGCATGTTCTTATGGCAGGATCAGGATCTGGATTTGATCAGGATTTGATCAGGATTTGATCAGGATCTGGATTTGATCAGGATCTGGATTTGATCAGGATTTGATCAGGATCAGAATTTGATCAGGATCTGGATTTGATCAGGATCTGGATTTGATCAGGATATGATCACGATCAGAATTTGATCAGGATCTGGATTTGATCAGGATCTGGATTTGATCAGGATTTGATCAGGATCTGGATTTGATCAGGATTTGATCAGGATCTGGATTTGATCAGGATCTGGATTTGATCAGGATCAGAATTTGATCAGGATCTGGATTTGATCAGAATTTGATCAAGATAAGAATTTGATCAGAATCTGTATTTGATCTGTATTTGATCAGGATCAGGATCTGATCAGGATCAGAATTTGATCAGGATCTGGATTTGATCAGGCTCTGGATTTGATCAGGCTCTGGATTTGATCAGGCTCTGGATTTGATCAGGATCTGATCAGGATCAGAATTTGATCAGGATTGTTTTTCAGATTCAGACTATTTTGACCTGCAAACAACATTTGAGAACCAAATGTTTCTGATCCTGACTTCTGATTTTGTTTTTTAACCTTTTCTGCTCCGTGTCATAACTCTGATCTGGTCTTGTGTTCTCTGATGTGTTTTTTGAACGCTCACATTTTCCCATCAGGATAAATTCATTTATTTGAAGACGAGTTAAAGAGAATTAAAGACTATGAGCAGTCCAAATGTAGTTTAGTGAGATGTTATGAGACAGACTTTGGTTTTGTTTAAATATAAATGTGCACATAAGCAAGAAGATGACTAATGTCAGCGCCATAATAAAAACACTGTTAAATGAAAGCTGGGGGCTGTATGAGAACAGACAGAGGGCCTGTCTTTGGACATGCATACTGTAGGATAGGGTCTAATATAATGTGTGCAAATGTAAAACTGAGGGCTAAAACTTTATTAATTTAATAATTTTTGTAACGAGTCAAATAAAATTGAAGGAAAAGGCCACTCTGCTGTAATGTTTGGATAGCCAAATCTCTGTTTGCTCATGTGAAAAACACTTTACTGACACAGTCTGAAACAAATCCTGACACAAACTCAAACATGATGTAAAGACTGATGCAAGTGAAGCTGATCTGAGACGACGTCTTACTTTCTTCAGTGTCTAATTTTAACATTTTACCCTTTACATTAGTAATCATCAGCAGCACATGAAATGACTGTCTGCTGCTGACAGGTGTGTTATATGTGATGTCCTTTGAGGAGAACGATTTCAACTCTCTGTCACTTCTTTTTTTTTCTCCATTCACGTCTTTGGTCTAATTTTTGCTCTCTGTCTCTTCTGTGTTGTGTGTTTTTGTTGTAAGGTTTCCTTGGAGATGGAGATGTGGTCACTCAGGCCATCCACGATGCCCAGCTGCTCCTCAGGGGCCACGGCACAGGAGGGCGAGAGAGGGAGAGGGAGAGGGAGAGAGAAGGCGGTGGAAAGGTAGTGAGCTAACATCCAGACTACACAGTCACACACAGTCACGTTAGAGCCTGAATCAGATCACATCATGTAAATATGGCAACAAATTTAGTCTTTTTGAATAACACACACAAAAAAACTTATATTAAAGACACAAGAGCAATCTGACAAATGAACTGTTCAACTCTCACTTTTCCTCCAAGCTTCAGCTAATGTGGACGCCAAACAGATGTCCAGAATCAAAGAGCGATCAAAGTCATTTGAAATGTAACGTTCATGTGTGCTCTTAAAACAAGCTAACACTGATGCTTACAGGAGTCATGGCTCTGAAGTTTAGAGCCGTGGTTTACTGTTCAGTGTCTTTGCTAACAGTGGATGTTAAAACTTCAGCACTCATTGGAGATAGCAGAGTCCACAACAACACTGTCTGCACAACATGCATTTAAACTACCACTGCAGGAACAAGCTGAAACTAACATATTACCAAACAGTAACCTCCGGCTGTGAGCGGTGAAGCCCATGTGGAAGCAAAAATAAACATGTTTACAGCCTGGTTCAGAAAAGAGCGAGGCTCTGAATATATCTCATGTCTCAGTCAGAACAAACATGTATGGGGTGATTTTTTGAAATATTTTTGAAGTTATTAACCCTTTTACTTCAGGTGGTGTCACCAGGGACTTGAATTGATATGTAAAATTCAGATGACTGTATCTAACATTGGTTCTGTGTCTGCTACATGCTCCACTCCGTTCACCAGGTATCAAACCATGTGACTTCAAAGCTTCTTCTGTTCTGTCCAAGAACTTGGTGAGAGTAAAAAGAAACTAAAGTCACGAGATAAGCAGCTTAACAATGAGCTAAAAATCACCTAAAGATTTGAGGAGAATTCTGTGAAGGTTTTGTCCTATGGGTGACTTTGTCCCGTTGCTCTGGACCGTTGTTGTTCCTGTGAGCCTTTCAGACTTCAGACGTGTAACTGCTGCAGTGTAAACAGAAAAACCTGGTTCAGAGTAAACGTTTATAGTCCACCTGCTGTCTCTGACCGACATCCGGGGGGGTTATCATGGCGGGAGTCAGGTGTAGGGTTGCAGGGAGTCGTGCCTCTGTGGACTGAGCTGACTGAAGAATACCCCAGCTGTAGTCAAACCTCACACAGGAGCACATTGTTACCGCTCAGTCAGTGAGGTGTCTCAGTCCAACAAATGCTGTGAAGTGGACAGAAGAAAACAGAATATATGTCAAGACTGAGTTTATTAGATTATTTTTAAAAACACAGCAGCACAACCTCTGACATCACTTCTCTCAAACCTTCCCCTGAATGCCTCGAAAACATCCAAATGTTGCATATTTCCTCTGAGGATGGACTCTTAACGGACTGTTTTTTGTTGCCGTTTGTTCTGGTTCTTGTAAAATGTCTTCTCTATCCCGGTCTTGGTTTCCAGTCTTTGAGGGGGCCATAGCTTTAGTCTCAGCCTCGTCCTGAGGCAACAGCTGTTGCAGCCTCACAATGCCACAAAGGCCTCAGTGTGGCATTGAGTGAGCCACCTGCCTTCTCTCTTTGTCCGCAGTAATACTGTACTCTGGGGCTCTCCTCCTCCTCTGCAGCATTATCCTGCTCCATCTCCTCTACCAGCGCTAACACTGACCTGTTTTGGTATCACTCTGCACTGCATGGGGGTAAACAAGGTTTCACAGCAAACGTACGGATGATTGAAAAGCCGATGGTTGTATTATTCCGGACTCTTCTACTTCCCTCCGATAATAAACACCATTCCTCCTCCTTCGTAGTGGTGTACTCTCCTTTCTTTACATTTATAGCTCTGCGTGTAAAGAGCAGCTGATATGACGAGTGCGCACTTTCTTTACCTTAAATAGGACTCTATGTAGCACATGTGTGCCCTGTACACGCCCCGTAGACATGGGGTCACTTTTTATTGCAGCTGAAATTCAAATCGTCCCTTTGTGCTCTTTGAGTGTGAATATTCCTGGGACTCAAGTGCACGTCTGACTTGTTCTGTCTTTGTCTTTTTTAATGTCTGCAGGAGTATAAAGGTTCCCCTTGCAGCGAAAGAATTTCTCACTGTGAGCGGCGTGAAGACAGCCAAGGTCTGCCGCCCACTGAGGACCACCTCAGCAGCGACTCTGAGGGTGGGTGTCCCTGGAGCAGCATGTTTTCATATTTACAATTTACTGTATTTTAAAAGTGACTATATAATCAGAGGAACAGCAGTGCTGATGAGAACCATGTACACCTCTTTTTCTCGTATAAATAGGAAGAATTTTATTTTCCTACAACTGCACAAATGTTGCACCTGAAACATTTCCGTTGTGTTTTATTCAAATTATAAATGGAGTGTTATATCTACAGCCACTGTTTCACCCAGACCCTCTGTGATGAGTTCTCTATAAGTTCTGTGTAATGTTTTAATAGTGTCACTTGAACTTTGTGTAGCTTTAACTGTCAGGGCTGCTAACAAGTAGCTACACACAGGCTCCTCTGAAACCTTCAAAGGTTCATTTGGGACCTTAGAAATCATCACCTTGAATTTAAAAAGGTTTATAATATAACTCAGGCAGAGAGTGAACGTGTGAGAAACCTCTAATGTACAGACAACTAAATCCAGAAGGCAAAAAAACAATCTGCAAACAATCTTTGCTATTCAGAGTTTCATCTGGAATCCACAGAACAGAGACGTTTGAGGGTTTCATCTTTAACCTAAAGTGGAGTAAATGTGAAGAGATGTTTTATCTGTCAGAGAGCCCACACATGAAGATCAAATATCAGACATTGAACAGTTTTGATTGTACTTAGTGTGGTGTGCTCTGATAATCTCAACACCATTCTGTCCCACCACTGATCTAGAATCAAGTCCTCCAAGACAGAAATCTCACCTGACCAAACGTGATCTAACAAAAACGTAGAAGAAGAAACATAGCAACAGATAGCAACAACCGGCTAACACCAAACAACATGGAAGAGGACATAGAAGGGGGAATGATGGTGGTCTGGGGACTATTCTTAATGGAAAATTCCTGAAGAAAAAAAAAAAAAAAGACTGTGGGAAAAATCCTGGAGAGCGGGAACACAGACTTTCCTCATGAACTTTCAGGTCAGCCGTACTCGATTTGTTTACATCTGCTTCCTTGCTTCTCAGTCAGCTTGTCACCTGATTGGCTACATTACATTCTACCTCACAACTCACGGAGTCATGACTCAGGAGTCGTCGGCTTTCTCCACACACATGAAGATTTTTATATATTGAACAAGTTTAATATTTACGATTGTCAGCCCGACCCGTTTCACAGCCAATTTGTAGGACAAATTCACTCTGAACACACCTGAGACCACAGGATAATCTGATGGGATAATCTGATAAAACAGAAGATGAGGGTGTTTGCCCTCTTTGGTCAGGAAGAAGGGAAAATCAGGACAAAAACAGCCCAACAGTCGTTATGTGTGTACCCCCCCTTAAAGAGGTTTTGCAACAACAAAACGGAAACTGCGCAAATAATTTGTTTTAAAAATACATTTAAAAAAGTCTCTGAAATTTTAAATAAATGAAGAACTAAGAAACTGTGAAGGTTTCACACAGCATGTTAAATATTAGAAGTAGAAATCATAGCAGGAAAGTGACGTGCATTAGCGGTTCGCAATACAGCAGCAGCCCTTTGAGTCAACAGTTGTTTTGCATCTTCTCATTTTTTTTAACTTTAGGTTAAAGTCAATATGGAATTTCATCTAATATGTTTTGCAGACATTCCATTATATAAAAAAAAACATGTAAAATGCTGACAGACATGAACAGGTGGAAGGAGACTTTCTGTTTCCAACAATGCTTGGAGAGCTTTTTCTCCAGAGGTGATAAAAATGATTCTAAATGGAAACTTTGGTATCCAAAAAAAAATGCCCCACAAAAAAGGAGCTGCATCATTTGTAAGCCTGGGGCTGCATGGTGGAGCAGTGGTTAGCACTGTTGCCTCACTGCAAGAAGGTCACCAGTTTGAATCCCGGTTCGGGCAAGGTCTGCTTTTCTGTGTGAAGTTAGCATGTTCTCCCCATGCATGTGTGGGTTCTCTCCAGGTACTCCAGCTTCCTCCCACAGTCCAAAAACATGCTCACTAGAATAAATAAATTGGCCGTAGGTGTGAGTGTGAGCGTAAAGGGTGTACCCCGCCTCTCGCCCTATGACAGCTGGGATAGGCTCTGGACCCTGAACAGGATTAGCTGTATATGAATGAGTGTTTTTTTTAAGTCTTTGTATAGAAATTATCAAAAAGCAGTGCACGATGTTTTTCATGAAAGCATGTTTAATTTTTCTTTCTCAGACTCGTGTCCCAAAGTAAATTTCTCAGAATAACCACCAACAGCTCACCTGAAGCAGAGGTGGGGGTCTCGAGTCACAAATTTAGGGACTTAAGTCTTGCTGGACTAACACTGATAAAAGACTCGACTTAGCTTTGACTTGGTCTTCATGACTTGAGAATTGATTTGAATTTGACACAGATGACTCAAAAAGACTTGACCTCTTCAGTTCAAATATCTGCGCCTTTTTTCTGTCTTTTTTAAAAGTTAGATTTTGTTGGAAGTCATGTTTTATTTGGTGCTAGTGCAATGTACGCAGCATGCTGCACAGACTAACAGCAGTCAACACCGGATCAGCAGTCATGGAGGCAGCTAGACCAAGAATATCCTAGTTTTGGGTTCAAGTATTATGTTGTTGTTGACGGTATGAAGAAGAGAACAGCAGAATGATCTGCAGCTCATAAGTCAGTGACACGACCACCACTGACCACCTTCATACATCACTAATAATCCCACAAAGAAAGGTTAGCTACGTGAATGTGTCTTTTAGCTAGCTGTTACAACTGTTAGAAAGCTAATGTTTGCTAACACTAAAGAGGCTAGCTTAAACAAGCTAGCCTCTTTACAGATTTAAATGTGGAAACTGGGCTTAGATCATCAGATTTTTATATGACTTGACTGGTGACTTGCTTGACCTGAACAATGACTTGACTTGTTTGATTCTCACCACAGTGACTTGAGACTTGATTGTTATGGCTTGAGATTTTCTTGTGACTTGAGTGACTCACTCCCACCTCTGCCCTGAAGTACTGTGACTTTAAACAAAAGCTGGAGAGAAGTTTGTGGGATGGATGTTGTGGTCAAGAGGATGTTTAGAAATCTCAAAGCTGACCCTTTGAGTTTGGAGAGTATGATGGACTTTGGTGTCGTACCTTTACCTGTTGGTTGGTTTCATTGATGTTGTGTTTTAAATACTTCATCTCCATGAATTAAAAAACAGAGATAGGATCATTTTTGCAGATTAATTTTTTCTAAAAGAAAAATCCTTTGTATTTGCACAGTTCATCTAAAATAATGCACACACTAGTTTTGACTGTGTGTATCTCTCAATGTGTGCTGGTACCAGAGGTCTTAGCTGGGCACTTTAAAAGTCTCTAACTTGTATAGTTTCTCATTTAGACCAGTTTAAACAGCAAACATCCATCTCCCACGGCCGCTCATGGTGGTTTGTTTTGGTTGATGACAAGAATAAAAGTTATAATTAGGAGGCTGAGTTTCACGTTTCAAATGCAGCTCTTTGTTGTGGTCATCTGTCTAAAACCCTCTTTCCTGTAGGTGCCCTGCCCGTCTCGGTCTCAGGCAGCTATGCTGAAAGCCGGCCCCCTCCCTCCTCCGGCCACATAAAGAGACCCATGAATGCCTTCATGGTGTGGGCCAAGGACGAGCGCAGGAGGATCCTGCAGGCCTTCCCCGACATGCACAACTCCTCCATCAGCAAGATCCTGGGTAAGTCTAGCACCGTGTGTGTGTGTGTGTGGAGAGGAGGGGGGGTCTGCTCAGTCTGTGTCTCTATTCTGAGACACCGCCTGGCACATGTGACGGCACAAACAGCCACCTGCTTCTCCCACCAGACAAACACAGTGGCACAAACACTCCCACAAACGCACACACACCACACACACACACACACACACACAGGCCTGAACCTTTTCACAAACATTTACATTCCTTTCTATTGTGGAGAACGTTTTGTTGTGTGCTGTCTCCTTCATGCAGACACACACACGCATGGAAATTATGAAACACTGATTTTTTTTATTGAATGTTACTGTCATACCTCAATCTACATAAATCTGACCTGGTTATTCAGTTTTCTCCACATTAGTGATATTATTCAGATCTGAGTTTGTATCTGTTTTCACACCAATCACTCTGCCAGTTGATCTCACACCTCTGTGGATGAAGGTGCTTTCACGCCTTCCCTCACCATCCCAGAAGTGAAGCTAATGTGGTTTATCTTTGGTCTGATGTGAATGAGAACAGGTCAGCTCTTATGTGTAAGAACAAATAGAACCTCATCATTAATACAACTTTTATGGATGATTTGACTTATTTTAAACATTTATAGTGGTTAAAAAGGTAGCTATATTGTAGTGATTTTAGTTTTCATTTTTTCACCAGAGGTCCAGGTTAAAAACTACATTAAGGTCAGATGTTGTGCTTGGACTTCAGAACTATTTACTGAGAGGGGGTGCAGGATTTTTTAATGGGAGGGGCGGGAGGGAGACGCACACTGATCAGTGATTAAGGATTTGATTTTAATTTGTCTCAGAATAGAATAAGAGAACTTGAATGGATGAACACGGCATCTTTGCCGATTAGTCGGTTACCAGATTTTTTTTTTTTTGCCAAATATCGGGATTGGAATCGGCCTCAAAAAACCTATATAAGTCAAGCCCTACAGATCACTATGAGTGTTCATAATGGCCAAATGTGTCAGTCTCTCCTGCGTCAGGGTGTTGTGCAGCCAGGTTTTCAATCTGTGCAAATCTGAGAGAGAGAGAGAGAGGGAGAGAGAGGGCGCTCACAGACAGCTTTATGAGCTTCTCCACCTCCGACAGCATGGAGCGGGTTGAGGCTGAGAGGTTGAATATCACATCAAAAACAAAGATCTATGCCGTTAAACAGAGATACATGTAAGTCAGAAAAACTGAGTTTAAATTCAGATTTTTTATTTTTTTTATAGCGTAACGCTGTGGGTAGAGAGGCTGATAGGGTAAGGTGGGGGCGATGTCTCACCAGACTTGAGCTGATGGTCCACTCAAACTGACTTCCTTCACCTGTGTGTGAAGGATCAGCTCAGATGGTTGCTGTGTTAGCCTGTGACCAATAAATAACCCAGTGAGATGGATGATGAAAAAAAAAACTATTTTTAATCACGAGTCCTTCTGATAAAAGGTTCCAAGCAGGCCTGGCATGGTTAGCTAAACTAATCTGCTGAGCTCTGTCAAAGAGAATCCATGAACTGGTGAACCCAGAGAAGTTGCAGAAAAGCTGAGGCCATAGGTGCACTTTAACTGCCAGAGACTTTTGGATGACTAACTGGAGCTCTGGCAGAAAGGACATGTAGGAAGAAATGCTTAGTTTGAAAATAACACATTCCTACATGTGTTTCCACCTCAGGCTGAAGACCCAGGTTGGATATGTAAACCAGTGCAGTGAGGTATGGAGGAAAAGTTAAAGGTCATTGTAACACACCTCCGGATCAGGAGAGGGCAGTAACATCATAGAGGGAGAAGACAGGCCGGCATCGTTACGTGCAGCACCGCAGTTAGCCTGTTAGCATGGAGGACATTCAGTCTGTGCTGGTTTTGATTGTGATTTATAACGCTGCAAACAAATTTGTTGACCCTTGAAAGGAGACCAAAGCAGTGGCACAGCAGATCAATCAGCTGTCTAAATCATGAAGACGAGGGCAGAGATCGACCAGGGTTCTGGCTCCAAAACAAACCTGATGATTGACGACTTTCAGTGGGATGCACCCTTCTTCATTGATTTATAGATCATCATAAAATACACTTCTGATGAGGAGATTTTGACACAGATTTCTAAAACTGAACTAGGATGTATTCCTTAGGACTTCTTCTTGTAAACTGGATATCCACTGACACATTCAGCTGAAGGTCTCCAGTTTACAGGGTCACTCTTAAGACTGGAACACAAGGAGCTGACAGAGACACATTTACACTATCAGGCTCAGAGAAGACTGTTGGTTAGAAGGTACTAAACCAAGTCAGTCACAGCTGGGGTCATCTGATTGTGGATGGAGGGGGAAATAAAAACACATTGCAGGTGCTCCACCAATCAGAAACATTCAGCATGCAGGCCCCGCCCCCTGTAGTTCCTTAACATCTGGAAAGTACTTCAAGTAAATTTATTAACCCCCAAACTAAATTTAGACTCTAGTTCCCCGGGTGAAAGGCAGTGAAATTCAGGACAGGAAATCAGGACAACTATTAAAAGACTTCAAGTAAAATATGTAATTAAATTTAATTCTGTATCACAGAGGTACGTTTCATTTCAACTTTAAGTCATGTGAAATTAAAGCAAATCCGTTTAACATTCATCAGCTGATATTCAGTCACGAATTAAAAAACTAAACACTGAAAAACATGTCATTTTACATTTTTTCCTTTTTGAAATAAAAACAAACGAATGAAAGTTTGCTTTTTTTAAATATCCTGATTGTTAATACAGATCAAATAAATAAATAAAGGAAAGTTGAATTACAGGCCACAGGCTGATTTAGTTTTTATTATTTAATTTGCCGATCATCGTGACCTCGAGGTTGTAGACGGAGCAGCTTCTCTGTCCAGAGATCGTAGATGAACAGATTTTGATGTTATTCATAAGTGAATATTGATTGAAGGAATGGAACAAGGATTCAGTACTCTTACCTGCTTTGCAAAGTTTCAAGCATGCTGTAATTCAGGCCTCACCTGCCGCTCAAAAGCTTCATGGCTCCGTGTGTAAATGTGTGTCCATCTCCAGGCTCCAGGTGGAAGTCCATGTCCAACCAGGAGAAGCAGCCGTACTATGAGGAGCAGGCGAGGCTGAGCAGGCAGCATCTGGAGCGATACCCCGACTACAAGTACAAACCCCGGCCCAAACGCACCTGCATCGTGGAGGGACGGAGGCTGAGGGTGGGGGAGTACAAGGCCATGATGAAGAGCCGCAGGCAGGAGCAGAGAGCGACCTACTCTCACAGGTAGACCCCCACATGTTTCACTCCTGTTCCAGATGAAGTGAGGGACTGATTCTCCCTGCACCTCTAAACTTTGTTCCTGCAGCTCCTTTTTTCTTTTTGAAGACACGAACAAACATGCACAGAAAAGCTTTTTAATCTGTCCTCGATGATGAATAGCATCCCTCATCATTCTTTAAACTCCTTCAAACTCCTCCACATAGTTAGGCTGGAGGAGTTCGAGGTCGCAGGATTGGTTGGACCTGAAAGTTTTCCGTTTCTGTTTTCTTTGCCCAGAACACACTCGTGTTTCTTATTTCTTTCAGTCTCTTTATGGAGGTAAAATGCCAAAATGAGAATTTCACAAAGGCTCAGCTTTTGTGTTATATAATCAAAACAATATCATGGACATAAACAAGAAATCAAAGTTTATATGTGTTGTAGGAAAAGTTTTCTCCACAGTCCTGAAGGGGAAAAGTGGTAAAGATGGTGGATGGATGTGAAAAGTTTTGTGTTGAAGCTGAAGCTGAAGCGTGGTGTCGCTCTCTGTCCCCTCAGTCAAACAGACCCACAGCAGATCCATTACCCCCACACTGAGGCGCAGTACCCCGGGAACCCCAGCTCAGTCTCAGTGGCCGCCATGTCCTTTCACCCTGCTTTACTGGAGCATTACCTGCCACAGGTCCCACCTGCGCCACGCCGAGTGGAGGGCCAGGCCACGCCCACTCCCCTACCCAGAGAGAGAGAGCGGGAGCGAGAGAGGGAGCGACCCCCGTACAGCGAAGGAGAGGAAAGTGACGCTGGAGAGAGGAGTGAGGGGGAACTTGTGCTCCTGACAGACTGAAGGGGGCGCTGTAAGAGGGCGGGGGGGTAAAGAAAGTTCAGGAACAGGAAGCTGGAGAGGAAGGATGCTTTTCATTGGCTGAGAGTCAGAGAAGGAGAACGGAGACAGAGAGGGACAGATTTGTCTTTTTTCACAATCAATGATGAAGTGGTGAAGATGTCCCACTTACCTTTGTAAATTGTTTACCCTAAAACACACACACTCACACACACACATACACACACACTCTGAAAGGCAAGCTGTTTCCTTTTTATTAACTTCCACCTCGTCAGCTTCTCTGTTTTCAAAGATTCTCCTCACATGTTGACTTTTTGCTCACAGAGGAGTTTCAGCAGTTTGAACATCAGACATGCGATGGAGCTCAAGTGTGATCAGTGTACCAGTGCTGCCCCCTGCTGGAGAAACCTGGTCGACAAAATTTAAACCCATTCCAGCACTTTCACAAACAGACGTTTGGATTTTTGGTCAGTAGTTGTTCCTGTGTCAAAGGCACTGTAACCTACAATTCCCAAAATGCAGAATACTGAACTCAACAGGATTGTTTTAGTCTGTGGAGCCGTTATTCCAGAGACACGGGGGACACAGTAACGCTGACAAATTTGTGCTGAGAGATGGGAAAAAAATCACACATGGCACATATAAACCCTTTCTTTATGTTAATTTTGTTGCATCGTTGTTAGATTGTTGTTCCAGACGAGTCCTCATCTTAGAGTTTCAGTTATCATTTTAGAGTTTTTCGTCAGAGAACCTGAAGCCCATAAAACCTTATAACTGATCCTCTTCCTCCCACATGGAGCTGTTCCTTTGAAATGCTGTGTTGGTGTGTCTGTCAGTTCCCTCTCCGGTGCCTGGTGGGTTGACCTCAGCCTGGCCTCTTCTATCCCTCTGTGTTGGCTCCTCTGTTGTAAATCGATGGTTTGAGCCCTCATCCGTGCACCTGAGAGGCAGGTTTTATTCAATGTTTTTGCCACTTTCCAGATGCAGCCCTCTATAGCACTGTTCAAAAAGCGACCTCTTATAGAAACTCAATTCTAAGACTCTCAGGAGTTTATGTGCGCTTGGTGCTGACCCCGTTCCAAGTTTTAAACATTTCTCTGAAGATGCACTGAGGTATAAAGACTGAAACCAGAGTAAAGGAAACTGATGCAGTGAGATCAATCAGCTGCTATCATGACATTTGATTAGAGTTGGCTCAGCTATCGTCCTTAAACTGAACGTCATATTTTTAGTTTTCTGTTTAATATGCAGTTAACAGAGAGACAATTTAATCCCAAACCCCAACACATGTGAGTCATTTCACTGTTAGTGCAGGAAATAGATCAATCATTATATATACAAGCTTTTAACAGAGGGACAGATACTCTTAATGTCATCCTAATGAATCAATCTATGAGAACAAAGACACCAGGGCCCACATTCACTGAACATCTAAAGCTAAAAGTAGGGTCTAACTCACCGGTTTAGGAGAAACTCTCAAAAATAACAGGCGTGTCAGTCCTAGTACTCCTAAATTTCTCATCTAAAAGAGAAGAGGACTCCCTGAGTCGGAGACCAGTTCAGAAAGAGTCTCCGCCTGGCTGCTGCTGGAAATCCACCTCATGATCAGGGGAACAGTTTGGTTCATGCTTTTTCGTCCGTGTTTTTCTCTGCCGTGGTTATTCCAGAATCCCCATCATTAAAATGCTGCTTATTTGTAGCTCTGTTTAACCAGATACAGCAGAATACATACTGGACTAGTCAGTGTGTTACTTTTAGTTTAATGTTTCATCAGTAGCCTACATTTTTATTATCATTCTAACCCTCAAAGACCTGACCCATCAAATAAAGAGCCAGAAAACTTCAGAAAACTTTTTGGAACTTATCTTTATTAACCCTTTAAATAAAAATCAACAAAAATAGTCACTACATTATTTTGTTTATGAGATATTTTTTGTATCACATTTGACAAAGTGGGCAGTTCCGGCAACTTTTTTTGTTAAGTTTTTAGTAAATATGCATTCAATGCAGAAAACACTTATTTTCAAAATGGAGTAACAGATGTTAGATGTTGTTCTTACCACAACTTCTTTTTATAAAAAAAAAAAAAAAAAAAAAAAAAAATTGGATCATTTCCTGAGAGCAGCAAATTTGAAAAGGGCCAAAACACAACTTCAGCTGCTTGTAGTGGACTGATAGTCCTCAAGGGGGCAGAATACTTTTTTTAACCCAAATTTAACACACTTTTTCATGAACATTTTTATAATGTTGATGACCTATAGAGGTCTTTAAGGTCTTTATTTGAATATACCAACATGACACCTTCCCATAAACTGAGTGATTTTAATGTAGACACATCCCTGTCAGCCAATCACTGTAGGCAAAGTAAGTCATGTGGTTCCTGATACATGACATCATCCATAGCAGTAGGGGTCAGCTCCACCCCTTTCTTTTAGCTTTAGAGTTCTCTGAATTCATTAGTAAGAGTCAGTCTGAGCAGCTTTGTGAAAAGGTTTGAAGAGAAAACTTTGTGAGGAACTTTTAGCATCATTTAGGAGTCCTCCTAGAGGGAGGATACAATGATTTGTGAATACGGGCCCAGATTCCTCATTGGTTGTGCAAAGGTCTGTTCACACACATGAAGAAAGTAACCATTCATGTAGCGCATGAACATGCAGAAATAAAGAATAATCCAATGATAATTTAAGTTTCCAAGCAAACTTCTGAACATCTCTTTGTGAAAGCCTTCATCAGTGAGGGCAAGTTTTCACATTTCAGGATTCGATTTAACAGTGAGACGTTTTGTTACTTGGTTTTAATAATGACACGTTAGTCTCACAGACTACAGCTTGACACAGATATACTGAAGAATTTGGTGGATTTAAACTCAATCAGCTTCAACTTCTATGCTAATGAAGTTTAGTATCCTCTCTAAGTTTTGAGCATTTCTGTGGTCTCTCAGTGAAAAGGCTCCTGATATGAACAGTGATCTAAACGCTTCATTTAGCCTTCAGCCTGGCCTCAAGCTACCAGTAACCTCTAGTTTGTCTCATACTGTTTTGGTGTCTTTGTTCTCACCACTTCATGACCATACTGACCAACAGGACTTAAAAAAAAAAGAAAAATAGAACAATTTGGGGTCAGCTCACGTGTAACTAACCCCAAGGTAGACAAAATATAAACGGCAGAAAAAGACATGCTAACAGCGTGCGGGTCGGGCCTCTTCTTATTCAGCCGTGGTCAGATCTGTGTGGCGTAAAGATGCTGGAATCTGTGCACAGACATCAACCCCAGAGGAATAAGTTCACCTTATTTTGGTGGAGACGTGCTGAGGAGTCACCTGTCGTTACCCCTGCTGATGTAAATATAGAAAGAGACTTTATTTTGTTTATAAGAGCTTGTGTAATTTAAAGGTGTATGTTTCTCTATGTTTCAAGAGTTTTGTGTTTGTTTGTTTTTTTCTTGGAAGAGAATAAACTGGTTGTGTTACACGTGTTAGACTTTTTTTTTCTTTCTGCTCACTGTGAATGTGGAGAGAAGTTTGAGTTCATCTCTTTTAGGCTCAGGGTGGAATTTAATCAGGCATCCAAGAAGTGACACATCACTGTCCAGCTCTTTCCAATTTATCAGCATAACAAGAAACTAACTTAACAACCTTATTAGATTCCTCTACTGTTCATAACTATTTGATAATCCATTAGGTTCAGCTGAGGCCGTTTTTTTACAGCAAAGCTCATCTGACAGCTGTATACAATCTCTTAAAATTCAGCAGAATATATTTATAAAAAAAATGAGCTAACCTTTCTAAAGGTTTAATGAGGAACACTATTTAAATATGGCATCACTTAAATTACTTCATCTGCTAAACAAGTTAGCTACCATCTGACTGTAAACAAGTGTTACTCAATCACAGGGTTGAACTAAATGTTAAACGAAGGCTCAGTTATCAATGATTTCACCTTATCGTTTAGGAATAAAGGCAGCAGAACTTAAGGCCCTGTGAGTGATCTTGAAGTAGTCTGATTTTTATATATTTGCCTATGGAAAGCCGTTTGAGCATAAAATTGATATCAGTGATATCAACCATAGTTCAGTTCTACTAGTACTCAATTGGTGCACTAGTGCACGAGTAGACCTTACTAGTAAAGCAAAGTCATCCACTAGTAGACTATTTTGTGTGACTAGTAGTACTAGTAGACTTAGAAAATGTAACTAGTAAAAACTCAAAGCTGTACTAGTACTACCAGTCACACAAAACAGTCTACTAGTGGATGACTTTGCTTTACTAGTAAGGTCTACTCGCGCACTTGTGCTCCAAGAACCTTTACTAGTTAAACAAAATTTTGGTTTACTAGTACTATTCGTAAACTCAAAATGTCTCACTAGTAGTACCAGTAGACTGTTTGTTGTCTACTAGTAGTACTAGAAAAGCAAAAACAGTCACTAGTAATGCTAGCAGACCTAATGCAAATGAAGTAGGAGGGATTACAAACAAATCCAGCACCCTGATTGGTGGTTACATTTTCAAAAGCCTATGGGAAGCCTGATTTGGCTCTTTTCCACCCCCTATTAGCATGTAAGGCTTACTAGTGGTACTAGTGAAATTTTTAAAGTCTACTAGTACTACTAGTAGACTTAAAACAGTCTACTAGTAGTACTAGTGACACTTTTTTCTTTACTAGTAAAGTCTATACATGCACTAGTAAAGCAAAATTGAGTACATGTACTCTAAAATTGAGTACTAGTAGAGCTGAACTATGGTTGATATCACTGATATCAATTTTATGCTCAAACGGCTTTCCATATTTGCCTGTTCATAATCCACAATTTAAAATGAGTTTACCAGCTCCTGGCTGCACAATAGCGCAGCTGTTAGTGCTGTTACTTCACGGCAAGAAGGTCACAAGTTCTCAACCCCATTCAGGCATGGTGTGTCTTTCAGTGTGGAGTTTGCATGTTTTCCCCGAGCATGTGTGGGTTCTCTCCGGGTACTCTGGCTTCCTCCCACAGTCCAAAAACATGCTCACTAGGTCAACTGGTGATGAGTGTGAAAGGTTATCTGTCTCTGTGTGTCAGCCCTGTGATTGACTGGCGTCCAGTCCAGGGTGTACCCCACCTCTAACCCTAAGACATCTGGGATAGGCTCCAGACACCCATGACCCTGAACAAGCAGTATAAAAAATGAATGAATTATCAGCTCCTAAATCGATTACTTTTTAATCATATTTCTTTGTATCCGTGGTTGTGTCCAATTTACTGATAGAACATGAATCCATTTACAGCACATAGAAAGTGGCTTTGATGAGACTGCCAGCAGGCAAAACTAAGCAGTGAGAAGCCAGACCTTTCTCTTTAAGACTTTAAGGGTTTCTTGGATTTAGTTTGTAGTGATGGTGGACAGCTGAACTGACAAAACAGACAAAAGAGCAGAATAAAGCTAAATATTCTGAAATATACAGTATGTCTCCTATCAAAGCCATTCACAGCCAGTATGATATAAAAGTAATCTGATTGAGCCCATGGGCTTAAACCATAGACTGTATATAGAATGGGCACCATGGCTCCGCCTTTTACCATTGAACGGTTTCAAACCAAAAAAAACCTTTGTCACAGAAGCCACCACTGTGCAGCCAGAGTCTGTGCAGTAGAGACTATGAGGGACTCTGAGAAAATCTGGGACAAGCCAGGTGATAAAAGTAATAATAATTAATGTGGGGACTTCATTTGAGCCCAATGAGATGACGTCCATTTTTTTTTACCAGTCCTGTGCTGAAAACTTTTTTCATTTTTTTTTCAACAAAATTCCAATTTCCCATATTTGGGTGAAATTCTCTGAAATATTCGTCCTCTATTGAAGCCCATCAGAGCAAGTATGATAAAAATGTGTCACGTGTGTGTGAGAGAGTGTTTTAGTTTTGATTATGAGGGTTCCACTAAATGTTCACTGTGTGTGTATATGTGAGAATAATGACTCTGACGGCCCCTCATAAAAACCCTCAACTCTGACAGTTGCTGATGTGTTAGATTTGCATGCAATCCCCATAGCACTGAAAATAAAATGAAAGCAGAATTCTGTTTTTTTTGTGTGTGTTTTTGTTTCATAAATTCACCTTAGAGAGATCAAAAATGACTAGTAGAGATAAAATCACACATATTCATCTTTTTAATGCATTTTAATTGAAATGTTTACTGACAACTGTTAAATAAGTCCTTTCCCTAGAGAGGTGTGAAGGATTACTGTACAGTAAGCTTTTCACAGTATTTCTTACAGTATTTACATCCTCCATCTCTGCTGGCCACACACACACGTACACACACTGACGTAGCATCTCCTTTAGCAGTGGATGAGTACATTTACACAGCCTCAAGCGTTAACAAAAAGCAAAAAATAAGCATACAAAGAAAACAAAGTAATCAGTTTTCTGTACAGTGCTTCTTAAAATTAAGTTAGTACATTCACACACAAACAGTTTACCTCAAATCACCTGCAGAGCAACGATCTGGAACTAACCATTTTGGTATGATTAGAAAAGAAGAATGCTGGGAAATGTGAACGTTAGAGGTTAAATTCCTTCAATAAATAAGCACTGTATAAGATTAAAATAACTGTTAGGGGAGTGTTTCAGATTCAGGGACAGAAGGAGCTGTGACAGATACTAATGTGCTGTTCATACTGACTTTCACTAACTTCACTGAATGTTTGGCTCATTTTCAATTTTACCCAGTGTGTTAGCTGAGAAGAATGAACTCATTCTAATTTGAAACTTCAGTGTTTCATCCTGTGACTCAAGGTCCTTTCTTCCTGTAACAAACTTCATTGTCAGTGCGAGCAGCAGCACAAAGCTTTCAGCCACCTTTAGGTAATTTTTGGGAGAGCAAAATAAATTGAAGAGTAAGACGTGCAGGGAAAGGGATCAGTCACTGGTCTCATTTCAACCTTCAGACCATCCTGGGTCCACACACAGAAACCTGTTCATTCTGTCATATATTAAACTGAAGCCTTCAATTACAACAAGAAACCTCTCACTGATGACAAAAACTTTACATCATCAGAGATAATTTACAGATCAAGATTTGAGGATAGATGTCTGGGAATGTAGGCCTAACTCAGACATGGACCAAGAGTGTGCGTGCTTCCCTGCATTGGCCAGAAGGGGGCGATCCTACCAGTTGCAAAAGATGGGTGAAAAGAAAGTTATTCTCTTCCCTGTCAGCTCTTTTTTTCTGCTTAAGAAAACATTCTCCTGATGATTCTCAGCTTAAAGTTCATCTCCAGAGTCCAGCTGCCGCTGAGTGTAAAACGTAGAAGCATGAGCTGCCAATCATACCTGCCACAGGCTGCAGCTAACGGTGGTGCACTTCTGTGTGTGTGTGAGAAAAACTGATGACGTGAAAGGATAAAGAATGAACCTGACAAATTCAAAACAAGAAAACTTCACACCAACTGAAAACCTTGTGTTTAGTGATCCGCTGGAATGATTCAGACATGAACCCATAACTGTCAGTGAATCGTGACTTCACTGTTCAGCGCTGTAAAAAAAGCTCCAAGGTGCATCAAAGGCTATAACAAACAAAGATCACTGTGGTCTATGTTTCCTGTTGCCTTCTGCTCCCTCTTCTAAAAGACAGGGGATGTTACCAATATTTGCTTTAACATGAGCAAACTTCTGAGTGAGTGCAAACTTCTTAGGACAACCTCAGGATTTTGTGCATTCAAGCCAAATAATTTGGTTTCTGTCAGAAAGTCTGAGCAGTTTCTCACTGCACTGTTAGCTCCCTTAAATAAAGCCACTGGATTATTCTCAAATTGCACAACTAACGTGGATCATTGAGATCATTCTCCCTCTCTGTAATCCCAAATACATGCCTTCCTTTAAGTACCATTTGATTAAGTAACTCCACACCCTCAGAAATCCCTCAAGAGTTTTATTTCAGAAGAACGAAGCTGTGATGGTTGCTAAAGATAAACGCTTCAGACACATCTTAATTTGAGTGTGAAAGCTCCGACAGCACCTGTGTCATTTCTCGCCATCAATAATCCAGACTGGAAACCATTCACATCACTTAGTCTGTGTCTGTTTAGCTGTCCTGAGAGGCCCCTGCTCACTGTGTAAATAATTAAGTCCTTCAGACACATGAGACACCAGCGGAGGACAAAGGTCAGAGCTCAGTGTCTCCCCCTGCTGAGCCCAAAGTGGATTAAGTCTCCTGAGGACTGTGTGGGTAAAACAGAGCCAGGTCTCTGCAGTGAAGCTTCACATCACTGACAGCTTGATGAAATATCATCTGATGCTCTGTTTTATTCAGAAATATACAAAGAGGCCCCATGTGCTTAGGCTCAATATAACAAGAGTCAGGAGACTCTATGAAGTAAAACAAAGAGATGATTTGCTGTTGCATGATGTTTTTGTTTCCTCATGCAGTCTCCGTGAACAAATTCAATCATTTTACAGGTTGTAGCTTTTTCTACAGTAGGTTTTCCTGAATTCATTTCATAACCAAGAAGGGTTTCCAAGTATCAGTTGATCAGACTTCAGAACTTCAGAGAGGAATTGTAAGTTTTCACATAGCTGCTCACCACTGGCTCTCAATCGCATTCATAAAAAGTTTTTCCTAAAGTGGGAAATCAGCCAAATTGACATGTTAAAGTTGCAGCACTTCTAATATCATCTTGAAGCGTCAGGTGTGAGCTGAGGAACAGGACGTGTTCATTGCAGCATCACTGTCCTGTTTTAAAACCAGTCCCTGCTTTCTCAGCAGAAATCTAGCTTTGGTTTGACCCCAGTTAAGATTTATGTCATGTCTGCTCTTGTGACAGTTTACCTCCAAATGTTGCATGAAATAGCGACGGTGCTTAGACCAGCCTCTGACGCCAACGTGGGCTGTGAGGCAGGTGCTGCCTGGCTTTAAACAGATGAGGGCTGCGGATCAAAGATGGGAACATGAAGAGGGAGCAAACAGATTAGGGCATAATGGGTAAAAAAAAAGAGAGCGGCTGGTGGGCGAGGAGGGGCTGGTCATGGGGGTGATGGAGGTTGTAATTTTCCAAGAGGTCTGGGAAGACTTAATGGAAAGTTTAACAGAGCGCTTCTCTGTAACCATAAAAGTCAAAGAGGTGGAAAAATGAGATGAGGGCAGAGATGCACTCAGAGCTCAGGGAGACACAGGTGTTCTCTCTTTATAACCAACATCACTCTCCCCTTTTCTGACACTTTCACCACAGCCAGAACCCAAGAGTTGTTTCACCTGAGATATTAAATAATCGGAAAGATCTTCACATGAATAAATAAAAGTACATGAAACCTCTCGGTATCACACATTGCTATAACACAACAGTGACTACAGCCAGTCCACAGAGAGCTTTTCTGTTTGTTGTCCCTCACACTCAGTGACAGATCGGTCCTTTCTGGAAACAAGTCCAACAACAAACAATGTACTTTTCAGATTCTCACAAGAGGAGCAGCTTTTCTCAATAAAGGAGAAACTGAAAGGCGATCTAACTGCTACGAGAGGAAAAGGTCAGGGAGGAACAACACAGTAATGCCCCAAGTACACAGCGGATGAGGGGCCTGTAGTGTGGGGACACTGCAGCACTTGGCACCAAAGATGGAAGGAAAAAGGAAAAAACAGGACGAATCATGCAGACTGAATCTCAACGTGGACAGATCCACTGACAGGAGAAGGGATGGCTTCAACAACTACAACAGCTGTAAAACTGAAGGACACCAATGTGTGGAGCATCTAAAGAGGGTTTCTGTCTCACTTCAATGAGGCTGTTGCTTCCAGCTGCAGATAACAGTAAACCCATCTGTATCTGCCTGCCTCTCCTCAACGGTCTCATTCCTGTTTGAGCCTCCTGATGGTTGCAGTGACACGTTTACCTCAGTGTGACTAACAGGGAAGCAGGTCTTAAGTCGATAATCTCTGCCCTGGTGACAGACTGCTTGGCTCACTGCACCACGTTCAGCTGCCCTAAGAGGGAAAGCCAGAAGTCAGGCTTCTCTAGATGACTCAACATTATAAAGAAGCACACACACATACACACAGAGTCACACACATAAACTCATACACACAGACCTCATGAACATTTCTTGCACTAGAGTTGTGATGGACCAGAACCTAAGGTGGAGGAATGAAAGAATAATTGCGCTTGTTGCAGAAAAGGAGGCCAGGTAGACCGAGTAGTGGTCTATAAACAGCTGGCCATGAGAGAGGGTGTTCCCACCCTACAGGAAGTCCCAGCATGAGGCCTGATGTACCCTCCGTCCTGTCTTCTCTCCACTCCGTCTCTCTCTGTCCGCTCTCATTCTGGGATCTGAAGGGCCATCACCTCAGGTTTGGTTTTGAAGTACTGGTTGAAACGTAGCACAGCATACCTGCACAATAGAGGATTACAAAGAAAGGGACTGATTGGAGAGGAGGTTCACACCCTTTGAGAAATATTTCAGACAATATTTGAGAGTTTTTACCAAAACAACTAACTGACTGATTTCAGAAGAAAAAACTGCTACGAGTGATTTCTAAATCACTTTAACACATTAAACAGACAAAATATTAAAATGAACATTGAAGATGTTCTTCTAGTATTTGATTGAAAAAAAGACTTTTGCAGGTTTTTTTTAATGGTACTTGAGAGATTCTATGTTTAATTTAGTTTATTTTGGTCACTTTAAACATAAAGACTCCTTTACACACTGAAGTGAAAAATTTACAAACACAAATATTATTATTTCACCTACCCTTTTCAAACTCATGATCTACTCAGCTCCCTTTAGATTTATATAAAACAGTAAGATAGACGGAACTAATTACCAGTTAGTCATACATAGACCCTTTTTTTAATCCAAATCTCAGACACATTGTGTGTTCACACCACGTTTCTATACTTTACAGTCATACAGTTTGACGTTCTTTCATGTTTTTATATTTTTTCCACAGTTTAACTCCAGACACTGAAACACATCTCAGGCTAACATTTCTTCTGCTCTTTGTTTTTGTGAACATACAGCTCCCCCTCAGGTCATACTCACACTCTAACCTCTGGGTACAGTCTGCTAACATCTTAATGTATGCTTTGAACTAGGGCTGCCACATACGATTATTTTGATAATCTACTAGTCACCGATTATTCTTTTGTGATTAGTCGACTATTCAGATCAAACATAAATTGCAGCTTATTGCACCAGCATACAGCTAACATCATTAGCTTCCAGCTTCAAGTGTTTAAGGTATGTACTAACTAAAAATGAAAACAGTTAATATCATAGTTCATTCAACTTTTAATGAACTTTGCAGCTTGTAGCAGCATTTCTGACATTTTTTAAATGTACCAATTTTCTATTCAAACATGAGATCGCTATTAAGTAGGTAGCTCCCTGTTGACGGTAATGTTAGCAGCCAGCTAGCCAATTAGCTTACCAAGATTGTCATTCTTCGTCAGATAATAAATCAGCCACGGCGTGCTGTCTTTTCAGATGCTCGTGCATCACCGTCGTACTGTCATGGAAGGACAGATTTTGCAGATTTTGCATTGCACACTTTTCTCCTTTATTTTGGAAAAATTCTACCTAACTTTCGAGCTCTGTTGCCGGCTATGCTTGATACTGTTGGGCATAACTTTTCCGGTGACATCACAGGTTACCCCGGTTACCACTTCTGCGTGTATGCGTCAAGGACAGAACGGCAGACGAGACAGGTGAAAGTTGATCGTCGACGTCATCGTGACTAGTCGACTAATCTTGGCAGCCCTACTTTGAACATCAGTGAGTGAAGCTGTTCTCAAGTCCAAAAGTTCAGAAAGTTTTAGAACCTGTAGATTTATTTAAAAAAAAAAAAAAAAAGTTGTGTGTTGGCTCCTGATAATCAGCTCAATTCAAGAACATCACTTTTTTTTAAGTAAAAAAATGGGATTGTGATTGTTTTGTATGTTCTTCTCCAAACTTCCACACAGTAAATAATTTATGGAACTATGGGAGAACAATACAAAATAAATATAATACATTTAAATTAAGAACAACTTTGGTTTTATAAAATAAAGCAACTGACTTTGATATTTTGGGTTTAATGTGATCATCATGAGGTTTCCAACACAGCTTGTGATCTGTAGTGACTCCTAAGAATTTATTCTTATAAACTCGATCTATTTCCATTTCATCCATCATAACTTTTATCTTAATGTTATTTTTTTTAATTTCCAAATATCATTTATTTAGTTTTATTAACATTAAGAGATAATTTATTAACACCGAACCAACGTTTCAAAGCATCCAATTCCTTTACCACTGAATCCATAAGATGATCCAGGTTTTAACCAGAGCAAAAATAAATAAAAAAAGTTTGTGTCATCAGCAAACAAAATAAAATTTAACAACTTTGACAGATTACAAACATCATTAATATAAACAATATAGGACCCAGCAAGGATACTTGTGGGACTCCATGTGTGACCTGTAATATGTCAGACTTGTTCTTGAAAAAAATGTTGATCCCTCATCCTAAACCCTCAGCAAGTAACAAATTTAACTCTTTTGGTTACCATGGTTACTGTTGTTAAGAGAGGACATCTGAACCTGTGATCTTTGGGATTTGTCAAATGTGCTACTAGCTAAATAAAAAAATATGATCCAACAGAAGGAAAAAGGCAGGCTGATGTCATGTTTCTGCTGTCAGGTTAACCACATCCCTCAGTATCCAAATATCTACCTGACTGTGATAACATGCTAAAATATAGTTTTTACAGTCTGATTCCAGAGGTAGAGGGAAGTAAACAACAGGAAGATTCATTATGTTTGACTTTAAACATGGATTTGTGATTTTCTGATAAGAAACAAGAAGTGTTTCCCTGACCTTCCTAGTCTGATGTGTGTCTGAAATGTTTTTGTTTTTAACACCCTGAGGGCCGTCCTGGTCTTGTGGTATGGATGCTCACAAAGAAAAATAAAGTTATGTTGGCTTTGGTGGTTCTGGTTTCGCTTTTGCACAATGATCTGTTTAACTCACTCTGATAGGTTTTTTTTTCAGACACACAGTGTGACTCCCGTTTGCATAACATCCTGTCGAGAAGTTACGACACACAACTTTAAAATATGATGCACTTATAAACCCGACTCACCCGAGGAAGTCGAAGTCGATGGAGGAGTATTTGGCCTGTATGAGCGCCCAGAAGCCCCAAAAGAAGTGAGAGGCCTTAAAAGAGACGAAGCAGATATCAGATGAAGTGATGCTGTGGACAGGAGTGTGTTCACATGTATGTTCTGTCACCATATTCTTCCTCACCAGAGCAAACTTGTTGACCTGTACGTAAAGCGTCTCCAGCTCTCGCTGGCTGACCTCCTCTGTTTTCTTGGTGAAGCCTTTGTACGCCTGCAGGTAAACTTTCAGCCAATCCATCTGCATCTCCCGACTGGGGTAGAGCCCGTAGTCCAGCTCTGCCATTCCTGACCACACATACAAAATCAGTTATTTCAAAACAAACAAAGTGGGTGTACAGAAGCTTTAACTTTTAAACATGTTGATCAACAAACCTGCAAATTCATTGAAGTGGTTTCCGATGTCGAAGGCCTGGTAGTTGTAGCTGGAGTACTCGTAGTCGATGAAGCGAACATGACCTGGGAAACAAACAGAGCACACCATGATGAAATGAAAAGTCCTGAAGGTTGTGCCAGACACAGCTACTCGGTCTCCTACAGCCCTGGACATGAGGACCTCTCTCATACCCCTTTACCACCGGTGCTGGTTTGGTGCTGAATCAGTGCCTGAATTAGCACCAGTTTTTTCTGTCTCCACCAACAAAGCACCGGCTGAGGTGGGAAAAACTGGTGCTCAGCTGGCCCCACTTCTTTGCTGAGCCAGAGCAAAGAACCGACAACGCCAGGGGGCGGGGGCAGGGTTACTGTGACCAACAATCAGTGCTGAAAACAGTCATTCATAAAAAGAAAAGCTGCCAGGTGAGTCACCTGTTGTTTGCCGGCGTTTCTTCATTCAAAACGTGAAACGGAGGCAAAATTAAAGCAGAAAAGCATTATCTTTCTTTTATTTAACAGACTCTTTGGCTTTATGTTTTTTATCCATTTAAATGACATGATGTCATTTTTGCCTCATGATCGTGTGTTCACATTTCTCCTCTGCTCTCTGCATGGCACACGGCAGAGTTCCACTGCAATGTATGTACACACACAGTCACAGACAAAAAAATAAATATCACAACTACCACAAGACATGTAGATAAACAGAAAATCTCTGCCTTTTTTTAAGTGCTTCCAGCACCATTTGTGTGCGTCTGCAGCTTACGCCCAGAGCGTGGCTCCAACCCGGCTTCTTGCCAGTGGAAAAACAAACTTTTTTTCTCTGATGCTTCACACTGAATATTTTGCACATTTCACAGGTGTGAATTAACTTTTTTCTTTTCTTTATCAACCAGAGCAGCTCAGGTGTCGACAGAGACATCCTGTGGTGGAAACGGGGGAACAATCATGTATTTGCAAGGATGGACTGTGTGAATAAGTGACTCTCACATCACCTTCATGTGACCACTGTTTAAAAGTCCCCTCATGTTCTCGTGTTTTTGATTCATATCTGTTTTCACGTGCAGTACTTGCTGTCGGCAGCAGCAGGGGATGAAGAAAGACCTTTTGCTAACGGTACAAACCTTCTTTGGTGTTGTGGATGATGTTCTTGCACAGCAGGTCATTGTGGCAGAGAACCACAGGGGAGCCCAGCGTGGAGAGGTGCTCCTTCATCCACACCATCTCCTGCTCCAGCACAGCTTTGCTGGGACACTCCTGCTGGATTCTGGGTAATGAGAAGAGAGACAGGCAACAAGTTCAAGAAATGACAAACAAGACATCAACTTCCATGAAAGGCTTTAGTCAGAAAGAGTTTAACCTGATACTGACCCGAGTAAAAAAAACGTTCTTCTTGTTTTAAGATGGTGAAAAACAAAAGCTATAATCTGAATTGTAAACAGCTGAGACAGTCAGCTCACAGCAGGCCCCTGGGAGCAGTTAGAGAGAAAACAAGCTCTGTGTGGAGTCTCATGGTGCTGTAGATTCTTCCCGTCTCTCCATGGCTACACCACAGAGCCTCCTTTTGGGATCTGATTAACATCCCTTGCTTTGTGTTTTATCTATTTCAGCAAACATTTTGTCTCCAAAGGCTTTGACCATCTTCTGCAGCTGTATTTTTCATCCAACCACCCAAAGGTCTGCCTTCCTCATATGACACAGCTTCAGATCATTAGTACTTCCCAGTTTGAAAGTGATGTCATTGGCCAGTGGAGTGAGTTGTTGTGTCTCAGCCAATCAGACTGGTTTGCTAAGCAGAGACCCCACTGCAGACTGTAATGGGTTTATGAGGCTTAATCCACAGTCAGCCTTACAGCAGGAAAGGGAAGAAAGCTTGGGACACACACACACACACACGCATGCATATCCTGTAGATTTCTACCTGGATTATTGCCTCCGCTCCCAGCGCTCCCTCACATGGATCTCTGTATTTGAAAATGCACATGAACACCTGGGCTTATGTACAGTCTGCCTCAAACCACAGCAACAAGTGTCTGCAGTCCAGGTGCAGAACACTCCGGCTGTCTGTGTAACCAAGGAAGAGGGTAAAGTGACCCGGTACAGCGAGCTGAGCAAACATCTGCTGGCCCACTGCATGCCTCAGACTCCCTAATCCAGCTTGCTATAATTGTTACAGTTATATAAGCCACATGCTGGACTTAATCTAATAGCCATCAGAACAAAGACGTCAGCTGTGACCGAGCAGCTTGCCAGGTTATGAAATGGTCCACCTCTGTCAGCTCCACAGGTCTGGTGCCAAGAAGCAGGAAGCAGATTCAGCCTGAACAGTGGGAAACACTGTTTTTTCCTCTAGGAACAAAGGAAAAGTCAGGCTGAAGATGGAAAGTTCACAAAGTGCTCAGAGGAGTCAGAGGCTTTTTTAAAATTGTAAAAACATAAAACTCTCAGTTTAAAGCTGAATTTCATGGAGTGTACTTTGATTTATACTTCACATCAGCTGCAATCAAACTTCATCCGTTCATTGTTTCTGACACATGCTCTGTGACAAGACTGGTTTAATATCATCACTTTCCTGAAATGATGTCATTTTTTTGACAAAGATGTTTTTTTTTGCCTCGTGATGCTGCTCATCTCTGGTAAAATCCAAGTGACTGGCTTTCTGTTTAATCTTCTCTGTCATTTAAACAATATTTCATCCACAGTTTTCACCATTTTCTTCCACATTATATGATCTCATTCATAAAGACTTGAAAACTGTTTCATCATCTAACAGCCAAACAAGAGCACATGACAATGAGACCTGGACTTCATCCACAGAAAGTGAAAATGTTACCACCGTTGAAGAGATGAAGCAGCACCTACCAGGCCAAAACTCAGATGGTTTCAGATGGAGCAGACAGTCTCTCAAACGTTTAGTTTGTTATTTACACTTTATTGATGACAGAGTTAAAGATTTAAAGTCAAAATGGCACATTCAAAAATTTGCCTGTCATTTATTCCTCTTGTGTTACATAGCTGACAGAATCTATCATTAGAATATCAGCAGTCCTCCATTGTTAGCCTTTTAAGGGAAATTATTACTAACCTGTACTCAATATTTGGTTCAGCTTTGGTGTTTTCTGAAGAACCTGAGTGTTGATACACAACTTCCTCACATATGTTTTATCATAACAGTTACATTGCTTTTGCAAAGCAACTGTAAAAACTGTGAGTTCAGGATCATGGCTCCTGACTGGTGGTTTCATTTTCAATTCTAGTCTGTAGAGAAACAGGTCTCTCATGAAAATGAAACCTCATGTCTCAATGTCTGTATTCAAATAGGTTTATGTAAAGAAACGTTCTGCTATTTGACAATCTAATTTTTTTGAAAAAAAAAAAGAAGAAGAAAACACAGCACGGCTGTTTACCATGGAGGAAGTGAGCCATTAGAGCTTTGAGCTGGTTTATAATGGACACACGTGTCTTCAACAAAGAGCTGCTCTGAGGCAGAACTGACTCCTTCTTTATATCTAAAGGTTTGAAATGAAATGTGTTGCACTGGGCATAAACTTTGTTTTGAAAGTTAGCATGAAAATATTCACCTGACTGAATGAATGTCACAGCTGAGGAAATGTTTCATTCTGGGCTGAAGTCGTTGACTGACAGTCACCATCATATCTGGAGTCCTGGTTTATGAGGTTAATGTGCTTGAAAATATTCTGCTCTGTTCTGGATAAGAGGAGTCTGGATTTGATGACCCAACTGTGCTGTGTGCTCTGAACTTGAAGTCCTCACCGTCACACAGACACCTGCTCCATATGTAAATCATGAGTAACCTCTGGTGATCAATAATCAAACAGGGTAACTAAGCATTCCATGAAGCAAATTCCCAAAGTGCTCTGAGATAAAAACAGGCGGGGGGTAAATTGACTCTGTCCTCAAAATGAATGTGATAGGCAAATCAGGCTCCATGAGCTATTTGCATGTTTAGCATTAGAGTGACTGAGCCTCCTGCAGGAGACACAAGAGAGACCTGATCTCACCTGGCGTTGGACGCTTGGTCTGTGAACTCTGTGGCCACGAGGGAGAAGTACTTCCGCATTTTAATCCAGAGGTTGGGTTTGGGAATGCAGCCATTGTGCGCATGGATGGCATGGATACGAGCCATCTCTCTGGATATGAGTCTGAGGAGAGACACAGAGCCAAACAACTGTTAGAACATGAAATCTTTATGTTCCTGATCAAGCTGCCCCTCTACAGGACGATGTTTTAAGCTAGGTGCTAGCTACATTCTGTGAAACACTAAACTGACATAGTTAAAGAAGTGATGCCCAAACGTCAGCACATCACTACAGTGTGATTTCAGTGATTAAGTCGAAGAAATGACCCTGGAAATTAAAATTTTAGAAACAACAATAACACAAATAATTATCTGTAAACTTTAAAGAAGGGTTTGTAAAGTGCTTTGACAAACAAAGCAAACTAGGTCAGTAAGAAATCAACAGGAGAAAACAAACAACACAGCCTGAAACAAGAGATGCAAACAGTCAATATGAAAGAGGACAAAGAATGTAAAAACAAACCACACAAGAGTCTGGCTGAAAATTTTGAAATAAAATACAATAAAATTAAATTAAATTAGCAAATGATGAAAAAAAAATGTAAAAATTAAAAACTAAGAATGAACAAAAGTCATTTTTGCTGTCCAGCAAAGATTTGCATCAGCTCTTGTGGATTTGTTTAGTTTCCCTCTTTTCTTCAGTGTCAGTCAGCTGTTTCCACCTTGTCTCATACTTTTTGTATGAACAAGGTGGAAACCTGAGAGGATTTTAAGCACAGTGCCTAACCTGACACACCTCAGTCAACCAACTGTCTCTGAACCAAGTCAACATCATCCAGAGTAGCTCCATCACACCACCATGTCCTGACCTGAGTAAAGACGGATCCCTCACATCCTGCGTCCCGAGAGCGTCACCCTGCATGAACTCGTAGCAAATGCCATTCTGGAAGGTGCAGTAGAGGTGAGGAGCACATCCGTTAGCATGTAGCACCTTTAGAGGAGACACGGAAACAAAACACACAATGAGATCAGATAGAGGAGCATACTCTGAGGCACTACTTAACCGTCTGAGACGTTTTCACCACCTGAAAGCTTTTGAGCTCATTGTCTCTGTCCACAATCAGCTCTGTCTTGTTTCCGTACACTCGGACGAGGACCACATCCTCTGGACTGTCATCGATGTAGCAGCCAACCAGCTTGTTGGTGGTTCCATCAGTGAAAGACTGAAACAAAGAGAGATAAATAAATCATAAAGTCTCTAATGGATACAGAGGAACGTCTGCAGTCTCTGAATGTGAAGCACAGTGCAAACTATAGACACAATCTTGACTTCAGAGTTCTTAAATAGGTTCCTGGAAGCATCAGAGTTGAGCACTCAATTTATGGTATGTCAACCTGTAAAATATACAACAGGAAATCGAACAACAGATAACAGCAGAGGATGTTTCTCTGCACTCGTCTGCTAAGATTTAGTTGCTGGGTTTGACACGGTGGTTGACCATCACATCCTGTTACAAAGAATAGACTGTAAGTGACATTTAAAGAGAAGATATGAAGGTTACATTAGGAAGGTTTAAATCCTGTTTGTCACAACCAACTGAGTTAAAATAAAGAGTCCCCTGATACATGCTAAAGTCAGCCACAGGAAAAACTGACAACAGATTCAATTTGCTAAATAAAGGTGCAGAAGGTGCTTGATTGGTGGAACTAGAACTCATTCAGGAGTCTTTTCTGAATTAAAAGTATGTTTTTAAGGTGAGAGGAATCTGAGGCAGCCCACATAATGTTACAGTATGTTAAGTATGAATCAATTCGGCTTTAATCATACACTGTATAATTAATGGACGTAGTCTCTGCGATGTGACCCGTCTGTTTCTGAAATGGACTTTTGAAGCCAAACGACCGGCGCGGCCATATTGGAAATGACCTGTCTCCACAGTAACAACCATAGGACGCTCCACAGTCACGTGATCTGAGCTGTGCCTCTGATTGGATGAAATGACGATCTTAATATTGTGGAAACTGCCGGAATAGAAAAAAATTCACCCCCTGTTAGTGAAATTAACGATTCAGACGGGAGACATTCTTTGTACCAGGCTGTAAATGTGCTTATTTTGGCCGTGAAAACGGCTTTTTTTGGCTTGGTGTGTTTGTGACTTCCGGTACTTCTGGAGCCAGCCTCAAGCGGACACTCGAGGAACAGCAGACTTTAGCACTTCAGCATTGCCTCATATTTTCAGACTGGATGTTGCCGCTTGGCTATAATACAACGTCATAAGACAGGATTGATTAATTAAGTGAGAGATTGCCTGATAACACCACAGGTTTACATAATTGTTTTCCCTACATACTCAATATCTCCAGGATAATCCTTCATCAACTAAGATACCAAGGAACCTCTTTAGATTCAACTTTATTAATCAGCAGCTTTGATTCCTGTTTAGGAAAAGTTTTGTTTCTATAGACTAAGCTCATAGTCTAATTTCTGAAGCTGCATGTAAACATACTGACTGCAATTTCAAAAACAGACATAGTAAGATTTGGGAGGAGGTGCACATCAGGCAACAGATGTAGGACTCTAGGTTTGAAAGAGCTACCCAGACCTACAGTGTCAGCTACAGCATTGATGAGCTCTGGTAACTCTGCTGGAAACACCACATATTATTCCATTATCATTAATAAAACAAAAAGTTATCTAGAATTGCCCATACCTTACGTTCCAAACCAACCATCTGAAGCAATCTTTCATCAGTCCCTCAACAGGAGGTGGCTGGTACTGCATCACCAAGTCAACTCTCTAAGTCAAACACATCTGAAACGACGAGTAAGCAAAAACCCTGGAGTGTGACTGTTGGGCTCTAAATATCTGACTGACAACATCACTCCACTGGGAACCAGTGGGCGAGTCCATCCCACTCAGATGAACACAATAACAACATACACACTGCCTGCATCTCCCCCAGTCCAGACGCTCACTCATACATATCTAACATTCCACACGTGGCTCACCACAAAGATGGGTATGCAGGCATCCCTGTTATGACTGTATACGCAAGCATACACGCCTTTGCTACCACATGACTGATCCATCCTACCAGCCACACAATACACCGCTAAGACCAGCGATCAATACATTGACAGACAGCGATAAGCTTGGACCCAGACAGAGGTAAACATTCTGCCATATACTGCCTGACGTCTGATTTTTTCTCTATGGATGACTCTGCATTATGTGGACTGAGGACAAGCTCGTTAGGTTTCATCGTCACCTGCGGCAGTATGGGACAATCTCATGTTGGATCTGTAAGGCTTATCTCTGAATGGCTTCTCCGGGCAGCTGATTGATACATCTGTTTTAGCACTTTAAAATTAGTGATGTTGTACAAGTTATTTGGAAGTGGAGAACAAACTCTGGACACAACACCTGACAGAAAACTGGTAACAGATGTAGTTCCACATCATTTCAGCACATAAATCTGACTGGATGTTACCAAATAAATGGATAAATAAATAATGTTTAGTTTTTAATCTGGTTGGCTCTTTCCTGCTGGGTGAAACTTTTAGTTTCTGTACTCATTGCTGTCAGTTGGAGTCTAAAGCTTGGTTTATGCTTGAGGTCCATGCTGCTCAGTGCCGACAAACGTCATTTTAGCAGCCTCGGCCCCTCGCAAAGTCTTCTTCTAGCAGAAAATGTCAGCATCATGCACATCTGAAAATTTCTAACCTCTCTGCGACATATAATTGCAGCCAAACTGGGCAGAGAAGAGGAATTGGTGAAAAAAATGTTGTAAACCGTGTAAACAACTTCTTCAACTCTAGTTCAGCATTGTGGTAGACATGTGTTTGTGATACACCCCCTGCAGTTTGGGAATGGACGCTCCATGGAGTTAAAAAGTATCGACCTTTTTACTGACTTTGCCAGTTTACCCATGCTTCATAGCAGTTGTCCGTTTTGCTTTTCCAGTTGAATATTCTGTTAACGTCGCCATGGAGACCACAAAGCTGATGATGTCAGCCTATTTCAGCCTAGGTAACCAGAAATCGATAACCACAGAGGAACTAGTTTTCTGTAAACACCCATAGGTTCCTGAAGAAACAGGTGGCTAAAAGCCACATGTGTTAAGTTAGCCTTAAGTCAGAGTGGGCAACCACAAAGACTTAACCAACCTCTGGTTTAAAACTAGTCCTTCGTCCTCACCCTGCACTCCTTTCTGTCACCTTTCTCTCATGCAGCTAAATCTCACTGGTTTCCAGTCAGTTTTTGACTTGCTCTACAAAGGTTGCAGCCCGCCATGTTGTCGACCTGATGACTGATGACTGGAGTCAAACATCCTTACTGGGAGCCCTGAAGAATGCTGCAAAAGGAGACCGTGTTTCTGTTGCTGTTGGCACACAGCGTTGTTTTCATGAACTCAGAGTGCTCTTGGGATGTTTGGAAATGAACAGTGTGTATTTACAGTAAAAGTCTTCCTGTCCAGGTGGTGAGGCTAATCAGATGTTTCTGTCAACAGTGCTGCCCTGCTGCTCTTCACCACCTTTAGCGCTTCCTGCTGCCATCAAAACAATAGTCTTGGAGCTTGAAGGACATCCCCCCTGAAATCACCCAAAAACACCTTTGTACAACAGTCTCTCACTCTCTTCACTCCATTTCCTGCTCTGACCTGCCACATGCGTTCTTACAGTTTTACAGCTTTCTCACTACATATAGGACTAAAGAATTTGGTTGAACTGAAACTGTTTAGAGGTGGTTGAACTAAAAAAAAAAACTTTCTTGAGCCTAGAACAGCCTTATCAAAGTGAGCTGCAGGTGTGTGAATGGGTGGCGTATTAGCCCTGATGTTAACGCATGGAGGTGTTAGCTGAGCTCAAATCATGCTATTCAAGAGTAGTAGATGCTAACTGTGTTACTGGGGCTACTGTTAAAGCTGGTTCACCGACTTTGACCGGGACATGACACATCAGTCACTTGATCCCTTAACAAGGAATTAATTATGCATTTTCCCTTCCTGACTAGTCCAGACTGTTAAATGGATTGCTAAGCAACACTTGCGTGTGAACTCCAGCAACAAGTTTCATCAGGTCGGAGCTTCAAAAAAAAATCATCAGCAATACAGATAACCAAAAATAAAGCATAGATTGATGCTTTTATGCAAACTCAGTCTTTGTTTGAAAATCATGTGGCACTAGAACATCTCAGTTTCATCCTTTGACAGTGTAATTTGACTTTAGTTATTCTTAATGTAGGCATTTTTTTGTGTGTGTGTGTTTGTTTTGCTTTATGAAAAATGCTAGCTAGGGAAGGAAAATGACTTCTCAACAGCTAATGCAGAAAAGCAAATGTAACATCCACATGTTTAATACATAAATAATATATAATCAATAAAAGCAGTCTTTTAGGTTCAACTCTGATTAAATCCTATGATCCTGTGATATGTTTTTTTAATTTCTTAAACAGATCAGGATAGTATCCATAATTCTTTGACCCAACAAAACTTTTCTACCTTAGCACCACTTTTTGGCATCATGCTGGACCAAACTGTACAGAAATACATGCATGTCAGTCAATTATTATGACAGGAGCATGTTATAAAACATGACAATGACAGGACGACAGCATCAAGTCACCGTCACCAGTTGATGCAGAATGATTCATAACTGATTGAAAACTACATCCAGTAAGACGACGCTGAGATGCCTGGAGCTCTGTCCTCTCCGTCTGTTTCTTTAAAGACAGAAACTTAAATACTGTAAAACAAACAACGCTCTGTTTTTGTTGTTATGTTTTCTAAGTTTTATTTTACATTAAACACACATTCAGGGAGTGGTGAGAAAATTCATACTGGACTTGTCATGATACCAACAAAGGAATTGGTAAGCATGCCAATACAGTTACTATACTGGTCTGATACTGTGTCTATTTAACCTCACGAAAAAAGAAAAAAAAAATCAACACATTTTAGACCTACATTTTGGTAACAATGTTTCAGAAAGATCAATAATACTTTCCATTTATGACCTGATTTTTTCTTCTTTTTTTTCTTTTTTTTGATGGCTGTTGTTATATTTCTGCCCCTCTGGGCAGAAATATTAAAAGAGGGACACACAGATCAGTTAACAAAGGAGGCACATTCATTTCAACTGCTTACTTTGAGTATTAGCCATGATTTTATGAATCATTTCATTTTATTAATTACTTTTTTGAGTGTTATTGAGTAATATACTTTTTATATTTATTCAAAGCAAATTTCCTTGAGCTGTTTAAAAATACACATATTGAATATGGTATATTGTTATTTTAAGCGGTGAGACTTAACAGGATGTGGAGCAAAATATAATGAGGTTTTATATACATATATACGCATATGTGAAGTGATACATATCTGAAAAAATACTCCAGCTGATTTCATTATGTTGTAGACGTATCAGAGGTGTAGCCATGATGTGACTCAGTGTTTTGCAGTGTGTGTAGAGAGGCGATGGGAGCTGAGGCTGTCACTGATCTCTCTGCTCCAGGACAGAGCTCTCTGTCTGTGACATTCAGCACAACTCTTTCTGCTGTGTTTTTAGCAACAGAAGAGTCTCAAACTGTAAAGTTAAGAGCCATACTGTGTTGTTAACAAGCAAAGTACTTAAACTGAGCTGCTGTAATTCAAAACCAGAAAGCTGATCTTTTATTTGTTGTTCCGTCTCCATGATTGCCTTTGTGATGGTTTTCTGTTAGCATTTCTCTCTCTCTCTCTCTCTCTCTCTCTCTCTCTCTCTCTCTCTGAAAACACACTACAGTTAGTGTGGGTGTTACCTTCTTACTTAGGAGTTATTTACTCATGTGGTTAAAATGTAAATGTCACTCTTTAAATACAGCTTTGTTTCACTGTTGGTGGTGGTGTTGTAAAGTTCACAGTGGAAACCTGTATTTGGTACTTTGAGTAGGTAAGTAAAGAAATACAAAAGCATCAAGCTGTAAAAGTATTACATATTATAACTCAGGACCATAACATCCCTATAAATGACGTTCTCTTAAATATTCTCAGTATGACTCAACCTCCCCAGGGTTTCCTTTTACAACCAATTAAAATAGATTGTTTTTGTTGTTTTTCTCTCATCATATTTTTTGAACCTAACATCAAGACCAGGATCAATAACAGCTAAACAGTTTTTAAAGGTGTGGCTGCTTTGTGTATGGAAGCCCTGAGCGGACATGCATCCAATTGACAACAAGTCAATTTTAGTTATTTCCCAAGATCTTTTCTTAATCCTCAACCACTTTAATTAACTTGTAACCTCAGAGTTAACAAATGACATGACAGACCTGGAAATAGGCTTTGCTTACCTTATTTGTATGAGTTAAGACAATTTAACGTGGTAATCATATTGACCATCATTTGAACTTGTAGACTAGAGGGTTTTATTTCTCTTCAGATAATGAAATAAGTGAATAAATTATTATGGAAAACTAGCTTTGTTATTCAAAGACATGAAGAAAAATAATAAGAGATCCAAAGAAACCAACGGTTCTTTCACTACTTGAGGAAAAAGAAAATCACAACAATTTCAAATCATTTGACGAGAACGTAAGAAACCTACACAGAGTAAAGGTTAAGACTGAGTCACACAGTCCTCATAAGGTGTGTCTGCTGTCGTGAGGAAAAAAGTATTCCCATAACATCTCTCTATCAAACTAACGCGTCAGCGCCCGGGCAAGACGAAACTAGAACGACTTGGTTTCATTTCATGTTTGATGCTCATTCATATTGAATATGTGGTGTGTTTTCAGCAAACTCAGCCTCTATTAGGGGTCAATGTTACAACTGTTCTCAGTTTAAACTCTCTGCTTGCTTGTAACTCGGTTCAACTCTGACAGCTGTCAGCTTTGTACACGTTTTCATGTTATTTTATCACGACAGAATATGTCGCATATGTCTCCAATTAAAGGGAGGCAGTTTGAAGTTAAAGGTCCTCTCTGAACCAAGCCGGTTATTAATGTTTGACGGGCCCTCCGACCGCCGGCTGACTGCTCGCTCTTGGTGATGCTGCAGAGCTGCCACTGCTAGCCTAGCATGCAGCTAGCTTAACGGCTAACGGTACCTTGGTCTTGACATGGCTCGAGTCCCACGCTGGTCTCAGCTCCTGGATGAGTTTCATCGCCCCCTCAATCACGTTGTGCTCGTCCACGAAAATGGGAATTTTTCTGATCACCGGCGACCCCACGGGCACATGTATCTGCGTCTCCATCCTGCAGCCGTTTATCTGCACCGTTAATCTCCAAGCCCTTCACAGATACTTCTGGAAACTGCAGCATGCAGGTGTTGCTTGGTTTCTAAGGAGCTTAATGATGATATTTATTTTGAATGACTGGAGTTTGACCTGAGATAGTGATCCTGCTGGCTCGCTGTTGCTGATTCAATACGTGTAAAGCGGAGAATGTGATCGAAAATGCCGGTATGGAGGCTCGTCGCCGGTTTTCTTGGGAGCAGTCAGCCAACAGTTCTGTTTCCTCCTACTTGGCTCCGCCTGCCCGGGATCATCCGATTGTACCGCCGGTTGAGACGCAACGCAGCTGAGCACGCCCACTGTCTCCGAGTGTTTCCGAACGTATCCGATATTTACCGAATGACATCAGACGTCACATATCGGCGGCCCAATGGTAATTTGCAGGTCTGAGAATTCTTATAAGCGTGCTCGTGAGGCACTAAAAGTACACACAATTAGATTTGTACGACATAACAAAGTACTAAATTTTCTGCGAGAATGATTTAATCCTGTATTTTTTATGTGGTGGTGCTGCGACTGTATTTGGAGCAAAGAGCAAAGAGAAAAGATGAGCATGTAACTGTTAACATGAATTTTAAAGAGAGCGTGAAGTTAGAAGGCAAACCACATAATATATATTCAAACAAAATAAGTTACTAACAATTGAGTTTTCGTGGTATGTTAAATAAGAACAGGCTTCCATACTCCGATGATTAGAATGTACAAAAATTAATGTAAGTCTCGTCAAACTTTTCGTGAAATTATTATTATTATTGTTATTATTATTATTATTATTATTATTATTATTATTATTATTATTATTATTATTATTATGTAACCAACCTCTGTTTTAACCAACCTATACAAAGGCAGTATCAGCCCTCAGCCACTAGGTGGCAGTGTGTTAATGTCAATGACAGCTGTTGCTATGAGAGTGGGCTGTATTGTTAAAGATGCATTACTCCTCATGATGAAGTGTTGACTGACATGAGAGATAGTCTGTCACTGTAAATGCATTCTATCACTCCCTTAATGGGGAGTTTCCAAATTCTCTCTCGTAGAAAAAATATCCCAGCTGTGAATTTGTGTGTTTTATGAAAGTCTCACATTTCAGACTCTTTCACAAACAGGTGTACATTCAAGACTTCTTAAACAACATGTGACACACAGTCGCATAACATAACATCACGCTGAGCATTTTTTTTTTTTTATCTTAAAGACACATTAGGTTTAAGATAATGCATTTTGTTCATGCTTAGAATATAAATTATATAGTTCTTGAGCTTCAATTTGTAATTTTCAGTCTCATGAGTTCCCTGTGTCCCAGAAACCATCTTTACATTCTTTACATTCTTCGATTCCTTGCTGTCTCTAAAAGCTCATGAACCAAGCAATCATTAACAATGACATAAACCAACACGGACATCCGTCTGCATTAAATCTGCTCAAACTTGTTTCCTATACTGCTGCAGGCAACAAGTCAACTCTACACAACCAGTGAGTGTCTGTGTGCGCACTAAGCCAGGAAGTGTAAACAAGTTCACAGGAAGTTTGGAAGTGTGCAGTGTTTACTGTTTGAAAGTCATGATAGGGTCGACGTAGATGCATAGCACTCAGTCTATCATTCTTATAGCAACAGCTGCAGCATTTATGCACTCACATAGTGCTGAACATGCTCCACTCAGACATATAGAATTTAAAGATACAATTAAGTTTAAGCAAAGTAGTTTTTTACTGTGTTTGGCACAAAAACAATGAGCACAGAAGCAGAAAAGGGGAAAAAATGTATTTTTATCAGATATAGATATATGTAATCACTAACAGTAGATATAATCTGTCAAGATTTTGCATTTGATAAAATGAAGAGCTGTACATTGTGCAAATGCTACAGAAATGTTTTACATGTACTACAAATATATACACTGTGTGCATTTCATTTACACACCTCTTCTTGAGAAGCACTCAAATGACCTACAATTCTACAATTACAATTCTACAGTTTCATTTAGCAGACGCCTTTTCTCCAAAGCGACGTACAACACAAGCAAGAATTTAAACACGAAGGAGAAACCTTATTCAACGTGAAGAAATGTTAGTTGGGTCACAGGTACTCTGCCATCAAGTGCCCACAGAACCCCCCCCCCCCCCCCCCCCCCCATTTTTTTAAAGTATTCTATCTAAATAGTAGCCACACCTAGAATTCAATATTCAGCAACACTCAATATTCAGTGCTTTCATTTGTTCAGAGTTCAGTCCGACACCTTCTGATCTGACCCTTGAGGACAAAGAGGAGAAGGGTCAGATTAAGGTCCTTAGTGTTCCTTGAACAGGTGAGTCTTCAGACCTCTCTTAAAAGTAGAAGGGGACTCTGTGGATCTTAATGAGTTGGGTAATTCATTCCACCATTTCGGTACAACAGAGGAGAACAGTCTGGTAGAGATTTAGAGCCATGCTTGGCTGGGAGCACCAGGCGTCTCTCACAGGCAGAGCGTAGCGGGCGGTAAGGAGTGTAGACCTGGATGAGGGACTCAAGGTAGCCGGTTAGCTAAACTTAAAGCTTGCCTCAAAGATGTAAGGATCTGGATGAGCAGAAATTTTCTACTTCTGAACTCAGAGAAGACTGAAGTCATTGTTATTGGACCTAAACACCTCAGAGAGGCTTTCTCTAGCCAGATAACTACAAAAGATGGCATCAGCCTGGCACCTTGCTCCACTGTTAGGAACTCAGGAGTTCTTTAGGATCAGGACCTGTCCTTCAACTCTCAAATCCAACAGGTCTCCAGGACAGTGTTTTTTCATCTCCGTAATATTAGAAAAATCAGACACATCTTGTGTCAGAGTGATGCAGAGAAGCTGGTCCATGCTTTGGTTTCTTCCAGGTTAGATTGCTGTAACTCTCTTCTCCCTGGTTGTCCTAACAAGTCTATTAGGACTCTTCAGATGGTTCAGAATGCTGCAGCCCAGGTTCTGACTGGGACCAGGAGGAGGGAGCATATCTCCCCAGTGTTAGCGTCTCTGCACTGGCTACCTATAAAGTTCAGAATAGAATTTAAAATTCTTCTTCTGACTTTCAAAGCTCTTAATGGCATCGAGCCATCCTATCCTAAAGAGCTTATCGTGCCATATTATCCGTCTAGATCGCTGCGTTCCCAGCATGCAGGCCTGCTCATCGTACCTTGGGTCTCTAAAAGTAGTCTGGGAGGTCGAGCCTTTAGTTATCAGGCTCCTCTTCTCTGGAATCATTTACCGGCTGAAGTTCGGGGAGCAGACACCCTCTCTACTTTTAGGAGTAGACTTAAAACTTTCCCCTTTGATAAAGCTTATAGTTAGAGCTGGATCAGGTCTGAACCAGCTCTTAGTTAGTCTGCTATAGGTTTAGACTGTCCGGGGGGAAACTGACACACAAGGCTCCCGTTTCCCTCTCTTCTCTATCTGTCAGTCTAACTTCTGATCTTAACGTCCCATTAAAGTTATTAACCATGGATCTCTCTGGGAGTCTCTGAGTTTGTCTGTTAGGTTCTTTGGATTGTTGCTGTGGACGGCCTGCTGCCATGGACCTGACAGACTCCAGCTGCTACGGCTTCTTACAGTTTCTGCATCATCATCACTACAACACAGAACTATGGACTCTGTGTTTATGTCTCCCTGTGTTTATGCCCCCCCCCCCCCCCCCCCCCCCCCCCCCCCCCCCCAATCCCAACACAGTCTCCTCAGATGTCTGTCTAACATGAGTCTGGTTCTGTACGAGGTTTCTGTCCGTTAGAGGAAAGTTTTTTCTCTCCATTGTAACTCACTAAATATTGCAAAGGTCTGTACTCATGTTGGGTTAAGATGAGATCAGACTTCTTATCTTGTCTTGATGTTGGGTTTCTGTTAATAAAATTTTATTATCATTTACAGGTCTAGACCTGTTAACGCTTGGAAAGTGTCTTGAGATAACGTTTGTTATGAATTGGCGCTATATAAATAAAGATTGATTGATTGATTGAAGGTAGGAAGGAGCCGTTCTTGTCACTGTTTTGTGAGCCAGAAGAAGAGCTTTGAATTTGATTGGAGCTGCCACTGGGAGCCAGTGAAGAGAGATTAACAGCAGGGTGACGTGTGCTGTTTTGGGCTGGTTAAAGACCAGACGTGCTGCTGCATTCTGGATCATCTGCAGAGGTTTGAATGTAGACATGGGGAGACTTGCAAGCAGTGAATTGCAGTAGTCAATGTGTGAAATCACAAGAGCCTGAACCAGGAGCTGTGTGGCCTGTTGTGTCAGGTAGGGTCTGATCCTCCACCTGAAATCAGCAATAAATGAACTCAGTATCTAGATCAAGAAAAAGGAAGAAAACTAACTGGATTTAAGGTTTGTTTGTCTCTTTTGGGTGTAGTAATTTTTGATATCTTTTACATGTTTACTTGATGTATACTGCACAGGAAAGTAAAGTCAGTGCTTCATGAAATAAAAGTGGAAATCAAAACTGCCTTACTGTATCTCAGTTGTGTTGCATAAAATCTTCATTCATACCGTCTCTCTTTTTTCCCCTCTATCTGATGTGTTTTTAAAGTTACATGTTAAACGTTAGCCTACGGATACGTTTCAGAGCACCGGGCTGTGAGTAGCACTTAAATATCCAACTGTTAAACTACAGTACAAACTAAGAAAGTTTATTTGTTGTCACATTTCAAACAACAGAGCTGTGTAACTGTTGATAAATACCTTACCTTGTCACGTTGTATCAGGTAAAAAGTTGTCTTGAACAAAGAAAAGTAGTGTTAAAAAGAAGATCTGATCTCCATTCATTTCCTAAACAAACCCACGCCTTTTTAAGAGTCATGTCATCACAACAATGTGCGCATGATTATGACCAAAGGTGTTGCTGTGATCCACTTCAAACAGACAGTCCTCACAGCCTCTTTAAGTGTGTGACTACAAACAGAGTGCATTCATGCAGCACTTTCTCTGGACGTCTGACTACTCCAAGGGCTTTTACATTAAATGTCACATTAACCCATTCATATCACATTCACACACTGATCGTAGAGGCTGCTATGCAAAGTGATAATCAGTACAAACTAGTCCCATTCACATAAAGATGGCACAGCGCTTTGGATCAGAACCACAACTTCAGCTGAGTTGCCCTCTATCACTAAGTTACTGTGACTCCTCTGAACACTTGGCCATAGAGGTACAAACCATAATGTTTGACACCATTTTCTCTCCAACACAGGAGAGGATGCTTGTAATACAGGTGGAACAGGATAATCTAGCATTGATGTACCAATAAACACAATCTATGTTTAAAGTAACACATCCATCATAAGGAACGTCCACACTGATACTTAAAGAGGGGTATTGTGGTATGTTTTTAAGCTGCATACCCACCCATAGTACCCCTGCAGCTAACACTGGTGTTTAGAATTTTTTTTTTCAACTTCTGTCTGAAACGCTTTCTTTCAGCTGCTATCCCTTTAAGGCTCCCCAAAAGCTCCCTTCTCTCTGATTGGCCAGCCTTCTGGAGGTCTATAGGGAGCAGTGCTATTGGCAGATCTTGGTGTCTCTTGCTGCATTTATGGTGATTTACAGAGAGATTCAGTCATTTCTACAACAAATGAACTTGCAGCGGTTTGTAAATTTGAACAAGTTTTATGTGAACATCCAGCATTTTAACTTAATATACATGTTTAAAATATGGGAAAGCATAACAGCCTCACTTTAAAGTTAATTTTGCCCACAGTCAATTCATTTATAGAATCATTTGTTAGCTTCAGTATAATTTGATGCTGAAATGTTACTGTAATGGAGTTCTTTTCACTTGTACCTCAAATAAAGAAAGTAGGAAATGAATAAGAGGTTTTGATATTTCTTCAGATGCTGGTGGAGAACATTCCTGGTTTTTAATTCTTATCTAATAATAATCTCTCAATAACTAGAGAGACAGAAACAGGAGCTGATGATGTGTGTTTGTTTCTCTGGAATATCAATAAAGTTACACACACAGAAAAGTATGCATTCGTTTCCTACTACCAACATGCTGAACAATTGAACCTTAGTATATGTTCATGAACAGCCAGTAGATGGGATGCAGTGTGATGTGTAGACGTGTGCCGTCACACCCTGAAACAGCAGCTCACAGCCCACAGCTTGTATACCTGTAGCCACATGCCTCATCTTTTCCTTTAACTTTACCCAGCCTCTTCACCGGCTCTCAGGAATGCGGTTTGCAAACTGTGTGCATGCATGTGTGGGTGTATGTATGTGTGTGTGAGAGAGGGAGAGAGGATGGGTAGGTGTGGATGCTGGAGTGGGTGGGTAACAGCCGTGACCTTCTACACAGGTGGGACAGCTCAAAGGTAGAATGGTAGTGCTCCTTTGATATCTCAGGAATGAGGAAATGTTTACATTGTCACAGAGTGGAGTGCTGTTTACAATGTGGCACAGAGAGAGAGAGAGAGAGAGAGAGAGAGAGAGAGAGAGAGAGAGAGAGAGAGAGAGAAACACACTCATCGATCACGTCTACATTGACAGAGTGAACACTCAGGCCACTTCTGGTCTAATATCTCATGTCAGAGCTCATGTTGACACACTCCTCATCTGTCACAGGCTGCATGATTTAAAGGAATCAGAGTGTTTGAGGAGGGCCTGGATTGTTTCATGCAATGAGTGTTTGCTTTCACACACGTCTTCACAACATTTGACAGCCTGACATAGGGGACTCAGGTTGGTCTCTAAGCTGGCAGATGTGGCCGAGTGGCTGAACAATGTGTAGAGTTTATGATCTACTTCAAAACAATTGAATGGAAGGTCAGTAAAGAACGTCCGACCATCTGGACAGTTAAGGTTGGAGTGAGGACTGAAGGACTGTGGCAAACTGTCCTTAGCAGCTGTAACATTCATTGTGTTATCTTATTTTCATCTTGCATTTTCTAACTTTAGTGTAAAAAAGCCAAAAAGCAAGATAATCAGATTTTGGGGAAATTGTTCCAGACTTTATTCTGTTAAAAGACCAAAAGATTTTAAAGTTACTGAGAAATTCTCACCCTCCCATGTCACCATCTATAAAGATAGCTAACATGTTAACAAACAGTTGTTGATTAACACCTTGATCTAAATGGCTTGCTAAAGGTCTGTTGTTACTATCAAGAAGGATCTACTGATGCCAAGCCTCCACTGTATAAAACATTTGACAGAACAAGAGAGCCTTAAGCTTTAGAGCTCCCCCTGGTGGATGGCTGTAGTATAGACTATAAGGCTGCCTCCATTGTGACAGATGAAACTTGGGTCAAACTAGAAAATTAGAATACATGTTAATGTTTTTTTTCTCATAGTCTCAGTCATGACAGTGAATATTTTTTATCGTTTATGTGTAAATTACGGAAGATCAGAACGGCCATGGATTTTTAGTTTTTTTATGCACTGTGTCCCAGGATAATCACTAATTATCTTGTTATCTCGACATAACAAAGATCATTTTCTTGTTATGATGAATTAATTAGTAACGTGTTTGTCTTGATTTCAGCCTAAAAGAGCTAACATGAAAGGCTTCCAGCCAATGGGTGAAGCTGTTGTCTACCAGTAAGTTACACTTTAGTTTGTTTACTTTGGGGCAGTAGTCCCCAAACTACAGCCCGCCTCCACATGTGGCCCGGCCCCCTGAACAATACCAGAGACGCATTATTATTATTATTATTTTTTTTCAGTCTGGCCATGGCACGCGATCAAGACTAAAACATGCATAGAACGTGACATTCTATTCCACCCTTCTGCAGTCTGTGCCCTAGTGTTATTATTTATTTCATTAATAGTGTTATTATTTATTTCATTAATAGTGTTATTATTTGTTTCATTAATAGTGTTATTATTTATTTCATTAATAGTGTTATTATTTGTTTCATTAATAGTGTTATTATTTATTTCATTAACAGTGTTATTATTTATTTAATTAATAGTGTTATTAATTTCAATAATAGTGTTATTATTTATTTCATTAATAGTGTTTTTATTTATTTCCTGACTTTTTTTCTGTGAAGATCCTGGACAGTGTTATTAATATTTGGTTATGTGCGGCTTTCTGGAAAACAATAAATGTTTATGTTTAGGCACCCCTGCGATCGTCATACTTTTTCTGTCACAAACTGACCCCGGCCCCCCATCAGAGAAGGGAAAAGTTATGTGGCCCTCACAGGAAAAAGTTTGGGGACCCCTGCTTTAGTGGCTACAGGTTAGCAGATGAGAGGCAGGCACAGAACAATATTAAATTAATTAATAAATGTTTATTACATCTATGATTACATTGCATAGTTGAGGTTAGCCTACATTTGCACTACCTTAGCTTAGCTGAAGCAGCCAGATAGATAGGAGTTTGTCAGCCTCTCATCTGCTAACCTGTAGCCGCTAAAGTAAACAAACTAAAGTGTAACTTACCACTCATCAGCGTTGTTTTCTTGACGAGCAGTGCAGAGGAGAGTCTGTGAGATAAAGTGTTACAAATAATAGCGTAGGAGCCATTCAGCCTTCTGTATCAGTGGGTTTTTGCTTCTTATTGATAGAAAAACCTGTTTCCTGTGGACTGGATCTGAAGGATTGGTTGGAGGGAGGGCTGTGACATCTGTCCACCTTGACTGCTTTTGCGCATGCCATGGCCCCACCAGTGTAATATGTCAGCACCTGTTGAGGCAGTGTTTGGGTTCACAGTGGGAGTAGATGGAGGCAGCCAATGGTGCCAAACAGTTGATGAAAAACCATGAAACTGACTGTCTGATCTCAGCCAGCATGCTAGCTTAAAACCTCAATGAATTTGAGCGTTCATATCACACAAAGAGATTCCCAATGCTGGATCTGGAAGAACACATTGAAAATGTGAGTTTTGTTGGTCTTAAAAATGAAAAGGAGCTCATCTTTTTGTTTTCCTCTCGACCTGACGCTGTCATCTTGCTCTGCATGTCGTCATGTTTGCTGGAGTTTACTAAATCATGTATGTCTTTTTTTCTTTACTTTTATCATCTCTTCTGTCTGTCTCCACTGTCTGTTAGCCTTGGAACAGCTCAGTGTTTAAAGTCTCTGTGATTTATCAGACAGTGTTTTGTCAGAGATTTAGGTCAGCGATTGTCCCGCTCCAGATTCTTTAGATAACCACACCTGGGCATACAAAGTACAGAGATCACCAAAGCACACTGAGCTTATGCCCTGCTCACAAAGGACTGTTTGTTTTACCACAATATAAAGCTGGATCATAGCTTCACTCATGTACAGTGAGCCTTCTACAAGTCCAAACACCTGATGTCTGATCTCCATGATTGTTGGTCATTTCTCATCATTTTATTCAACCATGACATGTAACTCCATTACACTGGAGTCAATTAAAACATACTAACATTTAAAGCAACAGATCATATCAAAGTCTCATTTTGCTTCTTCGGGTTCTGATGCCTAAAACCAGATTTTTGTTTTTTAACAAAGTTCAAACTGATAAATTTTATTGTACTTTACTTTGAACCTGCATCACAGAAAAGCCTCTTCATGTCATGTCATGTTATGTGGTGGTGGTGGCATGAATTACATGATGTGGCGGTCCTCAGGACTCTCTGCTGGAAAGTGTTTTCTCTCTCATCTATGTTCATGGTTTGCCAATGGGACTGAATCTGTTTTGTCAGAACTGAAATTTTAGTTTCAGCGACCATAAGATACTTTAGGAGAAATGAAGGAAACAAAACAAACGGCGTTAAGCCTCAACAACTCCTGGTGCTCTAGATACTTGGAGCCAGAGTTTTGCTCTGTCCTGTCTTCATTCCTGGAGTATAAATCATTTACTGTCTCTGAAATGGTTTAATTCATGCTCAGTGATGTGAAAAACAAACTGTTTTTCTCAACACAAGGAGTTTACTGACAGATTCACGAACTGGCACAAAACCTAGAGGGCTCTGTGAGGTGAAAGAAGCACCAAACATTAGCCAAAGTTAGGGACTACTGTGTGTTGAAAGCACAGCTCCAGCTGTTAGAGAGTCGGATACTGAAGACTTTACCAAGTGAAAGTTGGAGGCTATACAGACCATAAACACAAGAGATAATTAAACTCAGTAATTTCTTCTTGTGAACAGATATACTCTTGTTTTTTTATGCATCAATTTCATTTCAAAACAAACATTTTTTGATGATCTTCATTGAAAACGTTTTTGTTGTTTTTTTTTTCATTTGCAGTCAGTTTATTACAAATTGTTCCCAAAATCCATTAATCTCATGACAGTAGATTTTTTTGTGTATGAGTGCAAAAATCTCTAAAAATCTCTACACCTGGACATTTAACACAGAGAGGAAGTAGTGTTGGTGTTGGTTTCATTGAAGCGTTGTGGTGGCAGATGGCAGCACCCTGACAGGAAATATTAACAGACTAAAAACAGCACAGAACATGGAGGAGCTGGAGAGAGTCAGCGCGTGTGACCTGACATTAAGAGACCTTCACATCCCTGCAGGGTTAAACCAGACCAGCCTTCAGTGAACTGAGATTATCGGTCAGTGTCACCACTTCAAAGAGGGAGTGCATCTGTGTGTGTGTGTGTGAGTGTGTGTGAGTGTGTGTCTATCCTTTTTGTTACCCCTCTGAAGAGCAGCATATGGCAGCCAGCACAATGCCTAAACCCAGCTCCTCTCATTCACCTCACTCCTCCTCTCAAAGGTGAACAACAGGACACCCAGGCACACACACACACACACACACACACACACTGGGACCCACACTCCCGTTCATTTACAGCCCCCTCTTCTTGCTGACCACCCTTTCATTTTCAGATGGGGTCCTTTCACCCGGAGCAGGCAGCAGCTGGAGGCCTGACTCTGAGAGAGACACCACGGCAGCAGGACCGAGGGGACGAGTGCTGAGCTGCACATTAACTACGAGTTACCCCACACAGAGTCAGACACACACATACACCACATTCACCCTAACCCAAACACCCATTATGTGATTCATTTAATCCTGCATTGTCTTTAACAAGTATCCTGATCAGAAAATAAAAACTTTAATCCTCAGAAACAGTCGTCTTCACTGAGGGAGGGTCTCACATTCTGAAAACTACTTTTTAAAACCCTTTTTTCTCTCTTCTTCTTCTTCTTTTTTTTTACTGCCGTAGGTTAAGGATGTGTGACGACAGGTTCAACACAGAGCCAACAGTTTACAGTAACCACACCCAGGGGCCTTTACTGGAAAAGAAAGGACGGCTCATGTGACATTTTAAACTCATTCAAGTTCTTGGAGAAATGACCTGAATTAGCTCTGGAGTGAGAACCCTTGATCCAAATTATTAAAAAAAATGATGATAATAATTTTCCTCATTGTTTTGTTTACTTTTTGTTCAAACCAACGGGAAAATGTTTATACATCAGTGCATTCTGTGTGCAATAAGTTTAATACCTGCATGTTTCCATGGCTTTTGGGCAAACCTTGACCTTGACTGTGTTATCAGCCAGTATTCCTCTGAAACCCTGAAGGAAACATAGTTTCCAGGACACAGCTTTGGGCTCTGAGAGAAAAGAAAAAAAAAAAAGCTCTGCCTGCCTCCACATGTCCACTGAAGAGGCCCCAGGCTGTAAGTGCAGTCTTCTGTCTTTACAACAATATATATTTACAGAGAATACTTTTGTTTGCCTTTAGGAAGTAATACTTGTAGCCTTAAGTAGCACTTACTGAAATAATACACTCTCTCTCACATACACACACACACCCCTCCACAGGTAAAAGCCCCAAGTGAGTCACAACAAGCGCTGCAGCTCAGCCGTGCTAAGATTAGTGCTGGAAATCCAAACAAAGACCAAACAATATCTGAGGTTTCCTTCTCTGAGCTCATGTTGGTTAGCATGACTCATCTGCTCGCCCGTATGTCTGTGTGTGGAGTGCAAAGGTGAAAAAGTGCAGTTATGTGGAGGACAAACGGACATTCATGATGCACTTCACTTTGATTAGTTCTGAAGTCCTTCCTTATCAAGACACACAAACATGTCTAATCTTCAGTCCTTCATTGTTTTATTTTACCGTCAGAAGCATCATAAAGTTATCATCCACTGGCTGCACTAATGACATGTTGATGTAGGATGTAATGATAACAGTGGCAGCACAACGTCAAACAGACCTGCAATCTATGAGTGCAGCGTTAAAAACTTTACTGATTCATCCATCGTTTTATTGTTCTTTTTTAACACTTTTTACATCTATTTAATATTCTTCCTTGTTCAGCATGTGGGCAGTATGTACGGTGGCCCTGAGAGTTCACAGCACTGCAACTTCAGAAAACACATGCAAAAAGACAAAAGACAAGAAAATGAAGAAAACATCTTCATCAGTTTGACAACACGTGCAGCATTTAGACCACAAAGCCAGATCTTGAGGAAAGGAAGGAAATATCTCATTTTTCTCCCAGTTACAATCCAAAGTCTGCAGATTTTGAGTCTTTTATAAACATCAAAATGGCGAAAGTTAGAGAAGCTGTAGCAGCAAAAGTTAAAGCCTGTGCTCCTCCCGTCAATGCCATACATCTATCTTCAATCAGAAAACAAAGTTTGACTCCGGTGCTGTGAATTCTTCTCAGGTGTGTAATGCTGTGCTGAGTGCACTGTGAGTGTAACCCATATGTAATTGGTGCGGTTAGGAGCAGCGGTTAGTCCATCATCAGGCCCCCTCTTTGTCCTGGCTGTCAGGTGGGTGACAGGTTGTGGTCAGGGTGGGGACAGGTATTTCCTGGAAACAAACTTTAGTCAGACTTCCATGTTAAAGTGTTTGAACCTGAGGACAGCAGGGACAGTAGGGTGCAGAGTGTCAGCGGTTATTTTACTTGTATTGTTGTTGCTGTCACACAGTGAGTGAGTCACACACACAGACTCACTCTGGTAGCTTGAAATGTAGAAGCTGATACTCACTGTGACTCACTCTGGGTGGTGGAATACTTCTCTCACTAGATGACAGGTGTCACAAACTACCTCAGGATCCTGCAGATTCACCAGCAGCACCAGAATCAAGTTCAGCCAACATGGTCCTCCTAATTAATTGTGGGCGGTGGAGAGCAGATCACTAGAGCAGTCAAACACGCTCATACACACACACACACACACACTCGTGCGGTCAGAGTGTGAGCACAAGAGGGTGGAGTCGATGCTCTGGGACTTTTTTTTCACCCGTGGGGTTCAGATCTGGACTTGACGCGCAGGGGAGGAATCAGAGGTGAGATTTCCAGGGAATTACGCGGCGTAAAACCTCACCGGGATATGTTACAGCCCACATTCTGTTTGAAACTGTATCCGAGCTACCTGCAGTATTTAGAACTTAGTAGTAGTTCTAAAGAGTAGTTTACGTACAGACATGGAGCACACCGCATTAGCCGTACGTCGCGTTCAGCCCTCGCCACGAGCGGCGCGTAAAAGCGAGTGGCTCCGGAGCGTCCTGGCTCATCACCACTGCCCTGATCCCGGCGTGGACAACGAGATCGTCGTACTTGCCACTGGGATGGACCAATACATTCAAGAGGTCTTTCACCACCTGGCCCTTCCCAACCAGGACGACACAGTGTCTGCAGAGGATTTCACCGGGCTGTGCGCCGTGCTGGGACTCATCCGGGCGGAGAAAGGAGGAACCGGAGATAGAGACAAAGATGAGGAGGATGAAGAGTTTGGAGGTGTATGTTCAGAGCTGCCCAGTCAGTTATCATTTAAAGACTTTCACTCTCGACTCTGTGGGTATTTTCGTGTGAGGAGCGCGCGTAAAGGGACAGGGGAGTGTGCCTTACGCCTACCCGTTAGCGAGGACACGGAGCTGGTGGAGAAACAGATCCGGGTCCGGTGGCCTCGTTCAAGACGGAGAAAATGTGTGAGTTTTGATCTAACTGGGGGTCAAAGTGGAGCCTCTAAAAGATCAATGAAGGCTGGAACCGCAGAGGACCGTGAGTCAGGTAATGTTACGTTTGATGTGACATTTTAATGACAGTGTGTTAAAGAAACAAACTCTAACAAACTCCAAAACCTTATTTATCAGCTGATACTGCTCTAAGATGTAATTACACGTGCAGTTCCGCATTTAGTTTTATAGAAGTAACACGTGATTTAACTGCCTTTAATCATAGCAGAAAATAGTGTGCTGAACATGAGCGTGTGGAGAAGAAAGAGTTGTGCACAAATTTCATGAAAGAATACCATTTTTTTCCACTTGTGTGCTGTTTTTATATCAACCTGTAACCTTTCCAACTTTGCTTCATGTTTATAAATTTGCATCTGATTCGTTCCCAGCCTTTTCTCCTCTCCTGCACTGTCAGATCATTTTCTCATGACAGAGGCATTCAGAAATCAGAATGAGTTCACACAACAACAACAACAACAACAACAACAACACTGTTAGTCTATAGAAGTCATTCTCCATTTCATTGTATCCATATTTGTTTGTTTGTCAAATCCACATCTAAAATCACATTTTAACAATGAGAAACTAATATATTAACATGCACCTGAACTCAAATCACGTTGTCATCTCGTGTGAATAGCTGTGTATAGTTGCATTAACATGGGAACAAGCAGTGCAGCACTTGAGTCTTACTTACTTTGTTACTTTTAAACCCCCAGATATCACAAACTGCTGGATAAACCCTGATGACAGAGTGAACTGTTCTTTACAGACACTTCATGAAGGTGGAGACACTTTTTATTTCATTTTAATGTGACACTACTTCAGATCAGATCAGCTCCTCATAATTTGACTATTTAGTCAGTGATTATAGCTCATTATTGAACAGTTTCATCGAAAAGATGAAGCTGTCATTGAAACGGGTGTGGAAGGATGGCTAAAGTAAAGTGTTAAGCTGAGATTTTCCCTGAGGTGTGCTTTCTGAAACAGAAAAAGAGTCAGAATTTTGAGATTAAATTCAGAACCCAGAGTTCTGATTTTAATTTCAGAATTCTGAGATAACTGGCTTGTGGAGGCCAAGTGTTACTTTTTAACGTCAGAATTCTGATTTTTCTCAGAATGATAATAATGAAAACTATTATTATTATTATTATTATTATTATTATTTATTTATTTATTTATTTATTTATTTATTTATTTGTAAGTGGCCCTAATCCTCTTCCGTACCTATGTTTGCATGATGAGTGGGAAGCCGCCATCTTGGACAGCCATGTTTTCTGAAGTTGTATAGAACCATACTGGCAGGAAGTGTTTTGATTGTCATGTCAGCAGTCATACTGCAGTGTCCCATCATGACACAGTGTTTCCAGCTTGATCACTTTGTCGTTATATTTTAGACCCCTCTCATGACTCTTTTAAAAAAAAAACAACCAGCAACAAATCCAGTGGCTTTTCTGGAGTCCTCCTTGCTCACACAGCAGTCCCTCCCAGCTGCAGCCAGCGCAGGCGACTGCATGCAAATGAACTGTGCATGCGCTTTGTGTGTCTCTTTCGGGTCACTTTTACTGGTCTCAAGCCCAAGTAAAGGAGGCACTATTGACAGGCACTATTTACATGACTTTATTTCAGAGCATGCAGAAGAAGGATTGAGAGTGGTTGTTGCAGAGAAGTTTTTGAATTGTTTGACATCACAGGGACATAAATCTGTCCTCCATGTCCATTAAAAAAATGAAAACACAAAGTCAACAAAATACAGACAGGCAGGCAGGAGCCTAGAGCAGGAAACCTTTGCTTTTCTTAGTGTTACTTTGCTGACTTCAGCTCAGATCATGAAAACAATCAAACACCCATAATGGATTTATTGGCCCATCTATGGTAATGCAGATTATAAAATACTCCAGACTGTCCTGGATGATGATGATGATGATGATGTCTTTTGTACATCACTCATGGTCCTCATTGCTTTAATGATGGAAGATGTCTGTGAGATATTGATGAAGAACATCAGAAACATGAACATAAACATGCTAACATATCTGCAAAAAATACAGTCATGAAAAAAGTCTGAAAGCTTCTTTTTGTAGTGCTGTAGGAAATCAAGTAGACACACACACACACACACCTCTCTTCACACAGTGATGGTGGGTCCCAGCTGGTCCCGTCCTAACTCTTTTAAGCACATATGGACGTGCTGACAGCTTTGCCTCCAGCAGGGATTTGGAGTTCAGCTTCTTATCTTCACTTTTTCAAAGATCACTTTTCACTCGGCCCTGGCCGGGTAAGAAATTTTAAGGGGGACAGAAAATATGGGGCGGAGAGTTCAGAGAGTTGGAAAGGTGTGCACCAAATGGTTGTAGTCTGGGGTTGGAGTGTGTGGAGGTGTGTGTCTGTGTAGACCAGCACCCCTCACACCAAACTGACCATGTCTCCTCTCCTCTGTCCCTCCTCCTCTTCATCAGATGAAGTCGCAGCTCTGAGGGAGCTGGTGGAGGACCTCCGCTCTGCGCTGCAGGGGAGCGATGCTCGCTGCCTGGCCTTGCAGGTTGCTCTCAGGAGGGAGAAGGTCTGTGCACCCCCAACACCTACCCGCCTTAGAACCAGCGTTTCATCTCCTACAAGTTCCCTCACACTCAAAGATGGAAAACTGGTACCAACACACAGAATCAAAGGACTGAGCAGTGTTGTGGGGACGGAGGGAGGGAGGAGGCTGGGCAGAAGACGAGACATCAGGGACCCCCTCCTGAGGGAGCTGAGGCTGATCCGCTCCTCGCGGGATGGGCAGCTGGAGGAGGCCATCAAATTTAACGAGCGTCTGGAAGAGGAGCTGCGGTGGGCGTACCAGGAAGTGCGTAAACTTCAGGGGGTGGAGTCAGCGCTGAGGAAGGAGAACACTCACATCAGGTGAGAGCTGGTTTGGGGTGACGTCATTTATCTCTGAATAAAAAAGAGTGGTTTAATGATCTGTGATGATCTCTATTAGGAGGCGGGCGGAGGAGGCCAGAGAGGCCCTGAGCTTAGGACTTCAGAGGGTCCGCATGATCCAGGAGCAGGCTCAGTCTGTGCCTCAGCTAGAGTCTAAGATCAGCCAACTGGAGTCTCAGCTCAACCAGTACAGGTACAAACAGTGTGTGTGGTGTGTGTGTGTGTGTGTGTGTGTGGGGGGGGGGGGGGGGGGGGGGGTGCATCCATTTACACATCATTTGCCTCTGAGCTCCACTGATTTGATATTCAATGCATTTAAGACGAGAGATTAAGTTACCCACAAGTTAGAGTCTGTGTCAGCGCTGAGAAAGAGGAGAGCAGGCTCACCTTCAATAAACATCACTGAACTTACAGTAAACAGAGATACTCTTCCAGACCCCCCACTGAGACAGGAGCCTTCCCTCTTGTACCCACAGTACCTGTACAAACCTGCTCAGATGCTTTTTGAGGACACATTAAAACTACGTTTGTGTTAGCAGTGTGTCCTGGAGCTCAGCACACTGAAGTACAAGCACAATGTCTAACTTAGGCTTCCTAACTAAAAACTACGGTGGCTCTGAGAGCTCACAGCACTGGGACTTAAAAAAGCACATGCAAAAAGACAAAACACAAGGAAATGAAGAAAACATCTTCATCGATTTTACAACACATGAACAGCATTTAGAAAACACACTGTAAAGACCACAACACAACGGAAGTGTTTCCAGAGGACACTTAAAAGTGATGCACATCACAACACACTTGTTGATGCTGATTTTGAGTCTCAGCCCTGTTAAGGTTCTCTTTCTGTCAGTGATGTTGGAAAATGAGATTAAAGTGTTTTTGATTTATTTAAACATTGTGATCACATGATTCAGATATTAGCATATTGGCTAATAACAGCAGGTGCATCACTTTTAAGTGTCCTCTGGAAACTCTTCCGTTGTGTTGTGGTCTTTGCAGTGTGTTTTCTAAATGCTGTTCATGTGTTGTCAAACTGATGAAGATATTTTCTTAAGTGCAGTGCTGTGAGCTCTCAGGGCCGCCGTAAACAACTAAAAGGTAAAAGAAAGAAAAAACTACACTGTAAAAACAAAAAGTTGCTTGACCTCAAAATTTCAAGGCAACTTAAACAAAAACATTCACCTTCAGGATGATAAAATCCACACAGGACAGGAGAACAGGAGAGACAGTGGCACATGTGAAAAACTGACATGTGTAGATGAAGACCCCTGGAGGTTCAAATTGGAGACCCCGTTCTCTGCTGAAAAATACTCAGAGAATTAAGTTTTAGCCTCAAACCTCTAATTTAAAGTTTTTTTCAACTTAACATCTGAAATGAGACCAACTCTACACAACAAACATCAGGATATTTGTTATTGATATTTGTTCACTTAACCAGAGCATCATTTTCAGACCAACAGTTTTAAGTTTTCTCTTTTACAGTGTAAAAACAGTGCAGCATTTAGCAGCTACTGTGCCAGATGACCCAGTAGTTTGTAAATGCAGAAATAAAACTGAATTAATATTTGAAGTACATTCGTCATGTGGACAAAAGCATCACTAATCCTGGTCTGTCGTCTGTCTGCCGGCTGAGCAAACAGACGACTTTGCCAAATAAACCAACGGCTGTTTTGAAGAGAGTGCAGATGAAATCCAGATTAAACCCTCCATGAATCATCAAAGAGCTGCTCAAGTTTTATAGAGTCAGTTTGAATAGTACAAATAAGAAGCTTACTGTTAGAGGGCGTGACTCTGACACAGGTTCACCTGACACACTGTGCCAGTCTTCTTTATGAAGCTTCAAACTGACTTTCTGATAACTGAGCTCCATGAAGCTCCTTCACTTTAAGATTTAAAGCTGTATAAAGAAGCACACAGAAACCATACTTTAGAAACACTACAGATTAATGAACACACTGCTGCAAGCCAGCAGCATGTGTCTGCAGACCTGAGGGCCCAAGATCAACGAAACCATTAAAAAGACTCCTGCAAAGCCGGCTCTCGTGTCTCCTCGCTCCTCCGATCAGTCTCCTCTCTCCAAGCACAATTAACGCTTTGTGACGTCCTTCAAATGGTGTGAAAGGAGAAAGGAGAAACAGATAGATGATCCAGAGGTTGCTCCATGTGACGCTCCAGAGGAGAGGACGTCTCATTTCTCTTAAAACAAATCTCCTTGTCTCCTCTGTCCTCTCTTCATCTCCTCGTTTCCTCTCTCCTCTCTTCATCTCTCCATCATCTCTGGTGGGAGGGACTAAGATGCAAGTGAACGACCCGCGTAGAGGAAGGAAGGATGAAACTCTGGAGCTTTGAGACGCTCCCTTAGTTGGAATTAAATTTTTCCACAGCTCATTTTTTGCCTCTCGTCCTTGATCACCTTTGTAAACTGACACCCTGCAGATCATGACTGACATGTTGCGTAACTTTGCTTAATCGCTGATCTTGGCATTACTCGTCTGTCATTGCACTAAAATCCAACACATCATCATTCCTCTCGGGGTTTTAGTTTTCTTTGATGTGTGGCTTATGTTACGTCAGCCTGTGCAGGAGGAGTGGAGAATTCTTTAATCAGACATGTTCAGGCCAGTGAATTAAAAACAGCTTCATTAACTCCTGCGAATGCACAAACTCAAAGGAACCTCTGTTCAGGCCTTTTTTTTTATAGGCACTACACATTTGAGGAATATTTTTCTGTATCTTTATCTCCCTCAGTTCCTGCTGCACCTGCATCCCTGAGCCCTCCCAGCTACAAAGTGGAGCAGAGGAAACCAGCGGCAAGACAGGTGAGTGTCAGGAAAAAAAAGACCCGCACAGAGCATTTAGACATCAGTCAGGGGACTTATTTTTTCAGACAGTGAGACTTATTTTAAAGTGGAAAGCAGGACTGGCTTGGTCCAAACAGGATCCTCATAAGATTATGGATTAAGGCAGCATCAAAAAGATCCAACCTGACTGAGATGTAGTCATTTTTAATGTTGAAAATCGATCCCACACATGAACTTACTGATTCATGTTGACCGGAGTCCTCTGACTGAAGCTGAGTTGTCCTGTGTGCAGATGCAGAGTGTCTGCAGAGAGCAGTGGAGGGCAGAGCTGCCTCTGATGAGGAGGAGGAGGACAGACGACTGAGTGAGGAAGGACAGTGCAACCAACAAGAGCTGAAGAAGAGCATCAGCCGGCAGCACGACTGTGGCAAAAGGTTAGCCAGCATCCAACACACTCACACCACACACACACCACACACAGTGTGTGTGTGTGTGTGTGTGTGTGTGTGTGTGTGTGTGTGTGTGTGTGTGTGTGTGTGTGTGTGTGTGTGTGTGTGTGTGTGTTTGTGTGTTTCAGTTCTAATGGTGCTGTTTGTTCTCTGTGTCCAGGTGTCAGAACAATGGGGTCCATCAGTATCCTTCCTCAACGAATGCTCATGACAGGAACCTCATTAACTCTTTAAAGGACAGCAGGGGGCGCTGCACCTGGAAGAGACTGAGCCAGGAGCAGGCAGAGGAGAGCAGATGCTTCGAAAAGGAAAAGGTGAGGAAAAAGAGGCTCCTGTTGACCTACTAGACTGAAATAGTGTTGGTGCTGTTTGGAGCTTTTCATGTGTTCACATGTTCCTCTTCTTCTTCTTCTGTCCGAGAAGCCTGAAGAAACAGAAGAGGAGGAGAAGAAGAAGAAGAAGAGGGAACTGGAGGAGGAGAAAGAAAAGGCCCGTCTGTCTCTCCTGGAGGATAAGCTCACAGACGCTCTCACACTGCTGCTGCAGCTACGCAACAAGGTTCAAACAAAACACACACACACTCTGAGCACGCACCTCAGCCGCACACACACTTACAGCTCTGTAGTGCCATCTAGTGTTTGTTTTAACCCACACATACACAGAGCACACTGGAGGGAACGTGAGGTGAAACTATGGCTGTTTTCCAAACTGCCTCCACCAGCAGTGTCTACTGATTTGGCTGATATTCAGTATGCCAGTAAACCTGAAAAATCTGCAGTATGCTAGAAATTCCCAGATGTCCTACTGATCCGGAAAAATTTCTCAGTATGCAACAAACCAGTCTACCTGGCATACTGCTTCCCAGAATGCACGGCACTAAAGCTGTTTCTCTATGGGGTTGGCACTCAGGTTTAGGTGAAATACCGCCACCTCCTGGAATGAGTCGGAATAACAACTACAATACAACACTTCAGTCAAACAGTCCGTGAGAAAGAAGAGCAGTGATGTGAAAGAAAAGCTGTTAAAACTTCACTTCTAGTCTTAAAGAGGCGTTTACTTCTACAGATTCATTAATCATTATGCTGAAGTTGTTTTTACTTACTTTACTTTTGCTTAACAGAACTCTTTGCTAAAATATAACAACTTTTATCTTCCCTTGCTCAGAACTATTTATTTACATTTATATTTAATTATAAATTTTAACATAAAAACAAATCCATCAGCTGTAGTTCAACTTTCCAAAACTGAAAACCAGAGCAGCAAACTACAAAACAGACCCAACAGAGCGGTCAGACTACGGACTACATTCAAAAGTAGTAGGCAGAGTGCAGTGCCTACTCCATGCTAAGTTCACATGTACTGTGTAGTAGGTGGTTTGGAAAACAGTCTATTTTTGTGCTGCTAGTGGGATTGATTTGCACCTGACTCTGTTTAAAAGTCACTGTCCTTTGCGCCACTCTTGGCTGGATGAGCTGTGTTGTGAAAGTGAAGAGGTGCTGCCTCACCCTCTAGTACAGAAACAAAGTTTTTATAACCAGTGACATGTAAGACGACTCTATTTACCCAAAAATCTGTCATTTCTACTTACTCACTATTATAAAATTATCGTGACTTATTTAGGAGCAGTTTGTAGTTACTACTGGTCACACAGGCAGAATGGATGGATGTTAAATGTATTTATCATGAGGCAAACATGGTGTTTTGGTTATTTTTTGAACATTTATTTAAATAAAATACTTTAAATCTGAAGTTGACAATGCATTCTTATTCATATTTAACTCACCGCCGCTTGTTCTGTTGTTTGGTCTGCTCTGCTGCCGTTCACAGTCAAGTGTCACACACAGACACCTGAGGTGTTAGCGATGTTTTAATCGGCATGACCACCCCTATTCTGCTTCTGATTGGCTCATCAGCCACCATACCTAAAGTTAACCAATTTAATCAGTGAAGGCAGCGAGTACCAGCCAATTAGAGGCAGAGGAGGGTGGGTCATGGCTTCACCATCCTTGAGGGAAAAAGGGCAATCTGGCAGTTAGATATTACTGAATGGTGGGCATCAGGGGGTTTAGAAGTGGGTATACTCAATGCTGACTGAAAAATAAGTGGGTATACTCCATATAGTGGTGTATACCCTCGACTACACCACTGCTCTATGGTCAGTGCTGAGGGACTTCATGTCCTACAAAGGCTCCCTATTCAGGCACAGGTCGCTGTGAAAGATTCAAGTGTGGGGACCATTCTGACAACACTTTCAGCAACTCCAGTCAGTTTAAAGCTACACCTATTTTTCTCTTTTTTCTTTTTTCTTTTTTTTTTTTTTTTGCAGTCTCGTGTGGTACTTTATTGATTTCCTCATAAGTTTAAGGCCTAAAATGTAATGTGTCCATTACACTTTTCAACCCTTTACTGCCAAACGTATCATTTCATACATGCGTTTCAAAGACCTCTATCTGATCAACATGATTTTATGAATATTTGATTATTATTCAAGAATATTTTCATTAAAACATGTTTAATTTTTTTAAAGTATTCTACCCACTTTAGACTTATTAATCCAACACAGGCAGCTGAAGTTGTATTTTGACACTTTTCAATATGTCTGCTGACAGAAAATTATCCACACACGTTTTTATAGGAAAATAATTAAACCTCAAAATAAAGTTGCAGTAATGGTAACATCTAAATTGTAACTCATTTTAAAAGAAGTATTTTCTGCACTGAATGCACATTTACTAAAAACTTACTAATTTACTAAAAAATTTACTAAAAAAAAAGAATTTTATTGCTATTTTTTGCCTTCCAGAACTTATTGTGGATGCCAAGGACTCTTTGCAAAGGACTGAATATAAACACTTCTAAATCAGTAAAATCTGATCCAAATTAAAACTTTAACAATCATAAATAAATGAAATGATTTCTCACAAATGAAGTGTTACATTTTCTTATTAAGCTAGCCATGTCTTTTCTCACCTTTGTCATTTTTGAACTCATAACAGACAGGAAAGAAAAATCTCTGATTACACTGAACATCCTCTCGTCTCTTCTCCAGAACGTGTCTCGCAGAGTGCTTGGGAAGATCGTGTTGGACACTCTGGACGTGTGCAGCAGGAGTGGAGATGGTACGTCTCCTCTAAATCTTCTACATGTCTCAGTATTCCTGCTCGTAGCTCTAATAACCCCTAACTGTCCCGTACAGGTCCGTCTCAGGTCCTGCAGGTAGCAGACGCCCTCTGTCTCCGGCTGTCATCCAGAGACCTCTTTGCAGACTCTGAAGCAGGAGAGAACAGAGAGAAAGTTCCATCCTCAGGGTGTCAAACCAGCAGTGTCAATCCTCTGCTCATCTCCTGTTAAACATGCTGCGTGCAGCTGCAGCACTTACTTCAGTTTCACTTCTACTGCTTTTATATTTGGCTTGTTTGCACCTGTTTACATTTCCTGAATGTGTATCCCAGGTTTTGAATATGGCTCTTTGTATTTAAACATTAACTTTATTTCTTTAAAAATCTCCAGTTTTATATACAGAATCTATTTAATTGTAATCATTAAATATTTTAATCCATGTTTTTCGTGTCAGAGATGATTAAAAGACCTTATTTCACAGAATGATGACAGGAGTAAACTGAACCGACCAGGCCTCATGGGAATTTGTCAGAATTATTTTTCATCATGATGTATTTATTATCTTTATTGAAAAAAAAGTAAGGTATTGCACATTTGCATGTAAGCGTTAAGCTATACTACAACCACAATTCCAAAGAAGTTTGGGTGTTGAGCAAAATGTAAATAAAACAATACAATGATTTGTAAATCCTGTTTAACCTATATTCAGTTGTTCAAACTGATAAACTTTACTATTTTTTGTAAATATTCACTCATTTTGAATTTGATTCCTGCAACAAGTTCCAAATAGTTGGGACAGGGTCAACAACAGACTAAGAAAGTTGAGGAATGTTCCAAAAACACCTGTTTGGAACATTCCACAGGTGAACAGGTTCATTGGAAACAGGTGAGGGTCATGATTGGGTATAAAAGGAGCATCCCTGAAAGGCTCAGTCGTTCACAGGCAAGGATGGGTTTAGGGTCACCACTTTGTGAACAACTGTGTGAGCAAATAGTCCAAAAGTTTAAGAACAGTTGCAAGGAATATAGGGAGGAAAGAATTCCACCTCCAAAGCGTCAACAATTAGTGTCCTCAGTTCACAAACACTTATTGAGTGTTGTTCAAAGGAAAGGTGATGGAACACAGTGGAAACATGAGCCTGACCCAGCTTTTTAGGAACGTGTTGCAGCCATCAAATTCAAAATGAGTCAATATTTACAAAAACAATAAAGTTTATCAGTTTAAACAATAAATATTTTGTCTCTGTAGAGTATTCAGTTGAATATAGGTTAAACAGAATTTACAAACAATGAATTTTGTCTTTATTTATGTTTTACACAACGTCACAACTTCATATGAATTGGGGTTGTAAGTAAAGGCAAAGTTAGCTGACCTAAATACATGTAGCTTAAGTTTTGATCCACTGTGTCCTCAGAGTAATAAGCTCACTGTTGTGCATGAATCACATATCTAACAGGCTGAAAGAAGACAGTAAGACAGATAACTGGTATGAAATAATATATCTTTATTTCCAGCAATTTACAAAGTCCTGCAGGGAGAAGGCCTAACAGAAAGAGGGCTTTTCCAAGACCAGCACACAGAGAGCACACGGACCTCAGCTCCAGTCTTACGTGTTTTTGACATCATGTTCTCAGAGGCAGCAGAGCTGACTGGAATACACAGGTGAAGCTTTAGAAACTGATGCGTTGTTGATATGGAGTCTGGTGGCCTGAGGGTCGGTGTGGTTCTCTGTGGGTCTCTGTGGGTTCAGGGTTTCAGGGTTTGAAGCACTGAGGTTAACAAGGCAGAAGGTGTGAGGGGCTTTAAAGGCTGGGTTTGTTTGTTATATACAGTGGGGAAGAACTGCAATCTTTTGACATGTTGCAGGGTTTTTCTTTTTAAGATCTTTCTATTCTGACAAGTTTGAGTCCAGACTTTAAATCCCCTTTAAAAAAAACAAAACAAAAACCGAGTACTGAGGTATTTCAGCCTCCACGTCCTCATTTTTGCGGATTCTTGTGACCCTTGTTGCTGACATCAGCCCTTCTCCCCACTGCTGCATCATATAAATTCATTATTACTTACAAATTAGAGCCAATTTACTGTACATCTTTATTAATCAACGCTACTTAAAGAGTTGCTACTCTGTGCAAACCTAACTCCTGATTGGTTACTGTGAGGTGAGCTTGGCTCTGATAGGTTAAGGCCATTCTATGTTTTATAAGTCTGCTTTCCCTGTGTGAGACACGATGTGTGCGTGCACGTGTGAGGTGTGTGACGACTACTGTTAGGCACTGCACTACATGTGAGCAGCAAGCATCAGAAAGCTCTACGGGCATCCACAGAGAAGAAGAAAACAAAACAAAACAAAGAAGATGAGAAAAATGACAGCAACATGGCGGCAAAGACAGAGAGCAAAAAAAATGAAATGACAAAATAAACAACCTTATTTAAAGAATAAATATAGTATGTACAATTTGCTTTGTGTGCTTATAAAAATAAATAGACAAAGCATTACGTGCCTCCTTAGAGAAGTATTCACAACTATCCACCGACATGGAGGCAGAACGCTGGCACAGGAGGATACAGACAGAGAGGACAGATGGAGGGATGACCAGGAGGACAAAGCTGTAGAAAAGAAGACAAAACACTCGTCCATCTGGGTGGATGAGTGTTTGAATCCAGAGGACTCAGAGATGCACTGAGGAGGAAGAAGAGTCCCTGTGGTGCCCCCTGGTGTCCCATATGCACATTACAATACTTGGTGCATCTGACCAGCGAGGAGAAGTCCTCTGTCTTTACAGTTATCTGTTGTTCGCTGCATTTTATGACACGATAATTGGAAAAGATTAGGGATGAAAGGAATCACAAGAGAGAAAAAAAAAATCACAATTTTTACATAATTGACTCATTAAAAAAAAAAAAAAATCAAGTTTTGCACATTCGCACAATGTGTCCTGCACATGCATTCTGCTGGCCCCTTCAAAGCAGCACAGAAATCTGACCAACATCACGTGCAGGTCTCTACAAAGCCCCTGATCTCTGCTCAGGACCTACACCTGCATTCTGTAGGATTTAAGTCTGTCACTCCTCATCAGCTGTAAGCCTGCAGAGCCAGCCGGGTCTCAGCCTGGGGATAGTAGGCTGTGAGTCATCAAAAGGGGACATAAGGTGATGTTTGATCTACCTGTCAAAGATCCTTCTCTCCTCCTGCACAGAGAGGTCATTACGAGTTCTAAGTTCAGTTTTTAACTGTGCAGGATGACTCGTCTAATACGGCTACTTTCGGCCCTCTATAAAATCAGAACAATGAGATGGTTCACACGTAATTCTGTGGTTTTGTGATCCCAAATTTACTGAAGATGAACTTTGTGAAAATTCCTGTGCTCAAAACAAGTTAGTGGGAAAAGCTAGCTTCTGACAAAGAAGCATAAAAAGGCACAGGAAGTACACCTTCCTCTTGATACAAAATGAAAAAAAAGTGGCGACTCTAAACTGACTGGAAAGGTTTACCACCACGTCCAGCAGCCAGCATGACCCAGCATTTAGCTATCTTTGAAAAACTTTGCCTGCCTGTCTTTTTCTCACAGATGTCTCTGACTCAGATTAAGAATCCACATACAGTGTCTTTAGTCTCTTACCTAGAACCAGACTGGACCTGCTTAAACCTAAGTGAGCACATCTGGCTAAACCAACTTCACACACTTTCACTCTGGACTATGTGGGAACACAGTGACATACTGCAGGCTGAGCTCTGCAGACTGAGCTCTGCAGACTGAGCCTCGCAGACTGAGCCTCGCAGACTGAGCCTCGCAGGCTGAGCCTCGCAGACTGAGCCTCGCAGGCTGAGCCTCGCAGGCTGAGCCTCGCAGACTGAGCCTCGCAGGCTGAGCCTGGCAGGCTGAGCCTCGCAGACTGAGCCTCGCAGGCTGAGCTCTGCAGGCTGAGCTCTGCAGACTGAGCCTCGCAGACTGAGCCTCGCAGGCTGAGCTCTGCAGACTGAGCCTCGCAGACTGAGCCTCGCAGGCTGAGCCTCGCAGACTGAGCCTCGCAAACTGAGCCTCGCAGGCTGAGCTCTGCAGACTGAGCCTCGCAGGCTGAGCTCTGCAGGATGAGCTCTGCAGACTGAGCCTCGCAGGCTGAGCCTCGCAGGCTGAGCTCTGCAGACTGAGCCTCGCAGGCTGAGCTCTGCAGACTGAGCCTCGCAGGCTGAGCTCTGCAGGCTGAGCTCTGCAGGCTGAGCTCTGCAGACTGAGCCTCGCAGACTGAGCCTCGCAGACTGAGCCTCGCAGGCTGAGCTCTGCAGGCTGAGCTCTGCAAGTTGTTTCCAGTGTATTGCAACATGTTTAGCCTCTTGTCACTTACTATAAGCCTGTCTTGGGCAACATTACAACAACAAGTAGTCTGCAGAGTAAGCGTGTGGTTTTAAACATGGGGACTGTACTGACACATCACATACGGGCTGGTCTGCAAACTACATCCAGCTGTTTCTGATTTTACAGAGAGGACTGTCACTCAGGACTCAGCATTATGGAGGTTTAAAGTTGGACCGCCTACAAAATCTAAAGTAGTTTCACCTCAAGAAGGACTTCAGTACAGAAATAATAATGTAAAATATGAATAAACACCAAATTACAGTGAAATTTTTAAAAGGCATTAACATCAAGGATTCAACCGTTTCTGTAGCAGCATCCATTTAACTTAGATCTGATGATGGGAACTCATGTGCTTAAAATTTCACAGGGAGCAGGTTCATCAATTATGATCCCACTGGCTGTGTGACAAAAGGGCTTAGGTCTGCTCTCTGTGGTCAAACTCCCACACAGTGAAGGTAAGAAACAAAGAAGGGCTAGCTCTATGCATTCTACTAAATCAGGAGTTAGACACATCCGCTTTGCAATCATTCTTAGTACATGAAAAAGCACTTGGTGATTAAGCATTGGAGGCTTGTTTGGATTTATTCTGCTGACTTGTGTCATCTTGGTTTCAAGTGTTATTTCTTTCAAAACCAGTGAGCCAACATCCCCATTGAAAATAATGAGGACTGGCCCTGCACATCAAACAGACATCAGCTCCTATCATTTGTGAACAATAACAATCATTGTCAAGAGTAGAAGAGTGGGACTCAGTTATTAAGTGAAGAAGAGGAAGTTCGGTCTGTGGGGCAGAATTCATCAGGTGGAGTTTGTTGAGGGGTTGAGGTGGGGGTATGTGTGTCCTGATATCCAGAGGGGAAAACACAGGAGGGCTACCAGTTAAATCAACCTTCAATCAGAGCCCTGCAGATTAGCCCTTTATTGCAGTTGCACTTTCATGACGTTGGCTGGTACAGATGATGTTCCCCACTGTCTGTGTGGACTCAAGGGTACAGTGTGTACTTTTTGCTGTGTGTGTCTGTTCATGCAATTAATTGCCGGCGTTCGAGTCTCTGTCCCCAATGAACCAGCGCATGTGGAAGCAGAGGGCGAGGAGGCCGGTCCCCAGCAGGTCACCCAGAGCTGTCAGGTACGGGATGGAGAAGTTGTCAGGGTCCATGCCTCGGCCCCACATCCAGTGGACCATCCAGTCTGCCAGGTAGAGAAGGATCGTCACCTGGAGGAAGACAGAGTCACAGCCATGTGTTGACCCAAACAGATGTGCTTTCATTGTCAAAAAGTCGTGAAACACAGCGAGGGCTGAACATTTCTCTCCAGGATAATCCCTTTTAGTCATACTGTGTCAAACTCTTCTGATGGCTTAAAGTGTGGAAGCACTGCGAGACCCTGAGACTGAATTCTGACTCATCTTTATTTATAAAGCACCTTTCGCACATTACTATTATTATTAGGATGTGCAATTTAGTTTTTCTTGAAAATAGAGATTGAACGTGACATTTTTCACTTGTTGTTTAGGTATTCCATATCCACGGCCCTCTGCATTTATACAATGCTAAGGTTCGTACATTTTAACCTTATTTTTTCCCACTAATCAGGTTTTTACACCCAGTGGCATGGGTGAGCAGGAAGACTAGAATCAGCTTACACAGTTTCTGGTTCAGTTTGATCACAGTCTGATACATCATACAGACATTCTGGAAGTCATTGTACTCATTTAAGTGTCAGAAAACTGTAACGGCTGAAAGGAGAAGTTCTTTATTTCTACAAGCTCATTTTTTTATGACTTGCTCTAGTTTGTTTTGATTCTTGTTGGAGAAAAAACTAGTTTGTGTCGTCGACAAATAATGTTGTATGTGATACAGACGAGGAATTAACAAATAAAGAGAGGTGGCCCTAAAATGGGACCCTGTGGAACCCCATGGCTGATGGATTTCTGTTTGTCTTCCTAACAGATAACTAGTAAACCAGTCAAGCACTCGGCCTCTGATGCCACAGTGCAGCCCTTTACTGTTCAGAATGGCAAACATAATAATGGTGTCAAATACTTCAAATAAGGCCAAAAAAAAAAGCGCCAATACTGTAGTCACCTTTCTCAGGCGTGTCATTGATTTTTTTTCAGTTGGACTGTTGGTGAGCTAAATCCACAGAGTCTACCAATACCCTACACACTAACACACATGACAGACTGGAGTACAGAAGAGATTTGCACTGGGATTATTGACCTATGTGACGTCCACTTTATTGCTTTGTTTCTAGTTATCTCATGTTAATGAGCACAAGGATACATGAAAGGAGGGTTTACCTGGAGCAGTGCAGCAGCCAGGTAGAAGGAAATGAAGATGGGTGTCAGGGTGGTGTGGCCCCCCCTCAGGGAGTTGATGGTGTAGAGGAAGACGAGGTGACCCGGAGCAACCAGGAGGAAGAGCACACGAGCAGAACGAGAGTTCACAGCTGGAGAAGAGAGAGAGAGAGGAATCATTTTTAAACACTGACTTTGCTACACATTAGCTCTGCTGTTATGAAAACAGAGACTCTCTTTAAGGTCTGATGCTGGTAACAACACCTGATCCCTGATAAACTGGACTTACAGGAGCCGAAGAAGGAGGTGCAGGGTGTTGGGCACTTTCTAGGGGTGGGGTTTGGTTCCCCCATGGGTAGACCGTTCATGTGCAGGTAGGTGGATATTCTGCTGGCCTGAACCGCAACTAGGTTACCCCCAACACCTAAGACCAGGGGGATACAGGGGAAACATCAGAAACAGGTTTTATGTTAGAATAAAATCAAAGTAGACTGGCTGAAATTCAGACTTTTTTAATGTATAACAGAACATTCAATTCAATGCTCATATTTCAGCAATAAGGAGGATTTTTTTAACCCAGTAAGAGCAATATGCCATCTCCATCTGCCGATTTGTACATACTGTGACTCACATTTGAGTCTTCTGTCTGTGGTTACAGGGACAGCTTTAAACTCACAGCTCTGTGAGATTTTTCAGCTCTCTCTCCCCCCAAACATTTCTTTTTTTGATCACCCCTTGTTTATCTGTTGGTACACTCACATGTTTTTTGGCGGTGACTTTAAGAACTCACTTATCTTCTTGTGTCAGAATCTGCTCTAACAGGCGGTTACATGTGGACTCAGCCGCTGCACGGAGCTCTACACCGCCGGCTGTTATTAAAGGATGCTAAGATGTGCTTGGCTCTGCAGGTCGTCACTGTACTCTGTACGTTCTGATTGTATTTCCTCATTCTGACAATAGCTGAATTATCCATCATAGCTGTTTACAAACAGTTTTTATTTTCAGCTTTAACAGGTTTAGACCTCAGGTGACAGGTCTGTGGACTCACCGTTGATGACCGGGGTGAATACAGCCATGCCTGCAAAGTTTGGGTTGGTAACAGTCTTGTCGAGAATCAAACCGCCAACACTGAAAGACAGACGATCCTGTTAACACACACAGCTCTTCTACATGATATGACCCATCATCATCATCACATTAGGGTGACCATATTCTGAAACCCCAAAAAGAGGACACACTACCCGGCCTGCTGGAGATACTTCAAAGAACCCAAAGGTACACAAAAATGACAGAGTAGCTTCATAAACCAAGAGACAATTTCTATAATGTAAACATAAATAATGTCTCACAACATGCTTAAACAAAGAAAAAGAGAGGTAGCCCATTGCTCAGGTATATTTCTCTTAAAACAAAAATATAAATTATTCATGACCACGATGAGAAGAGGGGAACTTGGGTCTTTTGCATCATGACACATACGTTCAACATCTTGACAGGTAGGTGCACCAGAATAATGTCAGGTCGTCAAGGTCCAGTGCAGCGCTTTCTTATAAATATGAACTTCTTAAACCCTAAAGTTAAACAACTGGAGGACCCTGAGGTCGCTCTGCAACAAAAGACACTAAAGAAGCACTTATCAGATATAAATATAGTCATATTTCACATCAGATTAAACAGGAGAAACTCAGCTTCAAACGCCGTCACGTCATACTTCAACCAAACTAAATACCAACACTGACACCTCTGAACAACTCTCACAAGTGTTCCCTTCATTATGACACCACAACGATTCAAACAGACCCTAAACATGCAGAGAGAAAGTCTTCTCAGTTTGGGTCGGTCCTTTTTCTAGCAGAGACCCAAAAAGAGGCCAAAGGGTTTAAGAGGTTAATGATCTGTAGAACAAGACGAGCAAAACCTTCCCTGGAGACACTGTTCAACCTACATAATGTCAAAAATACAAGTACACACTCTGACATTTGTACCTAAAGTGAGTGTCTGTTTCTGGTAAGTGGTTAGTAAATAATGAAAGGCACGTGTACTCACTTCCTGCACCTGAAGCAAACACTGATTAAACAGAAAAAGAAGCACTACAAACAATCAGCTCTACAGAGTGCAGCTCCACTCATGGTTGTGATTTTTTCAGGTAGACTAAAGGATTATGTCTCCCTCTATGGGTAAAGACAAAAATCCTCTTCTGATGGAGCTAAATTAACTATTTCAAACCTCTGTGGATTATCTGAAAAATTGCAGCTAATCCAAGGCAGATTACGGGGCTTTTTTCTGAGCTCATGAAAATTGATCTTTAATGATTTTCAGCAGACAGCAGCACGACTAACATTCTGTGGAGGATCTAATGTTCGTGAGCTTTCAGTGAAGCTGACTCACTGATGATCTGTTGGTTTCCAAACAAAAGAAAAGTCTAATATGAACATAAAGTGAAACCCTTCAGAAGCTGAACAGGCAGTGGCTGAGTGAGCGTCAGTATGAGTGCAGTGTTATTTGCAGTCTGTGGTGATGAAAACATGAACTGATCTCTGTGTGATCTACCTGCTGATGGCCATGGCGATGATGACCGGCTCCCAGCCGGAGTAGAGGAGCTCTCTGGTGGACGGGATCCTCCTGGCTATTAGCACCCAAAGGGGGCACAAGGCCACAAACACGGCACACACCAGCGGGTTGGCATAGTCATTGTACTCTGCATGAGGAAACGAGAGGAGGGATTCAAACGACAAGCTGCAGTCAAAGAGAACCAAAAGCTCTCAGTGAGCTAAAGATTTTGCTTATGAATTGTTCATTTCAGGATTTTAGAGCTGATGCAGTATTTCAGCGTTCCCTCATTGTGCTCATCAAAACAATTTGTGCAGTTTATTTTTTAAAAACCGTTACATCAACCACAGCAGAACAAGGTGTGGCAGGATGACGGTGACCTGAGCTCACCTGGTTACTAAAGATCAGACAACAGTCAACGGTTAGTTCAGTGTCCTTGTTACTTAAACTATGTTTTCCATTCCTCACGCTGCTGCATATCAAAGAGCAAGAATAGAACAGAATAGAATAGAATAGAATAGAATAGAATAGAATAGAATAGAATAGAATAGAATAGAATAGAATAGAATGTACTTTATTCATTCATTCAGCATCAGTTATCAAACTGCACTGACTCATTGGGACGAAACAGCTCCAGGCTGTTCAAGCTGACACTCAGTCTCCTCTGCCGTCTCTAGGAGGCAGCGTTACTACTCAAATGAAACAACAGGAAACTATAACAACCACATTCAAGTAGAAAGACCACATTTGTACACAAGACCCAGACACCAGCTTTGTTTTTGTGCATTTGAGCAAAAATAGCCCCTGAAAGTTTTATATAACCCTCGCCTGCATGCGGTTTGGAGTTGAGTAAGACTGAAGAATTTAAACACTTTCAGGCCAAGACAGGGTCGAGGTTACTCCACAGTCTGGTCAGAATGGATTCACCTCCCCTGTGTGCGTCAGTGTTTGTCTGTCTGTCTGTCTGTCTGTCTGTCTGTCTGTCTGTCTGTCTGTCTGTCTGTCTGTCCGTCTGTGGTGTTGTAACCATGTGTTTGTCAGAGGCTAAAGCCCACTGAGGTTTGAGCATCTTTAATCCTTTTTTACTGCATCCTGCCAGACGCATTTCATACTGCTCGACACCAGATGATCCCTTTAATTAAATATCTTAAAAGATAATACCTGCACTTGTAGTTGCATCACTGCTCTGATGACAGGGTAAGTGATGTATTAGCTCTGTAGAAATTCTGTGTCTTGTCTATAAAGTTTAAAGTCAGGGTTGGTAGTCACAGAATACTAGCATGGATTTGAATGTAGCATCTCCTCAAGACTCTGTTTAGCCTTCACTCGGAGCTCATCCAAAAACGACGCCTCCGCCAGCGCCACTGATTCATGATCATATGATGATGACTGATTTAATCTACAGACTCAAACTGGTCCTCAGCTCATCGTTTTTGTTTGCTCTATGTTAGCAGTAATCAGGGTATAGGTAGTTTTTCTGCTGTTCTCCAGCGTACTTGGATCCCTCTTGGTTATGAGCATTGAATCAGGGTGAGTACACACAGGAGGTGGGCAGATTACCAACACTGACTTTTAGCTAAGTGTTAGAAACTGCCGTAAAAACAGCTGATTAAACTGAACATCCAGTGTTAAATGTTGACTATGAAGCAATGATAACTAACGAGTATATCAGATAGTTAAAGTGTGACTCTTATCCTGATGTGTGTTTGTTACCTAGTTCCTCATACAGTCCTTTGGAGATGCCTGCCAGCAGGGACAGGGTGATCAGGTCTCCCAGGCTAGCAGCGATGGGCGTGGCCACGTTGTCAGGGTTGATGCCAACTTTTCTAGATGCAATGATCACTCCGATCATGATGAGCCCTGAGGTGAGGTGAGAGATATTAGACACTGTGTGATGAAATAAATTAAATTACATGTTCATGTGATTCTCCTTACAGTCTGTGATGTTCAGTGCAAGCATGTCTCACCAGGGCGTGCAACATTAGATCTCCAATACGAGCCTGATCTCTTTCTCTTTTTGAGAAAGGATTGGAAATTTATTGTTCTCATCAAGTAAGTTGAAAAATTTTAATAAACAAAGCCTGGAGGGAAGAAAACCCAAAGTAAAAGCTGCTAGCTGAAGAGGCTAAAGGTTTGAAGAAAGGTTTCATGTTCCTGCACATCAAGGATTGTTGTTGTTTTTGTTTTCAGAAGCCAGATAGTGTTCACAGATTTTTGGTTCACAGGCACCTTTTGAGGCAAGAAGAGTACAGGATAGAGCATGAAAATAAAAATAGTCCACAGCAACACAACAGGCCTTTCGTTCTTTAACGTCATAAAAACATCACTTTTCCTCCAGATCAGCTGGAATCAGTTTGATAACCTCTTCAGTCCAGACTGAATTATATAAAAAATTATGGAATAGATTTTCTGTGGATTTTGTCCAGACCTTCATGGTCCTTCTGAGAACCAAGTGGCTTGAATCCATCACCCAAAAAAAAAAAAAGTATCAGAGTGTTTCAGCGCGTTGGATTACTGGCATTACAGTGGGACAAGCTTTCATGTTGCCCAACGGATGTGCCAATGTTTCTGGTGATCTGCTGACTTCACCTCCACCCACTGTGAGGATCAGTTTGTGGTTTAGTCTTAAATCTCTCCATGACTTTTATATTTTTTTAAAACACATGCAGTCTTCAGGTTAGGGTCATTTGAAATCATTTTAGTGATCTCTTGATATTTATGCAAGTACAATCATGTGAAAAGAATTATTTGTTTGGTTTATTTTGAAGTTCCTGAAAAATAAATTCCTTCAGTGCATTTTGTGTTTTTTGAAAATGAGTATGTTAGCACTCTGAACACTGTAACATTACACTAACTTGATACCAGCATGTGTTAGCTAGTTTTTTTCACAGATAACTGCCAGCCAGTCTAACCCAGCTGTGCACTCAGTGAGCTGCATCTTCTAGCTTGTATTTGACAGACGGCTTAAATCACAAATGTGATCCTGATACCTCTGCTGAGTTATGTAACTCCTCTCTGTGACTGTCACTAATACCCTCTGTGGTTGACGTACCAAGCAGCAGAGAGGCGATAAAGGCTGTGGCTACACTGGAGGCGCAGAGCAGCACGGCGTGGCCCATCTTGAAGTGTCCCTCTGGGATCCAGCCAAAGATCACAGCAGCTATGGAGGCCAGGAACCCCACCACTGTGGCCTGGACCTGCACACACCAACACAAGTACACAAGAATACTTTGACATTTTCTGTTTACAGAGCATTGTCAAATAAATGAAGTTGAAAAGATAACATTTGAGTGCAACTTTCAGCCAGCTCCAAAACTAACGAACAGATGTAAGAAGCCTGATCCTTCAAGTGATCCTGAAGCCCTCTAATCGAGCACCATTCTGACCCCCAATCACTGCAACTTGACCCTTTTAGAGGTCAGCTCTGCCCCCAGTCAGCGCTGGTTTGAAGTGTTCCCAGAACTATGGCTTCAACAAATATTACATAACTACACGCCAGCATTAACGCTGCTGACGAACTGATGGAATGAAGAGCAGGGCAGAAAATCCTGCTACCCTGGATCACAGCAGAGGGTGTGGACCATGTGGATTTACACTCAGACACTTTGACACTCAGCAAACCTTTGTTTCTGTCTTTGTTTACTACAGTATCTTATAAAGGGGTTATTTACAAGCTGTGAAGTGTATCTGCAGGCTCCTGCACGTGATTTCCTGTCCCACCTGCTCTTTGACTCACATGGTATTTTCAGACTGTGCCTGACATCTCCTTGACTCTCCAGTGGGTTTTTTTTTGCACCTGTTTTGGTAACACAACTTACATCCTTACCATTCCAAAGGAGTGACGTAATCAGACGAGAGGTAAAAGCACTGCAGGGGAAATGTGTGTGTCTTTAAGTGTGTGTGTAATATTGTGTAACTGTGTGTTTTGACTGAATAGTTACTGATCAGAGTTCCTCTCTAGAAGCTGCTTTACAGCATAACATGGTTTTGGGTCTAATAATGTGTAATACATTGACTTTATTCATTTACAAAAGCTAACTGTTTCCCAGCTGAGTCATAACTGGACTCCTCAAACTTAGAGAAAAAAAAATGAATTTTTGATTTGAAACAAGAAAAATGGCTCATTATTTTTGCATATAATATCTGTGGAGTCACACTTAGATTTCACACATTCACCATGTCTCAGAGCGCCTTCTTGTTGCAGTGATGGGTTTATAAAAATACACAATAAAGCGCACATAACAAAAATCTTTATAAATGAGACCACAGGCATGATCACGCTGTGAAATTTGTAGCCGTTTATTCCTCTATTCTAATTTTTGATGGCTCAGGCTTTTATGGGTTAACTGAGTGTTTTTTTGTTTTTGTAGTTCCAATCAGATTAATAACTCAGTTCGAGGAGAGACATCTTTTTACCAATTCACCTCTTCTAAACTTGCTTTAAATGCAACCAGAGAAATGAACTGAAAGGCAAACATTGAGCAGCAACCAAAAATATGAGGCAGTGTTAAAGTGCTAAAATCTGCAAGTCCTGGAGTGTCCACTTGAGGCTGGCTCCAGAAGTACCAGAAACCAGATACACACCAAGTCAGAAACAGCTGTTTTCACAGCAGAAATAAACCTGTTTACAGCCTGGTACTGAAAATCAGACTTCAGACACCTTGGAGCTGTTAATGTGGAGGCTCAGAGGGCATCATTTCTGATATGGCTCCTGTCGACAGTTTGCTTCAAATCTCTGTTTCAGACACAGACGGGGGACGTCATGGGGACTACGTCTGTTTAATGAACTCATTTCCCTTCTCTGACATCCACTCAGCAGTAAGCTGGTATATTAACTGGATATGGTTGTAATCAGTGATGGTCTACGTATGAAACAGGAGTCCTCAACAGCTGTGTGTCCTTTACCTGGATGAGGGCCAAGTTCCCCATGATCATCTTCCACATGTCCTTGGCTGTGTCCATCTGACCAATGTTAGCCTGAAAGAGAGAAAGAACACACAAGGTCAGCATATTACCATCTGTAGGTGTCTGTCGGGTGTGTGTATGTGTGCGTGTGTGTGTGTGTGGGCACACAGTGCGTGTTCATGCTGTTGCCTCTTGGTCCCATCAGAACAATCAGATGTCAGTTCTCTGGACAAAGACCCTCTGATCTGATCCCCACCCTGCGGCGGACTCCACTTATCTCATCTCCCCTCTCTCTCTTACACACACACAGACAAGCGCAGAAACACACACACAAACACAAACACTGATGGTCTCAAGTGTCGAGTAGCTGTGGCTACAGTGGGCCACTGTGTGTGCCGAGCAACGATCCTGATGCTCATCCACGGTGAGAGGACACAAACAGAGGATCTCCTCTTCCTCTCTCTCCTCTAACATTTACATAAGCAGAGGAAAGAGGAACATCTGGACTCATCCAGACACATCCAAGTCTCTGTGTGAGGAGCTCTGCTTCGTGTTTAGGTTTTAAAAACGAGTAAGAAGTGATAAAGACGTGTTTAAAGTTCAAACACTAATATACTGTACATAGATGTTGAGATATGATTTTAAGCAGACGGGGCCAGGTCATCTAATGTGAGATTTAGGAACAGAAAGGCATTACCAGACTGGCTCTGGGCAAGCTAATGGTTTAGTCTGGTTATGTCATAAATCCATCCCCTGAGTGTAAAATATTATGACAGGAAGGATTGGTCAAAGCTGCTGGAAGCTTCATTCTGAAAGCTGTTACACGTCTTTATAATAATGAATTTTGGTTAAAAAGAAAAAGAAAGTTCACTTATTGTCTTCATATAACACTACTGCATTCACACCAGTTAGTGATTAAATAATTCACCAGAAAAGCGAGAGACTGGACGTCTTTGAATTTGTGGATTACCAGAAATTTAAAGTAACAGATTTGGAGAACGCGTCTGTCACTCCTCCTGTTCTGTTTTATTCTCTTGTTGCACTAGAATAACATTCAAGTTATGGATGGATGGACAGAAGTCTTCACTCTGACTTTTTTTGCAGTTCATTTTATTTTCTTGAACGTCTAAAAATTAATTTCACTCTGTCTCGCTCTAATCTGCTGTGCTTTCACCCCTCGTTGAGTCATTGCTCTTTATTCCTCATTAATTCTAAATGTCTACCACCTGGGTTGACCTTTAATATGCACACAGTGAGGACTTTGTGAGTCTTCTCTGAGTTTGAAATGTACTTTAAAATGAAGCTGCCTCACCTCACCTGGTCATAAACCCTGTAGGTTTGTTTTTTTTTTTTTTTTTTGCAGAGCAGTAATAAACTCACTGAACCTGACAGACAGACAGAGTGAGCAAACTGCTGGTGAAGAACATCAATCATCTGGATAAAGATTCAAAGATTTGTTTCAGATGTTTATGTGAATAAAAAAAAAACATAAAAAAAGATTATTAAATTGTATTGTAGTTCGCCTGGACGGCCGAGATGAAAATACTGATCTCCCCTTGAGATTTAACATGGGAGTAATGACAGGTGGCCCTTTTCTGACTCAGTTCCATCCTTTGGCTTCAAAAGCCACTTTGACAGAAGCACAACAAGATTATCTACATTTGTAACGTAACTTGGCTCAGAAGAACTGTTCATTTTGACCTGTGTCTGAAATTCATACCTTGTGTCATTTAATGGTGGCATGCCCGTTGGACTGATGCAACTTTTGTCCATTAAAAGCTATTTTTAACAAAGTTGTATTTCTACTTTTCAATTTTTCTATACCAAAATAACATTTGCAGCTTATAAGAAGGGATTGATTTTATTGACGTTTAATCCCTAATTGATTCTGCTGTGAATTTTCTGTGTACAAAAAGTAGGCTTTACAGGACATTCTGCTGCTGACTGAAGGGGGTGACTGACCTGTGGCACATCATGTGACGTCAACATAAGGCAAGGCTGCAATGGCGTTATGTAAAGAATCAACAAGGGAACCGCTAAGCATGAAGGCTAATAAGATTGATAGATCGAATCCTTTACAACTGATTCTTAACAGGAACATGTTATCGATGTCCACCACACTCATGAGACGTGTGAGTAAGAACAGAAAAAGAAAAAGCATAGAATAAATTAAAATGTGAGACCTGTTCTGACTAAGCAGCAACCTACAGTCTAAAAATATGAGGCAATGAGGAAGTCTTAAAATCTGCAGTTCTAGAAGTGTCCACTTGAGGCTGACTCCGGAGATACCAGAAACCACATACACACCAAGCCAAAAAAAAAAAAAAAAAAAAACACGTACACAGCAGAAATAAACATGTTTACAGCCTGGAACAAAAAAAATGACTTCAGTCCGATTAGCTGATTTTCTAACCAATCAGCAGTTTATAATATATTAGGATCACCAGTTTGTCCAATCAGAGGCTCAGCTCATCCGACTGACGGGGGAGGCTAAACGCCTGCCTCATTTCCAATATGGCTACCAGACAACTAACTTCAAAACTTTGTAGCAGAAACAGACAGGTGATGTCACGGAGACTGCGTTCATTTATTTTACAGTCCATGGTTCTGATTGGTAGAAACAGGTCACTGTAAACTGAAGCTTTATAAAACTACATGAAGATAATCTACTTTGTACCAACTAAACATATTTATGAGCTAAAGAATTAGAATACAAATGAAGGTTAAATTTGGTCTTTGTTTCTGGGTGTCATGGTTTATCTCATGTATATTATGTGTTTGAGTAGCTTTCCTCTCCCTCTCAGATCTCCCACACACAGGCTCTGTCTGGCAGCATGACAGGAACATCTCACAGGCCCCGATGACAAGACGATCATGTGTTTAGGAATGCCATTATGACTTGTGAATCTGCCAGTTTCCAGGCATTACGACCACGCAAACGTTCCCTGTGCCATCAGCAGCATTTACACGTGTTGCTGGAAGCTTTCTGCTCTGACTGCTGTGCAGGGGGCAGACTGCCACCAATACTGATAAGAGGGTTTTTACACGGAAAGATAAGAGGAATCCAAACATCAGGGGAGAGCATTGGGGGCATCATGGACTCCCAATGGAACTCACACACACAAATGCAAAGAGACATTATGTTTCTGTCAGACGTCAGATAAAGAGCCCCGGCTTTGTACAATACCAGCTTTTCCAACTTACAGCAACAAATATGTTCCGACTGACAGTGTGTAAAATTTAGGACATTGTGTCCTTTCATAAATTTACAAAATCATTGGGGTTATGTGATAAAATTCAATGAAGATGCCAAGTCCTGAGCTTTGAGTGTGTGTGTGTGTGTGTGCGGGCAGGTGGATTATTGGAGCTTGGATCATCACAGAGATGCAGCATTGTGATTGTCGTCTAAGTGATTCATGGGACATAAGAGGCTTTACAGGCTTTGAATCATTAAAACAAATGAATAGAATGATAATGCCATTCATTTGTAACTCAACATCAGTTTGAATTTTTGTATTTTGAAACAATGAGCCCACATCACGGGCGGTGGCTGTGGTTCAGCGGTAGAGTTGTTGCCCTTCAATTAGAAGGTTATGGGTTCAATTCCAGCTCCTGCAGTCACATGCCGAAGTGTCCTTGAGCAAGACACTGAACCCCAAGTTGCTCCCGCTGTTGTTCAGTGGATGTCATACAGTGAATGTATGAATGTGGTGTGAATGTTAGATATAGCTGATGGTTGAGCGAATGTGAATGAGAGTGTAAATTGAATTGAGTGTAAAGCGCTTTAAGTGGTTGGTAAGACTAGAAAAGCGCTATATAAGTACTGGTCCATTTACCGTTAACATCCCTTCACGATATAAACAGGCTTTTGTAGTGGTTGTAATGTCTGAGCGAAGTGTGGCCAAAGTCGTATTATTCTCTTGGAAACAGTTAATCTGAAGGTGCTGTGAAACTCAAGTCATCTGCAAATATCATCTTCCAAATACAGTCAATTCAGCTCAAAGCCACAGGACAGGATGAAACAAAGTGAGACACCTACTGTCCAACTGACTCCAACATAAAGACTCACTTCAGTTAGAGACTCAAAGAGGTTAAAAAGAAAAGGAGTCGAACAGGAAACACGGTCATGTGAACAGAGAACTCACTCTGCCAGCCAGTCCGAGGGATTACATTATGTTTTTCAGTTATAAGCGCATTAGGAAACTTACAGTGGTCTTAATCTGATCATAATTAGGGGCGGCGTGGAAAGAAACGTGGTCCTGCTGAGAGCTAACAGTTACGTCTCAGGACAAGCTCCAGACTGTGGCCTAGTTACCGATGATGGACGTGAGATTTTTTTTAATATGGAGAGAAATAAGACCAATGCAAAAGAGCATGAATACTGAGAAGCTATTCTATCAGCTGTTAAATCCTACGTTGCTCGATGCAGGCTTATTATTTTAGTGTATCCAGTCCAGATATATATTTACCAGATACAGAGAACCATCCACAGTTTGTTAAATCAGTGTTAAAGCCCTGGTGATACATTGTTAAATCAGCTTCCTCATCTGACACTCATTCACCATCACATCCACTGTTAAACAGCTTCAATATAGTAGGAAAAAAAATCCAAAGGTTGACCTTTAAAACCACTTTCTCTGAAATTCTCATGAATCTTTGAACGTATCTGACTATAATTTAGACACGTGCAGTGGAAACTGTGAGCTGCTGTTTAAATCTATGAGAGTTTAACATTAAACGACATGAGAGCAGGCCGAGCTGTCACCACTCTGAAGTATAATCATGTAATCAGGTAATTCATGAAACAAAAAGTAAGTCATTACATTAACTCAGGTTTCCCTATAACTGGGGAGTTTTGGGTGAACTTGTTTGATTAGTTTTTAAAATCAATATTTTTACTCATACAAAGTATTTTAATTCTGATACAAGCAGGATAGATAAAAGCTGTCCATCAACAGTGAGCCTGCAGCTGATTGGCTGACCTCTGGTCCAGTGATCAGGTGAACTAACGGAGAAGAACGGAGAAGGAAACGCTGCTCGTGCTGAAATCACAAAAGGTCAGTCCTTCAGGTCAGTAACCGCTCAGAGAAACATACATTTGATCAAGCTGACACCTCTTTCCAACCACAGTCAGCTCAGATGTTGAGCTACAAGCTGATCTTGATCAGAACAAGCCGTCCAGTAACCTGGACACTCCTCAGTGAACTCCACGTAGAGAGCGTCTATACAGTGTGTCAGAAATCTCAAACATTAGCACAGGAAGAGATGCTCTGACATTATTTGGAGCTCATATATTTCTAGCATCCACTCACTCCTCACCATGACTAAAGACAAGTACTCCGGACTTTAAGACGAGTTTTAAAGAAAGGACTTTTTACCCTTTACGTCAGTAGATTTGCAGACTGGTATTTCTACTTCAGTCAAACTTCACTCATGTAACTCAACTTGTGCTTGAGTAGAATATGTTAACACTTTTCCACCCCTGCTTCTTTTATGAATTACTCCAATGATTCGGGTGATACAGGATTTCGGTCACTCGTGTTACTGAGTTGAGCTCTCCTCACTGAGTGGGACACTGCTATCAATGCTAATCAGCTTGGTCACATTTCCAGCGGTCCAATGGAAAGAATGTGAGGATTGGTACGCTTAAGAGCAATACTGTGCTAATTCCCTTATACCTTCAAAACATGCTGCTAACCTCTGGTTAGTAAAGGTCATGAACCCTTCAAACGCTACAATGAACAATGTTAGCTCAATGTTAGCTCAATGTTAGCTCAATGTTGGCTCACTGTTAGCTCAATGTTAGCTCAATGTTAGCTCAGAAAGCGGAAGTATGTCCAGGAAATTTACCTACAAAAAAGTCTTTAAGCCAAGCTTTAATTATTACCTTGAACACAGACTGACCAAAACAGTATTTAATTGTCTTATCAAATATTCATCCCAGTCATTCTTCTTCATAGTCTGGCGTCACATCACACAGACTATTTCATTACTAAGTAACATTGTGATACTGTCGTCTTAAATGATCAACATATGAGTAAAAAGTTTCAAGGATAAAATCTTGTTAAGTCTGAAGCAAACAAACAAACCTGTGGTCTGGAGAGAGCAGCCAGGAAGGGTCAGTGAGAATCTTTAAAAACAAGGACTGGGACGGATATTTGTTATCAGTTTGTCCGAAACCCAGGTCACGTTTAGCAATGTGACCTCTGACACCTGGAACTATCAGCGCTGATGGGTCTGAGAGCGGTTGCCAGGTAATGAAATAGAGCTGTTAATTTTTAAAAAAGGAAACGCCAAATCAAACTGACGGCTGAGAGCAAAGCAGAAAACATGGATGTTGGAGGAACTCTTTGAATGAGGGCAGTGCAGTACGTCGATTAATTCCATTAATTTTAATTATTTTCTGCAGAAGATTTAAAAAAAAAAAAAAAAAAAATTGATAATTTTTTGCCTTAGTCAAATTGTTTGATGTTGTTATGCTTGAAAAAAAGTAGAGTTTTCATGATGGTAGGTCCTTTCAGGTTTTGAACAAGGACTTTTAAAAGCTTGTGTTTGTTTTTTAAATGAGATTAAATGCTGATCAGAGAGTTTCATGTGAACATACTGTGAAAATACTCAGCCTTCAGTGTTTATGTCAAACCTGCCGACGTTTGAACGACATAATCAACATTTTATGACACACAGTTTAACTCTAAGAGGGAAATTCTGTTTGGTTTGGGAAAATGTTTTGACAACATAGAGCCAAAACTCATGTGATTTTCTTTTTTTATCACTGGGAGATTTTTGTTTGTTTGTTTGTTTTTGAGAGGGAAAAAAAATCATCAAAATCGTAAATCAAGTGTTGTGGGTAAAAATCTGGGATTTTTTTTTTAAATTATATCATCAAGCTCTACTCTGAATATAACTGATGGTGCCTTCTGCAGGTCGAACTGCAGATTCAGGTACCTGTTATAAAACCTCACCCTCATACACTCACACTCTCACATGAACTCAGTCCTTTCTTACCGCTGTGGAGAGTCGAGATGCCAGCGTCATCTCCAGGTTGCCTTTGAGCCCCAGCAGTGCTGGGACCAGAATGAACACCTCCGACACCCTCGTAAAGACCTTCCAGTGCTGCAAGGATGACAAAAAACCTGATTAAAAAAACATCAGCATACTGAATGTAGCACACTGGAGAAAAAGGAGATCTCAGGTTCACAGGGACACGGCACACTGTCACCTACATACAGAGAGCATTATGGATGGGAACAGAAGGTCTCTGTGACCTTGTTCTTTAGTGTTGACTCAGTTCTGTAACCAGACCTTTATGAAGGACCGTATGATCTGTCTCTGCAGACCTTTACACTACGTATGGTGTCAGCTCTGCTCTCCTTAAACAGGAACAAGGTCAGTGGGACCTCAGGCTGAAATGATTTATCCTCCTCTCATATTGGCTGACTTTCTGCTCTGTCCCTCTGGATTCACCTTCACCAAGCAATCTTCATTAACTGCACCTTGAGACAGGTGGAGTCATTCCTGGATATCATTTTATGAAATATTACACATTTTCAGCCTGAATAATATTATGATTATATAATCAGATCATTCAACTGTATGGACACATGGGCGCTTCACCTTCCTGGGACACTGTATCCTCAACACCACTGACGAAACTTCCTCATTGAATTTTTTTTTTGAATTGAAGTTTTGAAGTATAAAGTCCTTTTAATGCTTTCTTTGAACCTCAGAGTTGATGTCAAAACAACCATAGCAACCCCCCCCCCCCCCTCCAAAAAAAAAAAAAAAAAAAAAAGAAAGAAAATCTGAATCAGGAGCGTCACTTCACAGTCTTGCTGGGTACCACTGAAAAAACATGAGAAAGAAAGAGAAAACAACACTGAGTGTAAGGTAAATGAATGCAACCCAGGGGTGCAGCGGTTCAGGTCATGCCCCATGAGGTTAGCCCTCCTGAGGCAATCAAGCCTGTGGCCTCTTTCCCTGGTGTCACTTTCCACTATCACCCTGTTCCCTGCTCTATCCTCGGTCCTGTCGTCTCATTAAAAATCCACTATAAATAACTTAAAAATAAGAATAAATAAATGAAACTGTATGTGTTTGATGAGTCAGTTTGGTGTATGTCTGCTATATGAGGAGTTAAAATATTTAACATACCTTGTGATCAGTAAGGCACTATAAACTTTGAGACCTCACCCTGTTAAAAGTCCCTTCAAGAAAACAACTTTTGCTCAAATGCACGATGGAGTGACTGCAGCGCACAGGCACAGATATCATTCGTTTTTTTGTTTGTTTGTTTGCATAGTTGGGATGAATCTCTAACACGTCTGGAGTATTTTAACATAATTAACACTGCACAGTGTCTGCAGAAAATGTACATTAGTGACTCATTTGTCTTTGCAATTGGTACAAAACTTCACAACGTGAATTTGGCAAATTTCAATGAGGGTGCTAAGCCAAAAAGCACTCTACAGCTATTAGAAAACAACAGATGCACTGCCAAAACCCAGTTTCCAGGAGTAGCTGAGATATCTAAAAAGATTTGTTTGTGTCATTACAAATATACAGGACAAAGAAATACATAATTTCACATCTTAAGAATATATCATTTTATCTGTTTTTACTGTATATATTTGCATATTTATATGTAAAAGCCAACCTGTGTTGAGTTATAAACTTCCCTCTCCAAACTGGCTCTCATGAACCCAATGAAGAGCTGGTTTAACTAAGAGCAAAGAAACAGAAGTGAGTCATGGGTATAAAGGCCTCTTCGGTCAGAGTTCTTCAGTCCTGAAGAGCATCTCTCTGTTGATCCTACGGCTTAAATATGTTCTCTTACCACACAGCCAAAGACACAGTGAGAAACACCTTTAGTGACTGCTTTTATCACAGGAGTTCCAACTTGTGTTTGGGATGGATAAGATATGACGGTGCACTAATGCATCCAGGTATAAGTAGATGACCTTTAATGAAATGTCTAGTTGGTGTTTTTAGACCTGACCCTCAATAACCCCCTCTGGCTGTCAGCCAGTCCTGAAGCAGTGGGTTCCCAGTAAGTCCCCTGGCTTGTCCCTGTGGTGAAGCACCTCTCTCTCTCTCCTGTGCCTCCATTAGAGCACATGCAGTGATAGCAGGTTTTTGGTCTACTGTGGCCACAAACTATAGCTGAGGCCCAGGCCATCGATCTATCTCCAGTAAAAGTGCTTATCTTTGGAGCCAGGCCCAAAAGCCCCCAGCACTTACAGTCCAGTCTACCCAGAGCTGAATCAATATTCACGGGGGCTGACACAGGAAAGAAAAGAGGAGAAAGTAGAGGAGGGGAGGAAAATAGAGGAGTAGCAGAGTAAAAACACAGTTGGCCCCATTTCTCACGCCAGCCAGCTAACATCTCTGTTTTAGTGCGTTGCTCCCACTGTGCATCCAGATGTACACAGCTGATAAGGGGTGTGCTCAACGGCCGGGTTTGTGTTCTATCAGTGGGTTCGTCACCAGAACTGGAGTGTGGGTTAAAGTGGTTCTGTCCATCCCCTGGCTGTCAGCAGGCCAAGCAGAGCTCTTTTCCAACAGGCAGCCCCTCAGCCTGGCTCACTGCCTTCTGCCAACCCAGCAGCCTTGTGAGCACCTCTGTAAGCACTCCTCTCCTCTTTCACAGCCGCATGTTTTCAAGCCTTCTTTCTCTCTCTCACTCCCTCTCTCTTCTCTCTACTTCTGTCTCTCCTCTCCATCTCCCTCTCGGCCTCCCCTGTGGTGATATATGTTGTTGTCTCCATGGAACACTGGCTCGGAGCCAAACAAGCCCTCCCTCCTCATGGCCGCCTCCTCGGTTCTGAGAACTCTACTGGACAACCCCAGTACCTCTGTGTACAGACCTATAGGAGCTCTGGTATGTGAGCCCCCCAGGGGTCGGGTTGCCCAGTTGAGTAACACAGCCCCATTTTATTTGTGACCACTGTACTTACTGTACTGACAGGGACACTGAACCCAATGGCGTGCAATGTTGATGTAACTTCGGCAGCGTCCTTGAAACTACATCCGATATTTGTTTCATTTTACTGGATCTGGTCCAGACGTGTGCACACGCGTGACGGCCAGCTCAAAAATTTGCATTACTAGCACTGCACCAAGAAACAAAGAACATCAGGTACAGAAATAAACCTCATCTGCATGATTTCACAAAAAGGACCAGATTCACAAATTCACAACTGGCTCTTTTATTCTGCCCTGAAATTTCATATCCATGGGTTCATGTCGCCATCAGAAGCGTTAAAGCCAAACATGTCTGAACCCTGAAGAAGACTATCAGAGGAGTTGGAGTGTGTACAAACAAGCCGGGATCCAGGAAGCATTGCTAAGAATCTGGGAGAGAGTGAACGATTAGCCAGGGTTTGTGGCAACACAAAAGCAATCTAACCCTCTGAACTTTTCCGTTGTTATCACTTAAATGCTAACCAAAGATGGGATATTTGTCTGGAGTTAAAGGCTGTGAGCTGATGGTAATGATTGTTAGAAAATCACATCTACGGCTCGACGGAAATAAGTGAGAAAAACATCTCACACGAGGGTAGAAGAACTGCAGTTAGAGGAAACAGCTGAGAGTTCATTTTAATGCTCTTGGTTTTGGCGTTGAGTCATAAATTGTAAAATGAAATCCAAATGAATCACACATCGAAGCTTTTCCAGTGAACTGAGGCAGCTGTCGGGTGATTCAGTTTGAGGGAAGAAGCCCACGCTCTGGTGTCTGTCACCAAACAAGTGGATGTGGTTGGACCAAAACGGTGACTGGTGGGCAGTGAGGGCTTGGCTGCTGGAAAACCATTGTGTGTAGGCTATGATTTCCTGTTTACTGGTGACTGTTTGTGAAGCTGTTTTTGAGGCTGAAGCTTTGTCCCACTTCTTCGCTTAATTTACTGTTTAGATCCTCGGACACAACAGTTCAGGACGGACGTCTAGACGCCGAGGCAGACGTAATAACACTCTTACACATGACAACAAGTGAGCAGACCGATGGTTCCTTAGAATAAAGGTAGTGAGCAGTTTGTACAGGTGAATACTGTCTGAATAAGTCCAGCCCAACAAATCACCTTCTGACCTTTGACACAGGCATTCCAAGGAAAACCAGCACTACATGACCTTTACAAACTATGCGTAACCTTTAGTCCAAGTAAGTCGGTCACCCTCAGAGTCCTAAATGTCTGGCCCTGGCTCTAAGGGACTGACAGTTTTAGGTCATTCTGCTGCCAAGTCACTGAGCAGAACTATGCAGACGTCTCACTCTTCTATACCAGCCTGTAGAGTCCTTTCAAAACCAACCTCAGGTTGGGAAGAGGCCAAAAGCTCTGCGTCAAATGAGCTGAAGACGTAAAAAGAGACTACGTAAAAGAGGTCAAATTTCAAAAAGCAGTACAGAGAGTGACGCCAAAATCCGGGTCACGCACTGGACCAATCTGCAACTGAACTCTGAGCAGGCAGAGGCATCCTCTTGAGGCTTTAGTGCATACAAGTTTAGGGCTTGTTTTAACTAGTTCTGACTTTCCAAATCTGTAAGAGACTGTGGGAGACTCAATTAGCTTATGCAAGGACGGAGGGATTAGCTGAGTTCGCATTCTGCTGTGTCATGCAGGGGGAATAAGTCGGAGTGACACCTGCTAGGTGCTCAGTGCTGAATTAACAGACACACTGGCTCCAAACTGACTCTCCAGCCTCACTTTGTATCTCATTGAAATCATTCTCCAAGACTTCCAATCAATCATAGTGAACTAGAGAGAAACGTAAAGCCGTGTCCCTCCTACGTCTCCCCTCTCTCGGCTTTACCTCCAGAGGAAATATGCGCAGAGTGTTTTGGAAACTGGAGAAACCGCAGCAGCATGGTGCCTTGGTTGAGGCAGCATGAAAACTTTTTGACCTCAAACCTCTGCATTCCTGGTTTAGTGAGGATACCTAACCGCACGGTAATGAAGGCTTTGAAACCACATTGTGTTTTGTTTTCACACTGACTCTCACTCAGACTGAAGTGCGCTGCCATTTCAGGTGCTCAGAGAAAGTACACTTATTCCCCTGCTTCCTCCCCTCCTCTCTGTTCTGAGTTCCTGGGGTCCACCATGCTGGCATCAGAATGTGTGTACACAATGTGCCCGGGCTGGTCTCCTGGCAGCCGGACACCTCAAACTTTATCTGTAGCACAAGCTGACTTGAGAGAAATACCGTTTTTGACCTGTCAGCATGAGCCTGGCCCATATTTTTACACTGCACATGCACACTGTGTTACACTCAGAGCAACTGCAGTGAGTCAACAAGTAAGAAAAGACAGAAAGTAACTCTAAATTTAGACTTCTTGTTTAATGGTAGAGTTAATCTCTGTAGCTGCAAACAAGTGCATTAAAAACAAGTTCCATCCCTCTCTCTGTTTTGCATGTCAGACTACAAACAGAAAGGTGTGTGACGGATCACTTAAGAGTTTAGCTTTGTGCCAGTTCCATAAAAAAAGCAGGGCAGGCCTTCAACATGAAAAAGGTTTTGTAAATACCTCGATAATACGTCACAACCCATCCCCAGAGACATACCAGCAGGACTATGACATAAGACAATCCAAGCAGGGCTTGTTTAACCAGTTCATTCAAATTCCCATGAGGCAAACCCATCCTCAGTACATGTGACAGTGTGCAGTCTTCCTGAAGCACCAGCTCAGCTCAGAAACACAGCTGTGAGTCACTGTACCAGCTGAGATTGATGTTCCAGTTGTAAGTGGTTTGTGAGGAAACAAAAGAAGAGAAATAAACCAGTTTGAGTTTGAACTGGTGCTTCTGGACACTTGAATGAATAACATAAAAATACTTTTAAGAAAACAAAACAAAAACTGATTATTTACTCTTGTTAATCACCTCATGAGGCTTGTAAAGGAGAAAACCTGAACATGGTTCCCTAAAAATCACCCCTGAATCCTGAGCTCTGATCATATTCTAAACAGAAAGGACACTTTTCATCTTTTGTGATCAGTGCTTGTTGTGTGTTTGCAGTGTTAAGTGGATAACTTGTATTGGTATGACTCACCTGGACAATGTCAAGCACCATTCCAGCTGCCACCGTCCCAAACCCTGCCAGCAGGAAGGGGAAGACCACCTGCAGACCGATGGTGAAGGAGGTCTCTTTCAGGGGCGCTGGTGGTTCTGGGCTGTGGTCTGTGCTGGTGTCGTCACTCTCGTTACTCTGGCTTGCGTTCTCAAGGAGAGCATCCTCCTCTCGCTGTCCTTTGGCGTTTGCCCGGCAGTCCATTGCCACCACAATATCAGCCCTCTCCTCATCCTCCCCGGTCTCACCTGCCCTCTCCGGGAAATTAGTGACTTCTGTGAGCTCGAACTCGCCCCCGGTGCCTGGGCTCACCTCATCTGGGCCCTTGGTGAGGATCACCGGGTGGACGGAGCAGTTGGAGTTGAGGAAAGCCGGACCAAGGGGCCCCCCCTCTTTCTTAACCTCAATGGCCCCGGAGGACATGTCGATGTCGGGGACTTTGTCTTGTTCTTTCGACCAAAGTACCATGCGGAAGCCTTTCGAAGACAATGGGCTTAAAGAATGAATGGTCTGGTCGTCTTGGCCTTTCGGTTTGGGGAAGTCCGGATAGAATTGGTCACCTGATCTGGTTTTGAACCTGATCAGTCCCACTGATTTATCCCATTAAAGAGGCTTAGACGGAGATGGGGTCGCTATTAAAGACCAGGAGAAAACCGCTGTGTAGGAAAAAACCTGCAGCCAGGCACATGCAGCTGTGCACCTGCAGAGCCCGTGTTCCTGTCGGTGCTTCGGGAGCAAAACCAGTATGTTCTCCATTCACTGCAAGGTGCTCAGGGTGGGCCAGCAATAAAAAGAAGAAAGCATACTGTTCCAAAACAGAAGAGAAAGGAGAAATAGAGGCTGAGGGACTCACCGCAGAAATCCCCTCCAGTCACTTGGAATCGGTCTTTCAGGGTAAAGTTTAAGCTACAGGAAAAGTACAATCACAGGTTTCCAGTCAGAGTGCAGTGCAGACTGGTCATGCTCTCGGTTCACTGATCACGTCAGACTGGTCGGTGTACTGGGCTGGGAATGTCTCACCTTACACCACGTGGCCTCTGGCAGGTTTCCAGGGGAGATATTTAAAGGCTGCAGTATGAAGATTGAATTACAGGTTGCAGAAAATCACTGCACCTCCAAGCAGAGCGAGCAGTCACCTGGGGAAGGAACAATTTCAATCATCACTGAAGTGTCACCAATACACAGCTCTGAAGCAGACTCATTTCCTGTTATCAGTATCTAGCAGACTACAGCGCTCAATTGACAATAAAATGTGGATGAAATCATTTCATACTTCAAAAACACTTAAACACTAAGAAAACAGCCAGGTGGTCTGAGGAACTCTCCGTGATTCACTACTAGCTAAACATTTCTTCAGTCGTCACATTAGGAAAATACTTCTGTTAGTCTTAATATTACAGGAAAAAAACAGCAGCTTTACATTTATTTTCATACAACATTTTTATGTAATTTCTTAATGTAACCTATCTTAAAAGGAAAAACTCTGGAACAACAGCTCCCAAAAAATGTGACACAGCTGCCAGAAACTTTAACATGAATATTTTTCGAGTACTTCACGTGATAAAACTCCTGAAGCACGCTGACTCCACCACTAATTCAAGCCCCTCAATGTACAATTAAAAAGACAAAACAATCGACACTGACATCATGGCAGACCCGAGGAGAGACAAACAGTGAGTTTAAAAACAGATTCATCCAGCGCCAAATTTCCTCTCGGCGGCTAAAAATATTCTAGCATTAACAGAGGTGCTGCGTACATCCTCTGGAAGCGGTACGACACCATGCAGCGTCAAAGCAGCCCGAAGCACAGGAAACAAATCCTGCCTTACCTTTCAAAGTAAACACCCCAGGCCCTGACGAAGATGCACCTTTTCACACAGCTATACGAGCGTACCCCAAATTCAGACCGTCCGAGTGAAACGACAGTCTCAAACTCAAAGATAGAACAACATCTTATTTATGAATAAAATAGAGGAAAACAAGTTTTTCTCCAAAATCAAGACTGAAGAAAAAATAGATAAGTTTAATTCACCAATCGGATATTATTTCGCACTCACTGCTTTGAATAAAAACAGCAACCCAACACTGTTTCATACAGAGAAAAAAAATAATGAATGAATAAATAAAACACTTCCTCTGACAAAGACGACATGGAAAAAAGCTGAATATCTTTTGAAGGATACTTGGTTCCTTCTTTATCTTGACAGTAATGCCCGCTCTTATTTTGAAGGTCAACCGCCGTGTGTCGTGTCTGAGTGTCGTTAATTGACGCAGCTTTCCTCCGCCTGCATGTTGCGACATCCGCACACAGACTTCTCCCCGCTGAAACAATCCTCTGTTTAGTAGTCAGGACCAATACCACCCGAACCCAACATGGCAAAGGCGTAAATTAGTGCTCCCCTGGTCAGCACTGAATAGACGAGCCCTCTTTTTCTATTCTGCTGCTCATTTCAACGAGGGCAGGGGGCTTTCTGTTCCAACACCGGGCTGGAGCCCATGTCACTGCCACTATCACCACGAGTCTTCAACTCAAACATGCAAATTCAAATGCTCCATAAAGTGCCATGATGTATGAGCACCAAACAGCCAACACCTAAGTTAGGGACGGGTTTTGCTGAGTGGGTTTTGCAGAGTGCCACATTCCGTTAGATAACAGTGACTCTTAAAGCAGCTTTCTCACTCGGTTCAATGAAAATGTCGCTTAAATGTCCAGCAGTGTAAAAATAAAACAGGCTTTCGGTAGAGATTACCTTTGAGTGTCAGCAATCCGGAGAGAAGAAGCAGACAAACCGGTGTGATGAGCAGTAACAGCACGCGGACTCGTGTTGCTGACCTCTTGGTTACGCGCTCAGGATGAGGCGTGGACGCCGGTGCGCACGCCTTATGTACGGTACCGGCTCTGCACAGCTGCTTTAATGGTTAATGGAGGTTAATGGTTAAACCCTCCCTCCCGCGCGGTTAAGGCTGCCTCTAGTCTCTCCCGACCCCGTCACATTGCACCCGTCCACTGGCCCCCGCCGCCCGGCTGCTTTGATGCGCATCTATAATACACCCGTCCGGTGCAGGGGGCCAGGAAGCCAGAGGCGGGCCCTCCCCTCTCCACACTCGGAGCTGACGATACACACTCCCCCCTCCTTCTCCTCCTCCTCACACTGCTCACAAGCACGTCCCCTCCCTCAGCACACTCCTACGTGTGTGTGTGTGTGTGTGTGTGTGTGTGTGTGTGTGTGTGTGTGTGTGTGTGTGTGTGTGTGTGTGTGTGTGTGTGTGTGTGTGTGTGTGTGTGTAAATTTGTACCCGTGTGGTGCCAGTCTCCTCCACGAGCCTACTAATTTACTAGCAGGGGGCAGAGATGGAAGTTTGAATTTAACAATGGGACAGATTCCTGAATGAATGGGCACACACGCATGTCAGTACAATTTAACCGATTTGAGTAATTGATCCACCAACAAAGAGTGTAAATAAACGTGTTGCATAATTCTGGTTTGCAATTATATTCCAGTGAAACGTGGATACACCGGAGGCAGAAATGATGACACAACAATCACTAATGAAACAAGAAAAACACTAACTTTACTAAAACCCTCTATGGGCTCTTCAATGTGCCTCTTTTACAGAAAGTGTAATAAGTATAAACATAACACACTGGCATATGGCACGTGTTTCTTGTTGTTTTTATTCAAGCGTTCATGTTTTCTTAGAATTAAAATAATCCCTCTGAAATCCAAAACAGAAGTGAAAACAGTTAAAGCTTTTGTTTATGTCAAAGGGCATTTACCATGATAACACTTTTGTTTCATTTTATTTATGTAAAAAAAAAAAACTGCTAAAGGCAGAAAGAGATGGTAAAGAGAGCTGTATAAACTCTATTCTGATCACAGCGATGAGATCAGTTTGCTCTTGAAATACAAACACAAGACTATTATGGATGACAAGTATTAGCCTACAAAGGCAATAAAGTAATAAATAATAAATCATAAAGGATATTCTGAGGCCTATCATCTTGCTTCCTGTTCATTTATTGCTCTAATGATCCATCATTCCTGGTGGTATCATAGAATAATTACCTTTAACAGCCTTGTCCTTTATTGGTGTTAGTATTAGCTTTACATTGTGTACCTTTTTGATGTAGGAGTAGTCTTTTTTTTAATAAATGGAAGGCAGCCTGTGTTTTGTGTTGTCAGATAAACAGCACTCAGCTTCCCTGGAGAGCAGCAGCTCTAACAGCATCCCCAGAGGATCTGAAGCTTTGTTGTGCTTTTTGCTTGTTGCTAACCAGCATCAGCATCACTCAGAAAGCAGAGGCTGTACAACCCCACCACATCCTTCCCATGATGCCTGAATGGTGAGCTGAGCCGGTAAGTCAAGGAGGGTAAAATCCAGTAATGACGGGTGTGAGAGAGAGTCAGGCTGTGGCACGCTGCGGTGTCTGGTTGACTGGTTTTAAGTGTGTAGGTGCAGACCCACAGGAACAAAACTGAGGTCTGTAGTTGTATTACTCACAGCTGCAAAAGTGTTTTTGTAAATATGCATGTGTCTTTGACTCATGCATGGAAAAATGTGAGAGTAAAAAGTGGGTTTGGATGGGCTGATGCCAAAATTTACCCAAACATGCTCAGACACTTTGGATGTTTTCTGTTGGAACAAAGATGCAAGTGTCTCACCACTTCAGGTTCAGGGCTGTTTCTTGTTATATGCAGACTATGTGAATACACAGGGCCCCATGCATTCAGTCTCACCTGAAGAGCCACCAAATAATATGACCTGTCTTTATCTGCAGCTATCTTGTGTTCATTGTTTCTCTTCTATGCTTAAAAAGTAAATGTTGGATATAAGTACAGTTAGATGAAATGATAATCTGTGGCCAGTGTTTTGTAGCATACATTAAGTCACCGTCATGCAGTGAGTGACGTGCGGGCCACCAACAGGTACGATGGGAATGACTGATAACTACCATCACTCCTGTTAGTGATCATCTTGCTGATCCTGTTGTGTTTTTATTTAATTCGATACTGTTTGCCAACTCCTCTTTTTTTTTTCTCTGCCGCTGACTGGTCGGCCGTTAACCACCAACCTAAAGTTCTGTGTCCTTTCAAACAAACTGAGGTTATTATCAAAACATCCAATCAGAATAACGCCAGAAACCAAACATTTTGCCACATTGTCAACAGGAAGAGGTGAAATCATAAACTTACTCTCTGTGGATTAATCTAGTTGTAATTTGGTGTTGCTTTCGCTAATTTAGTATTCATAGCTGTCCTCAAAGGATTCTGACCAATCAGGATGAAGTATTTAACTCAGCCAGGAGATTAGTTAGAAATCAGAGTGATTATTTGAGAACACCCTCTCACCTTGCATTTCATCACTTGATGAATATCACTGTTGTGTCTTGGATAAATATGAAGCTATCACAGCATACAGAAAGCTCAGCTAGCATGAATCATGGGGAAGGAGAGGAAGAGCTAGCATATTTTTTTAAAAACACAACTACATCCTGAGAAATACCATCTCCATTCACAGACCAATAACTAAACCCAAGATTGTTATCATTCTCATTTCTTTTAAGGTTCACGTGTTTTCATCTGGGAATATTTGAAATCATGTAGCTGTGAATCAGAGCTCTGTTTCTCATGAAGGTGCAGGAGCCTCTTCCAAGAATCAGGTTCAGTCTGTTATCAGGATAACACAGAGTATCAGCTGAAATGTCTTTAGTACTGTGACAAAGAGTTACAGGGGTTTCCTCTGGGTTTCAGTCATCAAAGATTTCCCGTTAATTCTGTTTAAACTGCTTCCTGGAACTGTGAGCCGTTTACAGAAGACGTCCTCTTCCAGTATAAGGCTTTAAGAATTAGTGTAAACCCCCTGAAGTGAATTTTAGACACATTTTTTAATCTTTTGTTCCATGTGTAAGAAATTATAATTTTTCAATTTGTTACAATTACATTCTGTGCCCTTTGTAACGCCTGTATTGAGGGAACAGAGCAGCAGAGACAGAGTGGAGGATGGCACGTGTCGAATGTCCTGATTTAAACCTGAGGACAAAACTTTGAGGACTTTAGTTTCTGTACATGAAGCGAGAGGTGTGACCACAGAGCTAAACCAACACTCCGTAACACTGATTTTAAACGGCACGGCTTTTTATTTTTCAGCTAAGTGTAAAATATCTACTCAAAAAGATCTTTTATAAACCAGCACTCACACTTATGTAATCATAAAACTGGTTGTGACTGAATGAGTTTCATCTTCTGTGTAATGATACAGAATCCTCCACTCCTGAGATCCGTCCCTCTTACTCACAAACACATTCACAATCATTAAACAAACGTCAGAGAAAGTCAAAAACACATGCGAGCTGAAGCACCCTGTCATTCATTGATATGAGAGGCTATCTGTTTGGCAGAATATCCGCTTGAATGTATTATTTAACCAAAAATGTTAAAACATTCATAAACCAGCAGAGATGGAAAGCCTAAAGGTTGTCATATTTTTATTTATTTATTTATTTATTTATTGGTCATATTCCAAGATATCCTCGGTTCTTACTCTTTGAGCACTCAAAAGGGTTGTCAGCATGAATGACCGATGAAAACAGCATTTAGCAGACAAAAACAGCCTGCTCTGTTCGCCAGGAGTCACTATAAACCAAGTGGGATCTGTTTTTTATTTGATGCAATAACTCATCTTCATCACCCTCACAGGTTGGCACCAGCTCTGCTCAGTCACACGCTGCAAACCAATCTGACAATGTTTACCTGCTGACTCTACGATCCGTGATTCCTTCTGATCTTTGAGGAGTTGATGCATTTCCAAACCTGTTGTTTCTCTAGAACATGTGTACTCACTAGCTACATGAGCTTCTTGCTGCACATTGTATGCACTGCTGCAGGAATGCAGAGGAAGGAGAATGGAAACTCACGGGTTGTCCTTAAGAGGATTCAGGAGCTAAGAGGATTCATGTCTGGATTCAGCACACATGACACTGTACCACACATATGGAAGACTTTATATGAGTCTATTAAATTCATCATTAAGAGCTACAAAAATGTTTTTTTGTTTTTTTATGTCTGTAAACTGTGATGGATGCAAAACAATGAGATAATGTATTTAATTAGTAGTTACGTAGCGCTATTGGTTCAAACGGGACAATAATCAAACTTAATGAACTCAGTTTGTATTGTAGTTTAGTAATCAGCTATATTTAGTGCTATAAACAGCCCGCTGCTCTGAGATGTGTCTGTAACATTAGTGAATCCTGGTTCTGTCCTACCAGAGCTCATCTACCAACTCCAACCTCACCAATCAGAGCTAACGTAACCTCACTCTTCATTTTATTGACAGACTCTCAAGTTTTATCAGATCACTGCAGAATAACTGCTGCATGTGGGTTGGAATGAGCATTATCACAAACAGATTAACCCGTGTTTTAGTCTGTGCTCTATCACACTATTGTTTATCTTTCTTCTTCTCTTCTGTACTTTTTCTGTCTGTCAGTTCAGTTCCAGTCTCCACCATCACTACTACATTAAGAAAAACACAGATCTAAACTTCATTGGCTGGCCTGGCGTTGTCATAGAGACTTCTACCTGCTGTAAATCAATCTGGCAGAAGGGAGACTTTTCAAGATCACTTAGAAAGTCCTCACAGACCCTTTTAATATATTGCATGTGAAAACCATAAAGGCACAAGTCAGTCTTCACCTGCAGCCATCATGCAACAATCCTGCTGTCAGTCTGAAAAAGCATTCAAAAAATCTGTCCACTGTACAGGTGATGTACTGTTTACCCAGTCAAAATATGTTATTTCATTTTTTATAAGTAATTATCTAGATCCTGATTTTTGGATGAGGCTCCTTTAACAGCTCCACTGGCTGCCAATCAAATACCGTTTTGATTATAAGACTCTCCTCCTCACCTTCAAGGCTCTTTATAACCTCACACCTCCATACCTTTCTGATCTCCTTCACACCTACATACCCTCCAGGACTCTTTGATCCTCCTCCTCCTCCATGCTCCTCTCTACACCTCCTGCCTGTTTATCTTCAGTGGTGTCTTGAGCTTTCAGCCATGTTGCCCCCCCGTCTCTGGAACTCTCTCCCACAAACTATTTATGATATTCCCTCTCTCTCCACCTTCAAATCACACCTCAAAACCCATTTGTTTAGACTAGTTTTTCTCTGTCAGACCACCTCACATCCTCACTCCTGCTGTTTGTTGTTTTTATGTAGCTGATCTCATTACTGTTTTATACTTTGCCGTTTAAGGTGACCTTAAGTGACATGAAAGGCACCCACAAATAAAATGTATTGTTATTATTATTATTATTATTATTATTATTATTATTATTAGTAGTAGTAGTAGTAGTAGTAGTAGTAGTAGTAGTAGTAGTAGTAGTAGTAGTAGTAGTAGTAGTAGTAGTATTAATAGTAGTATTAATAGTAGTAGTAGTGATTCTGGTAAAGATTAAATGAAGATGGCACACAGCAAAATCAATCAATCAATCAGTAAAATAAAACGTGTGTTTACCTGGTAAAAAGGATGAATGTGTCTTTGAAACTGATGCAGCTGCAGCTCTAAACCTTTATCAGACCATAACACAACGTATGAACAGTTCAGACGAGCTCTCTTTTAAGCTCAATTTGGCTCCATCTGTGTCATTTGAATGTTCTCATCAACAAAACTTTAGACTTCATTTGTCTGTCACCAGTGAAAATCAATCCATCCAAATACAACAGTTTTTCACTTAAAAAAAAACAACAAAAAAAGTTGTACCAGATGTGGGTCCAGATGCATCTCTAGTGCGTAATGCTTTTTAAAAAGAATTTATCTATACTTGAATACATGTCTCTACTCCATCATGGATTGGTCAGTTTGAGTGACACCTCTTTGGAATCATTAGAGACTGCAGAATGATGCTAAACTCATCATAATCATATTGACAGAAGTGTCAGTCAATCAAAATCAGCAGAAAGCTGGTGTTAGGGGAGCCCCAGCCTGCTGCAGCCTGCTGCATACTGACACTGTAGGGTTCACCCGGGTCCTAAAGTCCGGCAGCAAAAGCTGGAAAGTTTGAGTGTTACACAAGACAAAGGGCTAACAGGAAGTACTGTGGAATTTCTCTGAAAAATAAATGTTTTTTGGCGAAACAGCAAAGGTAAGAAAAATTTAAAACTTTCATTTGATGAAGCTCTTTTTGTGTTTGTGATTCTCTGGCACAGTTGTCCCAAAACTACGGCCCGTTTGGCCCAGCCCCTTGAACAATACCAGAGACGTTATGATTTTTCTTTTTCTTTTTTTTTTCAGTCTGGCCATGCGATCGAGACTAGAACATGCATAGAACGTGACATTCTATTTCACCCTTCTTCAGTCTGTGCCCCTATCAGTGTAATCTTATTTCAGAAATATTATTTATTTATTTCCTGACATTTTTCTGTGAAGATACCAGAGAGGGTAATTTAGTTATTATTTATTTGATTAATAGTGTTATTTATTTGATTAATAGTTTTATTATTTATTTGAGTAAAAGTGCTATTATTTCATTAATAGTTTTATTATTTATTTCATTAATAGTGTTATTATTTATTTCCTGACTCTTTTTTTCTGTGAAGATCCCAGAAAGGGTTATTAATATTTGGTCATGTGTAGCTTTCTGGAAAACAATAAATGTTTACGTTTATGTTTATTGTCACACTTTTTCTGTTACAGAATAAACTGGTGAGGGTGAAACTCATTTTATCTGGGGAATAATCCCTCGGAGGAATGATAGGGTGAGACCTGCAATTATAATTTTTTTTTTATCTGGCATGTGTGGCCTTGCTTTAAACACCTGATCTGCATCAGAGAAGGGAGAAGTTACGTGGCCCTCACAGGAGAAAGTCTGAGGACCCTTGCTTTGGCATCTGTCTCTCTGATACTCTGCTGTAGACAGCTTTGGCTCATATCATTGGAATCTGTGGAGTCTCTGCTCTCATCTGAGGTGCTGATCTTTTGCATGTAGCAGCGCAGCGGTAGAGCCAGAAATGAGGCGAGTGTGTTGACACAGTGGAGCTGTACAGAGTTTGATATGTGGTGATTCATTCAGTTATTTGAGTTGTGTTTGTAGCATGTAAAAAAGGTTTATATAGTCATGCAGCCCAGGGTCTGCTGTTTAATTTGATGTTCAACACCACTATATTCTTTCCTGATTAGTGCATCATTTCATGCTGTGTTTGTTGGGGAACATCAAAAGCCTCCAGTCAGGGGACGTCTGGGCTCAAAGGGTTAATGAAATGCCAGCCTGCTCATACTGTAGGTCTGATGATGTGTGGACATAGAGTGTAATATGCCATGTTGGTTAATGATCCTCCCTTTCTAAACCAGGAAGTGAGATGAAAACGGAAAAAAAGAAAAAAAAAAAGAAAAACTGGGCCCCAGCAACGCCTCAGCAGAGTGGCTGTCCCTGACAACGGCCAGGGCCAGTTTGTGCCAGTTTTAGGCCACTTCTGTCCCAGGGCTTCTTTGAGGGTAGAAGAATGTCAGGGGGGAGATTTGGAAACCTTCCCTCAGCTCAGGATGAATGGCTGTCCACCAAACACACACACACACCCCTGGTCCCTCTCCCTCTCTCTCTCTCTCTCTCTCTCTCTCTCTTTCATGTTCTCCAACCTTCTTCGTCTACACGCAGCCAAAAGCAGAAAAGTGAACCAAGCTTGAGTGTTCACTCCTTCTCCTCACTCTCCAAAGAGCCTTTACAAGCTCACCTAACCTCGCTTTAACCTACATCCAGTCACGTCAGCTCATCAGATGAATGAGCTTCAGTGATAGCAGATTTAATGACGGGTGGGTTAAGGTTTGGTCTGGGCACAGGGCACTGACAGGAAGTCAGATGGAGCATGAAATATGACAATGAACTGTACAGTTTGGACAGGAAGAACTGACAAAGGATGTGAAGCATGAACTTTATCAGACTGCTACTTTCAGTCAGGCAATCCCAAACAGCAGCAGAAGGTTGTTGGGTATTTTCCAGGACACATCATTAAATTTGCTTGTCTTTAATTTTAGTTTTAATGACTGTAAATGATCCCAGAGATAAGGACAGACAGAAACTCCTTTACCAAAGCTAAAGTCAGTTCAATCTGGACCTTCTTCTAGAGTTTTGCCAAGTTTTGAACTACCAGCTGTTATCCTTACATACAGTCTGTTTCTGTCCGTCTGTGTACTGAATATGATCCTCACCTTTAGGCCATGTGAGACTCTCCACACACTGTTTGGTGAACCATGTGACTAACATCAACAGCTGAAGCTAGCTGCAAGCTAATTCAGGACTTTCCAAACTTTCCCGCCCGTGACTCCCAAAATAAGAGTGCGAGAGATGCACGACCCCTGCTGTCCTCTAAGAGGGTTTAAGTTTGCTTACTGTGACGAGGAAGCAAAACAGCACAAACAACACAAAATTAAATCAACCATATAATTTGTAGTCATTCAGCTAGCAGCAGAATAAGTTATCTTTGAGTACAGACAAAGAGGGCAATGGGACTATTTAGTAGGTCGTGTGTCTGTGAGTTTCTGACGATTTGATAGTTAATTTAGCTGATCTGCAGAAAATGAGATTGTCTCTGTCCCTGTGGTGATGTGAATAACCCTGTTGCTCCTGATGTTTTTGTTGTAGTCATCATTCATGGGTCGTGTGGCGACCACAGGCTCTACAAAACCAGGAGTTTTGGGCCCCGTTTACACCAGAACAGTTTTAGGATGGAACACAAAAGTATTGTTGCATTTCCACCTCTCGTTTACACAGAAACGACGTTTTAGCCAAACTAAAACACAATATTTTAAAAACACCCTCCAGAGTGGATTCTTTCTGATATGCAGCAGCCACTTTTGTCGGGTAAACGGCAAGCCAGAGTTTTCAGTGGAAACACTGATGTTACGCTCCCCTTTGTGCATTCCATTTTCATTGTGGGAACTTTTAATTGCCATGCGTGAACCAGACAACAACAACAGTTCAATGGCGGACTACTGAGTAACAAAATGAACAAAACTCTGAGGTGGAGTCATAGTGTGAATGTTTTAAAAAGTTTTCACTGAGCCCTGTCTGACATTTTTTGACAAGTGTTTCTCTGTTTCTGTGTAATCAGACATAATTTTTCTCTACATTTTTTGTGTTTTCAAGTGAAACGCTGTGAAACGTTGTTTTAACAGGGCCTCAGACTGAGGCTAAAATGAGGGTTTTCTAAAACATTAATGTGAGAAAGATAAGGATTTTTTGAGATATAAATTACATGAAACCAGTGCAGGAAATGAGCTGGAACTCACCGGTACTCACCTGCACCTCTGATTTTTATTCACAAGTGTTCCCTTACTTCTTATTGCGTACCGCCACCTCCTGGTGAGTTACCAGTATGCATTGTGTTGCATCTTCTCATCGGTATGAGACCAAAATATGAGTGGGTTATATTGGAGTCATTGGATGATAATCTGTATAGTTAGCCAATCAGTGACAGGATGGGGGTGAGTACATACTGCACCTACTCATCTCATAACCATGATACCTAAACTCAGGGTGGGTGGCTCCAGCAGATACTGGGAACAACATCTGAGATCTCTGTCCAGAAGTGTGCACTCCTAGGAACAGCAAAGATCCTGCGCAGCCGAGCATCAGAATGGGGAAGAAAGGTGATTTAGGTGACTTTGAACGTGGCATGGTTGTTGGTGCCAGACGGTCTGGTCTGAGTATTTCAGAAACTGATGGTCTACTGGGATTTTCATACACAACCATCTCTAGGGTTTACAGAGAATGGTCCAAAAGAGAAAATATCCAGTGAGCAGCAGTTCTGTGGGTGAAAATGTCTTGTTGATGTCAGAGGTCAGAGGAGAATGGCCAGACTGGTTCGAGCTGATAGAAAGGCAACAGTAACTCAAATAACCACTCGTTACAACCGAGGTCTGCAGAAGAGCCTCTCTGAACACACAACACGTCGAACCTTGAGGCAGATGGGCTACAGCAGCAGAAGACCACACTGGGTGCCACTCCTGTCAGCTAAGAACAAGAAACTGAGGCTACAATTCAAACAGGCTCAACAAAATTGGACAATAGAAGATTGGAAAAACATTGCCTACTTGAGTCTTGTTGCTGACCATGTCCATCCCTTTATGACCACAGTGTACCCATCTTCTGATGGCTACTTCCAGCAGGATAACAAAGCTTCATGTAACAAAGCTCAAATCATCTCAGACTGGTTTCTTGAACATGACAATGAGTTCACTGGACTCAAATGGCCTCCACAGTCACCAGATCCCAATCCAATAGAGCACCTTTGGGATGTGGTGGAACAGGAGATTCACATCATGGATGTGCAGCCGACAAATCTGCAGCAACTGTGTGATGCTGTCATGTCAATATGGACCAAACTCTCTGAGGAATGTTTCCAGTACCTTGTTGAATCTATGCCACAAAGGATTAAAGCAGTTCTGAAGGCAAAAGGGGGTCCAACCCGGTACTAGCAAGGTGTACCTAATAAAGTGGCTGGTGAATGTGTGTCACACAACTGCTAAATAAGGGTTCCTGCATCTTTTTTTTGGTCCAATTCAGGGACTGAATAAAGCTACTACAATGTTCCTAGAGGGACAGCATAAACCCTTGCAAAAACACCATACTCCCTCTTTAAGTGAATGACTGCTTATTATTGAACACAGTTAATTTTACACAACGATTTAAACTACATGAGTGTGCTTCAAATTAAAGTAAATTGTTGTTTTTATGTACATTTATATATTCAGAGAACAATATCAGTCTACATCTTGAATAAAGGTGTTTCAATCAAATGCAGTCAGAAATGATTCTTTAATCATTTGGTGATGGAGCTGAAGAGAATGTTGTTTTTGGAGTGCTCTGGTAAGTCACAGGAAAGCACTGATAAAAAAAAACATCAAATGACTTTCATTTTTCTCATACTTATAGACGTTTATCTGAAGAATCTTTGGGGATGAAAACAAATTCCCATTAAGACTTTTACATGAGGGTCATTTGGAAATGACCTGGAGGTCTCACAGTGTTCAGGTGTCTGTCCTGACCCGTGACCTCTGCTGGCTCCAGAAAAGAATAATACCTGTACTTCAAGGAACAACATCATCCCGATGTTCCAGGTGAAAAGACCTTTCTGTCAAACATGGAAAAATGATTTAAAAGGTGACTTATTCAAACTGAAACTCTGTAAGAAGGAAAACCAGCTGCCAGTAGAAGAAAATTCAACTTGTGGGCCGTTAGACAATAACACAAAGCTTTACCGATTAACTGCTCGTCCCTTCTGTGTACACAAAGGACTGTGTGTGTGTTTGAGTGTGTATTTGTATAGTTGGGTGAAGAATAACTTCCTACAGGCAGCACTTGGTGTACCCATTAAACACAGCATACATCATCATCACATCATGGAAGGAAGAACGTCTTAAAAATGGAGATGAGTGGTTTGTTTCAGGTCAGAAAGGAGACCCCATGAAGCACCGCACTGTTTCATCAAGATTTAGCACAATGTCTGATTGTTATCCTGCTGACCTTCTCTATGCAGGCAGGATTAACCTTGTTTAGCTGATCCATCAGGGCTGTCAAACTCTCTTTATTCTGTAGGTTATTTTAAAAGAGCATCATGGGGCCTGAGTCATGATCGTTGTAATTATAGCTCGGGGTCGAGTCGAATTTCATCCTGAGAATGTTGCCGGTTTTCTAAATGAAGATAAAACGTCGGCTCAGCCTGTGTTTGAAAAGTGGGTGGTGTTAAACATGGTTATAATCCTTTGATATCAGTCGGGAACAGAGGTTGATTTAAAGGTGGAGGACATGATTAGTCCTGTGAGGCATGGGTGTGTGCCACGTGTCTATATTAATCTGTGTGCATGTGTGTTTCCAGACAATAATCTGTTTTTTTCAAATTAGGAAATACCGTTGGGTCTCAGTGGGAATTTTATCTTTCTTTCTTTTATTTTATTCCAGAAAAGCTGCTTTCATTATTGTCAGTATCAGTGTAAAGAGCTTTTGGCGTCCTCATCAGAATCACTCAGGTTTCATGAAAATGTATCAGAATAATGAAACTCTGGGGTCTTATTATAAGAGGCCAAATATTTGCACACACATATCAGTACGATAGTAAGTCTCCTAAAATGTGTTCCCTTCATTTTACACTTTTTTATTCATTGGATGTTCGTGATTTTGGCATGTCCCAGACACCTCTCTGCTAACTACAGCATGTTTAATAAGAGACTAAATGATACTAAAGAAAAAGAAAATAACATTGTTTTATTATCCACAACAAGTTATTTGTTAAAACGAGTCTTTTTGATCATGTATGTTTTATATTCTGACATTACTGTTCACCCTGTCATTATGGGGTCACTGCCTCTTTAAGAAACCCTCTGATGGCTTCAGTGACATCACTACCTGCAGTTTGTCTTTCTGCAGGTAGAGCCGTCTGCCTCAGGGCAATCTTTATGGCAATCTGCGCTCCTATGGTGTCATTTTGGCTGAAAATGATTTACTTACTGTCCTCTTCTGCTCCTGTGGTGATTTGTAATTACTTGTATTGTTTCTCCATCATTCAGTGTCCTGTTTTAAATAATCTCACTGGGTTTTCAGCCCAACAGCTAAACACAGACAAACAAAGGGCCACAGGAACATTTTTAGTTCTGAGTCATGTTTAAAAAGGAACTAAAAGTTGCTGGACCCTCTGGTGGAAACATAGCTCTTTAGGGGTGCTTAGTCTTAAGAGAGAGATTGTGATACAGAGAGTTTCTTTGCAAGTCTTGAAACCTACTGCTACAACTTTATTTTACTCCAGCTTCCTCCCACAGTCCAAAAACATGCTCCTCAGGTTAATTGGTGATTCTAAATTGCCCGTAGGTGTGAGTGTGAAAGGTTGTGTCAGCCCTGTGATTGACTGGAGACCAGTCCAGAGTGTACCCCACCTCTCACCCTAAGACAGCTGGGATAGACTCCAGACACCCGTGACCCTGAACAGGATGAGCGCTATGGAAGATGAGATTTCTATTTACAAAACTAAAACTCAGTAACTTTTTTTTTACACCAAAACATAAAGAGAATTAAAGCTGTAATATGTTTCAGCAATAGTATTGAATTTGTGCTGTATGATCATGGTTATTTTTATTAATATGCAAAAAGAGGTTCAGAAAATCCCAAACTAGATGATGAAGGTGGAATCAAGGTATTATTTTTTAAATTTGTAAATTATTGATGCCAACTTTTTCTCTACTTAGAAAAATATGCTTATAAATCATTTGACATATGTTTTGAAAACCTGTTTTCTTTCTAACCAACAATAATCCACTGTTTACATTTTTAAAACTTCAAAGTTTCTCCTCTACATCATGGCAACTCATTCAGAATTTTGGTGTTCAGCTTCCATCTGTCTTTAATAATTTGGTCTTAAAATGGTCAGCCCTCTTAGGCCCCGTTTATATGACAACAGTTTTAGGATGAAGGGCAAAAGTTTTGTTGCGTTTCGTCCTCTCGTTTATACGGAAGCGCCTTTTCAGCCGACCTAAAACGCAACTTTTTTAAAGTGAAACGCTGTGAAGCGTTGTTGTGTAAACGGGGCCTTTCTGTCAGGAGATACATGCATCAAAATAGACGTGAACCAAAAGTTACTCACTGCAGCTTTAATTTCCTGTCAGATGTTAGTTGGAACATTCAGATCAGTCTCAGGTTTTTGACAGTAGCCTATGTTGCACGAGGCAGTAACCACATTAAAACTGCTGGCGTAGCTTTGTTTATTTATTTACTTAGCAATTTAATTTATAATTTCCGACAAGCAAACCAACATGAAATAAAATAATAAATAAATAAATAAAAACTAACTAAATCAATTTAATGATATACAATTCCAAAACACCATACAACCAACAAATAAATTATTTCACAAGTCCCAAAAAAGGAGCATAGTATCTCCTATCATAGTAACTTCATGACACACACACACACACACACACGCACACACGCACACACACACACACACACACACACACACACACACACACACACACACACACACACACACACACAGGTAAAAGTGTAAAAACATTTTCATTTACCTTAATCTAAAGTTTGGTGCTCAAATATTCAATGTGCTGTAGTCGAGTGATGCTCCTGTGTTTGAGAAGTCACTGTTATAGACTCACCAGCATTTACATCAGGTCAGTGTAGTCTGTCAGTCAGATGTGTTCTGTTTATCTTGTATTTATTTACTTATTTATTTTACTCTTCATTTTAGTGTTTATTGCTCAAAAGTATGAAGATAATGTGCTTAAGACAAAACAAGACACCAAACATAGGGTTGGACATGGTTAACCAATCAGAGCTTTGATATATTCTGACATCTGAAGGTTTGTTTTTCTGTTGTTTTTTTTTTTTTTTTGTTCAATCATTTTGCAGTTTTTGTGTAAAAATCCCATTACCACAGTGTGATGTTATATCATCCCCTTGTTTCCCCTCATGTGTCCCAACTGGACTACTTCAGTGTGCCCACACTCAGTCAGACCCTCGGTGGAGTTTCCAGCCCCAGCAGGATTTGAATGTGCAAATACACTCTTTTCTTTACATTATGTAAGAGGTTAGGAAACCTTGTGTTTGGTTAAAAAAGGACCAAATGGTCTACAAACAGATCACTGAACGACAGCACTTTGCAACTCATTCTGTGAAATCTCTCCATGTGTGCTTGTTTGAACTCCCAGTGAACTAAAGGTGCTCCAGAGTCAGACTGGAGCAGAGACTGAAGACTCCAACTAAAGACACATACAAAAAGGAAAATTATACTAAGATGTCTTTGTGAAGAAATATTAACCAGTGCTTAACCAGGCTGGTCCCCTTTGACTTGAAACCCTTTACTTCATGGAACACAGTTAATATAGAAAAAGAAGAATCAGTGAGACTGAACTTAATGATTATATCTAGAGGAGGTGACCTTCACAACGTTTGTCCCTGAGTCTAATAAATAAAGGTATTATATAAGTTCAGTATCAGATCTGTATGAGGCAAAAACCAGACATGAGTGTATTGTCTTTGTCTTATAGGTAAAATCTGTTTTTTTTTTGTTTTTTTGTTTTTTTTTTCACTGTGTCCTCGTGTTGTGTAAAAAGTGAGAGTTTGTCTGGATCCTAACTGACTCCCTCTGTAGATTGGAGAGTATTTACTATGACCAGGTTTATGTGGAAAAATCACAGCATGGACTCCAGAGGCCACAGACAGCGGTCACAAACACCCAGCTGACCTCACACGAATGGAGTAAACCCGTTTTAGACTCTAAGGTGTCTAAATTGGGTGTTTGTAGGAATAAGTGTGTATGTGTGTGTGAGTCATTCACAGAGTAAAGAGCAGAGAAAGGCTAACTGAAGAAGTGAGTTCAGATTTCAAGCAAACTGTAAACAAGTATTAAATAAAAAGTCCTAACAGCCATCAGCACAGCTATCTGTAACACTGAACCTCACTTCACTGTAGTTTTGATCTCTGACGGTCAGAGACCCTACTTTATCAAACTCGCATTGTATCACTCCAACATAGCATAGAGTACTTCAGGTCCTGGTAACTGGGTGACTGAAAATGCTTCTACTTGCTGATTTTGAGAAAAGTACTTTTTTCCCCTCAAATGTGCAAATAAATAAATACAAAAATATCCTGACTCATTTTGATGGATATCGATCTGTTCTGCTGTGTCAAAATGACATTTGAGAGGAAAGTTAACAGTCATGTTTACTGAGCAATAACAAGTCAAAAGTGACTTTTGCACAAGAGGAATTACATAACGTACCACAATATTACAGAGCATTACATCCACTCCTTAAAGTCAGGGTTGGTAATCAGATGCAGATAGACTTTTTGTTATTCTAGTTAAAATTATCTTTATGTCCTGATGTCAATCAATACATGATGTGTTCATAAAACAGAGTGAAAAATATCTGCTGTCTACAGCAGGAGGAAACCTGGAAAACAACAACCAATCCTAGAGATTGGTTTATTAAACCAATCAAATCACGTCCTGCTGTTCTGCCTGCCTCCTGTTTTTTCTTTGGCATACACTCGCCTTGATTCCATGCTCTTAACCAAGAGGGATCCAAGTACGCTGGAGAATGGCAGAAAAACTACCTCTACCCTGATTACTGGTAACGTAGAGCAAACAAAAACGATGAGCTGAGGACCAGTTTGAGTCTGTGGTTTGAATCAGTCACCATCATATAGTTGCAAACGCACAAGTGTCGGGTGCTGTTTTGGAGGAGCTCTGAGTGTGGGGAGGTGGGGGCTAAACTGAGTCCTGAGGAGATGCTACATCAAATTCATGCTAGTTTTCTGTGACTACCAACCCTGACTTTAAAGGAAAATACAAAGCTGGTGTGTATGAAAACTCTGCTGTTGATAATCTCATTAAACCATTATTATTTGTACTCTATGACAGGGGTTCCAAAAAATGCCAAGGCCCTCCAAACAGCATTAGCTTCTGGCCGGGGACCCCCTTTGCAAACCAAGATTTTTTTTTATTTTTGAGGGGCATGGTATGAGGCTAAAAATGATGCTTTCAGGACCTGCACGGGCAAGATAGCTTACTGTGTGAATGCTGCAGATTGTTTGACCAAATGCTCTTCTTTTACGTCTAAAGAAGTTCTCTGTTTTTTCAGCCTCTGCCCGGTGCTTTTGTATCAAGTGATGCTGAAGTTTTGAAGGTTTTAAAGCACTTGTTTAAGAGGGTCTCCAGACATAGGATGCATTTCTGGCAATCATGGCCATTTTTCTGTATGGGTTTGAAGCCATACTTAATGTTTGCTGCCTCATATTTTTGAATTTTAGTTGGCCATGAGTTTTTAAGTTTTTTTTTTTTGCAGCAGAATCCTCCACAGCAGGGCTGTTGGACTGTCCCTTTGGTCTTTTTCCTGTCAAAACCTTTCCATTTTTTACAAGGTAGCAGCTGTCCAAGTTTGAACTGTCACACAGGGTGTGGTTAAATACAGTAAGGAACTTGTAAATCAGATGATTACACAGTTTAGCTGTTGTACATTCAGGACAAATGGTTATATTAAAAGAATAATAAAAAATAAAAATAATTTGATTCTATTTTTCCCCTTTCCTCCAATTTTCTGTGGCCCCCATAGCACCCCCTAGTGGCCCCCCAGGGGGCCCCGGCCCCCTACTTTGAAAACCACTGCTCTGTGACACAGGTTTGCACTGCATTGTAAAGGGAATGAACTGTCCCTCTAATTATTAAGACTATATAAAAAAAAATGGTTTTAGGAGTCATTAAACAAAACCTGTTTACATCTTTTACTCTTAGAAGTAAACTAACGCATAGATAAATAAGTTATGAGGGTAAGTTATCTTCACCATTTCAAAAACAGGCTGAAGAAATGACTCTAAAGTCTTTTTTGCTTATTGAAAACACGTTATGACACTGGAGGGGCTTTTCTGGGTACATCTTATGATCCAGGAGCTCAGGAGGTTTTTAGATAACTTTCTTTCTGTTAAATGTTTATTTTACTTTACTTGTATTTGTAGCTAGCGTTTTCCATTGGCTATCTCCAGTGACTAAAGAGCACTCTCAGTTTGGGCTGTTTGTTCTTGGAGGTCCAACTCTTTCTTTAGAGAAACTCTTGGTATGATAATGTAAATACAGAAGATTAGATAGAACGATTGCATTTTACATCATAAAATTAGAGAGAACAGAGATTAAACTGATGCATGTCAATATTGTATAGTAACATCTCAGGCTTTAACCACAAAGATGATGACAGGGTTAACGCCGTAACCAGCAGGTTGAAGTTCATCCAAGTCAAATGATTCAACCCTTCATTTGTACAGGTCTCCAAGGCTTCTCTTCACAGCCATAAGCTGCACGGCTTCATCAATACAGACAGATGTTTCTCTTCATGCACCTCCCTCTGATAAAAAAAAAACAGCTTTTGACACAAGAAACAAACAGAATGTATTTGTTACTTTATTAAAACCAAGGTCACAACATGCTTGTATCTAACCCTGCAGTAAGACAAAGGGCTTCACATTGTTGTTGCTGTGTTTGATGTTTGCATCGTCGTACGGTTTGAGGCCAAAACACAACTTCTCCAGTTGGCCCATGTGATGGTGTTCAAAAACAAACATGATCTCTCGATCTCAGTGCATTTTTAATAACAACGTAAGAAGTAAATTTGATTTTTAATGACTTGCTGTAAAGCATAATTCTGGAAAGTTGACAGCTTTTCAATTTAGCAAATAAATACTAGATGAATGCAAAAAAAAGGATGAAACTTAAAGATGATATCTTCTTAAAATGTGATTTTTCTTTAAAGAAGAAGAAGAGGCTGGGATGAACTGAGAGCAACATGTGTAGCATGTGTAAATGTGGATTAATGTGTAATTGCTGCCATCTAGTGGTGAATACAAGTGTTGCAAACTTAAAATCCAATTTATTCCTCTGAAAATGACTTGTTATAATATTGACATAACATGAACAGATGAAAGATTGATGATGTTATAGGATAAAAAAACAACCCTCTGAGGAGGAACTGTCAACATGATCATATTTCACAGCAAGACAAACCAGCGGTGGTCCGACTGTGACTTCAGAAATGGTAAAGATAATGAAAAGACTGTCACTGTTTTCAGTAAGGATTCAAATCAAGCTCATCAGGGTGTCACAGACTGATTATTACAGCACAGCACACGATGCACAAATAAAACACTGAAGAAAGAGAAACTAATATTGCTCAAGGAATACATTTCAACAATCGACAGAGTCAGACTGGAGCCAGTTCTTTTTTTTTCTGGCGACGACTCTCACAAACAGCACATTGTCATTTTAAAGAGTCTCTTCTCATCGATGCGATTAATAAATCATATGATGATCAAATCCACAAATGAGCACTAACAGGTGAAAGTACGGCATTCCATGAATAATGAATAGAATAAATGATACGAGCCATCACAGACAGTTATGTCTCCTCTATTTCACTTTATGTTACTCTACTGCAGTATATTTTACAGCACTGCTTTCCAATAAACATTATGCATCTTCCAAGCCAGCCTTTTTTGCTATATGTGATAAATTATACACAAATATTGCAGAAATTTATGTAGTTAATTAAATCAAAATCTTATGTTTGAATCACTGAATCTACAAATGTTAGCAAGCTGAAGACAAATAAAACCAACAGGTTAAAGAGATTAAACCACACATTCAGAAACAGTCATCCATACGTCTGTCTACAAAACCAGACATTAAGCTACAAAATAGTTCTTTTCAATGTCTGCACTACAACGTACGACGCAGAAAGTGTCACATACCAAAAGTATCAGAAAACACAGGTCGGTATAAAGAAAGAGCCAGCTCCTCCATTGTGCATCAGTGTGCTTACATGTGGCTCCTGATGTCAGGACAGCCCAGCAGGGGGCAGTGTTACATATCCCATTGTATCACACATCTGCGCCAGGGACTCGGACCCCATCTACCAGCTTTCTTCAAAGCTCTCTACATATTGCACTACAGCCGGATTCAGGAATGATTTGCAGAGAAGAAGTAGAAGAAGAAGAAGTGGAATCACTGATGTGCTGCATTCATCTCATGTTCATGTAGCTACAGAAACTCTTCTTCTTTGACGTACAGAATCTCATTGGCAGAGCTGGGAACCTGAGAGAGAGAAAGAGAGAAAGAGAGAGAGAGAGAGAGAGAGAAGATTGATAGTTAAAGGTTAGCTGTATTCCAGGGATCACTATTTATTTTGTACTGATGGCTCAAACTAATTAAAGTTAGTCGGTCTGAGTGGCAGAGGTGTTTATTACCTCTTCCAAAGAGGTCATGTTTCAGGTGCTGTTTGTTTGTTTGTCAGCAAGATTACAAAAAAACTACCAGCCTCATTTTCATTAAACTTGACAGAAAGGTGAAGCACGGGCCAGAGGAGAACTCATTAAAATCTGGACCAGCTTTTGAATCACAAACAAGCAATTATGGTTGATCCAACTCAGGAACAAGCAATTTAAGCAACCCCAGCTCTGGAAAAAGCCATTAAAATAACCAAGAGGTATCTCTGGCCTGAATAATGGTGAATCAGACTCACAAATCCAGACGTTTGTGGTGCTTCTGCAGATGTGTGAAGACCAGACTCTGAGTTCCTCCGAGGAAAGACTTCACATCAGATATTTAAAAGTTTAAATTTTTACTTCTGTTGAGTAAAGTGTTTCAGAGCTCAGAGTCGAGTGATATTTTGTTTTTTCTGCGAGGTTATAGAAGACAAAATTAAAATTAAAAAACAATATTAAAATCCAACTCCTTTAAATTCCGATTTAATTTCCAGCTTTCCAGTAATATCCAAATGAAAATACAGAAAGCGGTCTCAACATGTCCAATGAAAAATTGGTTTATCAATCTTTGCATTTTGCTAGGATGTAGCAATGGAAGTTTAGACGAGTAATGTTTTGTTAAAAAATTTACATATAAATTGCAAATTTATCCAAAAGGCAAAGGGTCAAGAATCAACCCCACACCCTGCAGCCAGGTTTCATCCCTCTACACATCCTGTCAGAAAGGCCATGGCAGGCAAGGTGAAATGTGGCTTCAGCTGCTTTCAGAGCAGCGTCCAGGGCCAGAAGTGTTACACTGAGGTGTGTGCTCTCTGTGCTCCTAGAACGTGCTGGAGATGAGTTTGAAAAAAGGAGTGAGGTTTTAGAGGGACTGTGAAGACTGTTTAAGTGGATCACGGCAACACCTTTTGGCTGGAATCGTACGCACACTGTTGTGATGACATGACTCTTAACAAGGCGTGTGTTTTGTAAATAAATGGAGATCAGATCTTCTTTTTAACACTACTTTTCTTTATTGAAGACAACATTTTTACCAGATACAACCTGATGAGGTAAGGTATTTATTAACAGTTACACAGCGCTGCTGTTTCAAATGTGACAAGTAAACTTTGTCAGTTTGTACTGTAGTTTAGTAGACGGCTATTTGAGGCTCTGTTTATATGACAACGGTATTAGGATGAAATGCAAAAGTATTGTTGGTCTCTTGTTTACAGTTTTCAGTTTTCAGTCCCTCAGCGTTTCTGTGTGAACGCAGATTTTTTTCTCCATGTTTTTTGTGTTTTCAAGTGAAACGCTGTGAAACGTTAAATAAACAGTCCTTTAACATATCTGTGGCTAACATTTAATACAAGAGAATCCTTATGTCCTGCTCATCTACCAATCAGAGCTAACGTAACCTCACTCTTCATTTTATTGACAGACTCTCAAGTTTGATCAGATCACTGCAGAATAACTGCTGCATGTGGGCTGGAATCATAGTCTGTTATAAATACAGACGTAGTCTCTGCAACGTCACTCGTCTGTTCCTGATACAATCAAATGAAGCCAATCATTGGACAGGGCCATCTTGGATATGACGCAGACTTTGAACTTCATTTCAAACAGCTATAGGATGCCCATAAGTCACATGAGCTGAACTAAGCCTCTGATTGGACAAACTCGTAATCCTAATATCTAATACACCACATGGTAAGAAAAAAAATCCCTCACTGTAAAGTGTGTGCTGATAGCAAGACTAGCGTTTCAGACCCTAGCTGTTTTTTGAACCAGGCTGTAAATATGTGTTTTAATACTGTAAAAGTCTGTTTTTTTTTTTGTTTTTTTTTGTCTTGATGTGTTTGTAACTTCCTGTCTTTCTGCAGCCAGCCTCTAGAGGATTCTCCATGAACAGAAACTTTAGCACTTCAGCACAGGCTTCATTGTTCTCGACCAGATGTTGCCCCTTGGTTGGAATGAACATCATCACAAACAATTTAGCCTGTGTTTTAACCTTAAGCCTGTGTTTTAGCCTTCAGCTCATATTTTAACCTTTAGCTCCTTTTAGCCTTTAGCCCGTGTTTAAGCCTTTAGCTCATGTTTTGGCCTTTAGCTCGTGTTTTAGCCTTTAGTCTGTGCTACTGCTCTCCAGTTTAGCTTTCTTCTTCTGTCCTTTTTCTGTCTGTCAGTTCAGCTCCAGTCTCCACCATCACTACTAAATGAATCACAGAAATTGTTTTCAGCAGAGAAAAACACAGATCTGTTTTTTCTCTGCTAAACTTCATCAGCCAGCGTGTTGTCATAGAGACTTCAACTTGCTGTAAATCAGTCTGGTCCTGTCCGACCAAACCAACCCGGGTGATTTCTCATGTTTTTATGGAACTCTGAATCTCATGACCCCGGGTGATGTTTTGACTGAAATCAATGCTCCAAACCTCTTCAGCTTTACCTCTTCTCAGAGGTTTAAAACCATTTCTGTCACCACTGATGCAACATCTATCCATTTGTCGGAGCCTGACACCCACTGGAAAAATGTTTAACATCTTCTCCCCTTGGTTACATCAGGACAGATGGCTGAGCTACCCTTTACTCCCCTTGCACTCATTGGACCTGAGGTTTGACAACTGTCAGGGCCTCCTTCACAGCAACTCGGCATACGGGAAGCTGAGCAGAGTGATGTGCCAATAACCGAAGCAAACCCTCAGGTTCCCATTAAAACACAGGAACCACCAACCCATCTGCCATTCCAATGGTCCCAAAGTGTCCAAACAGACAGCTCCTGAAAAATGATGACAAAGTTGGGCTTCATACTGAGGTGATCTATTCCCAAGGACACCTATTAACTGACATTTTACACGCGTTTCTTATTGTTACTTTTTAAAGAGCCGATCAGGTCTACATCAGGTATTCGATCATCCTTCTCAGGTGTCGTCATCATTTCACACTGTCCCTGAGCAGCACCTGTCCATGACCCTCCCTGGAGATCCCTAAGAGGCTGGATCCTGCACACTACTGCTTGGTTTTATTCAGGTCAGGGATGCAAATTCCTGTCTACCATGATATCTTTTGTCTTGACTCAAAGTAGGGGGAGAATTTCTTTGAGTCCCAGTTTTTAGCGTCTTTTGGGTCAAGCTGTACTGCAATAAGAAAGACTTATTCAAAATTTCCTAAGCCTCAAAAAATGTAATTAGAAAACAATTGTAATTTATGATTATTTAATAAAACTGATTTCATGAGACTGCTAAAGAAAGACATTGAGGACTATTAAGTGCAGTATGTAAGTAAGATTCTGAAGTAAAGCTAAGTGTAGGGAGAGATCCTGTTCTGTGTTCAGCACAGCTGTGATTTGTTAGAAAGCATGAGGTCACGGGTCAGTTCGATAAGATAATCAGAGGGTGCTGGTATTCAATACACCATCACGACCTTGAATGCTTTCATACAAGGAGAAGAATTTAACTGCAGCAAACCAGAACAGATAACAATTTTGTGCTCCATTAACTGAACTTGATTCAAAACTCAAATGAAAATGGACTCTTCCATCAAGACAAACGCCTTCCTCTGCGTCTAATGGCTGTAATCAGGACACGCAGCTGAGGTGGAGGGAGACAAAGACACAAGTCCCAGTAATCCAGTGATGTTGTTTTGAATATCAGCACTCATGGGACGCCCTTTGTCCAAACAGACAACCTAGTCTGAAAAATCTATTGTATAAACAACTTATATAGACCAGTTCCAAATCGACTTCATCATAAAGATGAGCACGCATTTTGGCAACAGAAGCAGCGTTTAGCTCCATTCATTCAGTGGATAATACAGTCATAAGCATGAAGTGACTGTGTGTTTAAACTCCTCTCTGGGTACAAACTGGATTTATACACTAAAAACATCTGTCCACTGACTGTCTGTCCACTGACTGTCTGTCCACTGACTGTCTGTCCACTGACTGTCTGTCCTCTGACTGTCTGTCCACTTGCTGATGTTTTCCATCCACTCACTGATTTCTCACAAACCTGGGAGTTGTTTACCATCTGTCAAATTGGTGTTATTTAGGTAAAAAATGTGTTATTTTGATGGTTAACACCCTCATGTCGCTTGACCAGCCATTGCACTCCTCAGCACTTCCGTTGCTGAAATGCACACGCAGCCATAACTGTTTACAAACAGCGGAGTGGTCTATTGCATTATCAATAACAATCATGACAAATACTCATAAACTAACTTTACTTTGTTTGGCAAAGATGAGACAATGACGTAAGACGAGATGAGACGAGGCAACAAAAATGCTTGTGGTGGACTGTATTTAAGGTTCATGGTATTTTCTTTACTGCTCATCTAATCTGTCAAAATACAAGCAATGCATTCCCATTCAGGCTGAGCTAATTTTACTACTTTTCTGCTGCTTCTGCTACAATTGGCTCCATGGTTACGTTGGGTCAATATCTGACATTTGCTGTTTAATGCCACTTTAAACAGAAATAGCTCCGTGTGAAAGAACTGATTTATCCTCATTTGGCAGCAGCAAATCAAGATAGTTTAAAGTTTTGATCATGAAAGATGCAGCTTGCTGTAAATTCAAGATTCAAGATTCAAGAAGCTTTATTGTCATACTAACACACATTTACACATAGATAGAATGACACTTTATTCTCAAGGTCCTGTTTTAAGCCTGATAAATATCAAAAGAACAATGTATAAAATAAGATAAGGAGAGGAGCAAGGAATCAGACTATGAGCTTAGTTAGCAAAAGATCAGACAATTAAAATGCTTGTAAACAGCTCAGTCTGACTGAGAGCCGCCTGAGCATAGCTGTGGACGCTGCTGATGCCGCTGTGACCAAACTCCCATGAAACCAAGCACGATCCAACATGGCAGCCTTCTGCTAGACCAGACACTGTCAACAAACTTTTTGTCTCTATCCCTTTTTTCTTACTAATTGTTTTGATTTCCCTCTGCATCCATCGTGTTCCCTCTCTTCCTTCTCTTTATTGCACAAACACAAAACCACAAATTCAAACAGGACCAGCTGGAAGATTTCATCAAGGAGTACCACAACAGACTCTGAACCATAGGACACTCATTTAAGTAAAAAAAAAAACCTCGCACCCTGGATTCACCTGCTTCATCTGCTGATTCCTCTCCATCCACCTCACCCATATCGCTTTGCTGTAAACTCACCGCTCTGGAAACCAGAGTCACCATGATCGAGGTCCTCCACCAGGAATTCCAACATCTCCTCCATAGCTTAGAGTTCACACAAAAACAGATCAACACCATTACACAAGAAAATAAGTCTCGAACACTCTGTGTCCACCACGGCTTCACAGCTCGCCTCAGTCACTTCTAAACTTGCAGCTGTCACTGAGGAAAACAAAGTCATAAAAGAAAACATCCTCCAGCTCGATCCACACACCTAGATAATGGGATTGCTATCTGACTGCTGTTGGATTTGGCAGGTCTTGGTACGTCTCGATGTTCAGTTAAGGCAAATTTCACCAAGAAGAGGAAGTAGGTGACCATGATAAATAGGTCGATGTGCTCCAACCAAACACACACCATGACACACACATAAATACAAACATGAAGAGCTACAGCTGCATCCATCCCAGCAATCATTGTTAGAATGTTGTTTTCTCTTCAGGTGAACAGAGACTAGTTTGATACACACGCAGCTTCACTCATCAATAAAGGACACAGCGCCACCTATTGAAGCAGAGTGAGACGTTCTCAGTCAGAAATCTGATTCTCTTTACTGCATGTAAACACAGACAAGATCAGACCCCCTGCTGTGACTTTACCATCGAGCTAAGACCTCAGCCGGACTGCTGTTTGCATGTAAACATACTGAGTGACTGAGTGAGATTTAACACAGTATACCTGGTTGACTCCTCCTACCACTAGGAGGCGATCTCTGATGATGATGGAGGAGGTGGAGCAGCGGGGGAAGTTCATGGGAGCCAACCTCTCCCACTTCTTTTTCTGTGGATGAAAAGCCTCCACTGTGTCGAGGGCCGAGGGCTCGTGACCTGAAGAACACACACACACATCACACACACACACACACACACACACACACACACACACACACACACACACACACACACACACACACACACACACACACACACACACACACACACACACAAACAAACAAACATAAGACTGCAATTAAACAACAATTTCAGTGGTTGTTCATTTTAATGATTCTTAATTGATTATTTTTTGCTAGAATTCTTTGTTGAGTATCTTTAAATTTCTGACATACATGTATATTTATATGGACACATACAGCTATGAGCAGGTTTTATTGGTCTTGTGTAGATGAAAGCAGTAAAATCATTCCAGACAAATGACATTTTCAAACAGTGTTTTGTCTGCGGTTTGTGTCTCTCACCCAGCCCTCCAGCTACCACCATCCGGCCTCGCAGGAAAGCAGCAGCGAAATCAGCTCTCTTTGTTTTCATGGGCACTGTCTCCTCAGACTTCAACCAGGCTCCTGTATAAGAAAGGGAAACAAGAGCTGAAGGGCGCACACGTGTCTTTGCTTGTGTGAACACAGGTTCTGTTTTTAGGACAGTTGTAGCTGGAGGTGAAGTTGGTGGCCTTGTTGTCCTCCTTTGACCGGACACGATGCTGCTGAGCTTGTTTTCAGACAGTCACCTGCACACTCAGGTCACCCGTAAGCCAGATGAAGCCTCTACATGTTCAGTACACCCACACACACACACACAGAGGCACACACAGAGACACGGACAAATACACCTGGCAAGGACAGACTAAGGTTATAACAAATCCAGACAACAAACAGAGACAGAGAGGGAAGTCTGGATCTGTGCGAGGCCTCTTCCTGGCAGAGAAAGTGATGATACTGTTTTTGAAGCTCTTTAGTTCATCATTTTTTGAAACTTTATTACTTAATAAATAAAATGATTAAAACAATAAAATGAGTACAGATATTAAGATGAGTAATTATGAAAGTGTAAAATAAAGTGTTTCATCTTGTATAACTTTGAATCACAGTCAAACCAGTCGATTATGTTGTTTTTGGCCTTTCTGACCCTCAAACAAACCGATCACAGTCAGACCTTATTTAAAATCTCTGTGAGGAGTTTTGAGCTGAATATAAAACAGATTAAAATTAATGCTGATGCTTCATTATGCAAAAGCAAACACGACCACCAGGGAGGAAGACGGACTATTTATGTTTAGTAATCTTTAATATCTGAAGCTAGAGTCTGCCCCGGGCTGGATGTCTGACACTGTGATGAACTGCACACGGCCGACGCAATACACACACGAGCAGAACTAAATCAAAAAGAGATGAGGCGTATTAGTTGGTCCACAGGGAGCGCCAAAATCCACAAAACAAAACAGAAAATCCTCACAGGAGCTTTAAGCTGCATTTAAAGTACATTTCAGTCTTATGGTGTTACATTTCCTGCTTCTTAATGCTTCTGAAGGCTAAGAACCAGAGTGCAGATGAAACAGGTGCACATGAGTGTGTTTCAGTCTGCAGATAGAGAAACTGGTTTATCCTCATGTATTAGCTTTGAAGAAGTCTGTCATGAGGCACAGCTGCTGCTGAGGCCACTGCTGTGGAAACTGTTGTCCTTGTGGACCGGTGATGTAACAATATATCAACACAGGAGTTCACCCTCATACAGTACAATGATGGCAGCACTGGTGTAAATATTGATATTCTAATTGAAGAACAACACAGGTCTCTTGAGGGTGCTGGTTTAGCTTAATGGTCAGATACAGCGCTCGAAGCGGTGGCCTTTTGCCCTTTGCCACATTTCATCCCCAGCTCTCTCTTCCTTGTTTCGAAGTCTCATTAAATGAACATTTAAAACCCCATAAACTGATCTGAGACATACTGAACACTTCATAACCTACGTCATCAGAAAGATGCACACACAGTTTGGCAATAGAAGCGGCGTTTAGCTCCATCCGTTCAGACAAGTTTTAAAGTCTGAATTCAAACTGTAAGCAGCATAAGATGTCTGGTTGTTCTGTGGTTGGTTGTCAGAGACGATACTACACCACAGAGTTAGGCTCTACCGAGTTCTGACAGGATCACAACTGTTCCAGAGAAACCAGTGTTTTGGAGTTCAGAGTGACCCTGCTAACTAGTGACCTCCAGCTGAACGTGTCACCAGTTAACACGGTCACACTTTACACTGAAACACCAACAAGTCTGTGGCTGCAAGCTAGGAAATGTGTTTCTGCATCAAACCTCAGTGAGCCAGCTTTGACTGTAAATCAGTAATATTTATATATTGAGTTTTTAACTTTTTGCAGTTAATGAAAAAGTTGGTTTGGAGCAGAGGTTCCAACCAAATACGACATGGAGGATTCAATAAGGAGTGTAAATAATATGAGCAAATTCAATTTACAGGTCAAACAGGAGAGTGATAGAGCACAGGCTAAAGGCTAAACCATGAGCTAAACTGTTTGTGATCATGTGCAGCAGTTATTCTGCAGTGATCTAATCAAACATGAGAGTCTGTCAGTAAAATGAAGAGTGAGGTTATGTTAGCTCTGATTGGTAGATGAGAAGGACATAAAGATTCGCTAACATTATGTCAGCCCACAGATACGTCTCAGGCACTTACATAGCCGGCTACTAAACTACAAACTGACAAAGTTTACTTGTCAATCAACAGCGCTGTGTAACTGTTGATAAATACCTTACCTCGTCACGTTGTATCTGGTAAAAAGTTGTCTTGAACAAAGAAAAGTAGTGTTAAAAAGAAGATCTGATCTCCATTCATTTACAAAACAAACACACGCCTTGTTAAGAGTCATGTCATCATGACAGTGTGCGCACGATTCCAGTCAAAAGGTGTCGCTGTGATCCACTTCAAACAGAGAGTCCTCACAGAAAAAAAAGAAAAATTAAAGAAGTATTCTACCCATTGAGGACTATCGTTCCACTACAGCAGCTGAAGATGTTTTTGGCCCTTTTCAAAATGGCTGCTCTCCAAACACTTTTTTTCAAGAAAATCTTTGCTAATTTTCAAGAAATTGAGGAAAGAATAACATCTCAGTTGTTACTCGTTTTTTTAAAAATGCGTATTTTCTGCATTAAAGGAATACATATTGATTAAAAACTTACCAAAAAGTTGCCAAAACTGCCCAATTTATTAAATATGACACAAAAAATATATCATAAAATGATAAAGAAATATTTTCACTGATTTTGTCAAAGGGGTCAATAAACATCTCAGTTCCAAAAAATTTGAATTTTCTGATTATTTTTTTGATGGGTTGATTTTTTTAAGGGTTAAACAACAGTATGTCTTTTTAAAGAGACGTCCCTCCAGTCCCCCTCATCATGTCACTACTTCATCTCTCCTCATGGTGGCGCAGATGATGCTGATCCTGTACTTAACTTGAGCCGCGTTTACTGTACTCTTCAGTTATTCAGATATAGTTTATCTTCATTTGACTGTCTCACAGTTAACCACAGTTTCTGGGTTGTGGAGAGAAAGAGAAGCTTTAATCCACATTAGCTTTCAATGTTTACCTGTTGATTCATTCAACAAATTTGTGATCTAGCCCTTAAACTATACAATGATAAAATTTATAGTGATGAAAAGATTATTTGACTTTTGCTGTGTCTTATCTATCCTAATTCTTAAATACTGTCTACAGACTGAGCAAGAGAAGATTCATGCCTCAGAGTCTTTAAGCTATCAGACGTCTGATTCATCCTCTAATAAGTGATGAAACCAAGCAGCAACCTTCGGTGTTACAAAATGAAACAAATGTGGAATTTCAAAAATACTGCAGTGTCTAAAAGCCAAGGAAAACCCATTAGCATCCTCACTAAAAGCCCATTTTGACAGCAGAAATCAAACACATATAACAGCCCCTGTTAGAGGGCCTGTTTCTGTGTCTGTAAACACTGTGTGTGTGTCTTCATCTGTATGGGAGACATTAAGATGACAAGTTTTGCACATATTTGCATATTTAGGGGAAAGGTTGAGCTGTGACTGTCAGGTGAGTTAAGGTGAAGCTTGAGGCCGGCCTCTTTTCCACCTCTTTGCTTGTTTTGCGAGTGACCAAGTGTTAGGTTGTTTCTTTCAATACGGTGAGCAGACTGTGAAATATAAAGACATGAACTGTTTGAATAAACCGAAGAGAGTTCACAGAGAGTTGAGTCTGAGACCTGGGTCAGAATAAAGGATCCAGAAAACCAGGTCCAGACAGAGAACTGCTCCAAATCTATCAGAATATTAATGCTTTGATATTTTCAGATTACTAATCAGACTGCTTCATAGTTTGATAATATACCGTAGTTTAACGTTGAACTTCAAATCTGTTTCTGTTCATCATCATTTAGCTAAACGCTGCTTCTGCAGCCCAAATGTGTCCTCATCTGTATGATGACGTGGGTTGTGAAGGGGTCTGTAAACTCAATGTGTCATTGTGTCTGTGTGAGACAGATTACACACACAGTAGGCAGAAATGTCCTGCATTTTGAACGTCTGACAGACCACACACTAACATCTTCATCCAGTCTCGTCTTGTCAATAAAAACTCACAAACGTCTCTTCATGTTTTAGTCATCAAACAGCCATGTTCAGCTCGTGTTATGAAAAAAGGGGTGTGGACTAAATAATTTTGTCATCGCCATTGTTGATGAAAACAATGCTGAGCTCAGGAAAGTACACTGCCACTCAAAACTTTTGGATCACTTGCAAAATTCTAACGGAAAAATGCATTTTTGAACAACTCAAACATTTTCATTTTTCATATATAATTAACCCTTCGCCAGCTATGGCTGAGAATACTCAGTCAGCCCTCTTGTTTCCACCAGCGCTGAGAGTGAGACTGTTGGCTTTTTTTTAAAGGATGCACCAAAAAAGTGCATCTCAGTTTCCGGCTATGAGACTTTCATCAATGAAACAACACAGCCGAAACAGCATGTTGTGATGATGCAAGCTAATACCATGGCATGATATATTTCAATATATCTGAAAAAGACCCACGGATAGTCATTTGTAAAGTGTGTGATGTGCGCACGAGAAAAGATCCAGGCCGCAATGACTGCGGGAGAACCTGCTTGGAGAGGGAGAAGAGCAGAGCACAGGAGAGGGAGAGCAGAGTGCAGAAAAAAAAAAAAATCTGTCTTTTTAAAGCACTCCCAGGGCATCTCTGTGGAGATCTCATCTCATGTTGAATAATTTCAGAAGCGGTAATTTCTAAAATAAATTCAGCACTGGGGGAAAGGTGGGGGAATTTTAACTCAGCAGGCTAAGGGTTAAATTTTCTCAGATGATGTTTGATTATTGATCCCAATTTTTTTCACACTTTCTTATTATCAGTAACCTTGTAGTTATGAGAGTGTGTCGTTTAAAGCAAAGCCACCTAACAGGTCCTCAACAGGCAGCTGCTCCAAATAGTACCCATCAAACAGCAGTGTCAGGATCAACAGTGGAGAGGTTTCAGGATGCTGGACTTCATGCCAGAATCGCCAAGAAAAAGCCCACTGATAAAGACCTAAAACACTCCTCCAAAATGTGCCAACAGTATTCAAAGATGGCACGGCACAAACCAGTTGATCATGTGGGAGATGGTGTGAAAACAAAGGATAAAATCTCACTAGATTACCTTAAATAACTGTCAGCTAGTATAGTGAAAGTCTGCCAGGCTGTCATTGCTGTTTGTTTGTTTCTTTGTTTTTTTAAAGGCAAACTTTGAAGAATTCATTCTTCATTTCTAAAAATCCTTATTTCTAACTGTGATACTGTCATCATGTCCTATTCATTTTCTATATTTCCCATTCTGACTAATTTCATGGAAAACAAGAACATTTAAAGTGATTAAAAACTTTAGAGTACATCAGACACTCCAGTTACTGAGACTGATGAGTAGCTTACTGTGTTAGCATGCTAGTGGTAATGTTGTCAGCTAAAGTTATACTGAACCATCAGGTACCAAATACGGTGTCGGCATCAAGGAGGGGCATTCGCGGGCTGTGCCCCCCCAGTAGATCGACTGTGCCCCCCCACTTCACAAGGGCGAGACCGGGAAAAAGAATAATAGGCAATTAACATCCTAGAATTCATTTTCCCCCCTCTAAATTAGAGGTACCTTTAAAGTTCTGTTACCATTTGGGTTTCCTTGTTAACGTAAACGTTTCGTGTTTAATCGCTGTTTAATGTGTTTAATGTTGGTGCGCTAAAGCGCGCATAGTTGTTTGCACACCGGAGGGAGAGGAGAGAGAGAGATGCATGACTTTCAGCTGTGGTTTAGTGCCTTCTTGTGGGCGTAAATTTGAACTTTGTACAATCTGTTGAGTGATTCTTGATGTGTGTTTAAATGGCTATCATAGACACAGCTATACAGAATAAATCCAGTCATGATCAAGACTTAGTGCCCCCCTGCTGCTGTCTTGATGCCCCCCCCCCCCCCCTTGAATTTTGTCTGACGCCGACTCTGCCCAAATATCTGGCTGATAAAACCGGATTAACCCCCTTAACCTCGTCCCTAAAATGCTGAAAACATCCTGTAAAAGACATGGAGAGACTAAAGACTGACCCAGCTGGTCAGATGAGGTGTCACTCACAGTCTACAGTGTCGACGCTGAGACTAGAAACTCCTCACAGAGTCTAAAAGGTTCTTTATTCAAATCCAAGTCAAAAAAGGCCCGATGGCAGCAGCTGGTTAACGGGCTGATAGCAGCTGGGCTGCAGGTATCTTGGAGTTTATGAGCGTGGCGTGCACGGTACACAGTGCTGTAACTGACAGGAAGTTTGAAGCGACATACAAAAGGCCTGAAACAGTCAGTTCAGTTTGGATTCAGTATCTGCTGCATCCACTGACACTTTTAATCCCACAGCTTTTGAAATAAAAACAAAACCTGACAAGACCACAGCTGTGGTAGACGTTACACGTTCCTAATTAGCTGAAGAGTGACAGTGTGACGGTTTCTCTCCGTTTCCCTCACAGAATAATCTAAAGAACACCTGAATTTGAAATAAGTTTAAAACACAAAGACATCAACAAGAACATTTCTCTCCCTGGACACATTCTGCGGGAGGTTTAGTTTGTGTTATTTTGGGCTTTTGTTGCTGGTAAATCTTGTTTTTGTTTTTTTTCAGAGGAAAACTCCAACTGAGGAAGGGATGACAGCAGAAGAAAGATAACTTCATTAGAGAGAGAGAAAACAAAGTGAAAAAAGATAGAGTGAGAACAAGAGAGGTCTTGCTCTTCCCTGTTTCTTTTTCCCTGACTCTTTCCCTCTCTGCCTTTCCTCCTTTTTTCCCATTTTCTCTCCTCCACCACCTGCACCCTCTTTCTCATTCATCTCTCCTGTCTTTTGTTTTCATTCCCCCTTCTCTCTCTCTCTCTCTCTCTCTCTCTCTCTCTCTCTCTCTCTCCATTCTTCCTGACTGCTTTGCTCTCCTCTCCTCTTCGATCTCATTTATTCTCTGTGCTTTTCTTAAACAAGAGGCAGAGACAACAAGGTGGAGTGAAACAAACAGAGGCAGAGACAATGGCAGAAAGATAAGTAGCCAGATGGTGAGTCTTCTTGGATGTTGCAGCAGTGTGTAATGAAGAGCTGTGTTTTCATTTCCAGCCTGGTTCAATTACACAGAGGAGGACAGAATGGAGATCACAGCTGGCCGTACACTCTGTTCTGTTACCCCTCAGAAAGAAAGAGACAAAATCCTGTCCGACATTTCACATCAGGATGGAGCATATATTTATGCTGCAAAGGTACATTTCTGGCTGTATTGTTTATATTTTTGTATGATGTGACTAAAAACTATTCCACAGCAAATGATCAGGTGTCAGGAGAAATATGCCAAACCTCTGTCATTTTGCATCATGTCATCAGTCCTTACATCAGTTTGGAAGCCATGTTTTGAATGATTTAATCAGTTTCACCATACATGAAGCATCTATGAAAGAGCTGTGTGTTGTTATCCTGTAATACAATGCTTTGTAAGTTTCCTGTAAGTGGGCTTTGTATATTTTTGAGACATCTTGTGCAGCTCACACCTGTGCTTTTTGTCCGCAGGTTTTATTTTCAATAAAGCACCAATACTGTTGGAGGGGCCCAGTGTATGCCAGTGTCAATCCTACCTTAGTAAGGCTTTGTTAATCACACACTACCAGTCAAAAGTTTATGGACACCCCATTTTTTCTTCTTATTTATAGAAAATGATAGCTGACTCTTTTCTTCTTTAGTCTTAAAGGGGTTAAAGTGGTGGCAGAGCTTGGACTCTGGAATGTTTTGGACTCAGTATCCTGCTGTGAGATGAACCCCTGACCAACGGGGCTCATTCCAGAGGGTCCTGCATGGGGGGCCCTGCAGAACACAACTGGAGACGTTCTTGGTTCAGGGTACCTCTCACTCTGTACAAGTCCCAGACCCTGGATCCAGTAGAACAGGTCCAGACCATCATGCTTCCTCCTCCATGTTTCATCTGATGTCACACTGAGGAACCATCCTTTCCCCTACTCGACGTACGGTGAACAAAAATCCTGATGATGAAGCAAAGAGTTCAGACTTTGGTTCATGAGTCCACAGCTCCATCTTGGGGTCTTCAGTAGTCCATTGGTGGTGTCTGATGGTCCAGTCCAGCCTCTTTGTCTTCTTCTGACTCTGTCTTAGTGATGGAGGTCTTTCTTTCTGCAGTCTGACCTTCAAAGCTGCATCTCAAAGTCTTCTCTTCACAGTAACTCAAACTCAGACTGTGACTCTACCTCCTCTTTGAAGCTGTGAAGCTTGAAGCTCTGGACTCTCACAAACTGCTCTTCTGGTTCTGGTTCTGGTTTGGCTCTTCCAGACCTCTTCCTGTCAGAGTTTCCAGTCCCAGTTTCTGAGTGTCTTTGGATGCTGAAGGAAACTCTCCTCCCTGAGCTCACCTTGACTTTCTTTGACTTCATGTCTCTGGAGTAAAGACCTGTTTCTGTAAATCTTCTGATGCTCTGTCTCTCTGTCATCATGAATCATCTTTTCCTGATCATTTTTAGAGCGTTACTCGACTTTCTGCAGGACAACACTGTTCAGTAATGCTCACCATGAGGGTCTGGTACCACAGAGTGTTCAGATCTACACTGAAAATGCTTAGTCTATCTTAGTTATCCCCATAATGCATTTCAGCCAAGTCAGTTCATACTTTATTTCATGTTACAAATAATTTGTTTTACAAATAGTTTGTCTAACTCTTGTTTGTGAGCAACTGACTGGCTCACTTATACATAACATTGGATAAGAATATGAATTATTTGACCATAAGTAAAAGGGGTTTGCAGTTGATAAGGGACCCCACTATGTCACAACTCGTCTAAGCACTTGTTTCATCACTCTGTATCTCTGACAGTCGAGTTCAAATCAACTCTCATGTGGAATGATAGAGGGCGTTAAGCCCTGATTGGTAAAGTAGTCTGTGCACGTTTTGTGTAAGTGACAAAAAAAAACAACTCATGAAATTGACTTAAGGAAACCTAAAAAATGTGTTTGTAACAAAATTAGAGTAATCTAATCAGTTTTCTCTTAAGCACAAGTTTAACTGAGATGGAACTATAAATATTAAGTTTGTTCAAAATAAAAACCAATTAAGCTGAAACAAATTAGAACAATGTGTGGTCTTCATAATGAATTATCTTTTCACTTTGTGTGAATGTAAATTTTGGACTTTGATTAAAAGATTATTTTGATTGATACTGGGTCAAATTTTAGTGTCCAACGAAATCAGAAATATAATTTGAGAAATCTAACAATAATAGGTGTAACAGATTTAACAAATTAGAGTATTTTTTTAGGTTGGTCCACAGTATCATTTTTTTCAGTGTACTTTTAGACACAGAGATGGTTGGAAGGAACCAAGAAAACTTGGGACACCTGGAGGAACTGGTAGCATCAACTTTTAAAGCTCGATCGATCTCCATTACTGCAGAACAGCTTTTGTTTGACAGCATTTTGTGTATTAGGTGACCAGACTCACCAAGATATTCTGTCAACAAAACAATCAGTCAGTTCTTTCTTGTATAGCACCAAATCACAACAAACGTTATCTGAAGATGCTCTGTAAAAAGTGTGAGTCTTGACCTGCAAGATTTACCCCCAACAGAGCCTTTAAGGTTAAATGTCTAAACAACTTTTCCACCAACATGTGTAAACTTCTAACTCTCCTTGTTATTTCACTTGTTACTAAAAAAACAGAACAAAACAGGAACCCTGCAATATTAATGGCTTTCAGATAAGCCTCAGCTGGATCATATATTTTGTCAAATAAGCACATTTCAACATGCTGACACTGTACTAATGAACACAGCAAACTTTCCACCAGCCCAGCATTAAGTCCACAGTGACATTGTGGGCACGCCAGAAAAGCTTTGCAGTGTTGCTAACATACTTTTACACGTTTATTTTATTTTTCTTTATAAACCAGCTGGGATAACAACATGATTCATTTCAGCTAAAACTCTGACCTCTCTGAAGGAGAAATTTCATGTGGCTGCATTGCCTTTTGGTCATTTGGGAATGAAAACAGACTTTTTCTTCTGTGAATAATTTATCTTTTATGATTAATTGCTTTTGATGAAGTGAAATATATAATCATGTGACTTTCTAACCTCCATTACATTCTGCCTTTTATTTGACTTCCTACTGGTTGTAGAGGATGTGGTGTGATGACTTCTTTGAAACAAACAATCGTAGATCTACAAAGCAGGCACAGAAAGCAAGCTGAATCACTTGTAATTCTTTCCTGAGCAGCGCTTACAGTGTTTCAGGCAGGATCTCCCTCTTTAAATTACAGTTGTGTCAACACATCACACTACAGACTTATGGTCCGATCCTCTGAGGCTGAGTTGCAAAGGCAGACCTCATTCCTGTTTGCTTTGGAGGGATTACACTCGTCTTTTTGCCAAGATTTTCTTTGTAGCATGCAGAAAAAGACACCAGCATGCATTATTCTACTCTGGTGGGAGATGGCAGAGGGGAATAAAGAAATGGAGACAGAGAGAAAATACAGAGGGGGGATAATGGAGACAGAGAAGGAGAGAGAGCGACAATAAAGCGAGGGGGATTCTCTGAAGACTGGGCTTTGTAGTTTGTGGGGGAGTCATTTCGTCCACATCCCTCTGCTGTAATTGTCCATCGTGATTAAAACTGGAAAGGGTGATTGGTTCTCTGCCTTTGATGGATTCTGTGTGTCTGTAATGTGTGATATCTTTGAGCACATTGTCAGGCACCAATGAACCTTTTCAGCACAATCTCACTGTTAGGCATTTATAACAATTTCACATCAGCGTACAGCGATGTCCAAAACATGAGGAAATTTACTCGATTGTTATTTCTGCTTTGAAGTCATTCAGCTGGTTTTTCATCTCAGGCAAAACATAAATCAAATACAGACAACGTGAGAATGTATTTGTTAGTGGTTTGCCCCAGGGGGACTGAATCATTTCTGATATTTTGATATATTGCTGCCTTGGTTCTACATGCATCAGACCATCTTCAAATTTAAATGTGTCTGGTTGGCTGCAATAAGAACAGCAGAACTCAAAAACAGAGTTACAAATATTGACTTAATGGATGGACATTTAAACCGTTTCTCAATTCACTCTTTAAGCCATTCAGATAGTTCCAGGTACATAAAAATCCAAGAGATACAGTAGACAGTATGATCACAGCTTCAAAGCTTGTGAAGCGCCTCGCCTCTGGCAATGTCTAAAAAAAGGGTTGACTTCTAGAACTGGCTGAAGCATCAAAATACAACAAAACAAAAAAAAAAAAAGAAAAGTTCAAACCAACAAAAAGGCAGATGAAATGAAGCAGCTAACTTTGTCAGCTGCAGAAACATGAGGAAATTCCCAGGGATGTCTGAGAGCATCAGAAGAAGTTTTTTTCGATTCACTTTTTAGAACAAGCGACCCACACAAGGTGTTTAACAAAGAGATACACTCACATTTTATCAGTTATACCTGTTCGACTGCTCGTTAACACAGGGCTCAAACCAGCCAATCACATGGCAGCAACTCAAAGCATTCAGCCATGTAGACACGGTGAAGACGAGCTGCTGAAGTTCAAACTGAGCATCAAGATGGAGAGGAAAGATGATTTAAGGGTCTTTGAATGTGACATGGTTGTTGGCTGAGTATCTGACAAACTGTTGATCTACTGGGATTTGAACCCACAACCATCTCTAGGGTTTACAGAGAATGATCTCAATATCCAGGTCGCAGCAGTTCTGTGGGACTAAAGGTCTTGTTGAGTCCAGAGGTCAGAGGAGAATGGACAGACTGGTTGGAGATGATAGAAAGACAACAAGAACTCAAAGAACCACTGGATACAACCAAAGGTCTGCAGAAGACCATCATTGCCTGGTCTGATGAGTCTGGATTTCTGCTCCACATGGACTCAGAGTTTGGAGTAAACAAAATGAAAGCATGGATCCATCCATGCCTTGGATCAACAGCCTGCTGCTGCTGCTGGTCTAATGGTCTGGGGGAGATTTTCTTGGCACACTTTGGGTCCTTAGTACCACCTGAGCCTGGTTTAAAGTCCACAGTCTACCTGAGTATTGTTGCTGACCATGTCCATCCCTTTATGACCACAGTGTACTCATCTTCTGATGGCTACTTCCAGCAGGATAACGCTCCATGTTATAAAGCTGGAATCATCTCAGACTGGTTTCTTGAACATGACAATGAGTTCACTGGACTCAAACAGCCTCCACAGTCACCAGATCTCAATCCTTTGGGATGTGGTGGAACATGAGATTCACATCATGGATGTGCAGCCGACAAATCTGCAGCAACTGTGTGATGCTATCATGTCAATATGGAGCAAACTCTCTGAGGAATGTTTCCAGCAAGAATCAAGGCAGCTCTGAAGGCAAAAGGGGGTCCAACCTGGTACAAACAAGGATGACAGTAACTTGCCTTCAAGGAAACCCCTCTCAGTGTCAAACTCTGTGGACTACAGTTCAGTAACTTTGACTGACAACTCTTGCAACATGAAAACACCAGGGACAACATAAGAGTGTGTATCTTAGACTGTTTTCACCAGAGGAGAGCAGAGAGGGTCCTACAGGTGATGGTGGCTTACGTAAGATTTTTCTGGTCTTGTGCAGTGCTAAAGGTAAAGGAGGAGCTGACATATCCTGATCAAGTGCACTGACATGTCTGTGTGAGGATGAGACTGTTTCTGAAGACGATTCATGGTTTGGAATCAGACACTTTGTGATGTGATGATAACTCAGTCTCTCTAGGCTGTTTTCTTGAATTGCTGAGCCTGGACTCTTCATGTTTGTTTCAGCGCTGGAACTGTCAAACATAACCTTTACAGTGCAGAGGAAGGCAGAGAGAGCTGAGGAGTGATGACAGGGATTCAGAAGATTTAAGAGTCCCACTTTACTACTGCTCTTCACATACAGTCATCACTGCTAAAAACTGTGCATCTCACAGCATACAGAAAAACAGAATGAAGGGGGGAAGTCTTCACAACAAACAAAAAACAAATGCTGAGATGCATTTCTCACACATGGATATGATTTCTGCCTTATTTGGCGAGAAGGTAATTTTCACTTTCCAGATGAGAGAATACAGAAAAACAAACACCTGAGTTTCCTCTGTCATTACTCTGCTCTCAGAAGTCAGACTTCAGGAACAAAAAGAAATCATTTTTCATTTTAATTGGTCTGCTTTCTGCCTCTGCAGAAACACTCAGTGTCCTATCTTAGTGTTGGCAGTGGTTTGGGCCTGACATGTATTTATAGAAAATGGCCACTCCTCACACAAATACTACACAATAGTAACTGCTTTACATTAATTAAATAGCCCCACACCCCCTGTGATATAAGGTGATACAGAATCAATGACCCATTTAGGGACTGAGTGCAAAGTTGTTAACAAGAACGATAAGATACAAAAGTGATATGCTCTCTTTTAATCTGGTAAAGTTTGCCGTTCACTTCATTTTTCCCCTTTTCTTTCTTTTTGTTATTTTTTTTTTAGTTTACCAAAGGTCTCAAGTGCTGCAAGTCTCTGAGTTTTCTCCAGTTTTGAATCTCACAGTGCCAACTGTTTTACTGACAAAGTTATTTTGTGAGGACGATCTAGAAAAGCTATTGTTTTTCTGGGGATAAAAACTCTGTTTCCCATGAGCATTTGCACCTACTGTCGTGGGAATGTGATGCTTATCAAGATGTGTTTGTTTTGAATCAAAGGAATGAATTGAGATCATATCTTCTTGTAAACACTACTTTTCTTTGTTCAAGACAACTCTTCCCAGGATGCAAAGTGACAAAGTATGTTTTTATTTGTATTTGCGTAGAGCTGTTGTTTGAAACGTGACCACAAGCAAACTGTGTAAGCCCAGTTTGTAGTGTAGTTTAGCAGCTGGCTATATCTAGTGTTCCTTACAGCCCGGTGCTCTGAGACGTGTCTGTAATGTGTAACGTTAGTGAATCCTGGTTCTGTCCTACCAGAGCTCATCTACCAACTCCAACCTCACCAATCAGAGCTAATGTAACTTCACTCTTCATTTTATTGACAGACTCTCAAGTTTGATCAGATCACTGCAGAATAACTGCATCAATCTCCCGTTTAGCTTTCTTCCGTGTCCTTTATCTTTTTGATAGTCCAGCCCTCCAGTCTCCACCATCACTACCAAATAAATCCCAGAAATACTTTTCAGCAGACAAAAACACAGATCTCTCCTCTCACTGCTAAACTCTGTCAGCCGGTGTGGTGTTGTCATAGAGACCTATGCTTGCCTGGACAGGGAAACTGAGAAAATAGCAATTTGAAATAACCTGTTTTTGCTCTGATAGTCTCATTTTAAATTGTGGATTATGGTCAAAGAGCTTTAAGATGCCCAACCACCCCATCCAGAGGTTATATCACATTGCAACCAAGGGCTAATGAAAATGATTTAAAGAATATAAAATATCAAATAATGGGGGTAAAATAATATCAAACAATGGTCATATGAACTATTCAATACTTATCGGATGATAATTTGAATATTTGATCATCAAGACTCATCCCTGGTATTTATAAAGTGTTCATTAGAGCATGTTGTAATGTGTTTGGTATAACCGATATGTTTCCTTGAGATAGCCCTCAATTTGCTGTTTTCATCTTTCTGAGCTGAACCAAAGGGAAATCCTGTTGTTTTTGGTGTTTTCATTCTATTTTTTCTTAATCCAGACCTTTTCTGACCAAATTCACTTTGAATGGTGTTTAGTCAGTTAGCGAGGGTTAGCAATGCAAAACAAAAGGTTCCTGGGTCATTACTGAGAGCGGTATTTCAGGGGGGCTGAATTCATGCATACTGTGATGTGAGTGATTCAGAGATATTACGTCTATAAAATGTAAACACAAACAGTTAAACTAAGTTCAACACTTTGAGAAGTACACACATTTCAAGAGTAACAGTGTTTCACTTCCAGACACCGGAAATCTGGTGCAAACTAATCTAGTGCTGGGTAAATGCATAAGTAATACAAAAATAGCAGCCAGCAGTGAAACCACAAGATACACTCCCTGGACGATAAGACATCAGCATATCATCAGCCGTGAGTTCATTCACTGTTTTATATCCTTGAATATAAAATAGATGTGTGTATAAAGCCTCGTCTCCTCTGAGATGACTGAGGATCTTTTTTGCACAAAGCACTCGTTTGTATCCATAAAATCAATAAAGATTTTTGCTTTAAAAAGCAGCTTCATCAGAGATTAGGCTGAGCTATCGCTTTATAAAATTTCAGCAGCAAAGTTTTTATTCTTCATGCTGATTTTTCTTTCACAACTCAACTCTTTGTGCTTTCACACAGACCTGTTGCAGCTTGCCTGCGATGCTGAAATCAACACCTACTAACAGGCGTGCTTCTTAATACTGCGATATGGAATGGAAGTGTAATAGAATATCACTGTGTGACGGCAGATTGCATGACTCTGTGTGTGTGTGTGTGTGTGTGTGTGTGTGTGTGTGTGTGTGTGTGTGTGTGTGTGTGTGTGTGTGTGTGTGTGTGGAGAGATATTGCTGCAGATGGATAATAAAGCAATCTGTTTCTAGAATCTTGTAATTTAAAACGCTCGTCTTCCCCAGCCCCCCAGCTCATCTCCCATCTCATCTCCACCAAAATTAGATTGGAGAAGCGGGGTATGGCTGCCCCCCCACCCCCATATGTGTGCATTGGTATCTGCACACACACACACACACACACACACACTTGTGTTTGTGTGCATTGAAAGTTGTTTTTCCTCCTCTGTCTTCCTTTATCTCACACACACAAGACAAACTTTCTCCCTATTATCATACATTAACATAATCACTCCCATGTTCTGCTTTATTTGGCTTTCAGTTCAACCACCTCCATGTGTGACCATATATCCAGCTGTCCAAAATGAATTATCGATTTCTTGTTTTCCCACTTCTCCCTCCAGCCCCTCCTCAATTTGTTCACCTGTTACTCTGGGGCGTCTTTTCCGGGCAGAGGGATGTGTCATTTCACTTTGTTGGGGGACACAGTGTGTGCTCAGAATTAAGAGCGAGCCCAGCCTTTGAGAGCACGGCCCATATATCTTCATTGCCAGGTTGATGCTAATGGGTTCTTCCTATGACAGTAAAGTCAAAATGAAGATGGATGCCGTCAATGAGAAACTTGATAATGATACATTTCCTGATAGCAAATCAAAGGATACATGTAATCTATTCTAATGTGAAAATCTCCAGCAGCTCTCACATAATGACCTTTATTTTTGGATAGGAAGGTCTTTGATTGGTTTAAAAACCAGCAGCAGCTGCGGCTCAGCAGGTAGAGCAGCTTGTCAATTAATCATGGGGCTGATGTTTCTATCCACAGCTCCTCCGGCTCACGTGTCAAAGTGTCCTTGGCCGAAACACTGAACTCCGGATTGCTCCCAGTAGTCAGACCAGTAGTGTCTTGCATGGCAGCTTACCATCAATAAAGAGTGAGTGTGCTGGGAGTGTTTGAGAAGGAGGCGAGACTGGAAGAACTGAACACAGCATCAGAGGTAGATATTACATGAGGGTGTGATGCATATTGTTTTTTTATGAGTGTGATACAGCAGACGGTTAATGAGTTCACATGGAGCACAGAGCGGATGTTTAAAGACCTGAATAAAACTGAACTATAGCTCGATCAAAGAAAGCGAGGTTTGCAAAGTCAACCTGGCAGCACCTGTGCTTGAGGTTCCATATGGGTCATTTATCTGTGCTGCTAATCCAAAGACGTGAGGCATATGGTGAAACTCACTTTAAATGAACTCTGTGAACAACCTGAAGGACTTTCTGTGCTTGAACAATCCAGGGGCAGTATTTGCAATATTTGTAAAATAGGAACCGACTTCACTCGAGTTATCACCTTGTGGATGCTACATTCAGTTTTTATTCATCAGTGTTTCTTTAAAGACAGAGGTGTTGCTGTTACAAGGATGGAGGTGGTTCAGGTAAATTTTGGCAGATATACGGGAAATGTAGTGACAGAAACTCAAAATAACTGGAAAAAACTCAACATAAAAAAACACCAGAAGATAATCTCTCATCTATTTTTTTAGGATAAAAAAAATCATTTTCATCTTTTAAACTTTAGATGCACGAGTGATTGGACCCTGCAATCTTCAATAAGTGGATTAAAAATGATCAAAATGTTCAAAATCTGTTATTAAAGTGGAAAATAAACACTTCTCAAACATTAAATCTGTCATGTGTGGAACAAAATGTCATACAAACAATAGTCCACACTAGTGCAAATGATTTTAGTAATCCAAAATGGTCAAAATTGCACAAAAAAACACATGTATTTCTTATACAGGTTGTTTTTGACCCATTTTGGAAGCTTGGAGTGTGATACAAATGTTTCAGTTTCTTAAAAAGTCTACAAGAGAAATTCAAAACTTTTATGAAATTATATCAAAAAGATGTTTTTTGAGGAGTACATTAAGTATGAAATTACAGCAACTTTTCATCACAAATCTATTCCAAGAAAACCACCCCCATGGGTCCTTTTTGACAAAGTTATGCATGTGAGGGTACCTTCATCTCACAGGGCAGCGTTAAAGAGACGGGAGAGGTAAGGCGGGCTAATACGATGTAAAAACTGGACTCCGAAAACCAAGTTGGAGAGGACCCTTGTCCCTGTACATGAGGCGCCTCCTCTAAACCACTTCCTTTCTCTGTGAATGCTTTGTTTATTTGGATTGTAGTGTGACTACAGAACAAACAGGTGTGCACACATGGTAAAAATGAAGTTTTTATTGTTGTTTTACTGTAAAGTCAAGCATCAGTTATCCCACACATAACCCAAACTCCCAGCGGCTGTTTTTTCTGAAAGTTAAATACTGTTTTTCCTGAGATTATGGACAGGAACGTTTATTTCAGGGGGTCTTTGAAGTCGATGTGAAGCTGACCTTTGACCCTTTCAGCTGCAGTGTCATTATTTTGTCATTTTCACCCTATTAGCCATTCATGTGAAGCTTGTTCTTAGTTATCATATTCATTCTTCACCAATTAGTCATCAATTTGTTTGAGAAATCTCAGTGACCTGACCCTGAACATTTCACCACCAAATCCTTAATATATGCCATCAGATCAAGATGGACATTTAGGACAAGTGTCTGGTTCTCCTGTGATATTATGACCACAAGAACACAAAGTGATAGAAAATAATAACAAAACCTAACAGTCCATAAAAACAGGAATGAGGGATGAAAAGGTAAATATGTTTCTTACCTTGATTGGTGTCAAAAATGTTGACATTCTTGGTGAATTTGGAGCTCTGGTGTCCCCCTCCTTGCCGCAGTCCTCCAAGCAAACACAACCTCCCATTTGGATCCCAAATCACGCCCCCATATGAACGTTTACAAGGCATCAAAGGTAGCGTTGTCCAGGAGCGCGTCTCTGCGTCATAAACCTCAAAGGCCTTCACTGGCCGCTTACACTGCCGACCACCTGCAGGGTTGTTTACATCTCAGGGTTATTATTCTACAGACTGATGTTTGAGGTGTGGTTTCTGGTGTGTTCATACCTGCCACGTAGAGCTTGTTGGGCAGCAGATGTGTGATGGCATCATAGCGTGGAGTCGGCATGGGAGGAAGAAGTGCCCACACGTCCTTTCTAAGGTCATACTGCTGCAGGATGCTACGAGGGAGCAGGTCAGCACCCATTCCCCCCACAGCTAGTGCACGGCCATCTGTGCATACACAGATACAGACAGAGACGAACATACACACACACACACACACACACACACACACACACACACACACACACACACACACACACACACACACACACACACACACACACACAGATTAACAGAAGTCTAAATCCCTTATCATTTTATCTTGTCTTTCTGCTTTAGTTAGGGGTTGGTGGTCTGTTGCTTTGTGTTTGCTGCCTCATATTAGCATGATATGTAGCATCACACGTGGACAGTGCCAAGCTGAGTTGGATGAGAAGCTTGTGACAAGGCAGCAGACTGTGATGGACACGTGAAGGACAGTGGGTACAGCAGCAGAATAGAAAGCAGGAGTCCATGCCTGAGACTTTATCATGACATCTCTAGCATATGAATGGAAGTGGGTGGGTGCATTGTCACAAGAGGAAAAACAGCTTTAACTCTGCGGGAAGAGAAAAACAAAACATAAAGTAAGAAGTAAATCTGCTTTTTTCTTTTTTTGTTCCTTATACAGCAAACAATGAATACAATAGGACTGATTTTGATATGATGTATAGCCGTGTCTTGACAAACGAGTTTAATTCATTCTGTGATGGAGCTCAAAACTTAAATTACTCGTATGACAAATCAATTTTCCCCATTGAAATGAACTGGAATGCCATTAATTGATTCTGGACCCCCCAAAAAACAGCACCAGGGAGCGCAGATGGCCTAGTAGTTAAGGTCGCGCTCCATGGACGCGGGCGGCCCGGGTTCAAGTCCGACCTGTGGCTACTTTCCCCGCATGTCACTCCCCACTCTCTCACCCTGTTTCCTCCTCTATCCACTGTCCTGTCCTATCTGATTAAAGGCATAAAAAGCCCAAATATATATATATAAAAAAAAAACAGCACCAGTTTTTGTTACATGTTTTAAAATAAGGGAGATGTACTTATAAATAATGAATACTGTATAAAAACACAATACAATACAATATACAACAATAAACTGTTTGTTTTTTAATTGATTATTTTTTCAGTTTGAACAAAATGAATTATACAACACCACATTTTAGTCATTTCTATATGTGATAGTTTTAGCCCAGTTTTAGTCCACATAAACTCAAAAAGGTTCTAGTCAGTTTTAATTTTAAAAAATAAAATAAAATAAAGTATTAGTCTTTAAATAAATTAAATGGACAGACATTTTTTTTGGTGTATTAATCCAGCGTGTACCCAGAGAGGAGTTTAAACACAGTCACTTCATGCTCATGACTGTATTATCCACTGACTCTGAGCAGACTGTGAAATATAAAGACATGAACTGTGTCAATAAACCAAAAAGAGCTCACAGAGAGCTGAGTCTGAGACCTGGGTCAGAATAAAGGATCCAGAAAACCAGGTCCAGACAGAGAACTGCTCCAAATCTATCAGAATATTAATGCTTTGATATTTTCAGATTACTAATCAGACTGATTCATAGTTTGATAATATACCGTAGTTTAACCTTGAACTTCAAATCTGTTTCTGTTCATCATCATTTATAGCTTCACTTATTATTTCCTCTCCATAGTGAGTCCATATTTGGTCAGAACCTCGGCTCCAAACCAACTTTTTCATCAAACACTCAAAGTAAAAACTGGATTTAGAACATCAGCAGTTAATATTGATTATTGGTGCTCAAACCTGGTTCACTGAGGTTGGATAAAGAAGACACATTTAATAACACAGCTGCAGTCGGCGCTGGTGTTTCAGTGTAAAGTGTGACCCTGTTAACTGGAGACTCTCAGCCGAACATCACTGACACGTTCAGCTGAGAGTCTCCAGTTAGCACGGTCACTCTTTACTCCTAAAAACCGGTTGCTAAGTACTGCTTAGAAGTTGACTCCATGGTGTAGTATCGTTTATGAAAACCGACCACAGAACAACCGGACATTTTTATGCTGCTGACAGTTTGAATTTAGTGTTTAAAGAACGAGAACTCGTCTGAATGAATGAATGGAGCCAAATGCTGCTTCTGTTGCCAAAATGCATATGCCTCTTTACTTATTTTTTACTATTATTATTATTATTATTTTTGTGGTTGTGAAGCGCTCTATAAACTCAATGTTTCTATGCGTGTCTGTGTGAGACAGATTACACACACAGTAGGCAGAAATGTCCTGCATTTTGAACGTCTGTCAGACCACACACTAACATTTTCATCCAGTCTCGTCTCATCAATGAAAACTCACAAACGTCTCTTCATGTTTTAGTCATCAAAGAGCCATGATTAGCTTTTCACTGTCTCGTTATTGTCATGAAAAAAGGGGCGTCAACGAAATAATGTCATCATTGTTGTTGAAAATGTCACTGCTTAGTTGCATCTTTTTCTAGGTGATTATTTTGAATCAATTAAAAGCTCACAAATGTAAGCACAACACTGATGCTTCCACAGTGAGATAACCACTTAAAGCGAACACGTGAGACACGGGATGCTGGGCAGTTTTTGCGGTGTATTCTGTGGGATATCTGAAGCTGGCTTGTAGCTCCAATTTAAGCTCTCAACTAAAAGCAATAATCAGCAAAGAGACGCCTTGTATCTTGAAAAACTTGTTCGTTGGGACACATGCAAGTTGAGGTACCACTGTACCTGTACCTGTAGGTGAATCTGTGTTGGAAAAAGCAATTAAAACAAACACCAGTCAATAATCCAAAAAAACAGCACACATAAAGGCTACAACCACAAAGAACACTTTTTGCACTTCACCTGTTTGCACGTTTAACATGATAACGAGCAAAAATCAGTGGAAAAGAAAAAGACACCATAATGTTATAGAGGAAGTCAAACAACCTTAAAACATGATGTAACCAAACTTTATCCAACATAACCTAAAGTACACTCAGGGCTCTGATATGTGAAGAGAAAAAGAAAAGTTTTTCAAAAACTTTGAGTTCCTTCAGAAAAAGCTCATTACCTGAAATGTATTAGCTTATATCTGGGACATAAAGATTCTTCAAATATCAATGAAACTGGTATAATTTATTCAGTTTCATGACTGACCATCCATTAAGAAATCTCATATTCGTTTTAATTTGGACCTATGGATCATTTTGTCACTCCATTTGTCTTTTTTCGCAGCTCCTTGCGAGGTTCCTGGGGATGAAACCTGCCGGCACGGGGCTGAGGATTGAGGACTGGTCAGGGAGATGGAGAGGCCAGTATGATGAAGCCTATACACGACCAATAAGTCTGTGAGTACACAGCATCTATCTGTGTTCCCACAGACACTGACAGATGGAGCACTGAACTGAACTGAACTCATCTACGGCAGAGAGACGCTCCCTGAGAAGATTGTTTATTGATAAAGACGGCTGGCCTGATCGCTGACGGTGAGAATATATCAGAGTGTCAGAGCCCAGAACGACTCTTTGACATGGAACAAGAAAACTTACACAAGAACTACTTTGTTTAAAGAATCATGTGAAGTACTTTCAACAAATAAAACATCGAGTGGTGAATTGTGCTTCATATGACATGTAAGCTAACGCTCTTGAATCTTTTGGGTCAGAACTTGCTGGTGCTCCTCTTGCCAGGTCGTCTGTTTACTTTCATTCATTTTTTGTCCTTGTTGTTCAGACTCTCCACTTCCTGTCTGAGTGTTTCCCTCCAGTGGGACTGTCTGCCAAAGCTTTCAGTGTCACCTAAATCTGATAAGCCTCACCTTTCACACAGCTTATCCTGTGTGTTTCTGCTCCACTGTGCCTCTGTGTCTCAGTGTTTCTTTTTATTGGTAACGTCCTCAGTTTCCTGTCTGCAGCTGCTTCCTGGTGAAGCTTTTTGTCTTCTCTCTGCTTGATTCATTTGCATGTTTTGACAACTGAACTGTGTCTCAGAAAGTAAAGACTCAGTGATTGAACCCTGGAGCAGGTTTTGCACAAGAGTTGTTTTTTTCAGTCCTGCCTTATTTTCTGCAAAGTACTGTCGCCCATGTGATCTGCAGACTCACCAAACAGCATTAAACATCTGCAACTGCATACTCGAAAAATAATGTTGACATAATCATCAAATCTAATGTTATAGTTACATTTGTGACTTACTAACTGTTCCATTTGCCTGCACTGAGTTGGGAAAGGACTGGAAATGAACAGATCTTATCTCATTGAATGACTTAAATCTAGAATGAGAGCACTTGAGACAGCCTCTTTAACCTGGAACTGTTTTATCTCATTTGTGTGTCCTTTTAACTGTGTTTAAACTGTAACTGTAACTCATGCTGCCTCTTGGCCAGGACTCCCTTGAAAAAGAGGTTTTTAATCTCAGTGGGACATTCCTGGTTAAATAAAGGTTCAATAAAAACCAATAGTTGGGCTGCTTTGTTTACAGGGTACTAACACTTTATAAGTATTCCTTTAAAAGCACCGTAAGGATCACCATCACCCACTGACACAAAGACGTGACACTTACCAGGGTGTGCAGAGCAGAACACTTTTTTCTTTGTTCATAACAAATTGTTCCAGGATACAACTCGAGAAGGTAATGAACAGGGATGAGCGAGTTCACCATTATCTGTATCTGTATCTTAGGGGGGGGGGCTAAACCAGAAGTGGGTGTGTTTTGTCTGAAAATGGGCGGGACTTAAATCCTAACATTATGTACAACTGGTAAAATGTGTATGTAGTGGTGTGAAAGACTGTCTCTTTATTTATGATCTGTGTAAATTTAATAGGTGATTTGTGCAAACAATATGTCTTGTTGTTCACTGTATTTTTCAAAAAACTGTGCTCAGAATGGGCAAAGCTTTCCAACTAACTTGCTCACCAGCCAAACTAAAATCACGCAGCCAGTTAAAAAAAGAAAAAAAGACCGGCGTGGAGAAACTAGGGGGACATGTGACACAAGGAGTTTACAGCTTTAAGCCTTCAAATGCGTTGCGTGTACGTTGCAAAACAGTTAATCAAGTAACTTTAAATATAAAAAAAACTAAAGAGATGCGAGACAACGAAAACCATAAATTCTGTCCTGAATTGAAGCAAGAGGCACTGACCAGCGCGACACGAGCCGTTTTCAGCCCCGTCTTGTCACATGCATCGCGTATGACAGGAAATAAGTTCAAGAAGTAACTTTAAATACAATACAAACCTCAATAGAGACGAGCAGAAGAAAACTGAGTGAGTAGTACAGAGATTAGAGCAACGTAAACTACAGTCAACTCAAGCAAGCAAGAGAAGTAGTCGCTGTCACTCGCTGCCTGTATGTGTGTGTATGTGTGTGTGTGTGTGTGTGTGTGTGTGTGTGTACTAGGCTCATCCCTAGTAATGAATTTTTTTGTAGTTACTTAGTATGGGGAGGGATTTGTCTCAAAATGATTAACACGTGTTTTTAAGATCCAAAAACAAATCAACAATTTACACGTGTGTTTGTGGATCAACCGGCAGTAAAAGCTCAAACAACATCAAGAAATAACTCACAAGTCTAATGAAAGCAATCAAACGTAGAAATAACACGCTTCTGCAACTTGTGGCGAGAATCTTCGCTGTTAATGTAAGTATCCTTCTTCACCTCTTCCTCTACCTTGCAGGATGACAGTTGATAGCGATAGCCCTCAGATAGCTCCCAATCATCTTTTTTCACAGTCTACTCTCTTAATAGAGACCGCAACACTACTGCCCAGCAGATTGAAGGGCGAGGCACTCCACACACATGAGTGTCTAATATATATATATATATATATATATATATATATATATATATATATATATATATATATATATATATATATATATATATATATATGTATATATATATATATATATATATATATATATATATATATATATATATATATATATATATATATATATATATAATGCTGATATAATATAATATATAAAAATATGTAATAATATAATATATAAAAATTGAATCTCCTTCAGGAGGATTAATAAAGTACGTCTTCTTCTTCTTATAACCTAGTGCTATCATTTGAAAAATGACTACAAACAAACTTTGTGAACTCAGTTTGAAGGTGAGCAGACTATCTGTTTAGTATTACTCGCAGCTCGGTGCTCTAAGAGTCCCTGACAGAAACAACACTCAGAAATGACCATGTCTGTAGCTGGTTGACCAGTCCGTACCTTTCACAGTGATGGAAACGCCCATCAAGGCTTCTCGCAGAGCGCTCCTCTTCCTCCACCGTCCTTCCTCTGTGTTGTACATCTCCACCACCTTTAGGGGGCTCTGGTCCTCTCCCACTCCTCCCACAACCAGGATTTGTTTTCCCAGCACCCCCACAGCAGCCCCTGCTCGAGGTGTGGGCATCGGGGGTAAACTAATCCAGCGATCGCCCTGCAAAAAAGGAAAATTAGAGTTACAGACAAACTCTAAAGCGGATGGGTTGCTGTCAAGTTGTGTTACCTTCATTTGCAGCACGGTTTTGTTTGTTTTGTTTAATTAATTAATTTATTAATTTATTTATTTTTGCAGAAAGCTAGTTTGACCCGTCTTACTTGATCCAACTCCTCCGTGCAGCTGTTCACTGTTTTATCACACTGAGGCTGTTTCCTTATATTTAAATTCAGCACATACGGCTGATTTATTTGCTTTGTGCAGAATTCAAATGGAGCTTCTGTAAAGCTTTCTGTTCTACCCCAAAAACCACAATCTTCTACGATTCAGTCCCTTATGGTGTTTTAACAAACCATCATTGCTCTGATCTGGCTGCTAACATTACTGTGATGATCATGCTCTCTCCTCTCCTTTCAGGGAAACAACAAAACATCAGACACACCTCGGGGGAGTAGAGCTCCACAGTGGGACATGGCCTCCCTGCAGCATCACAGCCCCCCAGCATATACATCTGTCCCCCCACCTCTGACAGAGTGTGGTAAACACGGCCGCTGGGCAGCCGTGCAAGGCTCTGCCAGTGGAACTCATGGGCTGAAGGTACCGCCATGGCCCCAGAAGTCCAGGGGAGATTCACTGAGGCAGGAAGGGAGGACAGAGCTGGAGGAGGGCCAGAGTAAGAGGAGTTTTAGGGGCGATCAGGAGGTGTGAGAGAGCTGGAAGACTGGAGTCAGGGCCCCAGAGTGAGGCGAGGTTCTTTAGTGGAGCGGTGAAGCGGAGGGAGCGTCTGAGCAGTTAAAGGCCAGGCTGAAGTCTGGTCTCCTGGGGATGGTCTGCTGCCTGACTCCGGACCCTGGAGAACACATGGGATAAAATTGGATTTAGCAGCGCAATACACAGCAGAGCAGAGCAGAGTGTGAAAAAGTCAATACATTTTTAAGAACTTCAGAGGAAAGCAGGATGAGCTTTTTTTTTTTTCTGATGAGAATCAGGAGAGGACAGAGACAGTCGGGAACATCTACAGAAGAGAAAAGATTCAGATGACGGAGTTCAGAAAACATCTCTCCAGCAGTGATCTAAAATAAAACTACATTAACTCAAAGATTAACAACAATTTCACAGAACCATTAAAACAGACAAATCATCTATGACACCACATTGAACTCTTAAAGTCGTGTTAATGCAAGTACAGAAGTCTTTGAGTTAAGGACACACGTCCACAAGACTTGTTAGAGGTCATTTTAGACTCCAGCATAAATGTCAATGACTTCATTAATTTCTGACATTTTTGTGTCAAAAAATCTCAACAAATCGATCATTTGATTTCTTTAACCGTCTACTGTAAAAGGAAGCATCAACTGCCGCTCTTTGGCTGAGTAGTCAGAGTGGTTGCTGCCGTCTGGGAAAACAATGCTACTTAAAAACACATCGAGATATAAATTATTGTCCCGATTTAATGCAACTACAAAACCAAGATTAAACCAAGTGTTTCAGAAATGACCAGCAGGGGGCGACTCAAGTGGCTGCAGAAGAGATGTACCAATGGAGGATATGGAAAAATAGCCCTGATTTTTACTCCTTTTCTCATAATTCCCCTTTTAAATGTCTTTTACGATGGAGGATTAGAGCCAAGTTAAAAAAAAGGAAATTTACAAGAAGAAAAATCATAAATTTACGAGATTAAGGTCATAGATTTATGAGAATAATCTCCTTAATTTGGCAGAATAATCTGGTTATTTTAGTCTGTATCTTGTCTGTCTGAAGAGCAGCAGCTGCCTGTAGAACAATGATGAACACGGAGCATCTTGTGAAGTTCTTCTTTAGTTTAGGTTTGAACTTGGCCCTAATCCTCCGTCGTAGTGTGGTAGCCTACGGTGCTACGTGTTTCAGCTGCCTTCATCAGAAAGCTCCAGGTTCTCTAACAAACTATTGGCAGAGATATTAAGAAGGCTGTTTGTCAAAGCTGGAACTCAACACAACTTCAAGAAGACGCTCTCAGTTCATCCTCTCTGAGTAGGAGGATGGACGCTCCTATAAAACAACCTTTCAGAATAAAAGTTTGTTTATGTTTTTAAACATAACTCATTTGATTCATGAAGTAAATCTTGGAAATTTATGACCTTTGTCTCATAAATTTATGACTTTATTCTTGTAAATTTACTTTTTTTATCTTTTTATTTTAAACATGGCCCTAATCCTCCATCGTTGTTATTAGAAATAGAACACACATGGAAAAAAAGAGACATTATCATGTAATAAGAAGTTATCAGACCACTGAGAAATGAAAATAAGTGATAAGCAAAGACGATAATAAAAAACAAGGTTGATTATAAATCACTCACTCACACAATCCTCCAGTGATTAAACGACAAATGGCTGATATTCAATAATTCAGCATTTACAGCATTTACTACAGGGTAACCATCACATTATAGTGTCGACATTTAGATTCAGACATTAATAACCATTCATTCTGTCCGTTTAGTGGGTAATTAACATCACTGAATAATTATCACCTTAGAAACAGAATTAAAACGATCTGCTGTAACATAGAACACTCACATATGATAGTGATGTTCATCCCATCAGTCATTAACAGTCCCTCCTTCATCTCTTTGGTAGCAGACACTAACAGCAATACAACAACCTCTGAAAGTTAAAGTTTTAACCCTGCTTTCAGTTATGTTGGACTCTGGAGTTGTTTTATTGGTACAGTTGGTTTGTTGTTTTGAGGTGAGGTTCTATCAGGTTCCTGTGGCAGTGAGCTCAGGCCCACAGGGACCCCGGTCAGCTCAGCTCCTTTGTTTAGAAAGCAGTCAGTGAAGCAGAGCAGAAGCCTTTCTTCTGCAGATGGTGGAAAAACAAATGGGCTTTCTGACGTCAAAGAAAAAGCACTGAAACATTTCTAAAAACAGCACACAGGTCAGAGCATCTTTATATTAAATCTGTCATGAAGTAAAGCTGACCCTTCTTTCTCTCCTGCTCTTCAGACCGTTTCTGAGCTGACAGAGACTCCCTGTAGGTATCAAACCAACATCATATGAAAACAGTTATTAAAATAATCCCCTGGAGTTATCAACATACGATGTTATATCAGACATAAGAGGAGTACATACTGGATGTAGCTGGTGGTAAATACTGCTGAAGTGCACATTTTTGTTTTGTTGACTCAGCAACATGCTCTCACCAGGAGTCCTGATCCAGCATTTAATCACAGACTGTCAGTCAGGTGCCTCTATCGTACAAAACTCATTATCTTAATATCTTATTTATATATATGAAAAATAAAGTAACCCCTCCCCCCATTTTTCTTTTCTTTTTTTTTTGTTTATTTTTCTTGTACGCGACTGTAAACATGTCAATTTTTGCTTTTTTGCACAGGGGCGAATTAGACCCTCAAGGAACAGCAATTTTTATCACCTGCACAGTGGTCACTAGAGCTGAAAGATTTTGGAAAATAATCTAAATGCAATTTTTTTTGGACCAATATCACTATTTATTTATTTATTTATTTGGGGGGGGGGCTTTATCCTCTGCATTATTCACTAAACATAAGCAATAAATCATTCTATAGTATGAACGACATGACAAAGGATCCTGTTAACATATAAGCAGTTCTTTCTTTGGTGGTCGGGGTTTTAGCCTTGCAGTTGTCATCCATGACCTTATGGTTCTTTCTTAAACGCTGGAACGGGTTTGTGGTGTTCTCCCTTGTTGTAGTTACGGTAACCAGGCATGTTTTGCACAATATCTTACGCTGTTCCTTATCTTCTTTCCTAAATCTAAAATAGGTCCAAACAACTGAACCGCTATCTCTCTTTGACACTAAAGTCTTCTCTTCTGTGTCCTCTCTCGGTTCTTCTGTTGCAGCCATGTTTAAAGATGTCAACAACAACACAACAAATCAAAACTTAGCGTGGTTGAAGTTGTTTTCTTCATCCCTCACTCGCATGCGTCTCAAGACTTTGGCTAATGGCAAACCAGCTGAAAGGTGTATTACTGCCACCTACTGCACGCATATCACTAAGGCTGCATTTGAGTACATGAATTTATTTATTAATTGTTTTTAATTGCAGCCTTTGCCATTCGAAAGTTGCCTTCTTCTACATTGTTATGTGGGTTTAAATCTGATGAATCATTCAGCCTTGGTGGCTTAAGTTCTGACCCTTGAAGGTCGCTGCTTGGGTTTCATCAAAATGAGGAGACTTACGGCCCTAAAAACAAGGAGACAGAAAACATGCAGCGGACTCACTGCTTTAAAACAGCAGCTCTGTGTGATGTCAGGATTGCTTCATCCACTTCTTAAACTGTCTGAGTCCAACTTCAATCAGCAGCTCAAAAACCCTTCAGAATACATTTATTCCACCTTTTTTTAAATGAAACAGACCCAACTCAAAAAAAAAAAAAAAAATGAGGCAGGAGTGTGTCCTGTTAGAAGGAATGATTCCTCCTTTGAACCATCAAAATGTCTGATCTATTAGATAAAATTATCAAAACAAATAATATAACAAATAGCCTATCATTAGCCTTTATATTTGATGATAATGATTCTCTTCTTAACGTTGCGCTGCAGCAGCCGGACCTGCTCCGGCATAAGAGTTGACATAAAGTAAGAGTGTCATAAATAAGGGGAGTATACATCTTCTTATTCACCAAATAAAGAAACGACACAGCACTAGCTTGATGCTAATGAATAGCAGTTAGCATACATTGATATAACTTCGGTTTTGAAACAGAATTTAGCTTTTATTAAAGAAACATCAGAAATATTCTTTGTAAACAAGGAAAATGTTTCCAAACAGGACGAGCAAAGAAAAGATACATGCAGGCTCATGGCTGACTTCAGCAGAACTACGGCAAGCTCAGGGTTCCAAACAACTCAGAGCATTGCTATAACCACTCCAGGACACTAAGATGGCCTACTTCAGTCAATAGCACACAACAAAACAGTACATCAACGTCACGTGTTGTGATTTTTACTTAGCTGTAAATATGTTTAGACATATCCAGATCCATTGACCAATTTCTTATTTATTTACCTATAAACTAAATAGAATTAGTGTTGGCAGAAAACATGTAAAGTGCACTTCTTGTTCACAGAAAATTCACAGAAAGAATTGATAAGGGAATCAAAAAGCATTGGATTGGTAAGCAGAATTGATAAGAGCACTGGAATCAATAAAATCTTATCAATACCCATCTGTAAAAATAAATGACAGAACACGCTGAAATGTCTGGACATTCACCAAAAGTTATCATGCTTCTCGTGACTTCTACAGAGTATTACCACCTACTACAAATCTCAGTCCTCCCACCTTTTTCTTTAAGTCTACACCGCTTTGCCTGTGTGTGCGCACTTAAACCATCTCTTCTTTGCTCAGATGCTCACACATGAAGCAGATGTAGTCGAGGAGAGCTGAACTGACACACAGTCTCACATGTATAAGTTTCCTTCATTGTTATGTCGGGTTCTGTGTTGTTTTTTTTCCTGTGTCGTCCCAGAGGAGCTTTCTGTTTCCTGTGTGTAACCCACTTCTCCTGCCTACACTCACTTTCAAGCAAGGAAAGAGGGAGGAAGTCTGTCATCGATGTAGGAGGAAGCATCCAGAATAAACCCACTGTGCACCGCAAACCCAATTTTAAATACATCACATCACATCCTGGCCTTGAATGCACCCTGTGCAAACACCTGACATGTTAATGAGGCTGTCTGGAGGACTTAAGTGAAAATGTGACTGCTGAAAATGTGATTTCACAGAATTTCAGCATTTTGTCCTTCGCAGCTCTACATCTCTTTTTAAAACATCCTTCAAATCCTTCTCCCTCCATCCTCCTCTCTCTCCCTCTCTGTCTCTCTCTCTCTGTCTGTCTCCACATTTTACTGCAAAGCTGTTTCTACCTGCCGTACCTCTGATCATCTTACAGATGGAGGAATAAAGGACATAGGGGAAAGATAAAGACAGAACTGCCCTTCAAAATAAAATCTCCCCTGTTTTAATGTGCATGGGTTGCCATAGCAACAGATAGGTTTTTCCCAAGAGGCACAGCTTTTTTTTCTATTTTTTTTTCTTCATGTCTTCTGCACGTGGTGGCTTATCGCTTGGTTTGCCGTTAATAAGGCTTATGAAAAGGGATGAGAAACAAATAAAAGCGGTGGCTTTCCTATAGGCTGACCCTGGCAGGCGCGCGCTGCCTAACGAGGCGGAGGTAGTCCTCTCCCAGCTTGACTAACAGCGTGCGTTCATCACAATCTGTAACCGATTTGGTTCATCACGTTGTTTTTTTTTTTTTTTTTAATTAACTGCTCGAGCAGCTTGAGATCAACAGTAAGCCCACCAGCATCATCTGAAGTCATTTACAGTCAGTGTGCCCCCAAGTCAAACTTTTAATTAGGGAACACGCTCGCTCTCCCTCCTCGCCGTCTGTGCAGGGACCGTCACTAAATGTAAAGCCATCAGAGGCTTCACTCATTAAATATAGCATCATGAAATGCATGTTAGCCTTATGATACCATGTCTCATCAATCTTTCATTTAAGTCTGAATGACAATTAACATTGCTTCAGGTAAGAAGGTTGTCATAGAAGAGGAGCATCTGATCTCAGGGTTCAGACTCATCTATATGCAAAGAGTGAGGCTGTAAAAGCAACCTGAACCCAGGGAGCAAATCCAGCCAGGAACAACATTTGAGTCAACAAACTGGAATACTTGAGATGACTGAACTGGATCCAACTGCAGCATCATGTGAGCCAATCCATTATGAATCAGACCTGGAGGGCAGAAATCCAGCATTCAGGGTCCCCGGGAAAAACTCCCATCAAGGAATAAGAACCAGGGCAAAGTCATCTATCTCTCAATGGAAGGGCTGGAAGTTCAATCCCTGCCACGTCAAAGTGCCCATAGGCAAGACATTAATCATTAAACGGTTCCTGACAGGTGTGTGAATGTGTGTGTATGAGTCCAGGTAAATCTGTTAGGCCCTTTACATCCTCTGTCATCAGTGTGTGACATAGGTGTCCCAGTTACGATCTCAACCAGCAGATCAGAGCTGAACCGGCTGTGCAGCTCATTGTGTCCGCTCATCTCTCTGGTACTTTGCATACTGCTTCAGATGAATAATGCCGCATGAGGTTTGACTCCTTAAGAACAGAAACTTTCTCTTTGAAAATGAGGCCGGTGTGATTCCCCTTAGACTCCACAGAAATAATCCCTCTCACAGTTCTCCTTTAACTCTCTGTGCCTGACGTCAACCTTTATTTTGGTCTTTGAAAAAGACATCCTGATGAAACATTGTGTTGAGAAGGTTTCTTGTTATGTTTTTGTTTTCTGTTTGGTTTCACATGCTGGTTAATCTGTGTTCAGGGTCAACCTGGTAATCAGATATTCGGACTGAGACGTGAACTTGGCAGGCTGAATTTAACTATAAGTCAATATAGATTGGTATGCCATATGAGAAGGTTTAGCAGGCCGTGAGTTTGAGACCCCTGCTTTAAGCCAATCATCTCAGTTTTCCTGAGCCTCTTAAAGCAGATGAGATAATAATGAAATAAGGTGTGTTACATCTATGAGGAACAACAGCAACACTGAGCTTTAATACAGAACACATGAGCACAACACATCACAGCAATAACACCTGCTTTACAGCATCCTACGGAAACTCTCAACGAATAATTAGTTTAAAAAGGAAAAAAAATGGGACAATATGTTAGCTTAGCATTAGCACCTTAGCTTAAATGTCAGCAGTGTGGAAATATATCAAACTAGATCGTGAAAACAGTCTGCTGCATTGCATGCACACAAGTTCAGGGTCTCAGGAGAGCCTGAAAAATTCATCATTTTATAGCAAAATAGTTGGACGAAATATAATTTTAGTTTTTATTTTGTACTATTACTGTTTTACCTTATGTTTGAACCACAAAACAAAAAAAATGTGTAGCTCTAAAGCCAAATACCAGATCAGGACTACTGGTAGATATTCAAAACGTAAAAAATGGGTTTGGGAATGAGGGCCAGAAACAATAAATGTGAGACCGTGAGTCACAAGAATAAAAAAAGCTCCATTTGTCATATTTGGTTTATATTTATTGTTAGTTTTTCTCACATACTGGGTTCAGTATTGCTCTATTTCCAAAAACAGGTCTTCTTTGGCTGTTTGATTTCAATTATTCATGAAAAAACCTGAAGATTTAACTTGATGTACTATTTCAAATTCTACACACAACATAAGTGATGGATTTCATCAATAATTTAACAAAAGTCAGCCGATAAGTTCCAGAGATACTGTTGAGGTGCAGAGCAGCAGTCAAAAGGGGGACCTTGTACATTTTCCCATTTAGTCTCTTTAGATCTGACTACTTCCTGAGTGGAGCTGGTAGTAAAATGTGTAGTTCCTGGGGTGAAGCAGTAAGAAAAAAATCAATATGTAAATCTCAAATGATATTAGTATAATAGTCAAAATTCTGGGCAGGTACTGGGGCAGGATTTGCACAGAACTTATGAAGAGAACTCTCTATGTGGCTCCTCGCATCCGTCTGTGGCCCTAAACTTATTCTCCTTTTAGCCCCAGTCTAACACCCCTGTGTTTGTGTGTGTGTAAGTGTGTGTGAGTGAGTGTGTGTTTGTGTGTTCAAAGTGAGCTCTCTGTAGCTCTTTGCTAAAGTCAGCTTGACATCTCTGGCTCCAGGTTTCAGAAGCTATTCATAGCAAAACAATGAGAGGTCTGTAATCTGGACCCAAGAGATCTCCTGTTCTAATAAATGGGTTACCTAACAGGAGTTTATGTTACCTGGTTCAGTTTCAAGCTAGGTACCAAGGTAAAGATTTTTAAAAACAGCTGTAAATGATGTAAACAACCAGACACCTGAGTGCTGTGTTGATCTTCAGAGCAGAGTCGTACTTACAGATAATTCATCATCAATGAAAGAGATTATAGAGGTTACTTCATCAGCTGATAACAGAGCCACTGATGTAAGACAGGTTTACACTTCTGGATCAAACCATCTCAATAGCCAGAGGCCTGAGTGTGTAGTCTGACATTCAGCTTCCTCTAAGTCAACATGACAAGGACTGCAAACTCCATGATTGATCTGCAAGGCTGCATCTTATTTCCTGTTCATATTATTACCTGAATCACCGTAAACAGGCCGTACATCCCATCTCCTCTGATGTCTTCTATCATTTCTTCCTTGTAATAACTGCTGTGTGATCAACATCAGCATCAGCTCCATGAGACATATTAAACACTGATTTGCTGTGATAAGGAGAAAAAAGTAGCAGGACTGGAAACAGGTAAACTCACCATCGTAGAAACCACACTGCCCACAAGCACAATCTGCCACTACGGTGTCAACTCAGAAGTTGATGAAGCAGGCTTTAGGAGAGCCAGTGCAGCAGATGAAATGCTGAACTTTTGCACTGTGTCTGTGGCAGCCAAACAGCAACACGAGGGCCGGACGTTGGAAGAGCTCAAATCACATTTTCAGCCTCCGAATCTTTTCTCTCTCCACCGTGTTGCTGGCTGTTTTACCCAACAAAAAAAAGACTACTTCAAAATGATGAACCATAAAAATGTTCATACAGACTCAGTTAAAGCTTGTTAGGAGGAAGTTCAGTGTTAATTTATTATTGATTACATTAACCTTGTTGGTTTCAGGGCTGCAGCTATCAAATATTTTAGTATTCAAGTATTCTACTAAAAATTCCATCCATCAATCAAGTAATCAGACAAAACATTTTTGTTCATGCTCACTCCGTCGTGATGTCATGACTCTTAATGAGGCGTGTATTTGTTATGGAAATCAATGGAGATCAGATCTTCTTTTTAACACTACTTTTCTTTGTTCAAGACAACTTTTTACCAGATACAACCTGACGAGGTAAGGTATTTATCAACAGTTACACAGCGCTGTTGTTTTCAGTTTGTAGTTTAGTAGCCAGATACATTCAGTGCTACTCACAGCCCCGTGGTCTGAGACGTATCTGTGGGCTAACATGTAATATTAGCAAATTATCTACCAATCAGAGCTAACGTAACCTCACTCTTCATTTTATTGACAGACTCTCAAGTTTGATCAGATCACTGCAGAATAACTGCTGCATGTGGGTTGGAATGAACATTATCACAAACAGATTAACCTGTGTTTTAGCCTTTAGCTTGTGGTTTAGCCTTTAGCTCGGTTTAGCCTCTAGCTTAGTGTTTTAGCCTTTAGCTCGTGTTCTATCAGTTTCCTGTTTATCTTTCTTCTTCTCTTCTGTCCTTTTTCTGTCTGTCAGTTCAGCTCCAGTCTCCACCATCACTACAAAATTAATCCTGGAAAATGTTTTCAATAGAGAAAAACACAGAACGGTCTTCTTACTACTAAACTTCAATGTGCTGTAAATCGATCCAGTCCTGTCCGACCCAATCAGGAAGTTAAGAAATATCATTTAGAAACAACCTATATTGGTGCTGGTAATCTCATTTTAAGTTGTGGATTTGGATCAGACAGATATCTAGAAGAGAGACTTTTTCAAAACCACTTAGAAAGTCCTCACAGAGACTTTAAAGAGCAGTTATTTTTCAAATGAAATTTATTCAAAACAAGTGACTTTTGGCGGTATATTTTAAGTTCAATGAGATCTAACAAGAATTGAGACATTCCACAGTTTAGGAGCTACCACTGATGACACTCCGGGTCTTTTGTTGGCTTTTGGGGGTGACAAGACGCATCTGATCAGCAGACCTCAATGCTTTTGTGCGAGGTGTAGACATGTATGAGGTCTGAGATGTACTGAGGCACCAGATCATTTAATGACTTAAAAACAAACAAATAAAATCTTAAAATTAATTCTAAAATGGACAGGGCGCCAGTGGAGGGAGGTGAGAATGGGAGTGATGTGTTCATGCTTGTGAGTTCCTGTTAAAAGATGAGCAGCCGGGTTAATGCCAGAGTAAAGTGCATTACAGGAGTCCAAACGGGTCGAGATAAAAGCATGAAAATCAAGCACTCAAATCATTAAAAGATACAACAGATTTAATTTTGGATAAAAGTCTCGGATGATAAAAACTGGTTTTAACTACTGAGTTTATCTGCTTATCAAGTTTAAAATCACTGTACATTTTGACACCGAGGTTTGTGACTATGGGTTTTACAAATGGCTGCTGGGAACCCGGGTCTAGAGGAGCGATATCACAGGCTCGACTGGGTCCAAACACCATGACCTCAGTTTTGTCCTCATTTAAGGTTAAAAAGTTAAAAGTCATCCATGCCTTGATGTACTTTAGACACGTAGGAAGGGCATCAGGGAGCTCTCATCGTTTCTCTTGAGAAGCAGGTACATTTGGGAGTCATTCACATAAAAATGGTAAGAGATGTCATGTAGATGTGGATGCCAACTAGATCAATGTCTGATTTTCCACAGGACTCCTGCACCTGTAAAAATTATACAGTGATGTTGCTAGAATAGACACATTTACATCTATATGATAGCTTGTAGTTATTTTCTCTGCTGGAAAATCACACTAGCATTTCGCATATGTACACATATCTAGGCCGTTACCACAGCAACCACTGCAGGATGCTATAAGATGCCAGGGAAACAACTTGCTGAACACAGAAGAGGGCCTGTAATTTCCCCTGACTGTGAGGACATATGAAAAAGTCGAGGTCGGCTCAGAGATGACGTCGTGTTTCACTGTGATCCTTCTTGTTGTACCGACGTCATGTGTCCCTTGTGGTTTTCCAGCTCTGAGAAGTCAAATACTCAAACGCTGGAAAGCCCCTTCTTAAAAACGGACTGTTTCTAAAACTCTGAGAGAAGAACAAACAAACCAGCGCACGGTGCATTAAAAGCTTTAAGAGGAGTCAAAAGGTCTTGTAAGTGAAAACCCTGCTAAGTGAATCCAAAAAGAGCTCATGTGAGGATGTTTGTTTGTGGTAGGAGCTGGTCTGAGAACATGGAAACCCAATCTGATGCCAGAAAGAAGAAGAAAAAAGCTCCTGAACAGCTTTTCTCCCATGACCTGCTCTGCACGATTTTAAATGGTTTTTTTTCCCAGCTTTAAAAACAATCTTTGTATTAAAAACATCACAGCGCTCTGATTTCATGGCTCAGATGCTGCAGTGATGTTTAACCTGTTGTGTTTGGAGCTTTTAGAAAACAACCTCTCTCCTCTTTTCTACTGGAATCATCCTGCTGCACCATTGTTTGTTCGCAGCAGTTGGCCTGTGATTTGAGAAACTGCACCTCCTACACCTGGCTGCTTTTAATGCACTCACCTATTTTTCTCTATTTAGAGGTGAGATAAAAGACCAGGTGTGCTTTACTTTGGCCCACAGCCGAACCTCTCTGTTCTCTCTCTCTCTCTTTTTATGGGACGAGCCATTCAGTGAGGCATCATTTATTGACTCTTTAATTAGCCTGCAGTATTCAAATAGCGCATCTGTGCTGTGCAGTCTGCATCTGACCTTACTGTGCTGCCAAAGACGCCAAAATTTGTTAGTGGTTGCAAATGTGTGCGTACTTTTCTGTATGTGTGTGATCGGGAATAAAAATGCCAGAGAAGGTGTCTGAGATTTATCAGACTTAAACAGCTTTCACACTCGCCTGCTTTTAACAATGCTGAATTTGGTCCCCAGAGCTCAGATAGCTGTTTCTCCTCCTCCTCCTGCGTCTGATACCATCAGTTGTGTTTTGGCTCACGTCAGCCTTATCTGGTTAAGTTCAGCACAGGCCAGCTACTTCATGATAATAACCTGCAATTGATACAGTTTCATTTCACATTAGGAGTGAGAAAAAGTCTTTACAAAGACTGGAAAGTGAAGACACGGCAGTTCTTGTTTATCACTGAAAGTTCGCAGTAAGTCGACCAAATAAGGATAAAAGTTTTCAAAGTTGAACTCAAATTAACCAAATCATTATCCTCGAGCCAGCTCAAAGCTGTGTAGAAATTATACAATGACAGATTGCTTCATCATATCCAAAACTTTGGAATTAAACATAAATTCTTCTGAGCTTTTTGACGCACACTGACTCCAGCAGTCACTGGCTTGTTTACTGCTCCTCTCAACAAATGAAGGACATTTTTCAGTTCTCACAGCAACCCTAATGAGTCTGAATTAGACCATGTGACTGGTCTTTTCAGACACAGAAAGCTTTCAGCACATTTAATGACTCTTTGTTGTGTTCAAATGTCACAGCAGCTGTCAATAACCTGTATTTTTTTTTTTTTTAAGTTTGTTTGAATATTACTGAAGGATTCTCAAAGTCACAGTCACATTTCATCCTTCTTTATAGTCTTCAGTTGAGGAATGCTCCAAAAACACCTGTTTGGAACAACACTCAACATTTGGAAGAAAAGGGTCATATATGTACGACCTTTTTTCCAGCACGTGCCTGTCAGAATTTCATCTGGTCATGTTTGTGCGAGTTAGGGCTGCCACTTTTTATTTGAGCTTCGAATATTTGTTCGAATATGAAGTAAAAAGGTCGTAATCAAACTCTAATTGTCCGTTCGAATGTCGCCTGCATCCTGGAGAGTCCGCGGACACTACTCCAATATAAAGCAGACTTTGGGCACAAGCATGGCCCGCCTACATGGAGCACGGTCTCATCAGAGTCAGCAGAGTGAGACACAGAGAACAGATTTCAATTTCAGTGACTTTTTGGATCATGTTAAGTTGATTTGGTCTGACACAGCCTTCTAACACCCCCGTCTTTGTTTAAAATAACTGTCGAGAGGAGCGGTCACGGGGATCATATCTGCATGCTCGTGGAAAAGTGTGCTGTGGTCTGATGAGTCCACATCTCAGATTGTTTTTGGAAATCATGGACGTGGTGTCCTCCAGGCCAAAGAGGAAAAGGACAATCTGGATTGTTCTCAGGTCAAAGTCTCAAAGCCAGCATCTGTGATGGTATGGGGGTGTGTTAGTGCCCATGGCATGGCTAACTTGACCATCTGTGAAGGCTCCATTAATGCTGAAAGGTACATACAGGTTTTGGAGCAACATATGCTGCCATCCAAGCCACGTCTTTTTCAGGGACGTCCCTGCTTATTTCAGCAAGACAATGACAAGACACATTCTGCACCTGTTACAACAGCGTGGCTTTGTAGTAAAAGAGTGCAGGTACTAGACTGGCCTGCCTGCAGTCCAGACCTGTCTCCCATTGAAAATGTATGGAGCATTATGAAGCACAAAATACAACAACAGAGACCCCGGACTGTTGATCAACTGAAGTTGTTCATCAATCAAGAATGTAAAGAATTCCACCTCCAAAGCTTCAACAATTAGTGTCCTCAGTTCACAAACACTTATTGAGTGTTGTTCAAAGGAAAGGTGATGGAACACAGTGGAAACATGATCCTGACCCAGCTTTTAGGAACGTGCTGCAGACATCAAATTCAAAATGAGTGAATATTTGAATAAAACAATAGAGTTAATCAGTTTGAACAATAAATATCTCGTCTTTGTCGTGTATTCAGTTGAATGTAGGTTCAACAGGATTTGCAAATCATTGTTTCCTGTTTTTATTTATGTTTTACACAACGTCCCAACTTCACTGGAATTGTGGCTGTACATATACACACATCTGCACACTGGTCTGGATACAGAAGAATAATTTAGGCTTTGGTCGGACCCACAGGTGCAGCACTGTTATCTTTAAACAACAGAACACCAGAAAACAGCAGTGCTCCCAGTGTTCACACATGAGCTTCTCTGCTTAAAACACAAACAGTGATGCACAGGGAAAAAAAATAGCTCTTGTGCTGAAAGAGATTCAAATACAGTTAGATCTCAGCTCTTCAGGTTTACATCCAGTATTTTCTTACTTGATCCTCAAAGTATCAAAAAACCCAGATACAAAGCTCTCCTTCACGCACATGAACATACAATAAACCAAACACACATCACATGCAGTATACATCTTTATTTAGGGTTCAAATCCAACCTGTGACCCTTTACTGTATGTCATGTCTGCTCTTTTTCCACCATCCTATCCTCAGAATTAAAACTGAAGAAACAGAAGTCCAACTACCCAAAGAATCTGCATTTTTCTATAATGGCACTTCGGAAAAATGAACCAATTATGCACAAAAACCATGACAAAAATACTTCTCTGGTGTTCTTGTGTCTGTTTAGTTTTCAGGCACAGAAAACAAGAAGACATTTCCAGTCCTGTTGACACACATACTGTGCTTCAGGAAGAACAATCTTCTCCATTACAATTTAGCTGCATGCTTCACAGATGGAGCTGCTTCAATGAGGAGGGTAAAATTAGAGCTCCAACAGCTATCTGAAAGAGAGGGCACGCCGCTGAATGATGCACAGAAACGTCTGTTTACACTCCTGTATAGAAATTAGAGACAGCATCAAATCCTTCACTATACTCCAGCTTTCTCTGTCATCAGCTGATTCAAGGTGAGGCAGATATCTGCTCTCCTGAGGCAAAGTGTTGCTGCTTTTATTGAGCCTTAACCAACCGTGAGGAGTTGTTAACCAATTAAAATAACAATTTAGTACTGACATCGTTATCTCAACCAAAAAACATTTAATTTCCCGTATCACAGTGTGAAGTAATGTAGCCTGTTAAAAGGAAGCAGGAGGAGACCTGCCTGCAGAGAATACTTCACACAGGCACGGGGCGGCATCAGCAGAGACATAAAAAAGCAGAGCAGTGACAGAGAGAGCTGGAACAAAAAAACAAGAGTCATCTTTGGTTCAAGCACTGATGTGCTATTTGCCCTCATCCTTGTCAATGTGAGGAATATGGTTTTATAATTTATAAAGGACTAAGACATGGCTGTGTTCAGTCCCTGTCAGATCACAGTGGATATTAACAGCTTTAATAAACAGGAAAGAGCACATCCTTGGAGGCAGTGTCTCTCTGCCAGCTAATTCTCACACCGGACCTCCAGAACTGGCTTTTCAACAAACAAATCATCTCTTCTGGCTACAAGCTAAATAAGTCTTTTCTGTCATTTTTCACATGCAGCTAAAATCATGTTAAAACATGGCGTCAGACTTTGATATGAGAATAGTGATTAATGCAGTGGTGGAAAAAAAAAGTTTTTCATATTTATAATCATGAAATATTTGTGTAAAAAAAGTTGTGTGTGTGTGTGTGTTTAAAAAAGGTTTGGCTGCATAAGATGGACACAAACAAATACAACTGATGTTTTTTTTTTCTTTGTTTAACGTTTACAAGAAAAAGTAGCAAAACAAAGTTTTAATATGTCCGTTCTTAGCATTGTCAGTATCAAAGTCAACAAATATCAGAGAATGTGTTCAAAACGGAACAAAGAAAAAAAAATACATCATTGAATGAATGACTGTTTAGTCGTCTTGTCTTTCACCAGCTTTTCACACTTGTCCCATTCTTTTCAAATTTTGTCTTCGTAATTCTTTGGTTCATGCTTTGAAACAGACGTTTTGATAATCCGACACAGATTTTCAACAGGGCTCATGTCCTGGGATTGAGTTGGCCCCTCTAAGACCTGGATCTTGTGCTCCTTCAGCCAAGTTCTCTTGGTTCTCCTGGCCCTGGATGTGTGGTGAGAGATTAAAGGGCCTCTATCTTGTTGAAACATCCAGTTTGGACCTGGACTGAACAGAGCATGTGCAGAAGGGAGCATGTGGGTTCAGAGGATGATTCAATACTTGTCAGAGTTCAATGTGCCGTCACAGACAGTGAGATGACGAAGGGCAGCAGCACTCAGGGATCCCCAAACCCTGCTGGAGATAAAGCTTGGTCTGGTCTTCAGCGTACCCTCACATTAGCAGGAGGACGACAAAGCTGGAAACTGGACTCATCTGACCCCAGGATCTTCTTCCAGTTCCTGCAGGTCCAGTTCTTGTTTTGGCCCAATGACACCAGGCTAACCTCTGTCTCTCACTGATCAGGGATTTCTTTGGTTTGGTTTGACCTCTGCTGCTGTAGCTCCTGTGATGTCATTTGATGGTTTTCCCTACACATGTGGCTCAGGATGCGTTGATTTCTTGCTGAAGAAACCCCTAAAGAAACACCCAGATCATTGTTTCTCTTCCAAGCTGCTGGTTGGTCTGTGTATCCTGGAGGACTGCATCTGCACTCCCTGGCTATCTGGTGGCAGCTGTACCGTTCCTGGATGAGAATCTGTATCTTCAGGCAGTGGATCACTGGTACTAAAAATACCCAATGCTTAGATTTTCCTATGTATTTTTGTGGAACCAATCAATTTTAAGTTTTCAATGTCTTATTTAGGATTTGTTTAATTTTTGGCTGTGATTGTACTGAAAGAGTTGTGCTAAGAGTGATTCTTTAATGCAGTATTTCATGGGGTGTTCAAAACATGTTTTTTCCACCACTGTAAGTGTTATTTGCTGTGAGTTTCAAGTGTTTTCTGTGTCCTACAGTGATCATAGTCTTAGGCCTAGCTCTTCAAATCAATCACCAACACAGCCTGTGAGACAGCCAACGAGCTCTGGTTTCTTCCATTAATTACTTCGGCCTACTTCAACACTCCGCTCTCTCTCTCTGGTCCCTCTCTCTCCTAGGATGCCAAACAATGTGTGAGTATCGTCTCTTTCTCTTGGTGCTGTGTCATGTCTGGATGAAGACAAACTTGCAGTGAGAGCTCTCACAGCTGTTCATAGTAGCAGTAAGAGAAACTATGTAAGTCAAAGCAGAACAAAAAATTGGAGTAGGCACAGAAGATGCACTGCCCACACGGTTTAAGTGACAGGTGATGTCTGGAAAGAGCAGACCTGAAACATTACTGTCAAAAAAGTTGAGCTGTAAAGAAGGAGTAAAGATATAAAGCAGATTGCTTTGGATGGAACTTGCAGGACAGCAGTCCTCATTTCTCTGTGCTTCAGAGCAGCACAGTTTACTGTACAAAGCATTTCCACGCTCCCTTGGCGATAATACCTCAGGGCTGGAGAGCTTTTCTACCTCATGTGGACATACAGCATGAACAAATTCAGCCTCTCTGGACAGCAGATCCACAGCTGAGCTCCTCTCCCCCTAATTCCTCTCCTGCCAAGATTAGCTGAAGCTCGGGGTTACCTGGTTGCCCAGTTCCAGCTGAACTGATGGCCTGCGCAGGATTAGGAATGTGCTGCCTTGACAGAGCAAAGCGGAAAGCTAAATTCTGAAGGTTTGTGGGAAGCTGAGAGTCCCTCAACCAGGACCGTCCCCAGAGTCTGACCTGACCTCTGGATCGATAGGCCAGAGGGGGGGAATGGCATCCCTTTGCCTCCAGAGAGCAAACGGGGCCAATGGCTGCTCTCTCTCTGCTAATCTTATCGGCACACTGTGCACACATGAACACACTGTGTGCTATCTGATAAATCACACTCTGCAGACAAGAGGCTCTGTGGTGAGAGGAAACAAAGCAGCACAATAATGTTGGGGGAAAATTACCTGCTGCTGTCACTGGAGCAGCTTTCTAAATCTGCCACTGCTGCTGGCCACCTCACTGTGAATGTTGTCATTTACATATTTTACACAAGATTGAAACGGCAAAACGTTCCAGACCAGCTGTTCTCGTGTCCATGTTGCTGCTGATGAAGTGAATTAGCAGTCTGAATCTGGCAGCACAGGGTCCAGGTCCTGTAATGAGAAAGCTGAGACTGAATCAGTTGTGGCTGATAGTTGGCCCAGGCTGTGGTGGAGCAGTTGGTGTTTCTCTTATCTGCCTTTAAAAGGCAAACAGCTCACTCTGTTCCCCCCTGCTCCCGGTTTGGCATGACTGTCCCTGAGTGTTTTTTATGTGTGTGTGCATGTGTGCATGCGTGTGTGTGTGTGTTTGGCTGACAGATGCTGTAAAAATAAGCAAACTGTCACTGTGGCAACTCAAGTGTGCATCAGGAGGAAACAATAGAGAACCTTTTCCTTTCTACCTCTCTGCTTTTTTTATGTCACTCTGTCTATCAGCCCGTAAAAGCCACTGGGAAGCTCATACAAAGGAAGGAGAGCAAAGATAGTCTAAACATGCCTGTCAGTTTGTATAAAACATAAGGGTGTGTGTGGATGTTGGATCTTTACTTAATTCAACCCATTTTTCACTTTGAGTTTATATAATTTTAAGGTTCACGCACCGAGAGTGTCACAACCAATGTGACAGTTGGAACCCTGAAAGACTTACTCTACTTTTTCCCTCCTCTGTCAGTCTCATGCCTGTTGCTATGCAGACCAGGCATTTCCTAATCAACACACACATGAGACTGAGTACAGGCTACCTCCACCTGTAGGTGAAGATAAATGTGGCCATGATTAACCTGAGTATTCATGCACCTGCTGTCAGTGAAAACATGTTTAATGGAACTCTGCCATCGCAGTGATTGGAGATACTGATCAGCCTCTAGATTTGTCTTTCTTTGAATCAGAGGGATGATAAGCAGCTGTAGACATTTGTGTGAAAGCAGGTGAGGACCCTCTTACACTGAACACCTTGTCAGTGAGGAAGAGGATAAAGAGAGGCGACGCAGCATGTCCATGGGGTAATGTAGGCCAATGGGAACACAGAGTGGTTAATTAAAGTGTGACCAGGCAGAGACACTTCAGGCCAGGCGTTATGAATTTCTCACACTCCGTCCAATTTCATTTCAGGTTGCTGCTGTCATGTACCATAAACTTCCCCGGCCCGGCTGCGGGGCCGGGCTGTGGGGCCCGACTGTGGGGCCCGACTGTGGGGCCCGGCTGTGCTGTTTTAATTGTCACATAATGTGGACCACGGGTCTCCAAACTTTTTTGGGGTGAGAGCTACTTTCAAACAATAAAACAAGTAGCAAGCTACATTCAGTTGAACAAACAATAGCTGCTTGCTACTTAGTCCACACACGAGCTACTGCTCATTAGGACAGGGGATGGAGTTATAAACGACAAACATGTTTAGCTGATATTTTTTGTGGCGTGGGAGAGGGGAGGTTGAATGGATATAGAGTTGTAGTAAACAAAGTTTGCATCAATTCTTTGTATTTTCGTCTTTCTTGTTCTTTTTTTAACATTTTCTATTTACTTGGCGAGTAGGGCTGCCACATACGATTATTTTGTTAATCGACTGGTCACCGATTATTTTTTGTGATTAGTCGACTATTGGGATCATACATAAATTGCAGCTTATTGCACCAGCATACAGCTAACATCATTAGCTTCCAGCTTCAAGTGTTTAAGGTATGTACTAACTAAAAACGAAGACAGTTAATATCATAGTTCATTCAGCTTTTAATGAACTTTGCAGCTTGTAGCAGCATTTCTGACATTTTTTTTAATGTACTAATTTTCTATTCAAACATGACATCGCTGTTAAGTAGGTAGCTCCCTGTTGACGTTAATGTTAGCAGCCAACTAGCCAATTAGCTTACAGAGATTGTCATTCTTTGTCAGAAAATAAATCAGCCACGGCGTGCTGTCTTTTCAGATGCTCGGTCATCACCGTCGTACTGTCATGGAAGGACATTTCTGCTTTGCAGATTTTGCATTTCACACTTTTCTCCTTTATTTTGGAAAAATGCTCCCACACTTTCGAGCTCTGTTGCCGGCAAGCCATGATACTGTTGGGCATAACTTTTCCAGTGACATCACGGGTTACCCTGGTTACCACTTCTGCGCTTAAGCGTCAAGGACAGAACGGCAGACGAGACAGGTGAAAGTACAGCGGCAGTTTAGAGGGAAAAATAAAGTTTAAAAAAATATTAAAACGACGACATCGATTATTAAATAAGTCGCCGACGAATTTGATCGTCGACGTCATCGTGACTAGTCGACTAATCTTTGCAGCCCTATTGGCGAGCCACTTAATGAGGGCCTGCGCACCACCAGTTCATGAGTTTCCTGTTAGAGACCCCTGACGCAGACAGTCTCCACAGTGGATAGTGGTTTGCTCAGAGTCAGATCCTGCAAAAACCAATTCCTGCCAAACAACTAAAAGTGTTTTTTTTTCTTCTTTTGATTGAATTCCTAATTTAGTTTGATCTGCCGTATCATATTTCCTGTGTCTGAACCAAACCCTAGAGAAGTCCAGGTAATGAGGTAAGCTACTCCGGCTCTATACCTTAATTACACACGTAAAAGTGAAAATCCATTTTCATTTGAAAACAGTCTGTAAGCATGAATTAGAATTGATTGATAACATTGATTTATTGCACAGACACTTCAAAATCAATGTGAAACAACAAATGAGTCAGTCCATCCTAAAAACCCTTCAAGATCTTCTACCTGTTCTTCTGTTTCAGGACAGTACTTCACCTTTTCATCCAGTGTGCTGAATCTGCTCGCTTTCTGTTCTGTATGCATTTAACAAACCCAGTCTTTGTATGAAGTCCTGAATCTGTTTATGATCAACAAACAAAAAAACAACCCAAACAGCTCAAAGCAGCTTGCAACAAAGCAAAAGAAAAATAAATCTTTCACTTATTGGGGCAGAGTCGTCCTCAGAAGCAGACACTCCAGATTCAGCCATATGGTGGGACAGTCAGAGCCTCTGAAGGAGCGCTGAAAGGAGGGGTGTGTTTGTTGAGCTGCTGAGTTCCAGTATCAACAGACTTATCCCACACAGCATGGATAAATCATCATCTTTGACTTCTTAAGATTTTTTCACTTTGCTGAAGTACTTCTAAATTCTTTTGCCTGCTGGTTGCCAGCCTGTTTGTCAAGTATTAAGATTTCCCTGCATGTTCGGGCTGAATGGTTTATTATTAGGGGCGCACCAATCACAATATTCTGGCCGATCACAGATCTCCAAAATGCCTGACCTGCTGATACCGATATTTTTTTATATATGTAACTGACAGCATACACGTTCAACGTTCCAATCTTATTTTATTGAAAAACACTGAACAACATGTGAAACAATACAGACTTGATGGTTCAACTGCACATGAGGTAGTTCTCTCACATATAAAGGAAAAGTTGTTGCTGTCCAAACTACTAAATTAGATCACTTCCTTTAGTCTTTGATTTTCCACATTTTAAAAATCAACCATACTTGAGCAACAGAAAGGCCCGTTTCGAGCCTCTTACCAAAAATAAAGTGCAAAAAATAAAGTATTTTGCTTTTAAATAAATAAATAAATAAAATAAGATAAGGTAGATAAGATCAGTGGATAAGATCTATTACATCTGGAAGAATCGTTCGATCACCGATCCCTCAAAATTAAAGACATCGGCGCCGATCAATCAGTGCATGTTACTTATTATTTAACCAGGACAACTGTGATGTGCACGTATCACAGTGCAGGACACGTAGTGCTGCCTAAAACATGTCATGACGACACTTTTTCTGTTGCTCAATGCACAAACAAAATTCTAGTTCCTCTTTTCCCAGGTTACCTCTTTTAAAAGTTTGACTGTTTTTACTCCCCTGCGGTCTCAAACTGAAACACTCAGAGAGCCGACTGCTGTGCATTCAGAGTGTTTGTGCCTCCCACCTGAAAAGTAGAGGAAGTTAAAAACACGCTGCACAATGCTGCTGCTGTCACAGCGTGACACGGTGTAACGCTCGAGGCATGCTCATTATGTAACGCAGGTTTTAAGAAAGTGTATCCCTGCTCTCAGCAGCACTTCGTGCTGACGCTGGGTAAGACTGTGGTCACACACATGGACCATTAACTGGGATGGATGAACTGCTAAATGTTTACTCTAGTGTCAGCACACAGAGGCACATCTAACACAGTGCAATTCAGCAACAGCACTGGGAGATACTTCCGCCATCACACGCCATCTTTTCCCCGACACACTGCATGATAGTGGTGCTTCAGTCAGTGATTTAACAGTGCAGATTCTACAGTGTAATGGAAGTGCAAGAAGCACAGCTTGTACTCACTCAGTGGCAGCGCAAACACACACATTCAGACATGCATAAACACACAGCGCTGTTTCCAAAAGCGGTTGCCAGGTTGGACGATACATATCGCCACCATCTTTCCCCCATGCTGCCTCTGCTACTGTCTCCATGGAGGAATCAGAGGCTGCACTTTGCCCCTCCATAACGCCTCCATGCATTACACATTTCAGGCAAGGCGTAACTGGGAAGCAGGATCCAAAAGTGCATTGCTTTTGCCAAAGATAGACAGCAAGGTGTCACAGATGTATGTATAAAAATGTACGTTCTTTTTTTTTTTTTCTTCAAATCAAATACATATCAAAGAAGGAATAGAGCAACATTTTTCATTATCATGCAGTCTCAATAGAAGCTTCAAGGGGTCACCTTTTCTAGGGCCAAATGCAAAGATTTTATAAAATGTATAAAACCTGGCACCGGACAACAGAAACACCACTTAATCCCATTTTCCCCTCAATGTTTTACGCAGAATGACGACTGAACTCTCTCCCAGCTAATTCCACCCATCGACTAAGACAGATGCATGAATGTGACCGCCCATGAGTGAACTTTTAAAACACATGAGGATCATCTATCTCTGGATGGACTGATCCCATTAGAAGAAGTGCTCTGCCTCCTGCATTTAAAACCACCATTAAGAGGACACAGGATCGCTTCATGGCTTTTAATTGCACAGCTGGTCAAAGGTTAACCACCTTTGAAAAACAATGCACAACACCTACGCACTCTTGCTTTTTCATCCATACAATTTTAATGAGATTCCATCGAGGAGTTGAAATCAGTTGAAGCTGTAAAGAAGCTCACCAGAAGACATGACGACATTTTGAATGTTTCCGCGCTAGAAGCCATGGAGACGAGACAGAAATAGATGCAGGCGCTTAGGAAAAAGACAACATTAGAAAGAGCTAAGAAACACCGAGCTTGATGCCTGCATACTCTGGGAGATTAAGCACCACAGAACATGCTTGGTTACATAAAGACAGGGTCTATTCTATCTCCTCTGTACCGTATCGAGCCCCTGAAGCACAGCCCCCTCCCAGGCTCAAGCACTCGTTTATTCAGGGCATAGTGGTTCTGCTCCCTTTCTCTGACTGCTGTGTAGGAGTCAAATTAAGAGTGAGCTGATCCACTGTGGCAGTGTTGTGAAGGCTTGAGTGGAGAAAAGAGCAGAGAAGGAAGAAGAAGAAGAAGAAGAAGAAGAAGAAGAAGAAGAAGAAGAAGAAGAAGAAGAAGAAGAAGAAGGGATGGAGAAGAGGCATGAGGAGGAGGAGGAGGAGGGGGAGTTCTGGTGAGGTGGAAGTGGGCTAAGTTAATGGATGGAGGATATTACATGGATGGGATAATGAGACAGAGGGATGTGTTAATGAAGGGGATGATAGAGGCTAGGTAGCAAAACTAACGGGTTATGTGGAGCAGGCTCTATTACAAAGGGGAGTTGGGGACATTATAATCCCTGTGGCCTTATAAGTAATTACAGCGTGATTGAGAGGGAGAATGGTAGGACCTATCTACTGTCAGCAGAATTGGAATTAACTCCCTAATGGTTCTTTCACTGCACAGCGCTTTTATGTGTGTGAGTGTGTGTGTGTGTCTGTGTGTGTGTGTGTGTGTGTGTGTGTGTGTGTGTGTTGCTGTACTTCTACCCTTTCAAGATTTGAGTGGTTGACTTTCAAAGTGAGAGCATTTGTGCGTTTTCTTTTCCTTGAGCTTCACCTCTATACGACCGTCAGTTCAGTGAGCGGTGTTGTATTGGAGAGTAAGGGAATCTGTAGAAAACAAAACTGTGTGTTTACCTCCTCTGTGTGTATGGATCATAAGACAGCATGAGGTCTGGACAGGGTATTCTGCAGGGAGCTGCCTTTTATCTGCCTGCTCTACAGGTTCAAAGTATAACCAGGCTGCTCGCTTTGGTCTGGTGTGAACACGCTCACTCTGAAGGTAAACATCAGAACAGAGAGTCTTTGAAGAGCAGTGGTGCTTGTGCAGGTCAAAGGCAGGTTGTTAGCAGTGTCCAAACACACTCACCTGAAGCAATTAAAGTTTGTTTACAACTGTTAGGAGCTCCTGCTAACCTGGATGATCACATTTCACATACAAACTTCAGAGTGGACATGCATGCATTAGAACATGAGCGTATGGTGCCCAGGAGGCACCACCTCTCAGGGACCTGGATCCTGTCAACTTTTACACCTAGATGTAAACCCACAGTTGTAAATCTTGGCGTAAGTGTCGACCGTGATTTAAATTGGATCAACAAATAAAATTCAATTGCTACATCCAGTTTTTATCATCTCAGGCTTTTATCCAAAATTAAATTGGTTTTATCTCGTAACAACTTCGAGCAAGTTATTTATGCTTTGATTTCTACACAGTTGGCGACTGTAATGCTCTCTACATCTGTGTTCAACAGGCTTCCCTCACACACATACAGTTAGTCCAAATTGCTGCTGCTCGTCTTTTAAAGGGTACACAAATACATGACCACATCACTCCGATCCTGGTGTCCATCCACTGGCTTCCTGTTCATTTTAGAATTCATCTTAAAAAATTAAAATATATATTTTTTAAATCTATAAATGGATCAGCACCTCAGTATGTCTCTGATGTTTTAAATGTCTACACTCCCTTGTGGTCTTTGAGATCTGCTGATCACTTTCATCCCACTGTCCCAAAAACCTTTAAAAACCTGACGTTCTCTGTGGTGGAACAAACTGCCACTCAGAAATAAAAGGGTCCCCAAACCTACCGACTTTTAAATCACGTCTTAAAACTAATTCAGCATGAGAGTGGATCTGACCCCTGTGTTTTTATGACTCTTACTTGTGTTTATTTCATTGTAATTGTTTCATTGATGTTTCTTTGATTTTACTGTGCAGTACTTTGGTAAACATGATTGTTTTTAAAATGTGCTATATAAATAAAGTGGACTGGATTGGACTGGATGGGTGAAGCCAAAGTTAACAACCTTTCTGACAGCAGAGTATAGAACTGAAAAAGACTTTTTCTCAAAGTTAGCTACAAGGTAGAGTTGACTTTGTCAGTGGCAACTGTTAGCCTAGCTTTCATTCTGGTTCTCTGACCACTTTCTCTACAAAAAGGCCAAGCTGACCAGTATTCCTGGCTAATCCGCCTTCCATCAACAACTACCTCATACAACCCCACTTTAAAAATACCCCATGAAGTAAGACACAAGCTGATGCAGAGAGTGCATGAATCACAAAGCTAATTACCAACTTTTCTAACAACCTGCAAAAACACAGTGAAGTGTGATGAATGTATGAAGGCTATGAGGAATAATTTAGCTAATCCCTGTCCTAATCCAGCAACTAACTGAAATCACAAACCCAACTGCATTTGATTCAGCCAAATACGTGTGTCCTTTAAATCCTGTGGGAAATTAGTGCTTCAGGAAGTTGAAGAACACATTGGACAGCAGATATGTCATTCCCTCATGCAATCATTCCTCTCTGACGTTTCATTCCTGGCTCATAAGTACAAATTGTTCTGAGCATAAAAGAAATGATGTGAAGTCCGTGCAGCACTCATCAATCAAACCGTGACTTTGGAGCTCTGCTGCCAATGCAAAGTATGAGAATGTCACTCATGTTGTCAGAAAGCGCTGGCACATCAAGCCCACAGCTGTGACTGACAGGCATATGCTCTGTCACTTTTTTAACTTCCTCTTTACTTTGACAGGAAGTGCTTCCACCCTGTTTGTCTCATGAACCAATGAGCAGGCTAATGCTACTGAGACCAGCTTCAAATTACATCGACTTACGCTGCACGCTTTGCACGGTAATTAACAGAAATGGTATTTATGAGAGCGTGAGGAGGAAGCAATCAATGCCTGCTGAAACAGGAACAGATGAGGACAGGAAGTGAAGGTGAGGAGAGGGGAGGGGAAGCAAAGGAGAGGAGCTGAGGCTTTTTAACTACAAGAAAAATAATGACAAATGTGTACCTCCAGGCTGCAACCCCAGACTCAGAATCCTGAATGAGTTTTCAGCACCACGGCTCTGCGATCTGTGAAGTCAAAAAGATGATATTTAAAGTCAAACACCTGCAGAAGTTCAATTTATTTTCAACTCCAAAATGTTCTGAAAGTTGAGCTGTTGACTCCATGTTCAGGACAAAGTTATTGAAAAAAAACTGGCAAGTGAAGCTGCAGTCAGATAATTCAGCTATTTCTTTTTTTAAGCTTTTCTTGACCCACTGTGTTTGAAATCAATCAGGTGTTTGTCAGGTTGAGGCTGAGATTCACCACTAAAACCACTAAAAGCTGAATTTGAACCATTATACTGAGTTTGAAAAGCACAGTCTGAAATCTGAATTTAACGTTTGCAAACTGGAACTATTTGCTTTGACACTGTATTTAACATTCACTTGCAAATTGAACTCTATATCCCTTAAATTCAATTTCAGTTCGCACATCTCAGATTCAGTCTTAAAAATGAATTTTAGCTCAATGTGTTACGACCATTAAGTCGTCCATGTCTGTGAGGAAAAGTATTGGAGCTCAGATTCACAGATATCCTCTTCACATACTCAAAAACTCCTTTACGGTCTGCTGCTGTATTCCTCACATGTACATGAGCAGAGCGAGCTGAGACAGTGTTGTTTCCATGATGCCTGACAACCAGGGACTGAATAATCGGGTTTGCCTGAAACTTAAATTAAATAAATTTTAAATACATGTCTCTAACATTTAAGCACACCTGCCACTGTAATAGTTTTCATGGACGTGAATCTGTGCTTGATTCCTCTTCCTCACAGACAAAGATGATGTAAGAGTCGTGCCACGCGGAACTGAAATTAAATTGTAAAATCTGAATCTAAATTATAAAAACTGATACTGAATTTTGAACTGTGGAATTTCTAAAGAGTTGAGTTTTCAAGTAGGTCAAATACAATTTCAAAGCAAATAAACTCAGTTTCAAAACATTAAATTCAATTTCAGATCATGCTTTTCAAATTCAATATTATTAAAAAAAATCAGTGTTTAGAGGCACAAATCTGAGCTCATAGAGACTTATCATTTTAATAATGGTTTAGAGATGCAGGTGTTTTTTTATTTAAGTGTCTGGAGATCCATGTCAGTTTTCTTACATGTCAAGAGTATCATACTGACATAAGGGATGTGCATGTCCAGATAATTTAGTGATCAAACTGTGCCTACCGTCTAGTTTCTAGACTCGAATCTCAAACCAACAAAATATCAAGTGTTTGACTACAGCTTTTGCAGTCCCTAAAAAACTAATTTACAGTAGTTGGAAAGACGCTTCTGCTCCTCCTTTTCTAGACTGGTATAATGCATTTAGAAAAAAAAGCAAAACTAGCAGGCAGGCTCAGGAATACATAGCTTCTGAATAATTAATGTTTAGAGTTTTTCCTTGTACATTTTTTGTCCATTGCCTCTGTCTGTCTGTAATGGGGGAAAAAAACTTCAATAAAAACAAAGCAAACAAAAAATACAATAAAATGTGCCTTCAGATTTATAATTTGATTTAATGAGCCATTATATTTTCTGTTACTTCAGGCTCATCATGTTGTTTTCAAACTGTAGTGCAGTCATTCACTGCTTGCAGGGGTATAATGAACAAAAGCACATATAACTCATGGTATCACAGAGTGTGAGAATATTTTGATCTAAATGAAGTTTCATGTAGACTGCTTTTTTTTTTTTTTCATTTCAATTTTTTTATGGCTTTATTTCGAGAGGACGGGACTGTGGATAGAGTAGGAAACGGTGAGAGAGGGAAGTGACATGTGGGAAAGTCACCACGGGTTGGACTTGAACTGGGCTGCCTGCTCAGGGTCTCCTTGCCCATAAGAGAGACCTTAACCACTAGGCCATCAGTGCTCCTTCATGTAGGCTGCTGAAATGAGCATACAGCCAGCTGCAAAGCAGACTGAAGGCTGGTGCTGCTAGCTCTGCTATTGTTAGCCACACACTGCAAACTAGCTTGTTGTTTATATGAAAACACTGATTTTTGTCAGTTTTATTTAAGCCTCTTGGTTAAACTGCTGGTAAATTTCTGTTGAACAGAGGAAGAAATGAGTGTTTTGAGACACTCATACATGGAATAGTACCAACATGAAATGGCACTGGTATAAAATATATCAAAACATTACTTAGTTCCACTGTCAGCTCTATTTTCAGCAGTAGCAAGTGATCATTTAAAATTGAAAGCTCCTATTGTTCTTCAGTATGATGTTCCTGCACATCACCAAACAGCAGTCAGACAATGTGAGCAGCTGTCAAGCTGAAGAGAGCATAGCCGCCAATAAGAGACAAACACTTCTATTTGAAGTCAATGGAGACCAATGGAGACCAAAGGAGAGTGTTAAATTGGTTTATAGGCAGAGGGTGGCTGCTTAGGAAATACTAACAGTGTCCTCTTCTTCAGTTTGGCTCTGGTGCATGTGTAAGCAGGCAGACACGACACTGAGACCATCTCAGGTTTTGACATGACCTCGTACTAACAGCACTGACACAGAATTAGAGATCCATGAACTTCTAAGTCTGGATGAAAACCTGTGTTGTTGGATTAAAAGGCCTTTGTTGGATGCTCTGACAGTCTTATTTTACAAAAGGATTTTTTTTCTGTCCAGTGTAAAACAGTTGTGCAGTTTTGTGCAGTTTGTCTCTCTGTCAGCAGTATTCGTTCTGGTCAAAGGTGTTTTGTCCAAAGCAGCTGCTGAGGCACTTGTGTATGCTTGAGTCTGGAACAGTGACTCTTCCAGGGCTCTGTAGCTCTTCAGGCAGATGCTTATTGAGTAGTTTGCCAACATGTTGGCTCTAAAAACAGACTGTGTTTCTGTCATATTTCAGGAGTACATCTGTCTCCCAGTAGTGGCAGATTTTATATGCTGCTTTGAAATATTAAAGCAGACTTGGTGGCTCACACTGACTTGGTTAGCCTCATTAAAATTCATTTACATAACAGAAGTACAGTCCTAAATGCAGGTTTCATCAACCTAGGGGACAGGGTCTTAGTTTCCTCTTGGCTCTCCGATCAGCACCAATGACAAAAAGGGTCAACATCACATTTTTTCTACAGCTGTAAGTGAAGCGGAGAATTTCCAACAATGGGGTGAAGTGTAAAAGTGGAGGAGAGTGACAACTGCCCTCAGGAGAGAAAGGAAGAGGAGGAAATGTCATTCTTCCTCATCTCTGCCAAGGCGGTCTGACGACAGGAAAATGCGGTGAATATTGAGCAGCCGACCTTTCAGATAAGGCCTGGCTGGTCTTTATATTCTCTGTCATTATTGTCATGAAGACTGTAACAAAAGATCCATCATCATCAATCATGCTTTCATGGGCTTATGGGAGGAGTTTGGAAACTTATTGAACTATGACAAATGATTTATAACACTCAATAATATTCAAAGACTTACCTCAACTTAGTGTCAAGTTTATGGGGTGGATGTGGCTAAGGCTGATGCAACAACACTGATTTAAGCCCTCATTAACCAGGGTTGTAGGTGTCACCTGATGTAGACTCTGCTGTTTACTTGTAGGGTCTTATTTTGAGGTGTTCTCTGGAACTTGGTCCATCATTTCAAGAACGCTAATAATCCAATTAGTAGGCCAACAATTAACAGCTCTCACTGCAGTGATTTTAGCTCTTCATTAACTGGCAGCTCATTGTTCACCAAATGACAATACGCGCTCCCTTGACTGCTTGTTTGTGTGTCACTCAGTACAACTGTTCAGTATAATTTGGAAACCTATCATATCAACAATACTCCTCAAGTATTCCTCACTATCACTTAAAAACAATCTTGTTTCTAAGCCTACAACAGACTCCTAGTTTTATTAGGGGCACAATTCAATCAACTACGGTGGCCCTGGAAGCCCACAGCACTGCAACTTGAGAAAACACATGCAAAAAGACAAAACACAAGCAAATTAAGAAAACATCTTTATCAATTTCACAACACCTGCACAGCATTTAGAAAACATGCTGTAAAGACCACAACACAACACATGAGAAAAACGTGCCATGAACAGACAGCAACACAACGGAAGTGTTTCCAGAGGACACCTAAAAGTGATGCACACATCCTAATGCTTGTTGTTGATGCAGAATTTTAGTTGCAGACCTTTTGGGGTTCTTTTTCTGTCAGTGATGTTGGAAAATGAGATAAAAGTAAATGTTTTTGATTGATTTAAACATTTAACATGTGATTGCATGATTCATATATTAGCATATTGGCTAATAATGTGTGCATCACTTTTAAGTGTCCTCTGGAAACACTTCCGTTGTGTTGTGGTCTTTGCGGTGCGTTTTCTAAATGCTGCTCATGTGTTGTCAAATTAATGACAATTGTATTTTGTCTTTTTGCATGTGCTTTTTAAGTTGCAGTGCTGTGAGCTCTCAGGGCCACCGTATGAACAACTGTGATATGAGTTTGTGTTTCACTCAGAGCCATTTACATTTAGTATCTGGACTGAATTGAGTGTTGTGTTGGATAATGCCCTGGAATAATGAACAGGTGTACTTCATTAAAACCACAGCCAGCAATGAAGCACTTTCCTCTTAATAACTTTGGAATCATCAGCCCAGCCTTATAACCTTTTCTTGTTTACCTTTCAGGCTCTCTTTACTCATTAACTGAAGTTCAACGAAGAAAACCTGAACTTTCTCGATGTTTCCTGAGCGCCATGAAGCCTAATGTAACGAGTAACGAAATACAACCAGCCTGAGTACGAGCCTCACTTTTCAACTGAGCACGGAGTCGTGTAGCTTATATCTGCAAGAGCGACTCTCCTCCCAGAAACACAGATTACATCTCCATTTATTCCCCCCACACGAGCTACTTACTTTTCCGTCTCCGCAGCCCTTGGCTCGGCGTGCGCTGCTTCTCCTTCTCCCTCCTCTCCTCCTCTTCCTGGAGGCGAGATGCAGAGAGGAGTCTGGACCAGGCGGAGAAGAAGGGAGGCGAGGCGAGGCGCGCCTCTGTCAGCTCCCCGCTGCACCGGGAACGCACGGCGGAGGAGCGGGCGGTAACACGACGGAGCCCCGCTCACCGAGCCTCATATATCGCCATAATGTGGGTCACGGATGAAGTATTCATCTCCAGCTTTCATCGCACAAGTTAACATTCATCCGTGCGTTGGTACACTCCGGTGAGAGAGGGAGAGCGCCTGAGTGCGGTTATAACCTATATTTGGTAAAGGGGAGCCCACTGACACTGTTTCATCTGTTTGAATAGAAAGAGATAGGTTGTGCACTGAAGTGGGTGCTAAGTAGGTTTCCAGTTGATTTGAGGTGAAGATATAAATAGTTGATGGATTCAATAAAACGGAGAGAAAAGGCGTTTAACATCTTTTTATTCCTCATCCTGGGGGCAGAGTTCAAGCTTTCAGATGATCCTCTTCCTGTATCTGGTTCAGTAACCTCGCTCCACGCTCATCTGGAGCATTTTGTTTCTGAAGACATAGGCCCACATTATAGATATATATTTTGCAGCCAGACTCATTTTCTGGTCTATAATCATAAACAGTTTCCAGATATTACCGAGGCAAACATTTTGGCATATCAAAGCAGGGAAATTAAAGGTGAAACTAATAAAAATAAATGTAGCTCACATACCGTCTCTGTTAGCCAGGGTAGACTGAGTAGAGCTGAAACACCTTTTGCTTCTCCATTTTTCAACAGATATTGCACAAAAATTATACCAAACTGAAAATAAGTGGGGTTTTTGTATGCAGTTTAGTTTGTATACTAAGTTATTACTGATGAATATCATTTATTAGTTATTTATTTCTTCCACCATCAAACATGAGGGGCATTTTGGTACCATTTAAACGATACCTCATACGTGTACAGTTGAGATGCCTGTTGAAAATCATTGATGATGACTGAACATCAGCTAGAAATACAATGTTTAAAAAAAAAAAAAAAAAAAAAAAAACGAGAATTTGACAAGATATTTCAATATAAACTCATTCCACCTTATTGGAATTGAAAATAAAGGAACATTATTGTAAACGAAGCAATAAAAACACCAACAATAGCCTAAAATGTGCTAAAGGACCCTATGTCTCATCTGTACCTACCTTGTGTATTTCTCTAGAATTATGCTGTGTCCTAACATGCTAGGATATCATAACATCTTTGAGTTTTTAGGGCACAGAATAACGTTTGCAATGGTATGAGTTATGTCTGATGGTCACTAAAGGATGGGACGTGGTAAAATGAAATTCTCACCTTTAGTAAAAAGACTTTTCAAATTTCTCACCACCAAAGAGGATGCTAATGTGCACGTGCTGAGTACAAATCATGGCTCAGGCTTGCAGCACAGGCAAGATATTTAGGGTGTTTTATTTGTACACGTCTCAACTATACTCAGTCTACCCTACTTCTGTATGTTCTCCTCTACTGAGAGGGCTTTCTGTTCTGCTATATGAAACTCAGCCCCAGTTCCCACTGGGTTTTATTTGACATGACACGTTATGTCTAAAAGATCGTAAAAGTTTTCACCTTCAGGTTTAAAGTATAGTGTGTCTCAACAGAAAAAGTCCAGCTGACTGAATTGCAGCATTGAATTTTTTGGGTAAATTGGTTCATTTCATGCTCTTAAGCTGCTGTAAAATTATCTTTACATATATCTAATTCAAGGTTATTAAAACACACATGCATTTTTCAGATTTGACCCATTTAAACATGTGATGACTGTAAAAACAGCGCAGATGTAATTCTTTTGACTTATATTTTACTGACTTTTCAAATTCTTAGTTCATGTGCACATTTTTTTTCTCATTTTAGTTTCAGATTAAGTTTGACCTTAATGCAGTGAAATGAATTTTAAATCCCATCCATTTAAAAGACTGAAAACTTCACATATCTCGTTTCTATGCATTTTTCTCTCTTTAGGCAGGCTGTGGTGATTGAGTTCAAGGACCAGAGAACAGGCCGAGTTCCCCTCACGTGGTCCCTGCAGAGACAGGCCTTTTGGTCTCAGTAGACGAACCAGGGATTTCTGAGGCTCTGAAATAGTAAAGCTGCATATGAATGATCCATAAGTTGCACCTCAAGGGCAGGGGTCACACAGGGGTCAAGGTGCCTTAACACAGTTGTGAGATATGCATGGGCAAGAAAAAGCACATGTAAAATAATCTGTTCTAAAAGTTAAAAAAAAAACAAAAAACATTATTTTTAATTTAGCAGTGATAAAACAGAGATCAGACAGGAGCCAGGGGCCATGAGATCACAAAGGTACCTACACTGCTCTTGTGATCGAGGTTACAGCAGTAAGACCTCCTGATCTGATCTTCTAAAACAAGAAAGAAGATCAGGAAGAGGAGGAGGATGTCAAGGCAGGGCAACAAGATGGATCTCTACCACTGCATTGAAAGGTTTGCAGGTTAGCAGTTAATAAACTATGTCTTGGATTCTAATGGTCACGTTGAATTAGTAGTGACGACTATGAGGAGTGTTTTATATGATACAGCAGTAAAATCAACAACAGTTGTAATTGTTATCAAAGAAATCCTAACAGTCCCAGAATCCTCTCACTGTCTTCATGATCTCTGTCTGAATCATTAAGACTGTTTGGGTTTCGTGTCTCTGGTAAGATAGGATGACATTATAGATGGTAGGGTGATAAACCCACAATACACTCTCTCTGCTTCCTGAAACATCAACCAAGTATTATAAACACATCGAGAAGTCTCAACAGTGACTAAGTTTAAGGCTTTCTGTTTGTACATTGTGTTTTGTTCAAAGAGGCTTCAAATGTCTAAAGTTATCCTCACTTTGGTGTTTCCGTAACGACAGCTCTCTGCTTCTGTAACAAAGTATTGTCACTATCATCCCTACACATGAATGGAGCACTCCCAGTCCAGAATCTACTCTCTTAATGAGGATGATAGACAGCACAGCTTTGTGTTACTGTTGTTGCCTGCAGAAAATCAAGCCCCACTTATTTTCTTTCTTATTTTATACTCTCTCTTTTTTTTAAGCTGCTGCTTCTATCTCCACCTCCCACCCCCGCCCACACGCGGCTTTTTTTTTTTATCAGCCAGACAGCGGGACCATGGCCCAGAAATCCTGCTCTGCTCTGAAGATGGGTACCGACTCGCTGTCAGCACTGCTGCCTGCCCTCCTGGGACCTAGCCTGATTACAGCACCATCATTCTTTCTCTTCCAGTTCTGGACGTAGACACTCACACATACAGACATGCACAGTTGTGGCACTACTCGAGAGTCACATCTGCACTTTGCAGCTCATTGAGCATGCTGTTTTATCTGCATTATTATTTTCTAAGAGCCTGCAATCCATGAGGCCTCCTGTCGCTATCTTTTCAGGCTCTGTGAAGGCTCAGAGTCTGAGACGGAGATGACTGGCGAGATATTGTTGCTGATGACAGCTGGCCACTCACATAATTGGCTTGTCGACATGTCAGTCATCCATCATGGATGTTTCCATTGGAGCGCAACAATAGACTTGGGGAAAGGAATTCACAGCTACATCTATAATTCAACTAAGACTCAAACTGTCTAAAGCCAGCAGTTTTCACTTGGCAAAACTTACAGCTTGTGGTAGTTTGCACAGGTGTGAGTCTGCGAGGAACAGTAACTCCAGGATATGTTTTACCAGCTCATCAAGAGCTGTAATTAGGCAACTGTGCCTAAACCTCAGTCACTATCTCAGGATATTATTCCTGTTTTCTGAGAAGGTTCTCTGCTGGGAAGATGTTTGGTAAATGCAAGAACTCAAGAACCAAATCATTTCATCTGTCTTTGTCGCTTCAGCAAAAACAACACAAAGTTTGCTCTCAAAGAAATGACTACACAAGCATTTTCTGCTCCAGCTATCCCTCCTTTCTGTTACTGGATCAAACCAGCTCCAAGTAACTGTTGGAGTCCTTTTTATGAACACCTGGGATTCAGCTTGAATGAACAGCAGATGTGTGAAATGAGAAGAGACGGTATAACCTTATCCTTGAATTTTAAGTTACATTGTTTTAAAAACAAAACACCCACTTAGTTCAATTTAGGAGGTGCAAGGGTTAAATGAATTAAAATGTGCCACCCATTTACCAAGCAGGGGAGCGCCATTGAATGCAGCATAGTCTTACACAATGTAGGCAGTCTCTGAAGTCTTTTATAAATAATAAAGGCTGATGACCATGTGACCATTCCATCCATACAATGTGCTCTGCCCATAGTTATTTATAGACTGCTTCTTTCCACAGAGAGAAAAGCTGTTAAATGAATAAATTGCTGAAACAGTCACATGTAAAGATCATGAGCAAAAATATAAGATGTTTCACTAAATCCTTTTAAAAATACAACCCCAATTGCAAAGCTGTGTAAAACATAAATAAAAACAGAATACAATGAGTTATAACCTAAATTCGACTGAATGCACTACAAAGACAAGATATTTATTGTTCAAACTGATACTTTTTTTGTGTGTGTAAATATTCTCTCATTTTGAATTTGATTCCTGCAATTTGTTCCTAAAAAGCTGGGACAGGATCAACAACAGACTGTGAAAGTTGAGGAATGCTCCAAAAACACCTGTTTGGAACATTCCACAGGTGAACAGGTTCATTGGAAACAGGTGAGTGTCATGATTGGGTATAAAAGGAGCATCCCTGAAAGGCTCAGTTGATCACAAGCAAGGATGGGGTGAGGTTCACCACTTTGTGAACAACTGCGTGAGCAAATAGTCCAACAGTTTAAGAACAATGTTTCTCGACATACAATTGCAAAGAATTGATTGATTTCATCATCTACAGTCCATAATATCATCAAAAGATTCAGAGAATCTGGAGAAATCTCTGCACGTAAGCAGCAAGGCTGAAAACCAACATTGAATGCCCGTGACCTTTGACCCCTCAGGCAGCACTGCATTAAAAACCAACATCACTGGGTAAAGGATATTACCATGTTGGCTCAGGAACACTTCAGAAAACCATTGTCAGTTAACACAGTTCATCACTACATCTACAAGTGCAAGTTCAAACTCTACCATGCAAAGACAAAGACATATATCAACAACACCCAGAAACACCGCCGGCTTCTCTGGACCCGAGCTCATCTGAGATGGACTGACGCTGACTTGTTTCCCATTGAAAATGTATGGAGCATTATGAAGCACAAAGTACAACGACAGAGACCCCGGACTGTTGATCAACTGAAGTTGTTCATCAATCAAGAATGGTAAAGAATTCCACCTCCAAAGCTTCAACAATTAGTGTCCTCACTTCACAAACACTTATTGAGTGTTGTTCAAAGGAAAGGTGATGGAACACAGTGGAAACATGACCTTGACCCAGCTTTTTAGGAACGTGCTGCAGACATCAAATTCAAAATAAGTGAATATTTATAAATAAACAATAAAGCTTAACAGTTTGAACAATAAATATTTTGTCTTTGTAGCGTATTCAGTTGAATATAAGTTAAACAAGATTTGAAAATCATTAAATTTTGTTTTTATTTACGTTTACAAAATGTTCCAAATTAATATGGAACAATGGAATTAAGGTTGTAGAAAAGAACAAATGAAATGTCATTCAGTATCAGATTCTCTATAAATTACCTTTTATTTCATCTGTTTTGGTGACTTGTGTGCAGCATGCAAGCTTCTGCGATTCAGTGTAGAGCTTGGTCCATGTGCAACTTAAGATTCAGTTTTAAGGGTCAAAAATGGCCACTGTGCTTCCATCTAACTCCTATAACAGAGCAGCTAAACTGGACTGAGTACTTCACATGTACTCTGCTGAAGAATACTTTCATTCATCATTTTTTTTCCTCATCACTTTGGAGAAACACTGCATTTAATCACAGGATACCACTCAATTACTGTGCACTTGTTATAGTTGTTTTCTGTATACTTAACTTAAGGTTTATCACTAATACTTATTACTATGGGAAAATTTATTCAATAGATGCACAAAATGATTCTTAAAAGAGATATTTCATAGTTTAGCAAATACTGAAGTGTGCAAAAATGTGTTTTACGAGTTTTAGCTGTCCTTAATGTGGCTTTGAGAAAGTCTTTGTAACCTGGTGTAGAGCTTATATTGAAAGGTTTAACTTTTTCTGATGTTGGGGTTATTTAATGAGAAAGATTAATTAGGGTTTTCATTGCTGTCAAAGATCAGAATAGTTCACTATGACCCGAAGGAATCACAAGCAGGTTGATGCTGATTTGCAGAACAAGTTGAACTCAAGAATCATGCCGAGCATGAACATAGCTGTATTTGCTGAGCGTCAGGTCTGTTTTCATGGTTTTTAGAGGACTTCTTTTGAATTAAAGGAACATTTCAAGATTTTAGGAACTGCACAAATACCTAATTCAAGTAATGTAATGTCCACAAATCCCTGTGGACCAATCAGTCACCACAGTTTCTCTCACATGAAACATCGCAGACTTCATACACAGTCACTCTGTCATTGATCTGTTTGCATAGACAGGCTCTCATTCTGTCAATACTGACAAAACTGCTGTCAACATTAAATCCCAGACTTCTGCCTGTGAAGAGTGCTCTACTGTCATCACCAGACTTGTCTGTCAGCATCTCTCTTTTTCTGACACAAAATGCCAAACCGGCAGGCTTGTCAAGCACAGAAAGTGCAAGCTTGTGCTACAAGCTCTGCGAACTGTTTGAGAGAGTACTCGGGTAATGACAGGAAGGGACCAGGAGTAGCTGTTTCATCTGTGGGACTCTTTGTCGAGGATCAACCGCCGTTTTAAACCTTTTTAAACCTTTTTAAACCAGTATCCAGTCTGACAAAGTAGACAGTTTCTGAGTGACTTTTCTCTTCACGGTCAAAGCTGTTTGAGCTCATAAATGTAAATCACCCCATTCTTCTCACTGACCGTTTATTACTCTAGCTTGCAGAGAGATTTCAGAGTGATGCAGATAAAAAATTTTGTGGAAACTGAGGGGCTGTGAAGTGAATGTAATACAGTCTGAAGTGTTTATTAAAGGATTCATTTCAAAGCTTTTGGTATCATTCTGTGAATGAGCAGCTCATTGTGTTTAAAGGTTAGGCAGCTTGTTTTTATTCTTTTTTCAGAGGGAAATATCCAGCTCTCTCTCCCTGCATCACTCTGATGAATCCATTTCTTTTTGGATTATAAGCATTCAGTAATACTTGTTCCATGTGGTTTTAGATAGCTCATACTTTAATCTCTACCTCTGTATCTACTGTTGCATGGAGCAAGCTCCACACAGCCAAAAACTGAATGAGACTTACCAAGAACCTGTTTTCTTGACTTGGTTTGTTAGAAAAAGTGACCCCTCTGCCTTCCTGTTAGAAACATGTTTTGACTACACTCGGCAGCCACTTAATTAGTTTCACCTGTTCAACTGCTCGTTAACACAAATATCTAATCAGCCAATCACATGGCAGCACCCCAAGGCACATTGAAATGATAAAGACGAGCCGCTGCAGTTCAATGTGAATGTGACATGGTTGTTGGTCTGAGTATCTGACAAACTGTTGATGTACTGGGATTTGAACCAACAACCATCTCTAGGGTTTACAGAGAAAGATCTTGATATCCAGGTCACAGCAGTTCTCTGGGACTAAAGGTCTTGTTTTTAGTTTTTACATGTCACAATTCTAATTCATGATATCCACAACTCAGTTTTCATTAGTAAAAGTGTTAATTTATGACAACAATTCTATTCTTACTAGTGAAAAAGTTCGTTCGTCATATCTCCAACTGTTCCAACATTACAGATATCAAAAATTAATTTCCACAATTAACACTCCCCTTTCAGTATGTGGAAATTCAGATGTAAATATCTGTAATAATTATTCTGACTAGTGAAAAAGTAATTACAGATATCAAAAGTAATTGATACCTGCAAAACAGTTTTTACATGTTAAAATATATTTGTAACATAAATAGTTTTACAGAAATCTGTACTTAACATTCCAACATGAGAAAATGTAATTTTGACATGTTGAAATGTAATTTCCACTCGTGAAAACTAAACTGCTACATGTCAACAACACTGTTTAATGAACCATCAGTTTGGTCTAACACATTCACACCCATTCACACACCACTGACCAACAGTGGGAGCAATTTGGGGTTCAGTTTCTTGCTCAAAGACACTATGACATGTGACTACAGGAGCTGGGAATCGACCCTCGACCTTCCAATTGAGAGACAACAACTCTACCCCTGAGCCACAGTCGCCCTATGAAAGAATGATCTCAATATCCTGGTCGCAGCAGTTCTCTGGGACTAAAGGTCTTGTTGAGTCCAGAGGTCAGAAGAGAATGGACAGACTGGTTGGAGATGATAGAAAGACAACAGGAACTCAAAGAACCACTGGATTGAAAGGTCTGCAGAAGACCATCTCTGAACCCACAACAGGTCCAACCTTAAGGCAGCAGAAAAACCACACCGGGTGACCCTCGTGTCAGCTGAGAACAGGAAACTGAGGCTACAATCCACACGGGCTCACCAAAACTGGACCATAGAGGACTGAAAAACCTCTCCTGGTCTGATGAGTCTGGATTTCTGCTCCACATTCAGATGGTGGACTCAGAGTTTGGAGTCAACAACATGAAAGACTGGATCCATCCTGCCTTGTATCAACGGTTCAGGCTGCTGCTGGTGGTGTAATGCTGTGGGGGATATATTCTTTGCACACTTTGGGTCCTTAGTAGCACCTGATCCTGGTTTAAAGTCCACAGCCTACCTGAGTATTGTTGCTGACCATGTCCATCCCTTTATGACCACAGTGTACCCATCTTCTGATGGCTACTTCCAGCAGGATAATAAAGCTCCATGTCATAAAGCTGGAATCATCTCAGACTGGTTTCTTGAACATGACAATGAGTTCACTGGACTCAAATGGTCTCCACAGTCACCAGATCTCAATCCAATAGAGCACCTTTGGGATGTGGTGGAACGGGAGATTCACATCATGGATGTGCAGCCGACAAATCTGAAGCAACTGTGTGATGCTATTATGTCAATATGGACCAAACTCTTTGAGGAATGTTTCCAGTACCTTGTTGAATCTATGCCACAAAGGATTAAAGCAGTTTTGAAGGCAAAAGGGGGTCCAACCCGGTACTAGCAAGGTGTACCTGATAAAGTGGCCGGTGTGTATCCTGGTATTTTTCTGTGATCACAACTCTTCTCTTGATATTTTTCTTAGACAGAGACACCCTTTCCACTGACAGGAGTTTGCTGTTATAAAAGTTTTCTGAACCAGTCGACGGCATCCCCTTGATACAGTTTTCTTGTTTTTAGAACAGCAGACCTTCCTCACACCCACTTCCAGACGTCTTTATTGATGCAGGCTATTTGATGAGGCAGCTCACTTCTGGAAAGCCGGAGGCCGTCAGTGGATCGGCCCCTCCCTGAGCTGCTCTGTAACGGGTCTCCAGAGAGCAATTCTCTCCTTCTCCAAATTTATTCAGAAGTCTTTAATGCTGTGCCATCATGCTATTTAGACTGTCAGTTCTGAGGCGGTAAGCCTTCATTTGTCTTTGGTCTGCTTCACTTCAATCAGTTTAATTCTCTGATGAACAATATGCTGCATCAAACACATCACATAAACACATCCAGTAGGACTATGTCCAGGGATAAAAACAATACAGATGTCCAAACCATATGAGTTTGGAAATCAGTGTTGTCTCTAAAAAAATGAGCCTACAAATATGAACTGTAATGCTCAGTTTAAGTAACTTCCACGAGACCAGCAATACATGTTTCATAATTTAGATTTTCTGCTTATTAAGAAGTTAAAAAAAGGTCCAATACTGAGCTCCAGATCTGCAGGAATATTAACCTTTTAATGAGAGACATCCAGAACAGTGTCTCTACGCTGCTATAAATCTTTATGCTGAGCTAAGTGTAGTCTCGCTTTAACCTACATAGTTATTATTATTATTATTACTATTATTACTATTATCACTATTATTACTATTATTACTATTATTTATTTATTTATTTATTTATTTATTTATTTATTTATTTATTTATTTATTTATTTATTTTTAGTGATGAACATTGTAAGGTTGTTATAGAAATGACTCCAGAGACATTTTGACAAAATCCTTACCTGTTAAGTCCATGAAATGTCCCACTGAGCCAGTGTGTGACAAGGGAAATCTCAGTCAGGACACGGACATGTCCAAATATTACTGACTTGAAGGATAACCAGTAAGTAAATGAGCATTAACTGATACCTTACTGTTTCTGTTTGCCATTTTTCCTTCTACCTTTTGTAGTAAAACATTCTGTAATGATATCGTTAACAACAGACTAATTAATCACAATTCCTTCCCTTCCTGCAGCCTCTCAGATCACTCCACTCTAGACTAAAAATGAATATTTTCTTGAAATGAAGGTGTGTCAGAAACAGGACACGTTTTATTATTCCTTAAATACAACCATCATTTTATTATGTGCACGTGTAAGCTAGTCCAAGCTGATCCCCCTTTATCTTCAGAACTGCTTTAATCCTTCATGACATAGATTCAACAAGGTGCTGAAAACATCCCTCAGAGATTTTGTTCCATATTGACATGATGTCATCACACAGCTGCAGATTTGTCTGCTCAAGAAACCAGTCTGAGATGATTTGAGCTTTGTGACATGAAGCTTTGTTATCCTGCTGGAAGTAGCCAGCAGAAGATAGGTCCACTGTGCTCATAAAGGGATGGACATGGTCAGCAACAAGACTCAGGTAGACTGTGGACTTTAAACCAGGATCAGGTGGTACTAATGGGCCCAAAGTGTACCAGACTCAACAGACCAGGAGAGGTTTTTCAGTCTTCTATGGTCCAGTTTTGGTGAGCCCATGTGGATTGTAGCCTCAGTTTCCTGTTCTCAGCTGACAGGAGGGTCACCCGGTGTGGTCTTCTGCTGCTATAGCCCGTCTGCCTCAAGGTTTGACCTGTTGTGGGTTCAGAGATGGTCCTCTGCAGACCTTTGGTTGTATCCAGTGGTTCTTTGAGTTCCTGTTGTCTTTCTATCATCTCCAACCAGTCTGTCCATTCTCCTCTGACCTCTGGACTCAACAAGATCTTTAGTCCCAGAGAACTGCTGCGACCAGGATATTGAGATCATTCTTTCATAGGGCGACTGTGGCTCAGTGGTAGAGTTGTCGCCTCTCAATTGGAAGGTCAAGGGTCGATTCCCAGCTCCTGTAGTCCCATTTCATAGTGTCTTTGAGCAAGACACTGAACCCCAAATTGCTCCCACTGTTGGTCAGTGGTGTGTGAATGGGTGTGAATGTGTTAGATCAAACTGATGGTTCCTACAATAGCTAGATCGTTCTGCCATCAGTGTGTGAATGTGGTGTGGATGGGTGGATGAGATTAGCAGTGTGAAGCGCTTTGAGTGGTTAGAAAGACTAAAAAAGCGCTATATAAGTACTGGTCCATTTACCATTTATCATTCTCCGTAAACCCAGAGATGGTTGTGGGTTCAAATCCCAGTACATCAACAGTTTGTCAGATACTCAGAACAACAACCATGTCTTGATGCTCAGTTTGAACTTCAGCAGCTCATCTTCAATGGCACGCCCTTTTAACATTAAACAGTGTTGTTGACATGTAGCAGTTTAGTTTTCATGAGTGGAAATTACATTTCAACATGTCAAAATTACATTTTCTCATGTTGGAATGTTAAGTACAGATATTTGTAAAACTATTCATGTTATAAATGTATTTTAACATGTAAAAACTGTTTTGCAGATATCATCAATTGAATAACAGATATCAGTAATTACTTTTTCACTAGTCAGAATAATTATTACAGATATTTACAACTGAATTTCCACATACTGAAAGGGGAGTGTTAATAGTGGAAATTAATTTATGATATCTGTAATGTTGGAACAATTGTAGATATGAAAAATGAACTTTTTTCACTAGTAAGAATAGAATTGTTGATATCATAAATTAACACTTTTACTAGTGAAAACTGAGTTGTGGATATCATGAATTAGAATTGTGACATGTAAAAACTGAATTACAGATGTAAGTTATTAAATCAGACTGTTTAAATGTCAAAAGGGCTTGCCATATGTCTTCACCATGTCTACATGTGTAAATGCTCTGAGTTGCTGTCATGTGATTGGCTGATTAGATATTAGTGTCAGTGAGCTGCTGAACAGGTGTAAGTAATGAAGTGGCCTGTGAGTGTTTATGTGAGACAAACCTAGAAAATACTTTGACCTAATTCTGAGAACACTGCCCTCATTCGTATGTGGAAAACAGCTGCAGTCTGTGTTGTTAGACCTTTTCTGGCCTTTGCAGAGCCCTGACCTTAACCCCCCTCCTGAACCGTTGGGAATAAAATGGGACACAGAGTGTGAGCCAGGCCTTATCATCCAACATCAGTGCTGGACCTCAGTGATGCTCCTGAGGCTGCACGGGGAGAAAATCTGTGTCCAGGTACTGGAATATGATGAAAGCCTAAAACCAGGGAAACTTAATTCTGTTATGACAACGAATCAAGTGCAGGTTTATTGTTACTGATGGATGTGTTTTTTTTATGACACACATGACACTGACTCAGACGGTGGTTCCTAAAGTGGGCGTCGCAAAATGCCTTATAAAATCAAAAAGTCATTAAAACTGCATGTTTTATCCACTGCTGTAAGAATCTACATAAAACAAGAGTTAAATTTTAATTTACTTAAACCCTGCAGATAGAAAATGTTTGATCTGTTTTACATATTTCTACATAATGGCAGTTAATTTTAGGAAACAAAGCAATGTGTGCAAGTAGGAAGACAAAAATTCTTCCGACCAGCCGAATTAAGCATCTTTAAATTTGTTTGTGTCTGTTTTTGGACTGACCTATTAGTGTTTTCCCACGGCAGGTTGCTGGTCTCCCGCACCGATATTTGGTTCACAAGCTGAAAGTTTGTGAACCCCTGGGCTAGGAGACAGAATATATATTTGGAAAAATTGTAGGAAACTTAAATGTTCAAAGAAATCACAGTTATATTTCATTCTCCAGTCAGAAAAACCAAACCAAGGCCAGATTTATTCCATTTTCCTTTTTTTTTTTTTTTTTTTTTTCATTTGAACGCTTTTAACAAACCAACATCTGAAGCGCACCACGTGTTGTGCAAGCAAATCAGGTAAAAGTTCAGCTCAGCAGAGCTGAAAAGTAAAACCGGACAGAGCTAAAAACGTAATGTATGTAAAGTCTGGTACACCAGGCTTCACCAGTCCTGGTATGTGTACTCTGCAGAGTGAAGGCTACCAGGCACAGAAGTCTTTCCTCATGCTCGGAACAGAGAGAGCCCCAGGCAGAGCTTCACTTCTGGGCCCGACTCACTAACTGCCTGCCTTCATTCACTTTGATCACAGAGGCAAGCCGGAGAAATTCAGGAGAGCTGCACTTCAATCATCCAGCAGAGCTCCGTCTGTGAAGAGATTCAGCCTAGTGTAACGTCATGTGCTGGGAGACTTTTGTATGCTAATTTGTTATGGAGCTGGGGCAGGCAGAGGGGTTGTTTTTCAAAGGAGCTCTTTGAAGCTCAGCAGAAGTGTACATGGATGCACATGGAGATTAGAATATACAGCAGTAATTGTTCTGTGCCTGTCAGAGATGAAACAATGAATAAATTCCTCAGGTATGACCTTCAAGTTTGAGTCAAACAGCTTTTGTTCCAACCTGACTGAGAAAGTAATTTGACAGTTGAGGCTGTGTGTTTCCCTGTGAGGACTGACTCACACAGCAGGCTGAGATATGATGTCCTCCATTACACAGCTGCCATAGAAGTGTCCACACCTCTGTCAGATATCATTCCTAGAGGTTACAGCCGGATATCAATCCCACGGGTTAAAGCCGGTCTTATAACATGCTGCGGAAAAAAAGTAAGAATCTCTGATAAAGTGACATAGAATAAAAACCCACATCAATCAAAATGCACTCGGAGAAGACTAAATAAAGAGGAGAGGCAGCAGAGGCACACACTTTCTCCCATTACTGCAATCAAAACAGAGCTGTGAACAAGACTTTTTTTGGTCGTCGCTCATCTGCCGTTAAAATCTAGAGCCAATTAAGATCTGGACCTGAAAATAATTGGAGCACATTAAGAGTGCAGATGCTACTCAGGTGCACTGCATGCTTCAACAAAGTAGTTCACATTAAAATGTCTTGGTGCCAGCATGATGGGATATTCACTGTGGCCATCATGATGGCTGTTTGCTGTTGTTGCTTTTGTCTTTTTTGTGTTTTTCATTTGCAGCGTTTTTCTGCTGCTGATGATTTTTCACAGCTTTTCTGACCTTGAGGCACAATTCTTATAATGAAGATCACAACAGCCTATTTTATTGTCAGACAATAAAAAATATTTTCTTCCACAATAAAATTACCTCTTAATATTGCATAGAGTTCTAACAATAAACTGGTGTTGACAGTTACGGTCAATGAATGTCTATACGTATTGTTTTTATGCTCCAAGTATGCAAATGGTATTGCCATGTAACTTACAGGTTCACAATGGAGGGCGCTATAGTGCTTCTTTACGCAGGTTCAATAAAACAGAAGTAAGATGTAATAAAGTAGTAACAGAAGAAAAGACTCTCTTACTCTGGCTGTTTTCCAAACCACCTGCTCCACCAGCAGTATCTACTGATTTGACTGAAATTCAGTACGTAGTCAGCAGTATGTGAAAACTGGCAAAATCTGCAGTATGTCAAAAATTCCTGGATGTCCTACTGATCCCGGAAAACTTCTATGTAAAAATCAAACCAGTCTACAACACATACTGTTTCCCACAATGCACGGCGCTTATGCTGTTTCTCTTTGGGGTTGGCACTCAGGTTGAGGTGAATTACTTAAACAACAGTAACATGAAGCGGTCCGTGCAACAGAAGTGAAGTGATGGGAAGGAAACAGTTAAAAACTGTCACTCCTAGTTTTTAAAGATGTATTTACTTTACAAATTCATTAAAACCCAAATAAACCACTTATTCACTTTTCTAAAACTCCATTCGTGGATTATTTGGAAGTGGTTTTTCCATGAGCTGTAAAGACAAAAAGTCAATCTGTTCTGGATTATTTTCAATACACGATAAACCTTTTGGTGTAAGATTAAAAATCTAATCTGATGATTCTGCTGTAATATTATTTTAATGCCTTTTGAAATTTGTTCCTCATAAAAAAAAAAAAAAAACCTGAAATCTCTCTGTGAATTTGTTGTTCCATTTTCCAGAACTGAAACCCAGAGTAGCAAACTATAAAACAGACCCAACAGAACAGTCAGACTACATTCTACATTCACATGTAGAATGTAGTAGGCGGTTTGGAAAACAGCCTGTGACTATATTACAACTGCTAAACAAATCGTCAGAGAGATGAAAGATAATAAAAAGGACTCCTTCATCTACCAATAAAAAAACATTCCACCATTGTCATTAAAAAAAGAAAAAGGTGTGGTGTTAAAGAAAGGCTACTGTCACTTCACTGGTGAAGGTGTTGGACCGGGGAGCATTTCAGTCTAGAATCTGACTGCTTGATATCACTAAATATTTACACTGTACCTTTAATGTCCTGATCCAAATCAGCCTGTGCTAAGACATCAGAGAAAAAAAGAAGAATATTTCAGTAGATGTTTTGATCCTTCACAAAATTGATTTTCCCCACTGTGCTGAACTGAAAGCCCCATCAATTAAATTAAACCACCTCTTCCATGAGCAGGAGTGTTTTTCTGAACCTGCATTTTAGCTCCATACTTACACTGTGCTCCAAATTATTAAGCAAGTGATCTCCTCTGGAAAATCTGGAAGTCTGCTGTTCAGAGGGAAATAGTGTCAAAGTGTGATGTATTTAAGGCCTATAAGCTTTAGGTTTCTAAACGACCCTTAGTTACCAGTGAGGACTTTTTTGAAGCTGTGGGACTCGATGAGGTACCCAGGTCCTACTGGATGGAGGATGCTACGACAAGTGACAAAGATCTAAAAGGCCAGACTTCCACTAAAGATAAACATCTGGAAAAACCACTGGAATGGGATTCACAATACATGAACGCCGACTTGATTGAGGTTAGCTCCACTGATGACTCCTGGGAAACCCCAGAGGGATCAGATGGGAGGACATCTGATTGGATTTCAAGTGGCCATGCTGATCCAACTGGACTGCACTGTCTATGAGGTGATGGTGGTGTTGTGTTTGTTGATGATGAACTTGTTGGTCCTTTTGGGGTTCAGGAAGGTGTGAAAGTGAATTCTGAGGGGTGCTGCACTATTCTTAAGACTAACTTTCCTTCCATGAAGGAAAAGATGATCAGCTAAAGAGAGGAAGCGTGATGTACTTTCACATGCCTCATGTTAGAGCTTTACAGACAATCACCTTGTCTCCTCACCCAGTCTAGACCTGATTGAGAACTAGTGGTCAATAATAATGAAGATCATTACAGTGATAGAAAGCCATTCAAGACGCAGCACACGGTGCCAGCAGAGAAGTCATCAGAAACCAAACAATCTGCTGATTAGCAACTTCTGAGCCTCAGTGAAAGGAAACAAGGTTGTATTGAACACTGACTTCATCTGAAAAGAAAAAAAGAAAAAACTAGAAAATAGCAGTTTTTGTTGAAGTTTGAGCATAGCTGTAGAAAAAACCCACATTATTTCACAGGGCTCTGGACTGCAACCATTTTTCCAGTGTGTATGATTCAGATTTTCATCTGGTCTCGTTTGTATGAGTGTATTGTTTTAATGCTTCCTTTAGCACACGCTCCTTCACCTGCACCTGCACTTTGTCCTGTTCTGAAGAGAGCGCCGTCATGTACACCTGCAGTGCAAATGAAACGGTCTATCTCTGATTAATTAAAAAAAATTTGAGAGAGAGGAGGAAGCAGGTGGTGAGGAAGAGCCAGCAAAAGGTGACGTATAGTCTATATTTTCACACATTCATGGACCACAATAAGAGAGTGGAGTTGTACTCATGAAACATGTGACACTGCTCTGCAAATAACATTTAAGAAAACAAACACTTGAAAACTCAAAAATCATGTGAGAACTAAAAAGAAGTCATGCTGTACACCCCCTCCCCCCAAAATAAATAAATAAATAAATAAATAAAAAAAATTTTAAAAAAGTGTGCGACACTCATGTTCTGGTGCGACCTGTGAAAGATGGCTGCACCAGTGCCACCAGTGAAAAAGTTGATGTAGAGGCCTGTTTCATCAACAACCTGTTTGAGAAGTTGCCTGGTTTTTATCTTTAACATGTTACATGCTCTTATCACCAACTTGCATAACAACTTTGTACACTCATTTCTGCAGTTTCCAATGAAAAATAGTCAAATTACTTTGAAAAGCACAACATTAACCACACAGCTGAAGAAATTCCCTCACTATCTGACTACGTCAAAATGATTGTCAACATAGTTTTTAAAATATTCACATAAATACAATCTGCATTATGTTTGGAACACGGTGGAGATCAGTGCTGCCAGGATGATAAAGGTTGGTTTAAAGAAACAAACATGATCCAGAGAAACATGCGATCTGTCTCTGTACAGGAGCTCTTCACCTAAAGCTGCTGTAATACCAGAGACCCAAAACCTGACAACAGCTTTTTTAGTTTGGTGTTTTCTTTTTTCCTGCATGTGTCCTTGTCAAGTCTTTCTGAGGCTTCACTGCATAACAACAATTTAGCTGAAAATTCCTGCAGTTCAATAGTTTTACCACATGAAGACAAACACAAAGACAAACCATTATTTGTCCTCTAAAAAGCTTGAGAACTGATGTGTGGTAGAAACTTCTGCTTTCAGCTGCAACAGCTGAAAGCAAATGTTTTCAGTGTTATGAAAGAAAATGTCACATCAAACCTTGATATCATGCGTTACATAATACAAAGACACCAGGAGGATTTTTTCTTAATCAGAGCCTCATTTCTTGTAAAATGCCTCAGTGGTTTTTAATCCAGCCCACTGGAGATGATCACAGGTCTGGCCTTCAGTTTGTACCTGTATTATAAATGTTAGTTGCATTTAGGAATCAGGCAGCTTTATAAATCTGCATTTCATGCTCAGAGACTTTCAGCTTCAGTATTTAGGTTTTTCACTCTTGGCGAGTGGTTGATAGTTTTCAGATATATCTAAGCAGTCTGGTTCTTTCCAAGGCCGGACACAGAGAGCAGTTATTTGGGCCATTCTACACCTAAATGAATCATCCAAATGATGGAAGCAGGCTTGAGTTAGAGAACTCTGTTAGAACAAAAGTTTTCTTGATAATCTTCAAAGAAGAACTCCTGAACTGCTCTTATATTGTCCACCAAAATGATTTTGAACTGATGAACCAAAGGATTTCAAATTTGTATTTGTTTTGTGAGAAATTCATGAGAGGAAACAACGGAGACAGAAGAAGAAAAGTTAGAGAAGTTTCGTTCCATGAGAAATGAACACGTCTTTGGGTGTAGTTGGAAAGTGTTGGATGGTGTTGATGTCATTTTTTTTTAATATTAACAGTTTCAAGTGTGGATCATTTTCAGAGTCTGAGTCCGTCAGTTTTGCAGGAAACCGAGCATCACGTCACCTGTTGTTGATGTTTCTCGCTCTGTGAAGATCCGCTGCACTGATCTCAGTGGGTTTCCACTTCAGTGTCAATCAGATGCAGCCCCACCAAGTTCATGTATGTTCGCAGCATGCTCGAATAATCACGGCCACGTAAACAAGAGGCTTCATCACGCATCCCAATCAACCCAGAGGCCGGCTGTAAGTACACTTCTCAGTGAAACAGCTTGATGTAGTGCTGTTGATTATTCTCCATCTGTTGTTGTATTGTGGCCCCACTTTCCTCCACACAGATGATTTAACCCTTTGAGGCTTTCAGCTGGTTAACACGATTTAAATCAGGAAAGAATTCACTGTTTTTTCTTCTTAATTTCATTTCACATCTAACACGCTCTGTGATACCTCATACTCTGTTGGTGATAGATGAAACTATTATGTAAAATCTTGATCATCTGAGAGGTGCTTCAAATTGGAGTGTCCTGTTGCTGCTGAATGAGGTGCTATAAATTCACCCCACATGTTCAGTTTGGATTTCTAGTGCCAGGCAGGATCTCATGTCTGCCCACAAAAAGAGATGAAACCCAGCTGCAGGGAAAGACCAGAACAGAAGAGCTGGTCAGAGTTCCTCTTCTTTAATATGTTTTTATCATCTTGTTTGATGTGTTTCATGAAAAATAATCTTGAAGAACATCAGATGAGTCATCAAAGAAAATACCGCTGACCTTCATCAGAGCTCTGATCAGAGCTGGAGGGCTCATCCAAGAGCAGAAACCCATTTAGTAAAACTTATGCTCTTATGATCAACTAATAACCTTATTAAACAGTTCTATTATCTTTAAAAATGAAATGATTTCTACTTCTTGTTGACATCCGATGAGGTTAGAAAACTTTACATTCTACAATTTAAGGTTAAAATGTTTGGAAGAGATTTGATCGGAGATTCTGAGTTGAAAAGTGAAAAGGGATTTTTGTGCTGTTTTATTTTCGGATGTGTATTTCTCACGTTATGTAATTCTGGGTGCAGCGCTGCAGGTGTGGGGGTTTGGACTCATTTCTAAAACAAAGGCTATATTTGTAACTCTCATCCTGTTTTCAGATGTCAGGGTTAAAGTGATGAACAGAGCTTTGCTCGACTCATCCGTGTTCATGTGGATGACACCATACGGCGCTACACATGCTGCACTGTTTCACCAATGAACAGGGTGTTCAACAAGAGCTGAGCAGCAGAACAAATCAATCAATCAGTCAATGAAACTCCATAGGACACCTGGATTTAAGAAGTTGTTCAGTCTGTTCTGATGTGGTACTCTCTGTCTCTCTTTAACTTCATCATTTTAATGAATCTGTGTTAATACTTGGTCCAAACCCCTTAAAGCAAAGGCATCACTCTGATCATTCACACATCATATCCAGTCAGCCCGTGGAAAGATTATACTACGGTGGCCCCGAGAGCTCACAGCACTGCATCTTAAGAAAGCACCTGCAAAAAGACAAAACACAAACAAATGAAGAAAACATCTTCACATGACAACACATGAACAGCATTTAGAAAACACACTGCAAAGACCACAACACAACGGAAGAGTTTCCAGAGGACACTTAAAAGTAATGCACACGTTATTAGCCAGTAGGCTAATATCTGAATCATGTGATCACAATGGTGAAATAAATCAAAATCACTTTTATCTCATTTCCCAACATCACTGACAGAAAGAGAACCTTAACGGGGCTGTGAATCAAAATCTGCATCATCAACAAGCGTGTCGAGACGTAAGAGTCTCACTCAATCTTTGCAGTTTGTCAACAAAGTCTGTTTGAGCATCAGGAACTAACTGAACTTTTCCTTACTGTTAACAAAAACACATTTTTAAGCCTTGATTTAATCTACAGCTATCTTACATGTCAAAATATCTTATTTTGCCTATTTAAATAATTCAGCTCTTAATTTTATGATATCTTCAAACAAGATGTTTATTTTTTATTTACTCTTCAAGTGCATATGGCTTATATACGGTCTAAGAAGACGCTTATTCTCTAAAAATGAGATGTATGGGTTTGAGTTTTTGTAGCGTGCTGTCACTGGCTTCATCTTACACCCACCTGGAAATAAGCAGTCTGTTCACTGACGCTCCAACTTGCTTTTGTTGATCACAGAGGCTTAATTTTCAACGTCTGTCTATAAGCTAAAAAACTCCTCACAGGAACTTTAATCATTGACTTTTTTAACCAGACTTTAGGTTTATTTATATATTCAAAACTTTGATTAACAAGCCTTCATGATTCCGTCATTTTTCAGCAAATCCATCCCATCACAGTGTTTTCAGTGTATTGTTTTTAAAATTATGATGATTATTACAGGTTACTGTGCATACATTTGCAGATTTGCTCTTAAAAATGATCCTCTGTTCCTTTCTGGTGCTTTTATATTCACAGATTTATGCACAGACATGTGCATGAGGACGGCTCGCTCCTGCTGCTCTCAGATGTTTCTGTAATCCTCAGTCTGCTGAGCAGAACACATCACAGAATTTCACGCCTTCCTCTCTCGCTTCCTCGTTCCCTCGTTGCCTTTCCTCCTCTCTTTACATCATGCCAGCACTTCCCCCATTTCCACTGGAAAGTGTTGGAGATGACCTTCAGCTTGTTTGGGGTCAGGCTAATCACTAAAACAAGTAAACAAGTGGGAAGGTGAGCGCAGAGAGCACAATCAATAACGCTTCTGTGGCTGATTGGTGTGGAGGAAGACTGCGGAAACACACACACACACACACACACACACACATAAATCCACACCTATACAAAGTCTCACACACACGTATTGGGTCGAAGGGGTCGTCTGAACAGCACAATGAGGAGGTAGATCAGTGTTAAATGGTGGTTGTTTGACATTAACAAATGAACAGGAATCTCTCAAAGTGGGTCTGCACTACCTCTGACCTCAATTCCTCATTTCCTGTCAGCACACACACACACACACACACACACACACACACACACACACACACACACACACACACACACACACACACATCTGAGCACATACACACAGATATCGTTTGCAGAAAATGTTTTTAACAGCAGCTTTTTCTCACACGCTGTAAATGTGGTTATAACTATAAATGAACTTTCTTCTGTTGATTGTTTTTTTTTTTTATGTCAAAATATCAACCCTCTTCCTTTATCTCGGCTTGGAACCAGGAAAAACGACCCCAAAGAGACAAACAGAAGCGTGATTCGTCTGCTCTGGATGCAGCTTGAAGGGACTGCTGTGGGTGAGGGGTCTGCCTGTGAGTGTTTGGATAGGGGAGGGGCTCAGTACAATACATTAATACATGGAGATCAATGCATGCTTTCACGTCAGTCTCCAAACTCCAGAAAAGTCACTATATTTGATGCTTTTTTAAAAAAAAGTCACCAGAGGGGTCTGAAAAGTCGCTAGATCCGTGCCTTACGATGTGTTCAGTTTACACTGAAAGTCAGAAATTGAAGCTCAGAACAACATCACCCCAAAGTTGAGAGCTCCCAGCACCTCCCAGCCTTTCAAATGTACAACAAAACATGTAACGACCCTTTACCTGAAGCACATAACATGAGTTCTTTGTCAGGCTGATGAGATCCAAATTTGGAGGAGTTCTGATCAAAACTTTGATTCGGAGCAGCAAAATTCCGACGTCTGTGTAAACCATGAACACACCTTTAGCTGTAGCAATTAAACCCCAGACTCTCTATGTGCACTAGTAATGTTCGAGAATGATTTGTTCAAAACAAACGAATCATCTGGGTGAATGAACTGAATCACTTACTGAAAAGATTTGTTCATTTCTCAACTTCAGTTTTGCTCTCCTCTCTCTCTCTAGACCGTAAGAGTCTCCCTAGCCTGCCTTCCCTCCCCCTTTCATGTTGGAGTCATTCAGGAACCGTGTGTTGCTAAAGCCCGCCCCACAGCTCCCTCTCATGTCTCTAAAATCGAGGAAGTAGTAAATATTTTATTTAACGTTAAAATGTCGTGAAAATGTGCTTTTTAAAGCTGTTCATATGATGTCAGTTTGCAAACAGTTTTATACAAATAACTTCATTTTACTCGGCTGACCGTTTTAATACTCGATCATGTTTCAGTCAGTACAGTGTGTGTGAGACTCACTCAGTTCATCCACTGAACACTGAACTGAACAAACTGAACAAACTGCAGCTCAAACAGGATCACGTGCTGACTATCATTCACTGAACGAACTGGATGAACTGAACGGCAGCTCTGCCTCAGTGAATGATTTGTTATCTGAGTCTAATAAACAGAACGGTCTGGAAAATTTGTGTCTGTTTTAGCAGCTTTCAGTTTGCAAACTGAAACTTTATCCCACGATCGTCAGTAGAACTCAATATTCGATTGTGTTTCAGCTTCTTAATTTCTGATTGACAGGCAGAGAGTACTGAACAATTCGGTGAACGAATCTTTTGGACGACTCAATTTACTGAACTGATTCTAATGATTCAGTAAAGTGAGAAGAACTTTTCTTCCCATCATTAATGTGCGCTGCAATCATATGAATTAGTCTAACTAACAGAACATTGATCCTCTGTTTCACCAGCCATGTTTGTCGCCTTTTGGAGGGATAGTGGGGGGGAGGAGTCCCTGTGACTCTGAGGGGGTCATACCCCCCCGTCCTACGTGCCATCTGCACGCATGTGGCTCATGCATACACACTCACACACACACACACACGCTCACACACAGATGTGTTCATTAGCAGTTTCCCTCTTTTAAGAGTACAGCTGCTGCTTAACTTGATCAGTTAATGACACTGAGTTGACAGAAAACGCCTCCACCTGGCCTGGTCGCCTCTGGAGCCGCCTTTGATTAACAGCTGAGCTTAAATACAGACGCCCTGCTGATCTGATGCACTGCGTGTTTAAAACATGTCCCTGATTCAGATGGAGGAAGGACTTTAAATATTTGAAGAAAGCATCTGCTGGTTATGTCAGAAGAGCTCCCAGAGGAGAGAGAGAGAGAGAAGCCTCCACTCGTCTTGGGAGCTTTTTAGAGAAGTTGGTGAACTTGGAGTCCTAACTAGCTGGAGAGACACTTGTCGCTGTGCATTGTGGGTTCAGTGGCCTAAAAGGCAAACTCCCTCCTCTCTACAATACACGGCCATTACTGTCTTGATCATTTCTTGTGCATATTACCTGCACACGAGGCTCCTGCTTTTTCAAGGTCACTTGCAACAAATCAGAGCATCTTCATTACTCCTCTGGGCCCTTTGTTGTTCCCATAGAAACCCCGCTGTGCTGACAGATGAGAAGGCGCAGGAGTCAGCTTCCCACATTGTTGGAAAGCACACACGAAGGCACACGTACGCTCGTTTAGACATATGCATGCTTTAACTACATGGAGGAAAGCGAAGCATGTGTTGTTTAAAATAAACCAGGTGTCAGAGAGAGCGCGTCGGAGAGGGATCGTCGTACACAAATAGGCCATTATGGCAGAAGTGGAACACAAGGCGTCTCCTATGAGAAGTGAGAAATGAATGTTCTCTCAACTTCATGGCTCTCTCTCTCTCTCTCTCTCTCTCTCTCTCTCTCTCTCTCTCTCTCTCTCTCTCTCTCTCTCTCTCTCTCTCTCTCTCTCTCTGGGCAGGCCGTGTGTGCTGCTATGCTCGTTATCAGAACAAACAGAGATGAGGCTGGAAGAACGAGGAACACACCATGTACCAAAGAGAGGAGGATGAAAGGGTAAAAAAAAACAAAAGAGAATCAAACACACAGAGCAAGGACAACACCGGGGAATAGTCTGTACCCGAGCACACCTGCCTCCATAGGGAGCTTTAGCATTTTAGAGCATTAAAGACGTGCATCACCAAAACACACCAATCCATGAGGTAGTCAGACCCATAATAAAAAAAAAAAATCTAATTCCAGCCCACATCAGATGTACATTTCCCTGGAGGTTCTGAGTATAGAGAAACAAAAAGAGGACCCCTCCAAAGGCTGCAAGAGGCTTGTAATGAATAAGACATTGCATCAGAATTGGAAAGTCAGTGAAATCTCCTTCCTGTCTGCTTGCTGTGAGACAAGCCATGTATCATTACTAACTCTGTCTTTTTATGTCCTTGGAAGTGTGAAAGCACACTGTAACAAGTAGTCAGGCATTCCAATAAATCTAGCAGGCACAGAGCTGAGACAAACAGCACGATAAAACCCAAGCACCAGCTTTGTCCTCGAGCGGGGGACTGAGTGAGGATTAAGTGTTCAGATGAATTCATCAGGTAGACATTTCTGCATATGTATGAACTGCTGAGCCTCCAAAAGTCTTGGTCACTCCGGACCGTCTGCAGGGTCGCAGACCTTTTTTTTTTTTTTAACTGAATGACTTTAAAAATCTCCACAGACACAGTTAGAAAACAGAGAACTGCGTTTATTTGAAACAGGTATTCAGACTGATACCATTTCTACCTAATATCAGTCAGCTTCCTTTATATAATCATTTACACAAAGAAAATCAAAATGTGCTCTGTATGTCTGTTCTACAGCACTTTGATGCTTTGAGTTAAAAGCTAATTTCAGAATGCTAACATGACTATATTTGAGATGTTTAGCTCGTACTTGGATTGTTACAGATTCCCCTGTTTTGTAGTTTGAATGAGGATGTTCAGCAAATATAAAAGATGAAATTATGACCTGATGGTGCACAAGAGAAAAAAAGGTTCACCGTAAAAACATGAAAGTTAGCTGATAGAGAACAGAAAGTGTGTACAGTAGGGGCTAAATTACTAAAACACCTGACAGTACTGCACATACTGACCTTTTGTTTCCTCTAAATCCTGATCATGAAACACTCAGATTTTTGCTCTGAGCTCAACAAATATCAGAAGAAGTGAGTCCTTCTGTTTTTATTTACTTTGAACTTTAACATTTGATTTGTCCACCTTTCACAGTAGTGCCAGCAGCACATGTTTCTGGCATAGAGTCAATATACTTCCTGAGAACTTCAACGCTAATGTTATCTCGATCACTTCTGCAACTTGAGCTAAAGACTTTCCTCTGAAGGCTCAGAAGATCTGTCCCCTTTATCCTGCAATCTGACCAACTCTGCTGGATGCAGATGAGGTCCAGTCCATCATTTTCAGAGTGCCTTTTTATAAGGAACAGTGGCGCCTCCAGAATTTATTCCTAGTGGTGGCCAGACTGGACCAGTGAAAATCTTGGGGAGGCACACCAAAAGCAAAAGCTGTAACTGAATTTGAAGAATTCTGTTGTGCTGTTGTGGTATATCAACGAGTCTAAAACTATGAGAAACAGCCGCTGATATACTCTGTTTTTTTTTTTTTTATTTCACAGTGAATGTAATGGATTTTGAAATGTATCGGGGTGGCCATGGCCCCCTGGACTCCTCTTGATGGTGCCACTGATAAGGAAAATGAAAATTCTGATGAATGTATAGAGAGCATAACAACATAATGATGACTTAGTAGATATTTCATTTGTTTTTTAGGATTATTTAACGTCTGATTCAACAAATCAACTGAAACCTCTCTGATGTACTTAAATAAATGTTCTAATGAGTTTGGCCACCACTGTATGTATAGAGTATATATATATATATATATATATATATATATATATATATATATATATATATATATATATATATATATATGGTTGTTGTTGTGCATAAGAGTACCACCGTACCATAAATTAAAGTCTCTCTCTCTCTCTCTCTCTCTCTCTCTCTCTCTCTCTCTCTCTCTATATATATATATATATATATATATATATATATATATATATATATATATATATATATATATATATATATATATATCACTCTCAGGCTCAAATTAAGTTTTAGTAACAGGAAAAATCTGATATTTGGGGAAAATTATCCTATGGGGTAATAATATACGATTCTGACCTTTTTAAAATATAGGCAAAGTAGCAGATAAAGCATGTGGCATTCATTGATACCTGTCCGGCTCCACGTTGCAAATCTGCAACATTAAAATAAAGCTACCCCTGGGGTAAAACCCAGAGGAGATAAAATCTACTAATTGGCATGTACTGTATCTATATATACTCAGGATTCATCTTATGCAGTTTTGGTGTCAAATTAATGGAGGTTAGTAGTGAAAACTTACATGAAATTGATGGCTTGAAATGTGATGGCATTTTCAAAGTGACACAGCTCTGCCAATTGGTGGGATAGTGGAAAACTTTTTGTTGCTAATGCACAACTAAGTCCTGCAGTGGTACTTCTGAGTAAAAAAAGGCCAATTAAATATGGATATGGAGTATTGAATATGAATCTGTCTTTGAAAATGTGTGAAATCACCTGCTGTTTTATAACACTTATTATGGTCATACAGAAGATGTTAATCACAGGATATAATATTTCTATGTAACCACCAAGCTGACAAATGGTATCATTGAGCAACTTCATCCCCAAGCTAAGTCTCACTATGACCAGAAACTGAGCAGAGAGTGATGGAAGTGGGGGACTTTTGAACTTGCTCTGACTGGGTTTGTTTTGAATTAACTCACAGAGTAATCTAACATTTAAATAAAAGTTTTTCTGGTGAAAGACAAAACTTCTGCTCAGATTTCAGTCTGGACTGACAGAAAGACATACAGGGATAGGTACCAGTCAGTCAGGTTTGATTAAATCTCCCTCTGTGAGTCCAGACAGTTTGTCTTTGACCTTCAGCTTCTCAGATGAAGAACGTCCTGCAGCCAGACGTCTTACACACGGCTGGAAACTAACCCCAGCCATGCTGCGACTCAGTCACCCATTGAGCTCCATTATCTCCCGAGGGAAACACTCTCAGCCCTGATGTCTGGCTATCTACCTAACAAGGCTGTCTGTCCAAAATCCCAGGACACAGACGCTGCCAGTGGGGAGCAGAGACAGGCTTGTCTGACAACAGACTCCTGATAACAGTCACAGAGGCTCTGACAGCCCTCCAAACACACACACTCCAAACACACACAGACAGAAGTTTAGAAAAGGCAGGTTAATTACATCCAGATACAGGATAAGTTTGAGTTTATGGTTTCATGAAACGTGTGTCACAGAGGATTAAAATAAACCCGACTGATTCAGCATCAAGGTGAGATTCTTGTGTCTGAGGCAGCTGCAGTTCTGAGAGCAGCCTCTAGGTGTCCCTGCTCCACCAGTAACACCAGCTGGGTTTGTACCGGCTCTCTCTCTCTCTCTCTCTCTCCTGCTCTCTGGACAAATGCAGAGAAGGTGACTGGGCTATAGATCTAAATGAAAACCTAGCAACAACTTCCTCTTTATTTTCATACCCTCCATATGTGCATGTTTTTTTTACTGCAGTCATTGTGGGGATTAAACGTCCCCTTAGGGTGAAAACCTGTCATAATTAAATGACAAAACAGGCTGTTTGTGTCCAAAATGACCCAGTGTTGTGCTCATTTAGCGTCCCTATCTGTAGGACATAAAGGACATCACTCAGCTAAAGCTGCTTTACTCAATACCTTTATATATTAATAATGGATGAAATGACTGCACTGTGTGAAGGCTTTCTTATTGCGCTGGGTTTTTTTTCCTCCTGACTCTGCAGCTCTCCCTTTCTTTGGAGAGTTTTTGGGTCTTTATTGTTTTGGTTCCAGAGCAATAAGCACTGAAGAAGCTCCTTAAATGCCACAAGTTTCAGCTGTTTGTTCAGAGTTTTGCTGTCACATCTAGTTGAAGGAAAAAATGAGAAACCATCAAACAGATGCATCAGATAAAATAGAATAATAGTAAAGAAAGGTATCATTTTTTTGTATATTCTAATTCAAAACTGTAAACTTCCAATCAACCTTTTTTGCATTACATGTCAAAGGAAATATTTTAAGCCTTTTTTTAATTTTTTTTTTTTTGATGATTATGGGTTGAAGCTTATCAATATTAGAAATGCAGTATTTCTAATTATTGGAATATTTATGATAATCATAGTATTGATGATGTTATTTCTGATATGATCATAAAAACAAGGTTTTAAGATACAGAAATCTTAGGCTTGCAAAAATGTATCGTAATCATTACCATTATCATTTATATTCATGGTTTGGCGTCTTTTACCACAGCCATCAGCATATAGCACTGCTCAGGTGTTATTGAAGCTAGACACTTAGAAAGCGACTTCAGCTAATTTTTGGAGGAAGGGGGGTTTTTTGGAATTTTTTTCCCCCTGAATGAAAATATCTTTCAGATTCCCCTGTGAGTTTAGGTTGGTGGGTGAGTTGGCTGACAAATCAAGCCCAAAAGTATCATGGTTAGCAAACATTTTGAGTACCGTGGTAGAATGAATGAATGAATGAATGAATGAATGAATGAATGAATGAATGAATGAATGAATGAATGAAGTGATTTGAAATCTCCCAGTAAAAAAAAATAAAATAAAAAGTGTTGGTTTTCTTTTAAAGGAAAAAGGTGGACCAAACAACAGATGACCAACACACATCCTCCTGACAGCAGACACTTTGGATTCTGTGTCTTCCTACAGACTCTAGGACTTTGATTTTTGAATCAAATGCAAAAACTGAGTTTCATCTGGAAAGCACGATCAAGAAACAGTCCAGCTCATTTTCTTTTGAGACCAGGGCTGTGTCTCAAATCTTAAAGTTCACCTTCAAGTTCACTTAAAGTCCCTGTGAGGACTTTCTAAGTGATCTTGAAAAAGTCTCTCTTCTAGATATCTGCCTGATCCTGATCCACAACTTGAAATGAGATTATCAGCACCAATACAGGTTATTTACAAATGATATTTCTTAACTTCCTGATCAGGTCACACAGGACCAGATTGATTTATGGCATGTTGAAGTCTCTATGACAACACCACAATTTCTGTGATTTGTTTAGTAGCTGGAGCTGAACTGTCAGACTGAAGAAAGCTGAACAGGCGAGCAATAGCAAGTGCTAAAAGCTAAATCATTGGCTAAACTACACGCTAAAGGCTGTTTGTGATAATGTTCATTCCAGTGATCTGATCAAACTTGAAAGTCTATCAATAAAATGAAGAGTGAGGTTACGTTAGCTCTGATTGGTAGATGAGCAGGACAGAAGGATTCGTGAACAAACATGTCAGGATACATCTCAGACAACCTGATACCTGCACAACCTGCACTGAGAGAGGCACTTAAATATCCGTCTACTAAATTACAAACTGACAAAGTTTGCTTGTTGTCATGTTTCAAACAGCAGCGCTGTATAACTGTTGATAAATACCTTACCTCGTCACATTGTATCCAGTAAAAAGTTGTCTTGAACAAAGACAAGTAGTGTTAAAAAGAAGGTCTGATCTCCATTCATTTCAAAACAAACACACGTCTTGTTAAGTCATGTCATCACAACAGTATGAGCATGATTCCAGCCAGAAGGTGGCGCTGTGGCCCACTTCAAACAGACAGTCCTCACAGCCTGTTTAAGTGCACTTAAAATGAGTACACTGTGTATGTTGAACACTAACTATAAAAGTGCACAAAATCTTACAGGGTAGGGTTGTCCCAAATCAAACACTGCTGCTGCTTCACACGTACGGGAAGTGATAATCGTATTTCACAACCATTCACAGGGGTTACTCTTTTCTTCATTAGTTACAACCATCATCCATCATTTGATCCGTTGCCGCCCTTTCTGCTATGTAGCCAAGATGGCCTCGGTTAAGTGTGAGAAGTGTCCCGAGAAATCAAAGTGCACTGTGTTTTTCCACACTGTCAGTGTGAACACACTTCTGCACTCAGAATAGAAAGTGTAAGTGCAGAAGTATGTGATATGAGACAGCTCAGAGGTCTCAAACTCGTGGCCCAACGACACAATCTCAGTTTATAGTTCAATCCAGCCATAGACTGTAAAAAGATTGGACAGCGCTGCTCCGCCTTTTACCATTGTATGGTTTGAAAGCCAAAATACCTTCACAGGAGTCGCCACTGTGAAGCCAGAGTCTGTGCAGAAGAGAATCTAAGTGAAGCCAGGTGACAAACGAAAGGTTTGTTTTTTCATCCTGAACACAGCATAATCACTATCTGAAACCAAGCAGAAAAATAGATAGATAGATAGATAGATAGATAGATAGATAGATAGATAGATAGATAGATAGATAGATAGATAGATAGATAGATAGATAGATAGATAGATAGATAGATAGATAGATAGATAGATAGATAGATAGATAGATAGAGGAGGATTATTTCTGTGGCGATGGGGGAATCACACCTGCCAGAAACATGAGTGGACACAATGAGCTGCACAGCTAAAAATCGAGCTGTCAAAACAACAGAATGTATTCAGAGAGCAAGAAAGGAGGCAAATCAAAGACCAGGTCCAGACTGAGTTTTTAACTAACCCACCTCCATCAGAGAAAATGTGGTCCAGCTGTCTGAGAAAAAGCACCCTTAGGCGTCCGGCAGCAAGCAAGCCAAATATGACAGTACACTACTTCAACAGTTCAAGTTTTTATTTATTTTTTTATTTTGTGGAACAGCTGAGGAGGCCTCCTTGTTACGAGCTTGAATGCTCAGGTAATTTAAGTGTGTGACCTCTGGCCTCAACGCTCCTGACACTGGCTATGTTGTAGTAGTTTGACATTAGCAACTGACTTAAAGTGCCTTTCCTGAAGATGTCTGTGCATACCAGTTCCTAAAGCAGTGACATCTGCCTCAGTCTACTACTTATTGGAGCTCTCCAAAGTGTCAATGTTTGGTTAACCAGCTTAGTGATCACAACCCAAAGGAAGGAGGAGGCAGTGAGCAGTTTTAAGAGTTTTTATTGTACAAAGAGGGAATGAATGAATGAGAGTCCAGAGGTCCAATCAACAGAATCCATATACACTCACCTGTTGCTTTGGACTTCTGAGTCCACAATCCAGAGTCCAACAATCCAAGAATCTGAATCCAAGAGCTGACTTGTAGCTGTGTGGCTGAACAGGGCATGCAAGAGAGTCCACAGGAATGCACTGGAAAAGGTGAACAAAGACACAGGAGTTAGTCACTCTGAAATACTTGGGAGTAGCAAACTACAAATAACTTGATACTCAAGAGGCCAAATACCGCTACACAAGCATTGGTACTAATTGAATTTTTTTGACCAACTGAAACCAGTTTAAGGACTCAACAGATCAGTTAGTGAAGCCGCAGCAGCCGAGAAGTTTTTGCAAAAGCTTCCATAATATACCGCCATCCCCAAAAACTGACGCAGTTTATGTCTTGAGGATGGGACAGGGAATGACTCGATAGCTTCCACTTTAGCAGACACTGGCTTAACTTACCCTTGGCCCACAACTTTACCCAAAGACATCACAGTGGCCTGTCCAAATTCACGCTTTGCCAAATTTAAGGTGAGATTGGCATCACACAGCCAACCATACACTGTGTAAAGCTGCTGCACATGCTCATCCCACTTACCTGAAAAACACAACAATATCACCAAGATAAGCCTCGCACCCTGGTATACCACACAATACAGCATTAACCAAGTGCTGAAATGTTGCAGGAGCATTGCGGACTCTAAGTGGCACAACGGTATACTGCAAGAACGCATCAGGGGTCACAAAAGCACAGATTTCCCTAGAGTTAGTGGCGCCTGCCAATAACCATTTAACAGGTCCAGCTTTGTCACATAATTGGCACTGCTGACATGACCAACGCAGTCCTCCATATGGGGAAGAGGAAAACAATCCGATTTTGTAACCCCATTCACTCTCCGAAAGTCAGTGCAAAACCGGTCAGTACCATCGGATTTTCCCACGAGGAAACAAGGTGAACTCCAAGAACTGGAGCTCGGCTCCGCAGTACCCTTCTCTAACATATAATCCACCTGTTTCTGCAAACATAAACGTTTATCCGGACTCACTCTATATGCATGTTGTTTAGTGGTAGGAGAATCCCCGACGTCAATGTCGTGTTGCAACACCCAAGTTTGACTTGAAGACAAAGGAACTGATTTTCTGTCATGGTAAGGCTTTAACATGTTGACGTGGCATAACATGATCCTTCTCCTGTGCTCTGGAGTTGCAACAATGTAGTCTCGGGCACTTACTTTTTCCTGCACTACATAAGGGCCACTATATTGAGCCTGCAGAGCAGAACCAGGAATAGGCAGTAATACCAACACTTTGTCACCAGGACAAGAACTTCGGCTTTTGGCATCCTTGTTAAACCACATTTTCATTTTTATTTGGGACACAGACTCTTTCTTTTCAGCCAATTGACATGCATGATTAAGTTTGAAATGAAAATTTGTTACATTATCAAACAGATGTTGCGGTTTATCATCATTCATCCACTTTTCCTGCAAGAGTTTAAGAAGCCCACGCACTGTGTGCGCAAAGACCAACTCCGCTAGACTAAAGCCCAAAGACTCTTGAACCACTTCACGAGTAGCAAAGAGAAGAAGATGAACACCCTTGTCCCAGTCTTTGTTAGACTCGAGACAGTAAGTTCGCAACATCAACCTGAGAGTCTGATGGAAACGCTCAATCGCCCCCCTGACTTGAGTTACTTCATTACCTGTGCAAAGATTCACGACATGAAATTAGATCCTTGATCTGTTTGAATGATTTTAGGTAACCTGAAGAAAGACTAAAACTTCAGTAATGTCTTTACAACAGTGGGGGTCATTATTTTACGCAAGGGAATAGCTTCCGGAAACCTAGTTGCAGAACACATGATAGTTAAAAGAAACTTGTTCCCTGCCTTTGTGCGTGGGAGAGGACCAACACAGTCTACTATTACACGCTTGAACGGCTCACCCACAACTGGAATCGGATAAAGAGGATGCTGAGGAATAGTTTGATTCGGTTTACCTGAGACTTTACAAATGTGACATGTTTTACAATACCGCTGCACATCTAACATCTTGTTTCAGTCCTGGCCAGAAAAAAAACAACTCAAAATGCGATCATAGGTTTTATTAACTCCTAAGAAACCTGCAAGTGGGTTGTCATGTGGGTTGTCAACTTTAAAATGTCCTGCCTATATTACATGTTCATGTTCAGAGGTGTACATTTCTGGACGAGCACACTGTCTTTCACACGATAACAACAGGACATCTTCACAACCTCATCTTCAGGAACGACAGCATCATAGGAAGACACTAGAGAAGGGTCACATTTCTGCTCAGCAATAAGGTTTTCTGTAGACATTATCTTTTTGGAATCCAACTTTCTAACAGAAGTCAAATCAACAACTGGGGCTGTAGAAGTTGCAACAGGTGGGAAAAGCACGGGGGGAGAAATCACCAAGTGAGGAGTCCAACCAACCGGAATCATTCATAAAGCTGTCAGCTAATTCTACTTCCCTGACGTCATCGGCTACCTGCTTCTGTCTCTTAGACATCGCACGAGTGACAGCACACACTGTGAACACCTCCAGAAACATCTGTCCCAAGTCATCTGGGTTTTTAGCAAGAGGAACAGCAGTTACTTCTGGATTTAAAAGCACCTTACCCCTAGCCAAATCATTACCCAAAATGAGAGACACACCATTAATGGGAAATTGAGGACTAACTCCCACCACAACACAGCCTTTAACCAAGTTGGAATCCAAGAAAATGGGATGTAAAGGTACACACACACACTGCAAACCAAAACCGGAACCAAAGCACTGGAATTAACTGAGGTTTTTTTCAGACAATGGCAACACCCCTTGGAGGATAACAGACTGCCAAGCCACATTGTCCCTCAGGATAGTCATGGGAACTTTAGAGTCCCTTTCTGACAATGAAACAAAACCTTTCATGATAAAAGGAGCATAAACATCAGGTTCAGTTTTTAGTCGTTCAGCCCTAACAGACAGGGCTTGCTGACGAGGCAGAGATTCAGCTGTCATCAAGTTAACTGCTTTTGGAGACTTGTTTTTTTTAATTCAAAGCAAAACATTAATTCAGAGTGTGACCACGCTTTTTACAGTAGAAACACACTGGTTTATCACTGGTGTCCCCAGCTTCTTTACTACTAGACCTGACCTCACGCTGAGAATTTGACTTCACTGGAAAATTAAAAGTTTTTAAAAAGCGGGAACAAAATGCTCAGAGGACCCATGAGACTTGAGTGTGTGTGTGTGTGTGTGTGTGTGTGTGTGTGTGTGTGTGTGTGTGTGTGTGTGTGTGTGTGTTATATAGTAGGCTGGTCTAATGATTTGTGTCCTACACTTTCAAATTTAGTTCTGCCATCTTACATTTTTTAAAAGATTTTTCCTATAAAATTTTTCCATTGTGACGAACAACCTCTTGATGGGGTTGTTTGTTACAATGTTTGACAAAAAGGGCAACATTCAGTAGAGAACAATGAAGCCTATGCTGAAGTGCTAAAAGTTTCTGTTCATGGAGAATCCTCTAGAGGCTGGCTGCAGAAAGACAGGAAGTCACGAACACATCAAACCAAAAAAAAAAAAACAAACAAAAAATAAAACAGACTTTTACAGCATTAAAAAACAAATTTACAGTCTGGTTCAAAAAACATCTTGCAACCCTAGTTTTACTATCGGCTCAGAGTCTGCGTCATATCCAAGATGGCCCTGTCCAATGATTGGCTTCATTCGACTGTATCAGGAACAGACGGGCAACATCGCAGAGACTACGTGTGTATTTATACAGTCTGTGGTTGGTTGTCACAGTGTGTCAGAGTGTCTTTGATGGTTAATCACCTCTTTGTTACTAAGAGTCCGAAAATGAGAGGGAGACACATCTCAAGTCAACGCTTCAGTTTAATGTAGGAATAACTTCTGAAAGATGTTTGATGATATTTACTTTTTTTTTTTTTTTTGGGGGGGGGGGGGGGGATTCCAGGAGATCCACAGTGGGTTCAGAGATGACCCTTGTTTGATGTTTGTTTTTGGTCTCTACGGAATAGAGTCATTATTTATAAGACTACAGGATATCATTTTTTTAGGAAAGCTATTTTGTTTCCAGAACTAAGTCAGGAAAAAATTGAAAAAAGAAAATCTTTGTAGCCAAAAATTGGTACATTTTGTTTGTCCTGTGTTGCAGCATCATTAGTCTAGCCTTCTTCACAATGGCTGAATCAGACAAATCGATTATATTTTGAGTTTTACCCAGAGCAAAGAGTGCATATAAAATACTTTGAACACCTTGTGCTAACACTTTGCTGCAGAATGACTGCACTGTGGGTCCATAACTCCAATATTTACCCCATTATCCTCTGCGTGCTCCTCATTTACTAACCTCAGCTTGGCGTGCAGTAATTCACTGGACGGGTCGTGCTGCTTTAATGTGCCCCTTGAATGCTCCAGCATCCAATTTTTAGAGAGTTATATTTACACGACAGATTGATTTACATCCCACTCCAAAACAACTAGATGGAGCATAATATTAACAGCTGTGCCCGGGAAATTTGAGGAAACCAAATGGTTGAACATTAACTGAAGGTGCAACACTAGAATAACCCAAAATGTTTCTTTGGTTATTATCACTGAAATGTTTCAAAACAAAGACCTTCACCACACAAACTGCTTTGTCTTAAGTAGAGCTACTATCATCTGGTTAGAATGAGGGTCAACTACCAATCAGGTCCAAATGCAACATTTTGGAAGCTTAATGTCTGATGATCTTGTAAGCTGCCTCTTTTTTTTCTCTCTTCTGTGACAAGACATTTTTCCTTCCCACCTGCATCAAGGTTTTAATTTTCTATTAAAAGTGGCCCCAAAGTATCATAGATCTGGAGATGTTCTGCATGGAAGAATGGGACAAAATTCCAGCTACAGTGTGTGCAAACCTGGTCAAGAACTACAGTAAAAATTTGACCAGTAAAACCACCAACAGAGGTTACATTACAAAGTACTAAGCTGAAGTTTTGTTTGTGTCCAAATATCTATTTTCATATCAAGTATACAAATAAATTGTTTAAAAATCATCCAATGTGATTTCCTGGATTTCATTTTTGTGTACCATGATGAAAATTACAGACCTCTTTCATCTTTTAAGTGGCACAACTTGCACAACTGGTGGCTGTCCCAATACTTTTTTGGCCCACTGTATTTGTTGGTGTAAAAATCTGCCTTTTTGCATAGGTGTGTATGTGGTGTCTGCAGCCAGCATCAAGCTCAGTCTCTGAGAACTGCAGTGTTCACACTTCCTCATGTGCTTCATGGTTTTAGACTTGAGGTGTGCTGCTTGGCATCAGCAGAGACACTTGTTAAAGACACCAGCTGAACCCTGATGGTCTGCTTTGCTTCTGTATTCTTATGGGGGCATCATTTTTAAATTCAAGTCTATTTTCTAAGCTGCTAGAAACTGCTCAAAGAGCTCTTAACTTCAAATTTTGCACGGTGTATATTTCATTTCTTTTTACAGGCTTATGTAAGGTGAACAGATTCTGAAATGAATAGTCCATGGGAAGTAACAGCAGGAAGAAAATGCGTGACAAATAGACAGGTAGACTCACAGAGAGACGGAGAGTGACAGAGACAGAGAGAACAGACTCCCCACTGCTCTTCTAACTCCCTTTCAAATCTGAGGCGTTTTCTCTCTTGCCGTGAGTGAGCGACTTTTTCTCTCCATTTTTCCAGCTTCTGAAATGTCACAGAAGTTGCTGCGGCTGCTGTGGAGTCGCTGCGCGTCTCTGCTACCAGGAAAATATGAAGAGTGTCACCGTAGTTGTAGTATGAAGACTTCTGTTGCCCTCACTCCTTTTGCATTTGATATTTAAGCATGCAGAGGTTTCAGGATGCTGAGGAGAAAACTCTCTGCTGTGCTCCTCTAAATGACGAGGAGCAGAGTGTGTGTGCGGTGGGGACACACTGACATACACACATACATTGATGTGTACTCATACATGCACAATTACACAAACATCAACATAGCTTCCCTCAAGGTTCCATCACGCTAATGGAAGCTGACAGTGAAATCACAGTCACAAACATCTTTCTCTTTTATCTCATCTCAGCTTCATCTTCCACCCACATCCATCCTTACATTTTCTTTACTTTCTTCACCCTGTTATTCACTCTCACTTTCCTGCTCTACCACTTTCTCCTGCTCTTCTTCTCTTGTTCTGTTTTACTTAATTTCCCATGAAGCCCTCTTTTTCTTTTCTAAGAGAAAAGAAACGTAAAGTACAGCAATTAGAAGAACAGCTGGACGGTTTAATTTCCTTTTAAGTGATGCCAACAATGAGAGCTAAACCATATGGTCTTTTGAAAATACAAACAAATGCTATAATTATTATATATAGATATAGATAGATAAGCTCAACTCAAGGACAATGGTCATCTGTGCTTCTAAATTGAACTTTGAATTGATTGGTGAGCAAAACTGGACAATGATTACAAAGACGAAACTGTGTACAAATACAGGTGTTGTTCAAAGTGACTTCAGAATTCCAAAATACAAGTTGACAGATTCACCAGTGTTTTTTTTTATTACTAATGAATCTGAATACAGAAAAACTCCATGGGATGTGTCTGTTCACCTGACAGGTGGTAAGCAGTTTTTTCCAACCCAAAGACAGGTGACTAAGGTGGGGTACACACTTAACAATTAAGTGTTTAAGGCTGTCTTTGTCCTGATTTTCCTCCTTCCCGACCAAGGACAGACAACAGCTGATTATCTTCTGTTTAATCAGATTATCTTGTGGTCTGAGGTATGTCAAGACTGAATTTGTCTCAAGCAGCAACCTCCAGTCTGAAAATATGAGACAATATGGAAGCACTAAAATCTGCTGTTCCTCGAGTGTCCGCTTGAGGCTGGCTACGGAAGTACCGGAAGTCACAAACACACCAAGCCAAAAAAAGCTGTTTTCACGGCCAAAATAAGCACATTTACAGCCTGATACAAAGAATGTCTCCCGTCTGAATCGTTAATTTTACTAACGGCACGCACTGTACGGGGGTTGAATTTTTTTCTTACTCTGCAGTTTAGACAATAATAAAATCGCTAGTACATCCAATCAGAGGCACAGCTTTGATCACGTGACTGCCGGACGCCCTATGGCTGTTACTGTGGAGACTCACAGCCTGCCTCATTTCCAATATGGCCGCGCCGGCCGTTTTGCTTCAAAAGTCTGTTTCAGAAACAGACGGGTGACGTCACGGAGACTACGTCCATTAATTATACAGACTATGATTTGTCCTGATAATCGGCTGTGAAACGGGTCGGGGCCAACAATCGTGAATATTAAACTCTTCATGTGTGTAGGAAAAGTGGACGACTCCTGAGTCATGACTCTGTGAGTTGTGACGTAGCATTGAATGTAGCCAATCAGGATACAAGCTGACTGAGGAACAAGGAAGCAGATGCAAACAAAAACAAGTATGGCTGACATTAAAGTTCATGAGGTAAGTCTATGTTCCTGTCGTCTCCAGGACTTTTTCCTTTTAAAAATAGTCCTAAGTCCACCATCATTCCCTCTTCTTTGTCCTCTTCCATGTTGTGTTTGGTGTTAGCTGGTTGCTGCTATCTGTTGCTGTTTCTTCTTCTACGTTTTTGTTAGATGACATTTGGTCAGGTGAGATTTCTGTCTTGGAGGACGAGATTCTAGATCAGTGGTGAGACAGAATGGTTCTGTGTGTAATGAGCTGTGTTGAGATTATCAGAGCACACCATACGCAATATGATCAAAACTGTTCAATGCCAGAAACATCTCTTTAGCTTTAGAAAATCCTTATGTGTTTAGCCCACTTTAGGGTGTCTTCACACCTGGGGGAAATGTGATTGGGTTGACCGTTCAGTCAAAACAATAGAAGAAAAAGAAGTAGAGGAATCAGTAACAGCAGCAGAAGAAGTGAAGGTGATAAAGTGATGATTACTGTATTGATCCAAACATAAAACCATCCTGGATATAAGACGGCTCCTTTTATCCCAGCACAGATTTTTGAGAAAAAGGCTCTTTGATGACAAAATCTCATTTTATCCTGAAGAGTGTTCATGCGTTCATAACTCTCCTCTGCTCTCTGTATCGCACACAGCAGAGTTCTGCTCTGATTTCTGACCAATGACAGAAAAATTTGATCACACTTGGCATTTGTTTACAACTGTGGACCACAAAAGACTTTTGCTGTGTGAACACAAATGAACTATGAGACAACTACGACAACTGAATCATTTTTGTCCCTGAATCAGAGCAAAGCAAATGAGCCACAGGTGTGAATACGCCCTTAAACAACAGACTGCTGCTAACTGTCCTCTTCACTTTGGTTTATGCACAGAGGTTAGCAGGACATACACACATGCTGTTGTTATGCTTTCTGTCTCTTCCTCCAAAACCACTATCTGCTGCTTGGAGAGATCGATTTTGTGACAAAATGTTGCTGCAGAGTGTCACTTTAAAAAAAAAAAAAAAAAAAAAAAAAAAGCTACAGGGGCATACAGGGTGGAAGTGGAGGTTCCGCTGACACAGCGTATTATTATCGCTCAACACAATGTTTGCTAAAGTGCAGCACATCACCCAGGAGACTCTGAGACAATTTTCAAAAGTTAACAACAGCCTCATCTCTGAGACGCTGTACAGTATTGACTGTTCTCCTTCAAGTCAACAATGAAGTCACAATCCAGTGATTTTAAAGTTGCCTCAACAGTCTCATTGGCTCTCTTTGATGTTTTTCTTTTCCTCCCTCTGTCTCTGTGGGGCTGGGTGGAGGAGGAGGAGGAGGAGGAGGAGGAGGAGGAGGAGGAGGAGGAGAGGTAATGTGATGCAGAGAAGCGACTGGAGCGAGACCGAGCTCTGAGAGAAAACCCAGGTTCACACCAGGGTGGCTTACACTGCTGCTTTTCTCTCTGCTCACACACGCACACGCACACGCACACACACACACACACACACACACACACACACACACACGCAAATGAACAAACGAGCACCGGCATGTACACGCACAGGCGAGCACACGCGCGTTCATATTCACAAATGTGCACACACATACAGTACAAGTTAACACACACACACACACACATTCAGAGCAGCTTATGAGTTGTGCACCTCAATACCAGCCGCAGTATAGCCCATCTGTGAAAAGGTAAATTGAATTTTACAGGCACAAAGCCGACTCCCCTGCGGTCTTTAGAAAAAAAAAAGCAAAAAAAAAAAAAAAAAAAAAAAAAAGCCCCACTTTGTGAGTCTAAAGCTTTTCTAAAGCTTTCGTCTCTTCACAGCTTTTTTCCCTTCCCCTTTTCTTCTCCTCCCTCTCCGTCTCCCGCTCCCTCTCTGTGGGGGAAATGAAGGTGTGAGAAACACTGATCGATATGCTCATTAAAGAGTTGTGTCTTTGGGAGGCTTGCAGACATTCTGCACAACGCTTCGCACAAAGAACACAGGGGGAAGCGCTGCGCTGGAAAAAGCCCGCCATATCGCCACAACACCATCAAAAACTGAACAGCACCACTTTTCACCAGCACAAAGAGCCGACACGGAGTAAAAACACAGCATGTCTCTTTCTCCTGCTTTCTCCATTTTTGTCAACTTTTCCTCCTCCCTCACACCGCCGCTTTGCTGAGTTAAAGCACTTTTATTCTGCTTGTGCAGAGGATTTTCCAATCTGTCCATGCCTCTATTATTAGAAGCTCCCATACGTAGCCTGTGATCCTGTATTGAGTTAACACAAACAGCAATGCAGCAAGTCACTCTGCCCACACAATTAACCCCCACACACACACGAGGTGCTGAGAAGACGCAGTTTAGATATGTTTAAACCTAATTAACAGCAGCACTGCTCGACTGCCTGCATGTGTGTGTGTGAGTGTGTGTGTGTGAGTGAGGCGGGCAGGTGGGATAGACACTGACAGGTGGAATAAAATTGCTAGTGCGAGGTATCCATCTGTGCAGGATCCACCATATGCATTTCAAAAACTCTGCAGGTTTCCATGCCAAATGACGGAGAGAGATTGACACTGTTCCATCTGCCAGCACACAGTCTATATTTGAGATGTATGGCTAAAAACAGGAGAGGAGGCATTATTACAATGTTCCCCTCAACGTGATGAGCTGTTTGGCTGAATTTCCCTTTAGAGCAGGATAAAAATAGCACCGGAGTCAAAACTGCTGCAAAAATCTGTTAAAGAAAGCAATACATGACTTACTCGTAACGGATTCAGGAAACTTTGGTGGACTTTATTTTATGTGAAAAGTATGGAAAGAACAATAGAGAGGAGAGGAAAGTTAAAGGGCTACATGAATTTTCATTTGGGTGCCAAATCGGATCACATCTTCTGTTGCGATGGTTTGTTAACTGAGAGGCTGCTGCTAGCAGCTGAGCCGGCACGTTAGCTTAGTTTAGCATAATGACTGGAGATAACGGTAAAACTGAATAAGAATACAAACCCTCCTGCTACTGCTACAAATGCAGAACATGTTTGACATGTCATCTAAAACTAAAAAGACAACCTTAAAAAGTGAGATGATTTTTACAATATCAGGGTTTCACTCCAAAATAATCAGGGATGTGACTTATTTGATAGCATTATTATTGACAAACTTATAAACTTAGGAAAAAAACAGTCTAAATACAAAAATTCTCTCCAGTGGTGTAGTGGTCCCTTGAGAAGTGGGTATACTCTATTTTTTACCTTTTTTAAAGTAATACAGAAAAAAGACGGTTTTAGAACCAGTGACATGTAAGACTGCTCTATTTACCCCAAAATCTGTCATTTCTACTTACTCACTATTATAAAATTATCATGACTTAATTAGGAGCAGTTTGTAGTTACTACTGGTCACACAAGCAGAATGGATGACTGTAAAATTTATTTATCATGAGGCAAACATGGTGTTTTGGTTACTTTTTGAACATTTATTTAAATAAAATACTTTAAATCTGAAGTTGACGATGCGTTCTTGTTCATATTCAATTCACCGCCGCTTGTTCTGTTGTTTGGTCTGCTCTGCTGCCGTTCACAGTCAAGTGTCACACACAGACACCTGAGGTGTTAGCGATATTTTAATCGGCATGACCACCCCTATTCTGCTTCTGATTGGCTCATGAGTCACCATGCCTAAAGTTAACCAATTGACCTGGGGCATTAGAAGTGGGTATACGCAATGCTGACTGAAAAATAAGTGGGTATACTCCGTATAGCAGCGTATACCCTCGACTACACCACTGAGTCTCTCTGTGTCTAAAAGTAGATCTGAACACACCGTGGTACCAGACCCTCATGGTGAGCATTATTGAACAGTGTTGTCCTTCAGAAAGTCGAGTAACGCTCTAAAAATGATCAGGAAAAGACGATTCATGATGAAAGAGAGACAGAGCATCAGAAGATTTACAGAAACAGGTCTTTACTCCAGAGAAATGAAGTCAAAGAAAGTCAAGGTGAGCTCAGGGAGGAGAGTTTCCTTCAGCATCCAAAGACTCTCAGAAACTGGGACTGGAACCTCTGACAGGAAGAGGTCTGGAAGAGCCAAACCAGAACCAGAACCAGAAGAGCAGTTTGTGAGAGTCCAGAGCTTCAAGCTTCACAGCTTCAAAGAGGAGGTAGAGTCACAGTCTGAGTTTGAGTTACTGTGAAGAGAAGACTTTGAGATGCAGCTTTGAAGGTCAGACTGCAGAAAGAAAGACCTCCATCACTAAGACAGAGTCAGAAAAAGACAAAGAGGCTGGACTGGACCATCAGACACCACCAATGGACTACTGAAGACCCCAAGATGGAGCTGTGGACTCATGAACCAAAGTCTGAAACCTTTGCTTCATCATCAGGATTTTTGTTCACCGTACGTCGAGTAGGTGAAAGGATGGTTCCTCAGTGTGACATCAGATGAAACATGGAGGAGGAAGCATGATGGTCTGGATCTGTTCTACTGGATCCAGGGTCTGTGAGAGGCATCCTGATCCAAAACTAAAACTAGGTTGACGGAGGTTACAGCTTAATGACTTCAGTCAGACAGCTGAGGTAAATATTTTGGCTTCACTTTGTGGGAGCTGGTGGCTTCATTGAACTTCAGGTGTTTTCCTGAGAGTCTCTGCTACAGCCCAGAACATCAACAAACGTCACCAGGAAAACAAGGCGCCATGTTTGAGGACCATGGGATGGTAAAACATTATGGTTTGAATTTAAAAATAAGATTTTATTTTCCAAAGCCAGAATCTTTTTCCTCAGACTTTCTCATTCCTCGCTCAGCGTTTATTCACTCTCTTCAGTCTTGTTTTCAACCTTTACCTGCCAACCACTGACTCATGCTTCAGCAGTTTTTCTTGAAACTTCTTGATATATTTGTGCAAGGACAGGTCAGTGGAGGTATTCAAGGACAGGATATTATCAGTGGAAACTTTTTTATTACTTGACACATTCTGGCTCTTTCAAAGACTGAGCTTCAAAACACACTTTTGACTAAGAAATGAATGTGCCTGGACAGAGAATATTGGAATATACCCTCTAAAATAAAATGATAATTTAAAAGCTCTTCTCATATGAGCAGTCAACAGATAACAATTAAAAGGGGGAGGGGAAAAATGACAACTGGGATTGGCCCAAAGTGATGGGGGGACAAAGTGACGAGTGACACACAAGAAGAAAGTGTTCTTATTGGTTTAAAGCACATGTGCTTTAATTTGATTGTGGATATGAGACCCTGATGTACATTGAGTTTTTTCTGCAGGAGCTGACAAAGACTGTGCTACACATGGCATGGACTGTGTACTTAATCATTTTTTGTCTTTAATGTTTTGTAAGTGAAATGTTCGGACAATGTTACGTTGCCAAATTTTAAAATAAGGTGGAAAAGAGAGTGAGTTATTTTGGCACAGAGTTTTAAATGGAGCACAGACAGCCCTTGTCCTCTGCACAATATCCAAATTTACAGCAGGGTCTCATATCCACTACGTTCCCTCCTCACTTCTGGTTCCAAAATGTTGTCACAACAAAAATCTAGAGGAGCATGTTTTTTTAAAGTTTGGTAACAGAGAATATTTCATTAAAAAATAAGATGTTTTGGATCTGTACAGTGTGATTATTTGAAATAAATCAAATTACTGAGCACATGTGACTTAAACCATTGAGAACACTTTCTTCTCTTTGTTAATCTATTCAATGAGATCATCATAAATTAAACCGATGAAACTCATACTAGTTCAGATAACAAGACTGGAGTTTGTTGATTTAAAGTGCTTCACCAATGTAGACTAAATGTAAATGAATTTGACTGGACTAACTAAAAACCTTCATTTCAATTCAGTAAAGGAAAATTAATTAAATGTACATGTTCAAATGGTGCTGCACCAACAAAGGTGTTTTGTGTTCAAACAACATGGTCAAGGTTAATTGACTTTACTTGGTTTGTTTAGATGGAATATGGTTGGCATGATTAAATCACGTTCATCCAATGAATTATTTTTTTTAATGAACCTGAAGCTCCATTGTTCCACTGAAGGAAACAGCAGTCCAGATGATGATGGCGCCCCCTCCCCTGTGCCGCCTAGAAACCATCTCCAGTGGGATCTCCTCGTCATGTCAGGAACCTTGAAGCCATCAGGACGTCAAGGGGACATTTTTTCTCCTCAGAGAATCAAACTTTCTTCCTCCTTTCAGTGTCCCATGTTTGCTGCTCTCTTCAAAGTCCAAACGGGTCATTTTGTGGCGTTGAAGGAGTCGAGGCCTTTGAAGAGGTTTGTTCTTCTTAAAGCTCTTCTCTCTCAGACGCCGTCTGATGGTTATTGGGCTGCAGGCGGCTCCAGTAACGGCCTTCATTTGGGTCCAGGATCGTCACGTGTCTTGATGGACAGCCAATCAGATCCTCCGGCTCAGCGCTGGTGAAATGTTTTTGAGTCTACCTCTTGACTTTTTTTTCCCATAACCCTCAGGAACTTTGAAGAAATCCAAAATGGCTGTCTTACTGCGTCCAACCTCAGCAGTGATGGCGTGTCATGCGAGGCCTTGATACGCAGCTCAACAATCCGACCATGTTCAAAGAGAGAAAGTTTTTTATCCTTCACCATCAGGCCATGACAGAACTGTGACAGAACTGACAGAAAATGTGAATGTGATCAGCTGATGAACAGACTCTTTCACTTTGATTGTTGTTTGCAATAAATTGCTGACTCACTTTATTTATTTATATATTTTGTCTCACTCCCATTTCTTATTTTTGTATCTTGAAACTCTACTCAGAACCTTTCTAGGATCCAACAGAGCAGAATGTAAATTTGTGCAGTTTTTCCAGCTGGTCTTAAACTGCTGATCAGGTGTGTATTATAAAGACAGTGAAGTTCAGGTAACTGTACGTATCAATGCTTCTCACTGAGAGGTGATCGCAGATCATTGTTTCCATCCCCAGAGTCATGTTGGGTGTTTGCTCAGACAGACGTGTGTTGGTTCGTTAGGATGAAGGAGTTGGAGGAGGGTTTCCATTTCTGCCTCTGGTTCCCATAGTTAGACTGGCCCGCTCTGGTTGCCTGGGTTACTGTATCCCTTGTGGATGGTCAGCTCGCTGTTGCTATGCTAATGAGTGAATATCAAAGCCAGGAGTCGCAGCGGCTGCTTCTCAAGTGTGCATATGCATATGTGTGTGTGTGTGTGTGTGTGTGGGTGTGAGTGTGTGTATGTGTGTGTGAATTTTCCATGTGATACCACAGGGTCACAAAACGGCCAGGGTTTGTGACGTGAAATGTCACGCCAATTAAGAATTTGTGATATTTAGCAGGATTTATCAAACTTAGCATTCTATTCATTAGGCATGGAGCTGCTCCTAATGGGATTTCTATCTGTGTCTCGATGCTGTGACTTCTCTCCCACCTCTATCCTCACCTCCTCTCCTGACTCTCCTTTACTTGCTCCTATTTCATTATTTACATCCTCATCTGTCTCTCTCTTTTTTGGCGCAGTTTATCAGTTTAATCAGGCTGGAGGAGGAGGAGGAGGAGGAGGAGGAGGGGGCAGGGAGAGGGAGAGGATGGGGGGGAGGACACGCGATCTGCATCATTCTCACATCCTCGTAGTAATGCATCTTTATTAGGCTCCGACATCGGCCCGGGAGACGGCTCTCTGCTATCACTGTCAATTAGCAGGGGAGCCACTCGGGAAATGGCTTGCTTCTCTTTATTAATATCTCCAAACAACCACACTCACACACACACACACACTCACACATAGACGTATAGGAAGAGGGTCTCTCTCTTTATTAAAACACAATCAGAGCAGCAGTGCAAACCATACATGAGAATGTCATCAGGCAGAAGAAGAAGAAGGTGCAGATGCAAGGCTTAAGTTTCATTTACTGGGAGAATTAAAAAAAAGTCTGAGGGCTGCTTTGCTTTATTCAACACAGGGACAGATATTACATTATCATTTCATCATGGCTTTCTGGCAATATGGCTTTTTCAATCAGCGGATACAGACATTATTTATTCATAGATGCATTTTTAAAAGGCACACAAGATACAGCATAGCCAGTCTCCACAGAGTTGACACAATCAGATATACATGAATACAATATTAATGTGGGGTGGGGGAGGGGAGGGGCGGGCGCTGGATAAATGAAACTTTATTCGTATGGAGAAGAAGGGGAGGGATGGAAATAGAGATGAAAATAAAGGACCTTCACTAAAGCCCATTTATTCCTCCGCTCGCCGCACCTTTATTTCCTCACCAGGATTTGGAATCAGTTTGTCCAAAGTTGCCTGTGCCGTCACTTTCTCTTAGTCTGAGTGAAGCTCTAGTGCTGGTGTGTATTTGTGTGTGTGTGTGTGTGTGTGTGTGTGTGTGTATGTGTGTGTGTGTGTGTGTGTGTGTGTGTGTGTGTGTGTGGTCTGGCAGTATATCCTTGCTTTAAGGCAAGTGTCTCTTTAATGAGGCTTTGCTGCAAAAGGAGCTCCCTAGGACTCTTGACGTGCTCTGCATTTCAAACACACACTCTCCTGCAGCACGCAGACCTCTGGCACATCTCTTCCTTCATCACACACACACACACACACACACACACACACACACACACACACACACGCACACACACACACATTATCTCACAGGTTCCTGTGTGTGTGTGTGTGTGTGTGTGTGTGAGTGTGTTCCCCGCCGTGCCAAAGAATTGATTGGTGGGTTTCCTGAGCAGTGTGAGAGCTTGTCAATGAGAGACAACCTTTCTGATGCAGTATATCTGTCTTTCCCCTGCTCGCTCGCTCTCCCTCCCTCCCTCTCTCTCTCCCTCTTTCTCACTTTCTTTCTCTTGCCCTTTCTCCCTCCTCCATCTCCGTCTCCCACTGCGATACTCTCTGACCTCATGTTTATGTATCTCACTATGTCGAGCTGTTCATCAATGCTACCGTCAAAGGTCCAACCTCTGTTCTCCGTTTCTCTCTGCTCGGCTCCTTCCCCTGCCGCAAAGGCTCGCAGATATGAATAATATAAAAACCTAGTTGTGAAGCGGATATACTATTCCACGAATTCAAATACTGTCTGAAAGGCTGTCGTAGGTATTGTTGGGAGAATTTGCAAGCTGCTGCATTTGTCAAACCCTGATGAACAAACTTACATTTTGACACTTCAAGGAGAGAAAGAGTGTGTGAGGGATCAGGGACACACTCAGTGATTCCTGACGTCTTTAACAGCTTTGGTTGAATACTGAATTAAAGGTACAGACTTTTTTTACTGGTTAAGACGGCATCAGCCGTCTTTTTGCAGTCGAAAAATAAAGGCTCACCTGCTCTACGCTTCCTAAAACTCACTTTCAGGTTTGGAAAACATGTACCAACGTTATTACAACACAAAAAAGGTAACTGTATTCTGCTACAGTTACAGAATATAAGATGACAGTTGCATTCAGTAAAAATTGGGATCATTTTGCAGGTTTACAATTTCAAAGCATTTTATGATATTATATAAATATATGTTTTTCATTTAAAATGAGAGAGATGGATGCACGCATGTCTCACACACGACATGCGTGCACACCACTACAACAACTCAGAGGACTCACAGCACCGTTTAGCTGTGCAGTGTTCCCAGTTTAGCAACTTTGTTGCTATATTAACAAATTTTCCAGAATCCTCTGACAATTATTATTAATATTTTTTTTCAAGATAGCAACTAGTGAGAAATCTATTGACTTTTCTGGAGTTTGGAGACTCTGACATTAAAGTCAGGGTTGGTAATCAGATTCAGACAGACTTTTTGTTATTCTGGTTAACCCTTTACACTCCACCTAGTGGAAGCTAATTTACCACACTTTTTTTCAAAGCTCATAACTGAAGAACCACAAAGTCAAAAATTCATCAGTGGCACCTCATTTGAAAGATAACAACCTCTAGTTTCAGAAAATATCATTTTTTTATATGTGGCTTAAGTCTATATAAGGCTAAATGTGGCTGAAACACAAAAATTTTGTCTTCATTTTTTTTACTCATTTTTGAAGACAAATAACTTCATGATGCTTTATGCGAGACATAAGCCCTTCACCATATCAATTCTACATCTTGTCGACTACATCTGAGTGAAAAGTAAGCTTTCAAGGTAAGAACTTAGAGGAGTTGTAGAGGTTTTAATCTCAGATGACCAAATCTATCTGAGCTGTGCCAAATTGTGCCAGACTGTGCCAAACAGTGCCAAAAGGTTTTTACTCATTTCTGTGATTCAGGAAACACTTCTGTCACTTCTATAATACCAACTACTAATACTACTGCCACTGCCACTGCCAAAATATGAATATTATATTTTAAAATATAATTTTTAATAAAACTATATACAAACAGAAATTCTACAAAATAGCATTATATACAAACTGTACTTGCACAAGACTAACAATCTTTACAATAAAAAGTTTTAAAAAACTATATTTGCACAAAAATGAAACTTTATACAAACTATTAGAAACTCTGCACACCAAGCAAAATAAACGTTTTCAGAGCAGAAATGAACATGATCACAACCTCGTTCAAAAAATGTCTCAAGTCTGAACGGTTCATCTCTCTAACAGCTCACACTTTGTACAAAGAACAGATCCCTCAGTAAAGCAGGTGCAACGCAATTTCGCCCAATCAGAGGCATTGTTTATGTCACGTGACAGACGGCTCCCTATAGCTGTTCGTATGAAGGCTCAAAGCCTGCCTCTATGGCCGCAGCGACCAACCACAGCAGTTCTATAAACAAACGATAGCGTCAGGTAGACTGTAAATATATCATACAGTGCTAGCAGTTTCACTAGCTCTGCTACAGTTTATGTTTCACACCAAGCACAAGCGCTCATCATATGTGCTGCAGCCCAGAGAAATCACGAAGAAAACAGCATCCAGACACTTTCATAACAGCGCATCTAAACCGTGACTGTACTTACATCAGCTCGTACGTAGCAGCTGCACACAACCAGCTTCGTTAGCCGCAGGTATCTTTTCATCCGTCCTCTCTCGCCGGTCGTGAAGAAGCTCGTCTTAAACCCTAAAATCCTGTCTTTTAGCGGTCACCAGGTGCTCCTCTCCTGTGGCGCTCATGAAATGTGACTGAACAGAACTGAATACGCAGAGTTTTTAGACGGTCTTATCCACTCTTTATGTGACAACAGCCGACACCGTTCGAACAGTAAAGCGATTGGCTACACTTCGAGTGATTGACAGGTCTGTCTTCAAATAAACGAGCAACTTATAAAAGTATTACGCCGGGACACCGTGCGTCATCAGCCAGTCAAGCAGAGAGCACTTGCTGTGTTTGACAGGCTGTCCTTGGATGAATACTGGACTGATTTCGATGGGGATACTTTTGTTATGCAGCTAGAAGCCTACAGAAAACAAACATACCCAGTTTTGTTGGATAAAAAGTGGCGAGGAAACGCAATAATACGGCAAAGCCGCTGTTGATTCTGTGAACGGGCTCTGCAGACAGACATGGACTGGACGTTACAGGAGCGATTTCACCACTTGGATTAATTTTATGGAGCAATGCTTTTGATATTGTTGAGCCTTGGATTCCTCTGATCAACCGGAGTGTAAATAATCGTGGAACGAGCTGCAGATGTGACGTTATGACCCGCAAACAGGTAGGAAGTCCCAGATGTTGTGATCACTCTCTGACTGATTCCTTCACTAATAACGTTTTTTTGGTCATTTAAACTGCAAAAAAAACTTAATGAGCCGATTGTGGAGACACTAAGCTTTCTAACAAGGTGTAGCATTTCAATATTTGACAAAGGGGGCGTTATTTATGCTTTGGCGAAGCTTAAAACAGGGCAAATCCCCCGCCGGCGACCCAGGAGCGCGTATCAGGTTAAAATGATCTTTATATCCTGATGTCAATCAATCCATGATGTGTTCTTAAAAACAGAGTGAAAAACAGAGTCTTGAGGAGATGCAACATTTAAATTCATGCTAGTTTTCTGTGACTATCAACCCTGCCTTTAAAGCATGTTTTGATCTTACTCTTCTCAATGAGCAGCAGGTGCTCATATGGGCCCCTCCCATATCCAAAACACTCAGACAGGCAGACAGGTCCTCCTCACTCGCAGCAGTCCCTCTCAGCGGCAGACAGAGCAGAAGACTGCATGCAAATGAAAATCAAGTTCTGCCCTCCAGCTGTTAAAACTGCTAAGACCACAGTAAGATCATTTTGTGTTTACTGGATAAGGATCAGACTTTATTTCTGTTTTGTATTCTGTTCTGTGGGGACATACTTTTAATTTAGACTTCATCTGCCCACTGCCTCAATTTACATTATGATTTTCATTACCTTTCATTTGTTTGGCATTGTTAGTTTACAGTTTATCAGGTAAACACTGGGTGTGTTTGAAACAGTATGATGGGTGCTCTTAATCCAGACTGTGAACTGAAACAGAGCACATTGTGTCTGCCGTGTAAAAGAAGCAGTTTTTATTTTTGCTTCATAAACTGGACCATGTGGTCGAAACTTGGTCACTTTCATTGTAGGACTATAAGCTGCTGCCTGAACTTGGTTTCCTCACTTTCTTTGACGAGCTCACATTGTTCATTTGTCTTACAGAACACACAGAAGTTAGTCATTTTATCAATATTTAGTTTGTCTTTTTTTAAGATATGTATTGGAGTAATCCAAAAAGTAATTGAAGGGGATCTAGTTACATTACTTTAATATTATGGTACTTGGATTACTGATTTCATTTTGTAACAGGTAACTAGTAACTGTATCAGAAAACATTTTTAAAGTAGCCCTCCCAACACTGCTCACTTTTTACTTATTTGGAGCTCTGATAAACTAAAGTGCAGAGGATTGACCAAAGAAGCTACAGGGACGAGTGTTGTCTCTCAGAGTTTGTGTTTGTCTGATACCACGCTTCATTGTATTTCAAGGAGAATGAAGTGTTCAAGAGCGAAGCAGCTCATTAGTGGCCCTGCTGAATTGCTCTTAATGAATGCTATCAGCCGCTAATGAAAAGTATTGTTCTTGAGCACAACTAAATCAAATGGTGTTTAAAGCGCACGCTCGCCGCCAGAAGCCCACATACTCACTTCATCAACGAGCGTTCCGGGAAGAGGTCTCTGATGGCCACACAGCACTATGGTTACAGGGGCTAACAACCCCACGAGAAATCAAACTCTCATTTAGACCACAGCCACTGCTCAATACCCGCTCTGTTATCGACCAACGCCAGTGGAAGTGTGAATGTGTGCGTGTGTGTGTGTGTGTGGATGAGTTAGAGTGTGAAAGAGCAGGAGGTGGAGCAGGATGAAGAGGAAGGACTGTGGAAAAAGGGGAGAGAAATTGATTTAGCTCCCCTTGATGATGGTTATTTGGCATCAGATATGTAGGACACCTGACCTGTTCACAGCCCCCCGGTCAATTAGAAAACTTTTTCTCACTTCAGATGAAAACAGCCAAACACTGCCTACATTTCTCTCCATTACAAACAGACAGGAGCTGTATCTGGAAGTGTAGCAGCTATGTGTGCTCAGATAGCCTGCAGCAGTTGGTGAGAGTTATGGAGGACTGTGTTAAAGTTGATGTGAAAAATATTACATCCATCTCAATGTGCGCATCCTTTAACCTTCAGCCCACCAACTCTGAAGTCTGCAGGAGAGTTTCAGCGTCGGAACTTGACATAAATTAGATATTCTGCTGGCGGAGTCGCTGCTGACTCTGCTGCTGGTTTAACAATGTTCTTATTACCCATAAAAAATTCTGACAATTAAGACTATAAAGCAGAGCCTGCTCCAAAACCCAGACTGTGGCAGTGAATCAGGTTACGTCTCACAAAGTGTCCCAGCGATGCTCATGGAGGGTGTTTGCTGAGTAAAGCAGAACGCAGTGCAGGAAATAAGAATCATTTTACAGATGTTATAAAAACAGGAGCTGTGCTGTGATGTCATTCGTGCAGATGCTGTCATAATGTTATTCTCAGTACACTCAACAGAGAGTATGATGAAGATGACAGCTCTGCTGAATGGTTTACCAACAACAGCTAGCAACAGAAAACCAGTTAACACAAGTTAGCTTCAAAATGGTTTCATGCTAAATACATCTGACCACAAATTAAAGCCTCAAGTTGATCGGTTGGTGATGAATGGGTAAAACTGCTGAAAGTTAAAATAAGGGTTCCTGCTTTGGTTTTATGATACTGATATTATATGGGAGTGAGAGAGGCAGGTGATCTAAGAGAGCCTGAAAGACCTTTATTTTGAGTAAAATCTTATGCAAGGGCTCAAAGTCTCTGTGAGGACTGTCTAAGTGATCTTGAAAAAGTCTCACTTCTAGATATCTGCCTGATCCTAATCCACAACTTAAAATGAGATTATCAGCACCAAGAGAGGTTATTTCTAAATGCTATTTTATATCCTCCCAATTTGATCAAACAGGACCGGATTGATTTACAGCACGTTGAAGTCTCTATGACAACACCACGCCAACTGACAAAGTTTAATAGTGAGAAGAGAGATCTGTGTTTTTCTCTGCTGAAAATGATTTCTGTGATTAATTTAGTAGTGATGGTGGAGACTGGAGCTGAACTGACAGACAGAAAAAGGACAGAAGAGAAGAAGAAAGAGAAACGGGAGAGCGATAGCGCACAGGCTAAGCTAAAACACTAAGCTAATCTGTTTGTGATAATGTTCATTCCAGCCCACATGCAGCAGTTATTCTGCAGTGATCTGATCAAACTTGAGAGTCTGTCAATAAAATGAAGAGTGAGGTTACGTTAGCTCTGATTGGTAGATGAGCTGGACATAAGGATTCACAAACGTTGTGATGTAAGCCTACGTCTCAGACCACAAGCAGTGCTAAAACTGATAAAGTTTGCTTGTTGTCACATTTCAAACAACAGTGCTGTGTAACTGTTGCTAAATACCTTACCTCGTCGGGTTGTATCTGGTAAAAAGTTGTCTTGAACAAATAAAAGTAGAGTTAAAAAGAAGATCTGATCTCCATTCAATTCCAAAACAAACACAGGCCTTGCTAAGAGCCATGTCATCAAACAGACAATCCTTTCAGATCCTTTAAAAAGTGTGAAATTTAAGAACTTGTGTTGGATACAAAAAAAAACCTCATTGGCTAAAGTACACTGCTAACTAAAAAGAACGAAACAAAAATCAAATCATCAATACAGCTATCTCACTGCTGCCCCCACAGGCCGGGAGGATTACTGCTAAAAAAGTCATTGTAAAGTTATTGTTTTGTTTTGTGCTTGTTCTCTGCTCAGCTGTGCATATTAATATTTTTAGTGCTTTTATTAATGATCAGCCTTTACCCATACTCTTAAATCTGTTTTATGATTTCCTGTTATTTTATTTCATATATTGTTAATCATATATTTCTTTACTCACTGTAAGGCATTTGGTGTTATAAAAATAAAGTTGAGAGACAGATGAACTATTTTATCAATAAAGAATAATAAACACTTTCACACCTATAAATGCAGTAACTTTCTATCTTCTAGATGTGTAAAAACTTGTTTGTATTACTGGTACATAAGAACCAGTGCAATACCCTGCCATCGCTTTGTACTGTGTGCTTTGTTCGTTTTCACCTTGTTACCAGTCTGTGCACATTTCATACTTTTATTTTGATTGCACATATTTGTTATTCTTAAATTGTTTTGTACATTATCCTTTCAAGTTACAATTTTATTGTAATTTGTCATGAGACAAATTAAAGGATTCTCTTAATCTATCTTAGACTTTGCATTGTTCTGGTATTTTTAGAACCTGAATTTGTTTACTTTAAAAAAAAAATAAAAAATTGCAGTGTGTTTTTTGTCCTTTTTGTTTCTGACTTTGTATGTGGTTTTGAATTTTCATCATATCTACATTTGCAGCACCTTCCTTCATACACTCATCTCAGCCACCGTATCCCTTTGATGACAACGTTGGATATTCCTGCCACAGCACCTCCTCTTCGAAGACAGCGTGCAAAGGGAAGATCGTACAGGGAGGGGATTTTTCTTTTGTTTTGCTTGTGTTTCCTCAGCAAAGGAAAAGCAAGCGTGCAAAACTTTGCAAAAACAGAAGTAAGGGCAAGACAAGGGACATTCAGTCTGTCTGTATATTTACTGATACACGCTGCGGGTTAAGAGCTCCCCTTCCTAAAACAGACTCTAGTTAAGAAATAGAGTTTGTGTGACGGCAGAGAATAATGGCCACTGTTGACTGTCAAAACTGTGAAAACCATTATTTTGCAGTTGATTTAAAAACCGTTGGTTTTTGGTTTTATGGTGTTGTCGGGATATTTGCTCTATGTGCAGTCTACACAACATCTTTCTGCACCATAACTACGTTGGTACACATAGTTGTGTTTGTGCAATTTGATTATTGACACAATCAATCAATCAATCAATAAATAAATAAATTAAATATGGTGTTTCATAAGCCAACTTACTGTGGAGGAGAAACGCTAGTTTTCCTGCCCTGATCCAGATGAAAAAATGTTTTATGTACTGACTTTAGATTAAAGAAGCACCCTTGCTCAGCTGTGCTGTTTGGGATCACTTGCATTCTTCAAAAAAAAGGTAAAAGTGCCTTTTGCCTGAATGTAATTCAGGCAGCAAACATTTTCTATAAAAACTTGAGTTAGAATTCACCCTGAGGATGACGGCTCAACCTCTTCATCACCTCCACAGACTCTACCTTCACAGAGTTTCTTAGTAGTGAGGTCTTAAATTTCCATCAGTTATGTCTGGCTGCCGTTTTTGGGCTGTCACCATGTTAAATTGCCAGGTGCAGCTTTAACAGCGATTTATAAATAAATTTTACCCGACTTAATTTCATCACTCCTCAGGCATCGACCCTAGCTCTCGAGGGTGTCAGAAAAGCTTTTCCATCACGAACAGAGTATTTGGGGTTGGCAGGAGAAAGCGAACTGAGATAGGATTTGTTGGGTGGGGGGATGAGTGTTGGTAATGAACATGGCGCAGACCTGAGGTTGGCACAGCACGCTGCAATCTAATCAGTGCTACACCTTATTTTCATCGGGACGGGGGGGAGAATTAGCCATTTAAAGGCGGCAGCTTTATCTTCCAATCACAGCTTCGGTCTGCACTGTCGACACCTCGTTAAACACCTAGATGTGTCCAATCAGTCGGCGAAGGGGGGCTGTCAGCGTGGGTTTGCGCGTGTATGGGTGCTTTTAGCTAGTTAGACCTCTTCACTCGGTGGCGTTTGTGTGTGTAGTGGCGGCTTCTGCTGCCACGGGAAATTCATAGACTGGCACAAATTGGCAATCAGGTGAGGTTGGCATTGGCAAGGGTCTCTCCTCACCGGGATCCTGACTCCAATTGGCCCTCTCCCTCGTCTCCCATCCTCTCATCTCTCCTCCTCTATCACTAAAGTGGTTTTAACTTGACCCGGACAGGTGCTCCTGACAAAAACCATTACAGTCTCAATTACGCCATATACCTCCCTCTGCCTCCCTATTTTTCCTCTTCTGTCTGCTCTGCTTTCCTCTAAATCCCTCCTGTGATGCTCTGAGACGGGTGGGCGCTCTAAGCGGTCTGTGTTGGTGCTTCCCTCTGGACTCTATCTCCAGTCTATCAGCTCATTGCCCCTCAGTTCAGCTAATTAGCCTTGGTGGGACCATCACCATCCTCTTCATTACAAAAACAGAACAGATGTGGGTGAGGGAAGGAGAGAGAAATGGAGGGACAACAGGCTGGTGCACAGGAGGACACGCTGGAGGGGAAAAAAGAGCCGCAGCTCTGCCAGAGTTGAGGGTTTCATTCCCTGAAGGATGGTGCTGGGTCTGGCATGGTTTTAATTGCTTTTTTTTTAAGGTGCTCAGTGTTGGCAACTCAGTAACTCTACCAATGCTAACATAAAGTTTTCACAGAGGGAGGGATCAGACTGATTGTGATAACACACACACACACACACACACACACACACACACACACACACACACACACACACACACACACACACAAACACACACACAGAGGGGCAATGCCATGTAATACTGGTGTCTGGGTAGACTTGCACTCGGCGTGTTGCAGCTGTGTTGCATGGCTTTAAACAACTGCAAAAGGCCAAGGGATCGGTTCTAATTGCCAAACTTGTATTTCACAACTTAAGAACTAACTACTACACACCCCATCAAGATAAGAGATATCAGCCTCAAAGATAACAGCAGCTCCAAAAAAAAAAAAAAAAAAAAAAAATCAGATTTTTTTTTTTCCCTTGTAATTACATTTGTGACATTTTAAATGTAGGACAATTCACTCTGGAGTTCATTTTGACATGTTTACAAATCACAAGAACACACACACCCACTGAAAGAGCCCCGAGGACTTCAGAATGGTGCTCCTATTTTTAAAGATGAGGCTGACACTGTCGCTGGGTTGAACCAACATCACAAAATATCTTTTACATGGAGTCAGGAAATGATGAAAGGCTCCATTTTCTGTATGTGCGGTGTCTGGCTAAAGGCACTATCCACAGTTTTTATGCTGGGTTGATTCTGGTGACCACATCACATCTAAAAGTAAGGACTCCATTTCCCATGAGCACCATCACTCACTCACTTTTAAGAGTGTGGATTAATCTTGACAGCGCATGTTTTTCAATGTCCAAATGAATCAGGGTGCAGATTTTTTTATTTAATCTACTTTAAAATCTTTTAGTTACTTAATAATAATTGAGCAGACATACTGCTTTACCATGACCAGTCACATCACTGATGCCATGACGTGTGTTAAGTATTTTATACGGCAGGATAAAAATGAAACTGCTGAAAGCTCATAGCCATTTTCTCTCTTAGCTAGCACGGCCCTGGTACTTGCTATCCAAATTAACGTTTCCGTTTTTGGTTTTTTTTGTCCTTTTTTTTTTGTCAATGTCAATCCCATGGATTGGTCGTGACAACGATAAAATGATCCAAAGATAGTTAAAAACTTGACTTGCTGCTAGGCGCCACTCAAGTAGCTGCTTGTTGTATTACCTCTCTCTTCCTTGTTTTTTTCTTTTCTTTTTTTTCTCTACTTTTTGAGCTTGTAAATACTTTTAAGGGCTCATTTGTTGGCTGTGGACAAAAAATGGATTATGTTTGCAGTAGTGGTCACACCAGATCTGCTGTTAGCAGCCCAAAGCATGTTGATGCTAACCAGTGTTAGGCCCGATGTTCCCCCCAAGCAGAGGAGAAGGAGATGAAGACGACATGTCTCCAATAAGACGGACGAGCTAGTGGTGCTAACCCTGCACCAGAGGGAATACCTCATGCTATTCACAGAGACATGGCTATCGGAGCTAACGCTGGACACCAACGCCACATTGGAAGGATTTCACCTTCTGTGAGTGGACAGGACAAAGGACAGAGAGACCTAACAGACTGGTGAAGGAGTCCAGCTCAGTCCAGGGCTTCCTTCTGGACCCTCTGGACTCTGTGGATGTGAGGGCTGACAGGAGAATGATGGCCAAGCTGTCATCTGTAATAGCAAACATGTCCCACCCCTCTGACAAGACTTTTTACCTTAATGTTATCAGTCTGTGCACATTTCAAACCTGTTTATTAGTTCTTTACGTATTTCTTGTAGTTAAATATTCATGTACAGGTTTTTTTTTCCAGGGTACAATTATTATCTTACTCTAGTTGATACATTTTTGTTGTAATGTTTGCACCATACACTTTCTTGTTTGCTGCTGTATCTGTAAATTTCACACTGTTGGGATGAATAAAGAATTATCTAATCCTGTATTACTTGTTGAGTCATAAACATAGCTGCAGCCATGCAAGTGCTGGATAACCACTCATTTTTTCATCTGACCTGCACACAGACAGACAATTTAACATACAGAAATATCCAATCATGTCACTCAAAATCTCATTTTGCAAGTTAAGAAGAGTCTTCAGAATAAGAGTGGATCTGTTTCTAAAACAGTTAAAGGGTTAGTTAGGGATTTGTGGAGATCAGCTAACGCTAGACTAATCATGTTACAAAGAAAGATAAATTGTTGTTGTCTTAATTTAAAGAGACAAGAAAATCAGTACACATCTGAAAATGTCAAAGTAATCTTTGAGGCTCAAACGAGCTCTTCTGATCAGATTCAACAGTTACAGCTAAGCTGTACCGTTTGATTTCCTACCGTCCGAGGTCTGATACGGGACTAATTTATTCATGTGCTCATTATACAGTAAAGAGCCTTGGATAGAATAGCATATATGAATATTATAATGTTATCCAACCCAGCTGCAGTTGTGTCTCTTTGCTCTCCCTCTCTCCTCGGAGAGGGGGGAGGGCAGCGAGTTGTTGAAGGAGAGAGTGAGAGGTGTGGGGAGGAGCGAGTGATGAATCTCCCCGTCGTCTGTAACACTCTCCGCTTCATCGGCTCTTCCCTCGTTTCTGACCCAAATCTAATGCGACAGGACTCGTTTTCGCTGTTCCCGCCCACACACACACACACACACACACACACACACACACACACACACATACATTCCTTCTCACACCTCCTTTCCTTTGCTGCTGGTGCAGGAGTCGTGCACCACCTTTCTATTTATAGCTATTTGTCCTTGAGTTACAATCCCTGAAAATTGCCATGATCCATAAAGGACTGGTGCTTGAGGGAAAACACACACACACACACACACACACACACACACACACACACACCCTTGCCAAAAGCATCCTCCCCTTAGCCCACTCGCTCCACTTGCTGGCTCAAACTGTGTATGAGCAACAAATCGTTTGCAATTTCAAGTCATTCGCCATTACTGGAGCGAATATTCCTCTCATTAAAGAGGTGAAATGGAGGGAGGGTTAAAAGAGTGAAACGCCGACAGATCCCCCCCCCCAACACACACACACACACACACTCATCCCCGCCTCAGAAAGTTATCCACTGTAGCCAATTAGCATGACTGCTCGGTCTAGCATTAGCCCCCCTCTTCCATATCCAAATCTTGCTCTCATTACCGTCTTTTCCTCTCTTCCTCCACAATCCTCCTCTAACCCCTCTCTCATTCTCTCTCTTTCTCATTAGAGCTGCGTCGTAACACACTGAATCATAATAGGTGCTCTACACTGTGAAATGGCTTTAGCTTTGTCTCATTTCGCCGCGTGTAGCAGCAGAATGAGTAAACAGACAATCTATTGCAACCAGACGCAGACACACACCGACAGACACAATCAGGGACGTCCATTAATCTGTCGTAAAGCAGCTTTTTGCCCGCCTGAAGAAATCCCTGATATTCAGAGTCAGAGAAACAGAGAGTGAGGGCTAATCTACGGAGGCTGCCATGCAAGGCCATGTACCATCCACTGATAACAAACAGACCAGCCCGGCGAAGAATAGTCTACGTGGAGGTGCAAAAGATGGAGGAATAATGGAAGGAAAAGGGTGAATGAGGTGGAAGGCCAAAAGGTAGATGAAGAAGAGCAAAAAGGATGGATGGAGGAGATGGAGGTGTGGGAGCAGAGTGCGTCTGGGTGGGTGGAGACGGCGGCACCGATGCGTATTCTAAGCCCTGAATGTAAATATGCGTGAGGGGATTATCACAGAGTGCCAGGCGGCGCTTTTGGGGCTTTGTTTCCGTGACACCATGACGTTGGCTTTGTTTCCCTGACAGCAGACGTGTGTGTGTGTGTGTGTCTGTGTGTGTGTCTGTGTGTGTGTGTCTGTGTGTGTGTTTGTGTGTGACATCCAGGCATCTGTTTCCTGCTGGAAAAGGTTAATTACATCTCCACTGCCTGACTGGACGTGCCATGCATAATCACACGCGCTAATGAGAGCTGCATGTGTGTGTGTGTGTGTGTGTGTGTGTGTTTCTTTGTGTCTAGGTGTGCATTCAGGAAAAAAAGCAGCTCTATAGTGACTGAATAGATATCTTAACCACTTGTTTCACTTTTGGAAGTCTTTTGTTGTAGCTGAGAAGAACCAGACTACACACTTCAGAGTCACACACTCACACAGGTGACAGCTGGAAGCGCAGCGCAGTGGCATTTACGGAGAGACACTCCACTCCCACCGGGGGACATTAATGGATGGGCATCAGTGTGTGTGTATGTGTGTGTGTGTGTGTCTTTGTAATTACTTGTCTTGCCCATTAATGAGACAGAGATGCTACGGCATCAGAGGAGGGACTTCTCACAGACCCTGTTGCTCATTCTGACCCTTGACTCCTATCTTCACACTCCAGCTAAGCTGCTGATTGGACAGCTGCTCGGCTTTAGATCGGGCCCAGCTCAGCGTGAAAAACGAGATGGGCTCCAGCCCTCCGTGGGTGACTTTGGAAATTACTGTACACCTTCTCACTCGGCTGAAGTTCTCACTAAGTTGATCTGACACAAGCAGGTAGTTGAGGAGCTGCAGAGCTCCGCCGAGCCTCGCTTCCAATTCAGCCTCCGTGGAGCTGCGATTACAGAGGAGAACAGGTGAGATGTGGCATCGCTGAGAGGTGTGGATGGGAGAAATAATGGATTTCTAGTGGCCTGTTGTTGCTTCACACCTTATACAGTACACCAGCTGTGGCAAAACATGAATCAAACAGATAAGAAATGTTGTTTTGGAATCACATCAGCAGAAGCAAGGTTCTCAGTGAGCTGCCAGGAATAAATTAGAGTGCTGCAGGGACGGGTAGCAGAATTGGGCTCAGAGTTCACAAGCTTTTACTTTCTTCAACTTGACTGATCCAGTGAAATATGGCTTAGGACAGCACAGTGGCTGCTGAGTTTTAAAGGTTTAAAAGTAGAAAATGAGTTTAACCTGAAGCCTTAGACACGGAGACTTTGGGAAAAGATACGGCGCCTTCAGAAGAGGCCGATTGATTCTGACTTTAGGTAAGAGCTTGTGCATGCTGAAGCCCCTTTACCATCCCTGATTCAGATCCACTCAGGACATCAGACAGCAGCAGTAACCTGGGCTTTACACTCCAGTCTGTAAAAAGATAAAACCCTGATGAAGGTGAGGAGAGTCACACCACAGTCTCCTGGTCCCTCCATCGCTCCACCTCCTCACCCTCCTCTTCCTCCTCTTGCTCCTTTTTCTTCTTCTTCCGTCTTCGGCAGAAGCCGTTCAGGCCACAGAAGCAGGCACAGGTGAAGGGCATGGTCTATCTGAAGCACCGCATAAACCACCACGGAAACCTGTGAGAGGGGAGAGAGAGGGGAGAGAGAGGGGAGAGAGAGGGGAGAGAGAGGGGAGGGGGGCAGAGGAGTTAAAACCATTCTCCCTCATCTGGCAATCTGCCAACACATCACACCACTTGTGAGGAGTTTTCTGCAAAGGCGTCTTTTGAACACACATGAATCTGTTATCAAAGAAGAAGAAGAAGAAGACGAAAGGGTTCTCATTTGTTTAAATACAAAATAGGCAAAGTGAGTTTTCTAATTCCTGAGTTTTTACTGAACTATTAAGGAGTGATTTTACCTCTCTTGGCTTGATTTGATTCACCAACAGTTTGCCAGGGGACTTTCTCAAAGTATGAAATATAATTAAATGGTGGAAGTTGCTTTTTCTTATGAATAAATGTCATTAGAAAAAAAACCTCCAAGGACAAAACATGCTTCAACACCTGCAGGAGATCTTTACCTGATAGACACGACGCACCGGTCTTAATATAAGATGACTCACATTTGGAAAAAAAAGACTTTTAGGTCCAAATCTTCTTCTTTTTTTTCCACAACAACAAACTATTTTAATCAACAGTCATGTCAAAATAAAAACAGCAAGTGTGCCTAATCATTAAACTTTAACAGGTGTATTGGTTTTTTATTTAGCAGAAAATGGATGTCAGGTCTTCTCCTTTTTACCTGATTCTCACTGACTACCTGGCACTGTTAAAACCTTGTTTCTGATTGGTCAAAACTCCTTGACAGCGTTTCTTTAAACACTAAAAAGCAAAAGTAATGACGCAATTCAGCACCACACAGAACTTAAATCAAGTCAACTCATTTAAAGGATTAAACTATTCATTTTTTCCCTCTTTGATACAGAACACAGAGGATATTTCCAACTCTTAATAAAGTTGGAGTAAATATTAGATTCCTGATTATTCAGACCAATCAACAGCAGGAAAAACAAGCAAGAAGTGGGAAGATAGAAGGAAGAAAACAAACAACAGTAGAGACAGGATTCAAGGCTGTATGAAAGCAGAAGGATGCTGTTGGTCTGTTCCTTCTGAACAGCCGTTCAAAAGACTGGCTCAGTTTTATATTTATTTATTTTTAATAAACCGGTGAGGGTGAAACTCATTTTATCTGGGGAATAATCTCTAGGAGGAATGATAGGGTGAGACCTGGAGTTATATTTTTTTTATCTGGCATGTGTGGCCGTGCTTTAAACACCTGATCTGCATCCCTGTGAACACACCTCCTTCCTGAGACCGCTACGTACTGCAACTGAGAAGTTATGTCATGTGATGGATTCATACCAAATATGCAACATGTATTCTGCTGCACTTGAGTTGAGCCTACAACTCGGTTCCTCTTGTTCACGGTAAAGTGCTGGTCAATAGATTTGGGATTGTTTGTTAACGTCACAGCTCTAGTCAACGGACTTTAAAAACCACAAGAAACGGAACCCTGCACAGGTGCTGCAGATATTTTCTGCAATGAATCTCAGTCAGAAACACTTCATCATAGATTTTTAACCATTTACTGTCAAATGGACATTCAGTTATAGTTGGCACTATAGGCCCTGCTTTTCAGAGTACTCCATGGGTCAGCCAATCTGTTTGAAGTGGATCACAGCGACACCTTTTGTCTGGAATCGTGCACACACTGTCGTACATGACTCTTAACAAGGCCTGTGTTTGTTTTGGAAATGAATGGAGATCAGATCTTCTTTTTAACACTACTTTTCTTTGTTTAAGGCAACTTTTTACCAGATACAACCTGACAAGGTAAGGTATTATCAACAGTTACACAGCGCTGTGGTTTGAAATATGACAACAAGCAAACTTTGTCAGTTTGTACCTTAGTTAGTAGACGGCTATTTAAGTGCCTCTCGCAGCCTGATAACTGACGTATCTGTAGGCTAACATGTAACATTGGTGAATCCTTCTGTCCTTCTCATCTTCCAATCAGAGCTAACGTAACCTCACTCTTCACTTTATTGACAGACTCTCAGGTTTGATCAGATCACTGCAGAATAACTGCTGCATGTGGGTTAGAATGAACATTATCACAAACAGATTAACACGTGTTTTAGTCTTTAGCCTTGTGCTCTATCTCTTTCCTGTTTATCTTTCTTCTTCTCTTCTGTCCTTTTTCTGTCTGTCAGTTCAGCTCCAGTCTCCGCCATCTCTACTAAATTAATCACAGAAATCGTTTTCAGCAGAGAAAAACACAGATCTCTCATCTCACCAATAAACTTTGTCAGCCTGTGTGGTGTTGTCATGAAGACTTTGACGTGCCGTAAATCAATCCGGTCCTGTCTGACCCAATCAGGAAACTAAGAAATAGCATTTAGAAATAACCTCTATTGGTGCTGATAATCTCATTTGAAGTTGTGGATTAGGATCAGACAGATATCTAGAAGAGAGACTTTTTCAAGATCATTTAAGAAATCTTCATGGGCCCTTTAAATACACCACAGAATAGTTAGAAAGAGCTCTGATTGGTTGAATGGGGTTGGAAACTGATTCAAATATCAGCCTGTCAGATGATAACAGCTGGATTCATGAACTTGTGTAAGCTTAATCATCCCGCTCATGAATAAAACTTTAAGTATATGCGCAATTATTTGAAAACCACTTTTTGCATATTAAGTTTGGGTTGGAGTTCTGCTGAGAAGACGGTCTCACCCTGTTGGGATTTGATTTCATATAACCACCTGCTCCCTCTACATTATCAGACACCGGTAAAGGTCAGGTGGAGGTATGGGGAATTATTGCTTCACATGGCAGGCACACAGGTGTTGAAGCGTTTAAAGATCTGCGTTGGACTGACTCTTTTAGTATGCAGTGAGATTCTGATTCCGGTACTGATGTTTGATTTGGAAACATGAACGGTGGGCGTAAAATAGCCTCACTGAAACTGAAGTTTTGCAGAGTTATCAGTTGAAAACTTTATCTGAGTGCAAGAAGTTGGGTCGATACACAGAGTCTGTTCTCTAAAGATGCTGCTGGTCAGGACCTTTTAACATGCAAAAACATCACCTCATGGTTTCTGATTTACAATTAGTCACCAACCTACAGTAGAGCCAGAAATCTGCTGTAATCCACCACACAGAGAAAACCACAGCTGAAATAATCCGTGTGGTATTTTTCTGTGTGTGCATGACTTTCTCTTCACATTTTTCAGTGCTCTGAGCGAGAGAAAGTTACTGAGGTTCAGTCAATAGGTCAGTCATCACATGGTGCACTGAGATGCACACACTGCAGTGGGATCAGCATCGTGGTCAATAGAGCGATGTTACTCAACATGAAGAAAAACTCCTTTACAATTACATTTCTTTTCACTTTTTTACACAGCCCTGTTTTTCATCAGTTACTCTCCCTCTCCTTCCTGAACACACACACACACTCACACACACTCACACAAATATGCACATACACACTCCCTCAGCCAGAAGTAGTCTTAGGGCTCACTAAACTCCCAGCGTTAACATTTTTTGCTCATGTGCTGGCGGCCAATCAGAAGGGAGCACTGAGATTAGTAGATGTGGGGTGAAACTGAGAGCTTCATTAAATACCAACCTGAGTCAGCAGCACCAGCAGGTCTCACTGGGGAGTGTATACTGAGTGTGTGTTTGTGTGTGAGTGTGTGTGTGTGTAATGCAAGTTGAGAAGAGTGGTGACAAAAACCCACAGACCGAACATTAAGTGTGTGTGTGTGGGTGTGTGTGTGTGTGTGTGTGTGTGTGTGTGTGTGTGTGTGTGTGTGTGTGTGTGTGTGTGTGTGTGTGTGTGTGTGTGTGTGTGTGTGTTTATGTGTGTTTATGTGTTAGTGTGTGTGTGTGTTTACGTGTGAGTGTGTGGCTTCAGGGACTGACACACATCAACTTGTCTCATACGGGGGCAATTAGCTGAGCTAGCCCGGTGCTGCCTGCAAGCTAAGAGAAAAACGCCTCAGGCCATGCAGTGTATACGTGTGTGAGTGTGTGTACACGTATGCTATTAAACCTCCATGTGTGCTGCTTTTATCCCTCCTGTGTCACTGCGTACGTCCATCTAATCCTGGTTTGCAGATCTCCCACTCTGTACCCAATGGCTTTAGACCCTATGTGACATGCCAGAGAAAATCACATAGGAATAGAAAGCCATAAAACACAGGAGCGAGCCAGTCATGCTGATCACACAAGTAAACTTTTCTCCTTGCGTAAAGATGTGTGTGTGTGTGTGTCAGTGAGTGAGTGTGACTCTTGCTTCATGCTTCTAACACCTTCAGCTTGTCTGACAGCTTACAAGGCCCTGCAGAGGATTTACAACAGTGCTGAGACACCTCTCTCCACTGTGTATCCTTCTTGTCTCCAGTGTATCCTCCAATCCCTCCCATCGCTCCCTCTCACCCACTTCCCTCCTTCTTCTTCTTCTTCTTCTTCTTCTTCTTCTTCTTCTTCTTCTTCTTCTTCTGCCCCACCTGCTTCTATCACCCCCTCACTTGCTCGCCCTCCGTCCCCAGCCACGCTGCCAGCCATCAGGAGTCGGTGTCTTGTTTTGGTGGTGTGTAATTACTCGGGGGTTCTTTCACAGGCCAGCGCAGAGATGAGACAGATGAAAACACAGCCTGCAGACCCTCTGAATTATTAACTGGCTGAAAATGGATGAGTCAACGTTAACAGAGAGTGGAGAGAGGGAGGCAAAGCGGCCCACGTGCATCTACAAATACACACATAAATGAAAAGCTACAGGCCTGAGCACAGCATAGCACCAAACATGAACCAACCAGGGTGGGATCCAAAGACTGATATCTTTGGTTAGTTATTTTAGCCCTGGGAAAATAAGGAGCACCATGAAAGTTTAACTTTGACTTATTCAATTATTCATTTCTAGGCAGTGATATGTCCAGGTATTGCCTACACTGAATGGTGGGTTGTCTTATTCTGCTCTATGAAGCTGTAAGACATGCTGTCATTGTTGGGCTTCACTGGATGGTTCTGAATTGCAAACAGAGGCTTGAATAACTGTTTTTTTTTAGGCTGATACTTAAAGAGTATGAAAGATACAAACAGATGAATTAATCAGCTTTTGATTTAATGTCTTCATATGATTACTGTCCTTTTGATCAGGGGGTATTTATCTGCTTTTCTAATATTTCTTGTCACACTGACACTGAAACACGGATCAAAATTTCAGTTAACCATAGATATCATACCATCGTACACATGGATGAGAAGCAGATGATTCATGGAGTGCAGATGAGGCTGTAACCCTCACACTCATACAGTATATTACATTTCAGAGGGATCGTTGAGGTCCTGGGAGGATCCAGCATGAAATGTTTATTGATCTGTTTGTTATGGTTAGGGTTTATTAAATTGTTTGACAAATTGGAGAGAGCGATGTATTCGTGATATCTGTGACTGAAGTGGGACCCTGATATGTCCCATTTTCTGTTAACAAATTGGAAGTGTAATGTTCAGATATACACACCCACTTCAGACAATTAAATCCCACAGATGATAACGACCTGATTTGTATTTATCATGTCACTGTGTTCGTCTGTTACCATGACAAACAATCTCAGTATGTGTCACTCACATGCTGTTGATTCTTGAGGAAAACTTTGTTTGAAGGATGCAAAATTCAAAAACTTCCGCTTCATGCAGCTTCACATCTAAACATCTTATTGTTCATGCCTCAGCGAGCTCATCAGGAGAGCTGGCTCTGTTCTAGGGGTTGAGATGGAGGCAGTTGTGGAGGTCTCAGAGAGGAAGATGCTGAGGAAGCTGCTCAGCATCATGGACAACACCTCTCAGCCCCTGCATGCTGCACTGACGTCCTGTCAGAGCACCTACAGTTGTGGACTGAGACCACCGAGGTGCCCAACAGAACGCCACAGGAGGTCCTTCCTACCTGTGGCCATCAGACTCTACAACTCCTCCCCCTCCTGCAGGAAAGACACATCACTATCAAACAGACTCGGACTTCTTAGTGCAGTATCAGTCAACAGTGCAAGGCTGTGTGTGATATCTATAGACTGTTTAGTTCATGTTCAACAGTTTATTTATTCGTTGATTTTAATATGTGCAATAGTTTTCACAGAGCAATAGTTGGTGTTAATTCATGTATAACCTCATTAATAAAGAACATTTCACTTGTCTGTTCACTCTCATGTATTCATTGTTCGTCTTTTTTTTTTGCACTCTGCTAAAACAATTTCATTCAGGATTAAGGGGCCTTTTACACGACAACGGTTTTAGAATGAAACGCAAAAGTATTGTTGCATTTGGCCTCTCACTTACATGGAATCTGCGTTTTAGCCGACCTAAAAGTCGAGTTTTTAGTGGAAACACAAACGTCACGCTCTGCTTTGCGTATTTCACTTTCGTCGTGGGAACTTTTAATTGCCATGCGCGAACTGGGTGAACACAGATTTTTTTTTCTGCATTTTTTTTTTTTTTTTGCATTTTTAAGCAAAGCACTGTGAAATTGTGTAAATAGGGCCTGCTCAAATCTGCCGACAAGTCACTAGATCTAGGACTTCCTTTGATTCTCACCGTAATGATGATCCTCTCCTTGCTTATGTTGGGCTGTATAAACTTGTTGCCTCCTACTCTGGCTACATTCATTACCTCGGTTTGTTGTTGTTGTCGAGCTACATACGATTTAGTTTTGACAAAGTTTGTTTTAATTGGAAAGTCACTTGGCGTTTTTAGGTGATTTCAGTTCAAGACTTCCCGTCCCGCTTGATCTGCTTTTTGTAAATTGACGTGTCACAGCTCGGGCATCCTGCTAAAATTGCTGGCTTGGGTATCTGCTGGAACCTGCCAGAGCAGGAACACAGCTGGACCACAACAGAGCAGGTCCAGTGTGAACTGACACACTGACTTGAATGGAAGCCTATTGGACCCACTGCTGGACCACATGTGGTGTATTATGACCACCTCAACTGAGAAGCAAGGGGTAGACAGCTGCTGTTTGTGTGGCGAGGGGTGCTGTGGAGTCACATTTTGCAGACGGCAGCTTGATTTCTGAGTGTAAGTTTGGGCCAAAATTTAGCTGACGTTGTGATGACTTTTTTCCTACTTACACCTCAAATACACCGGGTGCGTCTGCTTTGCAGCTCCGCTGCGCTGCGTGTTGACTGCGTTTGTCAACTTGACGGAGCGGAGCTGCAACGCAGACGCAACCGGTGTATTTCAGCCATTAGGCTCAAAACAAAAGGCTTGGGAAACTAAATTGAAAAATGTATGACTTATTTTTTTTTATATCATTATTCGTGAGAATGTTACTACTGTTTCACTTGTTAAAAAATCGTTTTTCAAACCTAAACAGTTAGCTTCAGAGCTGCTCACTTTTCTGAATGTAGAGGTGAGAATAGTCATCATCTTTTTTATCCTACTCCTGGAAGAAACAGAAATATTTCCTAAGATCTTTTCTTTTTTTCTTTTTTGAGACCTTTTTTTTAAGCCTGCCAGTGACCAATCGCAAAACACAGAACTTCGATAAATCTGCATCTGGTGTAAAAAAAAAAAAAAGAAAAAAGAAAAAAAGCTACTTAACAGATTGGAGGATAAAAGTCTTCTTCTTTTGAAAGAGCGCTGTATCACCAAACACAGGAGTGGGAGAGTCAGAGGGCTTGAATAACACGTGGAGATAAGACGAAAATCAGAGATAAAGGAGCAGGTTGGAGAAGAAAGCAGAGGAGGAACAAAAAGAGAGTTTGAAGCGGGCCGGATTAATGTCAAAGTCATCCATCCTGCTTTTAGAGAGTCTTTGTCACCCTCATCCCTGTGCTCTTTCCTTGGATACGTTCGTATATGTTTATGTGTGCGCCTGTTTGTCTGCCTATATGTGTGTAAGCTGATTTGTGTCTTATCGAGATCCTCTGTGGAAACAGACAATGTGGTTTATTTGTTATCTTCTTGTTTGGACCAGGAGATAAGGCGATCACTGTTTGCTTGCATGTGCGAGAACGTCTGAGCATGGGCGTGTCTATGCACACACACACATGCTAACCTGCGTGCGTGCGTGCGCATACAGCAAAAGATAAGCTGAGTTTTGTGCCTTTGAGTTTGAGTGACAGACTCCTAATGCTGATCCCAATGGTCAACAGCCCAGAGACGTTCCACAGAAAGCTTATTAGACCTTTATCCATTATTTACGCCACGCCAGCCTTCTGACACACACACACACACACACACACACACACACACACACACACACACACACACACACACACACACACACACACACACACACACACAAACAAAAGCACACAAGCAGAGGAGGAACATTAAATGTGAGTGTGATGCATGCTGACATGTGCCTGACTTCCACTCATGGAATTTCAGTAGCCACTGAGAAACCGTCCATCAATGACAAACTGTCTGTGGTCTAAACCTGCATTTGAACCTCAAAGCGCTCTCTTTCACAGGTTTTTATTTTATCCCCTTGAATATATATATATATATATATATAAATATATCAATAACAGATTTCATTTTACTTACATCCTGCTGTCCAATCAGCAATCCCGCTCTTTGCGAGCTCCCTTGTTTCCTCCATCATGCGTCCACATAGGAACATTTCTGTGCCAGCTATCTGATCCACTCAAACACACAGTAAGCTCTCTCCCTCTCTCTCTCTTTTTCCCTGTCTCCAGGATGTTGCTGTTTTCTGGCTTCAAGCCTCAGTCCCACTTCTTTACCATCACATGGACATTAAAAGCAGCGTGTGTCCTGGATTCCTGCACTTGTTCCTGGTACCTGCACAAAGCTTTTACCTGTTTCTGTAGCATTCCTACCCCCCCCACCACTACCACCCCCATCTCCCCATGAATTCTATCCACCCTACTAACTCTCTCTTTCTCCTTTTCTTTCCTTGTCCAACACAAAATGTCCTCTGTCCTGCTCTCAGGTAGAAACTCCCACCTGCCCCCCCACCCCCCACACACTCCTAGATAACGGACAAGGCTGGAAAAAAAAAATGGAAACAGTTTGTAACAGTGGAAGGGAAAGAGAGAGAGAAAGGGAGCGGTGGATAGGTGTATAAAAGGAAGACAGGATGTTGGGAGCAAAGAGTAGAAAGACAAAGAAATAAGACATGAAGGTAGAGTGGGATCCCTGCTGGAGGCTGAGTGATGACCTCTGGGCTTCAGTATCTGAATAGAATGTATGCACCTGTGTGTGTGTGAGTGTGTGTTCAGATTCAGGTACACAGTGGTATGTTAGAGTCCCAGTCTGTCCCTTTGGCTAACTGTCTCCCTGTTTCAGTGAACAAAGAGCTCATTGACTCTGAAACACACAGGAGCTTTCTCTCTCCTCTCCACAGGCCAGTGCTTTGTGCTTTTCCCCCCTAACACACACACACACACACACACACAATTACACACACACAACTTCTCCACCTGCGCCCGTATATATCCCCTACTCTTTCCAGGATGGCTCAATACTTAACATCCATATGTGAATTTTGTCACACATGTACACGAAAAGTCTCTATTTTCAAAGGTCATCTTAATATTAAAGATGGCTTCCGTTCTCTCATTCAACCACAGCAAACAGGATCACTTTCAGACTTTGCGTGAAGTGACATTTACTTGTTGATTTGTGAGGCGACTCACCTTATTTTCAGAGAAAATACAACCCAGTCTGCTGCATAGCAAAGTAAGTAAAACAGCTGACATTCAGACTCAGCACCGACTCGGACCAAATATGCTTGGCTTATCATTCCTGTCAATATTTCATCATCTCTAATAAATCATTTAAGTGCCAAAGCACAAGTTCCGGGAGCTCATGGTGACATCCTCCCACTGACTTGTTTTGTCTTCTATTAATCTCTGTTTACAGATTCTGCATAAAACATGGGAGCGGGTTCTGGTGCCAGAGGTGTTCCGACTTTCATTACAGACTGAGAGGAATCATCTACTTTCACTGTCGTGAGCTCTGGTTATAAGCAAACGAGCAGTCAGTACGTAGGGGAAGAAAAGGCAGGATGCTAACCACTGTAACTTGGTGAAAATGACTTTATGAGTCACGATTCAAAACAGGCTCATACACTGAGCAATGAGAAAACTGCAAAACTATCAGACAGTATCTGTTCAACACAACATCTGACTACCTAAAAAAAACACTTCATGCCCCCAAAATGCAATCTGCACAACTAAACTGTTTTAAATCGCTGCATCCTAGTTTGTTTTCACTGGAATAAAGGATCTGAAGTGGGTCTGGTGTCAATCTCAAATCATTATCATTATCACAGCCTGAGTCTTACACAGTTGGTGTTGCTGGTGGATTGGCGTTCTTTAAATGATATTTGGCACATGCTCCATTTGTGAAGTGTCTTGAGATAGCCTTTGCTATGATTTGGTGCAACATAATGTAAACTGATTGTCTGGTTGACTGACTGAGCAGTTTCTTTCTTGGTCCTTTAGCTGTTGCTGAGACGGTGAAATAAAGCCTTCACCTCTAAACCATTTTCACTAACCACTGGTGACACCAGTTATTAAGTCATGTTAACTGATGGGTTCTGAGACGTGTCTTTAGTAGGTTGATTTAATTCACTTTTTTTATTAAGTGTAAAAGAAAAACAGCAAGAGTGGAAGGTGATTCTTTCTGTGGAGTGATTAAGTCTGCTGAGCTGGATCCTGTCAGAAGCTTGCAGACTTCACTGACTTATGAGACAGTATTTTCTCAGCATGCTTAAAATGAAAATGGGATTGGTCTCATATTAGTCGTCCAAACAAGGGCAGTACTTTTAGCCCTGTGCAGACTTTGCACTCTTTGTTAAACACATTATGTCTAACACTTCGGAGTGACTAGAGCCAGGTATCAATCAAAAATGTTTGATTTCCAATACCTTCACTTTGATACCGGTTCCTGAACGATACTTTTTTTTATACCAATTTTATATCAGTTCTAACAAAAAGACAGTTACATAACCAATCCAGGTAAAAATCTTGACTTTAAATTTTCAGCTTTTGTATTTTTCTACTCCGAGAAGTTTTTTACATAAAAAATAAACAAATAATTGCTGGTACAAAACAACAGTTTCAAACTTGTGACAGGTCAGCATATGGTGAGTAAATGTGTTTGTAACTATAAATGAACTTTCTTCAGTCGATTCTTGTTTTTGTTTTTGTTTTTTTGTAATGTCAAGATATCAACCCTCCTCCTTTATCCAAGCTTTTAACATCAAAAGTGACCCAAACAAAACAAACAGTGTGATTGATTTGCATGCAGTCATCTGCTCTTGCTGCAGCTTGGAGGGACTGCTGTGAGTGAGGAGTCTGTCTGTGTGTTTTGGATCAGGGAGGGGCTGCTTCTCAACCAGCAGGGAGTGCTGCAGATCAATACCTGCTTTCACTCCATCCCCAAACTCCAGAAAAGTCTCTTGATTTGTTGCTTTTAAGAAAAAAAAGTCTCTAGGGGGTCTGAATATAGCGATAGAGTCATTAAGTTGGCAACACTGTCCTGCATGCTGCAACCACGTTAAACGTTACAGCCAATCAGCGGTGACATTATCAGACCTTGATAACATAATTAACCCTTTGAGTACCAAAACTTTTGACGGAAAGAAGAGGCATGTTTTGATACTCTGTACTACCAAAACATTTCAGTCTGTGCCATAAATGAACTGAAGTTCAGTACGCAGCTCTATGAGTGACGGCAGCATTCTGGCTCTGCCTTTCAGTGTCGCCATTTAACTCATGGTACAAAGGAATTTGTTTTCTTTTAACACAGTAGGGGCAGGAGAGAAATACCAGAATCTGTTCAAGCACACACTCGCTTCAAACCATCTTCACAGTCGACCACACCCACAGGAAAGCTACATGTGGTTTTCTTCCTGTTGTTCATTGAAAAGGTTTGGACAGAGATGAAGAGTAACTCATTTAAATCAGTCAACTGCTATTTTAAGCTATTTTTTAAGCGTTGTAGTGGAGGAAACAATGAAAGAGTGTTTGGATGCAGCAGTGTTACATTTGATAAGCTGGCTCTTAACGTCCCCAAGGCTGCTGACAAACAAACTTTGTGTTGTCTCTCGGTTCTGTCGGTGTCTCTTTAGCCCCCTTGTGGAGTGCAGCCAGGAATACAGAGAGCCAAAGACGCTCCTGAAGAGGACTGGAGCTACGTCGATTATAACCTGCAGGTTCCCACAGGAGAATGAGGCTTAACGAGGCAAAGAGCAGAGGAATTACCAGGTCTCACTCGCACTACAAGGGCCCGCTCCACCAATGAGCTTCTCTATGAAGTTATGAACGCGTTGAATTATAATTCTGTGAGGCGTTGGCAGAAGCCTTAGAGGGACTCTGAACTGTGAGCGAGAGTGAAAGAGCGAAGGATAGACAGAGAAAGACAGAGAGAGAGAGAGAGAGAGAGTGTTGATGTGTACACTGCAGCTGAGAGATTTCTCGCCTCAGCTGGTCAGACAGATTACCTGAAATTGAAGGGGGAAAAAAAACAGATAGCGGGACAGGGAAAGAAAGAGGGAAAAAAAAGGACAGAAAGGTCACGGTGATCTAAGAGCAACAGAGAGGGAGAAATGGAGAGAAAGACAGGTGAATAGAGAGAGGGGAGGAAGGTGAATGTGGAGGAAAGTCGAAAGACAGGAAGCAGTAAAGACGGCTGAACAGGAACGGACGTTAAGCCAAGCTTAATTCTATAAAAAGGGATGTGTTCCATTTTTCACACTGCCTCTTATCACAACACTCACACTCCGTAAGTGTGTTTAGGATTTATTCTCACTGGAAAGCATTTCCTGGAAAGTTACTTTTTAAATGCAGTGATCCTTGCGACTAATATCTGCTTCTGTAAAGTTTGGGTGTTATTTTTGTCCTGGAAGTTATCCCATTTATTTCCTGTAAAACTGCAGTATAGATAAACTAAAGACACACTTAAAGAAGGACTTTGGACCGAAGAAATATGTAACTATGCACATTAATGTTGGCTGACTTGATTTTTAAAAAAACTCTTTGGAGACTCCCTTGGAGACGCTTTTCCTTGACGCTATGATCAGTCTTAATTTTGACAGCAAATTCAGATTCAGTCTTAGTCTTTAGAAGAATAGATAATTTAGTTTTACTCATATTTTAGTCATCGGAAACCCTTCAGTCTAAGTCTAGTTTTGGTCAACTGAAGACGATGAGAGTTTTAGTCGCTGGGCTGTGTGGGACCAAAACAACTTAACATGAGCCAAAAAGTCGCTTCGTGGTGAAGTAGGTGTGCCATGTTTGTGCCTAAAGTCTGGTTCATATTGGAGCTGTGTGACTGCAGCCTGTTTACCTGTGAAGTTATGTGGTGTCACATTGTACTAATATTTTAAAAATATAATGTTATGTCATAATGAAACATAATTCATAATCTTGGATGGTGGTTTGAAGGTGTATCTTGCCTTGCCCATTTCATCCTTTCCATCTGGAGTTTCTTTTTCATCCCGTGAGCTCATCTTGATGAAAAACGTACTAAGTTTGGCACACTGTCACGTCAGACTGTAATGCTCAAATCTCAACAGCGCCACCTTTCTCTTCTGATTGTAAATGTGACTGCGTTCGTACCAAAGCCGGAATAATAAAGGTTTGTACTTGTTCTCATTATCCTCTGACAAGCAATGCTGTGTGTGCACATGCACGGACGTGTTGTCAAGGTAACGACCGGGTGCGTACGATGAAAAAAAAAAAAAAAAAAAAAAAAAAAAAGCTATCAGTGCAGGCAGCACAGCGTTATTAGCGTCACTCCTGAATCCCCCCTAACATTTCTGTCTTCTTTTTATTTGTTGACTTAAGTGTCAGTTATATTTCATCACAGTTGTCGTCATCATGTCTGACTTTATATTTAGTTTTTATTTAGTTTTTCATCATATTCTTTGCAGACAAAATCACTGCTGGCTTTGATGGACGTTTCTTAGATGGAACACAGCGTGGAGCACATTTTTGAGTTTATACTCTCACTCTGAAGTTTTATAAAGAATTTCCACCAACTTTCTACTTCTGAGTGTAAAGTTGAAGTTTAGAGGCTCTTTCTACTGTGTATTCCGTCCAAGGTGACCCTAACTCTGACTCATGCTCCCTCTTCAATGTTTGCAGAATAAGTGCTCAAACAGATTTCAGATAAGCACGCACTTTTTGATCAAGTCACAACATTTTAATCTCACTTAGTGAAATAATTCCTGCAGGTTGCAATTCCTTTTCAAACTGCTCTGCAGGAAGGATCCACCCCTCCCCAACCAGCTACCAAATTCTCACAAGTGTTGCACTGAAACAGACCTGTTAAAAACCAAATCTGCCTTTGAAAGGTTTGAGAAAACAGGGAATAGTTAAACAGGAGTGAGAAGCCGAGGGAGAGTGATTGAGTCAGGAAAAAAGAGAGAGAGAGAGAATGAGTGAAGGAGAGAGAGAGAGAGAGAGAGAGAGAGAGGGCACCCTGCCCTAGATATTCGCCTGTAAGCTGCTCACAATGCAGACATGGCAACGGGCGAGAGCGGGAGAGGAGATGAGAGGAGAGCGGGGAGATGGGCAGAGGAAAAAAAGAACCAGGGACAGAAAGTCAGGCCAGAGAATGGATTAGTGATCAAAGAAAGCCAGCGGCCATCCTGAAAGCCCCCTACACACACACACACACACACACACACACACACACATACACATACACACACATTCATAGAGAAGGGTAGAATCAGGGAGATTAGAGGTTTTTTTCTTTTTTTCCACGGGGTTAATCATTTACCTTCCTCCTTCCCAGCAGCACCTTGGCTGTGAGAAGGAGCACCTTATGCATAAATCCATTTGCATTAGTCTTAGTATAAATGTAAGAGGGCAAACGCACACTTGCACACACACTGTGATTGATTATGGTGCTTTAATGAGAATATATGCTGCTCTAACTTTTTCTCTAATTGGTTTCATGGAGTTTTCCCCGGAGAAGAGCTAATATGACATCCACCTTTTCCACAAGCTGATATTCCAGAGCTGGAAAGTAGATTTTCAAAACGCTTTTAATTCCTCCTCAACCTCTGCTTCCTTCACTCTGAGGACTCACCGAATAAAGAGATAAACAACAGACTGGAGATACCAATTAGGCCGTCAAACAGCAGCACAACAATCTTCAGCACTCCTCCACTTCCCAGAGGAGTGCTGAGGGGAATAAAGAAGAATAAACAGCAACGGAGGAAGGAAGGGAGGGAGGCAAGGGAAAGGTTGAGCTGCGAGGAGAAGAAGAGGAAGAAAACTTTGTGAGAGCTCAGATCTAATCAGGAAATCCTCCCTCTCAATCTCTCAGTGCGAAGCACCCACAAATACACACTCTGACACAAACACAGATGCACAGAAATACACACATCTTCCCTGTCAGAGGCTTGACCTCCACGAGCTGATCTCGTTCCTCTGTAGTCTGTTGCCCTCCCACCGGCTGACCTGATTGGCTAATGACAGCTCATTTATCTTGATGCAGCACCTGCAGAGTCTACAAGGCACGTGCGCGTGTGTGGACGAGGAAAAAGTGTGTTTCTAAGTGTCTACACACACACACACACACACACACACACACGCACACACACACACACACACACACACACACACACACACACACACACACACACACACACACACACACACACACACATCCCGTATAGCTCATCCCTGCTAGACTGGCTCTATCTACGCCAGAGTTGCCCTTGTTGCAACAGCTTGCACACACTGGTTTTCTCGGGGGAATGATGGAGGAGAGAGGGGAGGCAGAGGAGAGGATGGAGTGGAGTGAGGGAGGAGGTGAAGAGGAAGGAGAAAGAGAGAGAGAGAGACAGTGATAAAGGAGGAAATGAGGGTGGGAGGAAAGGTAAGAAGGAAAACAAAATGGGGAAAGCAAGAGGTGGAGGTCAGTAGAAGGAAAAAGAGACATGAAACGGAGAGGAAAGCAGAACAAAGAAAAGACAAAGGCAAATGTGAGGAGAGTGATTAAAAAAGCAAGAAGAGAAGATAAAAGAGAGGAGGATATAAGAGGGGAATATGAAGAGAGATGAGGATGGAGGAGGGGGTTGAAATGGTGAAAAGAGGGACTGATACATGTTTTATTCACTCAACACTCCTTTAATTACCACAGCTACAATCACTGCTACTGTGTTATCACTCTGTGCGTGTGTGCGTGTGTGTGTGTGTGTGTGTGTGTGTGTGTGTGTGTGTGTGTGTGTACACCGGGGTCTCTAAAATGTGTAATACACAGCAACCGTTAATTATCAAGCAGGTTGAACAAGTAAGACCTGCCACAGGGACAAACTGAGCAAAGCTACACGGGCTAAATGTTTTAAGTTTTTATGAATGGATCAAAATAAAATGTTTCGTAAGGAGAATTAATGCTTCTTTGTTACGGCTGAAATACACCGTCTGTGTCATGGCGCCGGATCAGATGGTTTCCATTCAAGCCAATGTGTCAACTCACGCTGGATCTGTTCTGTTGCTGCTCAGCTGCGTGCCTGGTCCAGCTGGTTGCAGCTTATACGCAGCCTTCCTATTTCTGATGGATGCCGGAGCTGTGACGCGTCAATTCAGAGTAGAGAAGATCAAGCAGGACAGGAAGTAGTGCACGGAAACTATCTTAAAAGAGCCTGAGACTTTCAAAATAAAACAAACCGAATGCAAGAAAACGTCACAATGAGGGAAGACACGCCAGGAGTCAACAGGTTTGAAGTTTTACAGCCCAACATGAATGAAAATAGGTTTATTAACAGAGAGGGAAACTCCTCGGTCTGTGACTCCAGCTGTCTGTCAGTCCTGCGGCTTACTGGACTGAACACACAGCCGGTCAACGCAGTCAACACGCAGCAGAGCTGCAACGCCGGTTTATTTGAGGCGTTAAAATCAACATCATCACTCACTCTTTGATTTTTACAAAATCACTTCAGTAAGGATCCTCTCAGAGCAGTTATCCAAATCACTGTTACTTTCATCAAACTCATCTACATCCTGCAGGAACATTCGTTCCCACTCCGGTCTTGGTCTCACCACAGGCTGGTTCAGGAACCCTTTAGATTAAAAGGCTCTGTGAGGAGTTTCTGACTGGTTGTGAAATATTCTCCCATGTACTGATGCTTCTTCATGACCCACATAGTGAAATGAGATTACCAGCAACCAGACTGGGTTATTCTTTGCCCTAAATGTAAGCGACTGTGTTCGCCTCAGATTTTCTGTGGAGAAAGCAAAGTCAATTTTTTTTTGGTACCTGCCTGGATGGGTCTATTTTTAGAACTCAACTTATAACTTTGTCAGTGAGAAATAAGTTAGCAAGCAGACGAATAGGGGTGGGATAAAATATAGTTTTGCATAAGTATCAGAACTTTTTGTTTTACGATTGTTAAATCAATTAAAAAACAAACAAACACTTTTCCCCCAAAAATTTAAACTCTTCATTTTAGTCTTTGTTTATAAACTGGGTTTAAAAATGAAATAAATAAAAAATAAAAAAAACATCATCGCTTTTCTCCAGCAAAAAAAGCACATAGTAAAAGCGCAAAGAATCCCAATTTAAATCCAATTGGAATCCAAAAATTGATATTTTTGATGGTGAAACTCTAAACCCAGCTAAAAGAGCAGAAAAAAGACTATAAATAGATTTTTACGTTTGTGCCGGTCAATCCTACCTCTCACATGTGACGTTATTTGGACAATACTTCAGACAGTATTTTTGAAGGTGGGTATCCTGAGCCCAGGTGGGCGGTGGAAACTTTATAAGGGGATGTTAAACCTGAATTACTTTTCAGCTCACTAATAAGTAAAACCAAAGTTTACAAAGTATTATTGAGAGACGCCTGGTGCTCCCAGCCCAGCATGGCTCTAAATCTCTACCAGACTCTTCTCCTCTGTTGTACCGAAATGGTGGAATGAATTACCCAACTCATTACGATCCGCAGAGTCCCCTTCTACTGTTAAGAGAGGTCTGAAGACTCACCTGTTCAGGGAACACTAAGAACCTTAATCTGACCCTTCTCCTCTTTGTCCTCAAGGGTCAGAATAGAAGGTGTCGGACTGAGCTCTGAACCAATGAAAGCACTGAATATTGAATGCTGCTGAATGTTGATTAATATTGCATGAATGACATTGAATTCTAGTTGTGGCTACTTTAGATGGAATACTATTTGAAAAAAAAAAAAGGGGGGGGGGGGGGGGGGGGGTTCTGTGGGCACTTGATGGCAGAGTACCTGTGACCCAAGTGACTTGAAACATATTTTTGCACTTATTAAGGTTTCTCCTTCCTGTTCAAATTCTTGCTTGTGTTCTGCTCAATGAAATTATAGATTGTAGATATTGCTACTTTACAGCAAATAATCTGACAATGCTGCAAATAAATGAAATGATAAAGGCTACATTTAAAACACAACAGTCTTTCCTTTAAAGTTTTAAAGGAATCATTTAGCAGCAAACACATCAACAAACATGACTGAAAACAAACAAACATTCCCATGTACAGATAGGGAACGGCTAAAACACAACAAAAGTTTACCATTTCCATTAGATCATAACCATCAGCTCAAGCCATAACAGATGCTTTGGCTTGAGCGCATGGGAGCGCACTGTTCATACCAGGAAAATGCTGCCAATTTTGTCCGAAGAATCCACCAGAGTTAACTCCTCAAAGTTCCTTACAGTGCCACTCAGGAGAGTCTACCAACATCTGACTGAACACTGAAAAAATGGAATGGAAAAATGGCCAAAAGAAAAATAAGATGACAGAAATATTTAGTATCTGGTTCAACACCTCTGCTGCTGTAACTGTTAGCAGCTAGCCGTGTTGTTAATAGCTCAGAGGTTGTGGCCCCTGGCATCAACACCCTGCCTCATTCATCAGCTGCCATCTGCTGTTATGAAATCGACACACTGTACAGTGACAACTGATTGGTGGACGATTGGATGATGTAACATGATTTCTGCATCCACACTGGGTGGCTTATTGTGAAAGAGAATAAGCCGGAATACTGAATGAGGGGGAAGTTAAACTTTGTGAGTTAACAGTGTGGGCAGGGACTCAAAAAAGTTGATCATGTGCCAAGACACAGTGGCCCTCTGAAACTTCTTTGAATTATCTGGTCCCATTAAAAAAAATCGTATTTTATTCTGAATCATATTTACAACTGCATATTGGAGTAGGAGCTGCATTTGTAAACCAGTGTAAACATTCGATTTATTTCCACTCAACCAACTTTGTGGTGTTTTGATGAGTGGAACGAGACTTCATATCTTTTTCAAATACTTACCAAAATCATCAAAATAAAATGACCAACCTCTTTTGGAAGAGTAACTCTTCAGCCATTTTTTTTTTTTGGACAAAGAATAAGAAATCGTTCAAGAGATTGTGAGATCTGGTTACCATCCAAGAACCTTCCCTTCAGTCTGCACCACTTGGCACATCCTGGAGAAAGTTGTTTGAAACCCTGGAATGGTTGAAAATATTCTAGAATAACTTGATTAATGGAGCATCTGGTGGGTTTAATCAGGAAAACAATTCAACCAATCCCAAGTATACACCTCAAATTGCAAGCCTTTAATTAATAAAGACAATGAACAGTTCATAATGTTAGATGGGTCACTTTAAAAGGGAGTATGTAGTTCAAATACAGTTCCAGGAGAACCGACTCAGAATTATGGTCAGTTTCAGTAGGTCTATTGCAAGTCCACCTTAACATCTTGTCAAGTTCAATCAGTGAAAAAAAAAAAGTCAATGCAGGGGTTAATTAGTTGTTGTCCCTCTAATTCTTCTTGTATTTCATATTAGTCGAGTTTTCTGCATATGCAAAGGAAGCAAAACCAGGCTGTATTAACGGACAGACTCCTCAGAATCTTGTCACCTGTTCTTGGCATGCCCTGCTACTGAGATAAGCCTCAGGATGTCCACTATCATACAACTGCCTGAACTTATGAAGCCAGCCTGCCCAGTAGCCCTCACTCCAGCAGACTGGTCAAGGATCACATTAACATCATGATTGTCTAAATATTGACTTCCCTAGTGGCTCCTGTACGATAACATAGGATCCCACAGCAGGCATCCTTCACCCCACCTATCCGAACATCAAAGGGAGCCTCGTCTGTCAGATTGCTGTTGATATAACTTAACACCAATCTCAAGGATTTGGAGTCAATCAACTCTCTGAGCACACCTCCATCAGCCTCTTCATCATCAGAGCACCCCAAGGCTACATTTTAAGCCCATTTTGAGTTTGACATCTTCTTAAAGTTTACAATTTACAACCCCTTGTAGGGGTTAGAACAACTTACCTTTGATGGCAAGCAAGCCGACAGAGCTGTCAGAGGATGTTGGGAGGAAGATGGAACCCCCCCCCCCCCCGGGATAAAACTGAATCCTGAGTGGGGGGAGCTGATGCCTAAAAGTACCCCTGAGTCACACAGATCCAAACCTGGCGCTTCATTCTGACCAAGCTGCTCAAAGTCAAAGGAAGACTGTTTCCTCTCAGTTTGACAAAATTCCCAAAGCCCCCCTGGAAATATGGAGAAAACTCAACTTGAGAATGGCTGACAGTATCCTGAGGGGCCAACATAAAGGTCTGGTAAGGAAACAACACCAAACAAGTCTGTCAGGCGCTGCAAAATGCTATTTATTGGGCTGTGCTCTCCCTGTCTACAGGGTATTTGCACCAAGCACTGCACGAATACGGCTTCGAGGTACATAAAGTGTCCCACCCAACCAGATAATTGCTTTTCCTCGTACTGCAGTGGAGGAGGAGATACCAGAAACACCTGAGCGGCACTGAAAGCACTGATCCTCTCTGAGTGATGACACCACTCAAGACTGCCCCCATCAAAAACATCTTTGAACATGGAAATATCACTAAAAGTGATCAAATCAAAGTCCAGAAAGTCATTGTCAGAAGGTCTAAAATAGGTTATCAAATAAGAAGTAAACACGAGCATGTATTACTGAAGTGTTGATCTGCACGCTGTCTGTATTCAGCTACCTTCGGGCCCATTATGTGTAAGAGATAAAAGCCTTTTTTATTACTTTGTGACATTTGCGTTCCCAAAGATCACACACTAATTGACATCCTTGAAAAGCTGCACTGTAAGACTTTTCTGGAGCGTTTAAAGTGCTGCTTTATTTATTTTATTTTTCATATTTTTACACAACTTGATCACCGCAATCGCCTCGTCTTACTCATACCTCTCTCATCCCATCTCCTCCTCCTCCTCCTCTTCTCCTTCCTGACTGCAGAGAGAGGAGGGTTTGCATGTATTATGTCTTCTTTTGTTCTTTGCTGTCGGCTCATTGTCAAAAAAAAAAAGAAGAAGTGGAGAAGAAGAGGGCGGATGGTGAAGGAGACGGAGGAAGAGGGGGAGACGGATAGGTAAAGGATGAGTGGGTTTTGATGTGACTGACGGTAGGCAGATACTGGAGGCTTCACCCACTCTACATCCCCCACCCTCACATCCCCACATCTCTCTTTGTGCGTTCTTATCTTTTAGTTTTTTTCTCTCAAGCCAGGTGCTGCTTATCCTGCCTTCAGCACATCTTATCCCCCCACCCACCCCCCAACCCCCAACCTGCGTTATCTCTCACACACTGCCACCACAATCTCACACTCTGACATATGAACACACACATTCCTTCAACCTGCTCCCCTCCTCTCCCTTCACTTCTCTCACATCTCTTTCTTTCTCTCCGTCATCAGGACTGCTGGAGGCAGCTGGCGGCCCGTGACCTATCATATGGCTGCTCTGCAGTCAGCCCTGACACACAGACATGGCAGGCAGACAGACAGGTAGTAAGACAGGCACTCATCAGCTCCAGATCTGTATCTTAACTCCGGTCTTAGAGGTTTAATCCGGCAGCTTTCTCCAGCGCAGCCAGCTACTGTAGCAGCCAAGAGGCGGAACAGACAGATCCATACAGCTTAAACTCCCACCAAATCTTTCAAAAGTCAAGTTTCTACTCAGCAAACAGGGCACTTTAACACCTCTTATATTTAATTTAATATAAACCTGTGCCAACTGACTGAAGACGGCAAACTGCAGAGGATTTCATTGTTTCAATATTCTGCGAAAACTCAGACGCCCTTTTGTCCTCAAACATCCCGAGTCGAGTCAAGTAAAGGGGCCAAAATGTGTGTGGTTTGGCATCATTTCATCATCTTTATTCATGCTTTGCTGCTCCATATCGCCAGCTGCAAAGGGCTAAATTTCCAGCTAATCTTTGAACTTCTTTTTCTCTTCTTTTTTTTTTTTTTTTTGTCAGAGAGTAAGTGTTGTAGCTGCTGGCTGTAGCAGGAGTGAGGGAGGGAAGGAGGGTGGTGGAGCTGCCTGAGCTGAGCGCTCTGTCCTGATTTAGAATTAGATCTATTTCTGTTCACCCTCCCAACCCCGCCGGGAAATATTTAAATCTGCCGTGGAATGTGTGAATATATGTATATGTGTGTGTGTGAGCGAGTAACACAGAGAGTGCAACTGAGAGAGAGAGAAAGGAGGAAAGAAAGCAAAACAGTAGAAGGAAGAAAAGATAATCTGAACATAAAATTAGTTGGCTGGCGGTTTGAGGATTTGCATTTGGTTCACGGCTTTGGCAGCGTGGTTTCCAGCGTGCGGGCATGCCAATTAAGTCAGTGAAGTCAAATCAGACAGAATGAGAGAAAAAAGAAGGATGGAAGAAAAAAAAAATCACATAGAAAAAGAAGAGAAACGAGAGGAAGGAGAAGAAGAAGCGTTAACTTGCTGAGCATGAACTAACAGAGTAAGACTCAAGAGGTGGTCAGTAATTCGTAAGCAGAGCACGTACGGACTTAGCCAAGCTCACCCTCCGGCTACACACACACACACACACATTCAGAGCATCACACACAGTCACTCACAACCTCAGTGGCAGTCTGGAAAAGTCTGGGACACAATCTCAGCTCTATTTCCACTCTCACAGAGATTCAAATGTCACCACCAGCACCTTTGACCCCTGTTAGCGAGAAGAGCCCACACAAATTCAAACACACTCCAAACAATCTTCACTGCCTTAATAACACAAGAGAAGACAGTGCACACACACACACACACACACACACACATAGACAAAAGTGTCTGAAACTAACCACAGACTCAGGAAGTGAGAGTCTATATTGGTAAATGTGGGCACACACTCACCTCTGAGTGGATCCCGGCGCTCCGCTGCGCTGCTGTGGTGTAGGAACGAGCGGCTGCACCCCCGTCCTGGCGGAGACACATGCACACACAGGGGCACGCTCACACACACCCACCCCCCTCGGAGGCAGCGAGGTGTGTGTGTGAGGACAATGAGACTGGGCTGGATGGAGCTGAGCAGTGGTAGTAGGAGGAGGAGGAGAATCAGGAGGTGGGGAGAAGAGGAGGAGGGAGATGTGTGGTTGGGCGGGAAGGTGAGGAGTAAAAGAGAGGGAGGGAGAGAAAGAGAGAGGAGAGAGAGAGAGAGAGAAACTGGGTGAATAATGAAATACAGCAGAAGAAAACAAGAAGTGGCAGAAAAAAAAGAGAGACATAGAAAAGGGTCCCCCTGAAGTGGAGTCCCTCTTGTTCCATCTGCAGATTTGTGTGTGTGTTAAGGTGACTGAGTGTGTGTATGTGCGGTTTGAAGCCTCTCCTCGGTCTCCTGTTAGTCACTTGAGACTTGGCGCCCTGCCTCGGAGCAGAAAGTGGAGTGGCAGGAGTGGCTCTACATCACGTCTGAGTGTCCCTGTATGTGTTTGTGCGTGTCGTCCACTTAAACAGCCCGCTCGTAGCTCGCCAACATGACATCTCGTCTCATGTCTTCTTTTCCCAGAGGCTCCTCTGCGTCCCCTTCATCCCTGTCTCTCTTCAGGGAAATACCTTTGCGACTAATCTCTTTAAAAGTCTCTCAGCCTCTTCAGACACAGACTTCTCCTTCAGCAGCCATGTCTAGAGGTCTTGTACGCACGTTATTCTGTCCTCAAACTTTCGCTTGTGTAACGAGGTATTTTGGGGAGAAATAATCTTAGTTTTCTTCAAGTGTTCGTCCTCAACTTGAAGGATTCAAGAGCAACTATGTAAACGATGCACTGAAATCAAACAACAGCTCTTCTGTGTAAAGAATTTCTTAAAGTGTTTGGAATCTAAATTTTATCTTATTGCTGTCTTTCACCGAGCTCAAAGTTTTCTTTCTGTTGTACTTAAACTCACGGCAGCACATCATCCATCCAGACTGGGAAATAGTCCCGTCACAGACGCATCATTTACTCCTTTTTCATGCTGCTAAAAAAAAAAAGAAACCAAAGTGCCCAGCTGTTTAAGAAGATTATTTCTCCACCGTATTGTGTAAAACTTTCCTCTCTTTTGATTTCCATCAATGCGAACAGAGCAAAGACTTTGGTCGTTCTGCGAGACGTACAAATACACACAAAACCATGGTTTCATTCTGTTTGTTTGTTGACAAAAACAAACAAACAAAAAATCCGGCTAAAATGTAAAACGAGCCGTCTGTTATAAACTACGGAGAAAGGACAGTAAGAAAGAGGGTTTTTTTTACACAGCATGCAGCCTAAAACAGTCACATTTGAGCAAACACACACACACAACTGCACACAGCCAGAGCTCCAGGTGCAAGTGTGATTGCATGTGTGATTGCATGTGTGTAATGTGTGTGTGTGTGTGTGTGTGTGAGGTGTCTTGCAGCCTCAATCCTCCAGCTCAGCCACAGAAAAGCCAATCTCCACATCCAATTATTTGCTTCTCAAAGGCAGACAGATGGAGGGAAGGGAGAAAAAAAACTGAGAGTGAGGTAGAGAGAGTTTTGGAGAAGAGAGAGAGAGAGAGGGAGAGAGCGAGGCTCTTTGAGGGTCTGCACAGGGTGGAGTTAATTAGAATGAAAAAGAAATGGAGGGAAGAGAAAGTCTCTTCTGCTTCAGTCCGGAGAAGAGTTTCACAATTAGCCAAATCCCAAACAGAGCCTGTGGACACAAGCGAGCAAAGAGAGCGAGCGAGCATGTGCTAGAGAGAGCGAGAAAGAGAAGGAGATCAAAACTGAAATGAAAAACGCCAAAAGGGACAGAAGAGCTGAAGTTGTTAGAGAAATGAGTGGCAACAGCATGCTGTGTGTGTGTGTGTGTGTGTGTGTGCGTGTTTCTCTTATATTATTTTTTTTTAGTTTGTGTTTCCGTACCCTCCTGAGGCAAGCGCTGGCTGTCCTGCTGCCTCAGTTCTTTCTTTCAGTCCTCTTCTCCTCTACTTTCTCTCTCTCTTCTGACTTCTCCCCCCTGCCGTTCACGATATTCCATCAAAGAAGAGTCCGGCTCGTGTTGGATGGAGGCATCGCTGCGCTCCAAACACACTCCAGCTTTCACTATCTTCTCCTCTTTGACTGTCTGTTTTATCCCCTCTCTTTGTACTTTCATTCGGCCGGTGCATTTTTCTTTCTTCCCAGCAGTGGTGACACACAGCGTGGGGGGGTTGAGGACAAGGAAGGGTGGGAGAGAAAAACAGAGTGAGAGCAAATGAAAAAAAAAAAAAAAAAAAGAGGGAAAAGATCAAGTGTAGGTAGATGGAGCGGCGAGCGAGGAATGACGGGAAGAGGCAGGTGGAATTGGTAGTGACACATCGCGGAGGTGTGTGTCTGCGCGTGTGTGAGTGTGTCAGAACACAGGGGCCGTCCTTCCAGCCGTCAGAACACCGACGAGGAAGAGGTGGAGGTGGGGGAGGAGGAATAGATAGATGGATAGAAAGATAGGTGGATGGAGGGGTGGATAGAGGGAGTGATTCAGCAAGTATACCACCTCCTCTCCTCTCCTCCTCCCACTGACAAACACACACACACACACACACACACACACACACACACACACACACACACACACACACACACACACAGGCTCAGTTCATTATCATTCACTGGATTTCACCATGACACGCATGGCTAACCTACTCACGGAGACAGAGCTGAGCCCTGAACTGAATCCTAATGGAGCATAGAGAGAGAGCGAGGAGGATGAGGAGGAGGAGGAGGAGGAGGAGGAAGTTGCTCGGGGAGGCAGGTGTCCCCTCTGCATCTTTTGTTTCCAGTCAGTGTGTGTCTGAGGATGTGTGTGACTGTGCACGCCTGCTTCTTCCCGTGTGTGTACGTACGAGCCTTTTCTCTCCTCTGAGTTGCTGAAACTTTTTGAGCCTGTTCGTCTGTTTCTGCCTCAAACTGTTGAACTGTGCTGGGAAACCATGAAGAATGACAGGGGGCAGATTCATATATGAATCATGTGACAGAGAGCTTAAATAAAAACAAAACTTCTACATGAGGTGAAAGTTCAAACATTTTTTATCAGGTATGACTGATATGACTTGGAAAGAGCAGAAAACCCTCAGACACTCTGTAGAAACCTCTCTGATGTGTTTTCTACATCACTTTCAGTGTCCCAGGCATTGTTTAAAGTCGAAGTGTGTAGAACTGGGAATATTAGTGATATCTTGCGGTCATATTTTGGACAACAACGCTCCCTTGTTCACGCCTCTCGCTGGTGAAGCTTTAGAGCCAACGATCAAAGATAAGAAGCTCCTCTGACTGATGCCAACGATCGTTCGTTGTTGGCATCAAGCTCTCACTGTCAGAAACTTCCAGAGTCTGTTGAGCACAGCATAGCCAGTCTCTTCTTCTTTGATGGAAACTTTGTAATGTACTCCCATCTAATGTTAATCCTTGTGACCCTTTATCAGTTGTATTTTTCCCAGGACTTTATTTTCTATGACTACTGTAAAGATGATGCTTTAGCCAAAGTGGGCATTTGTAGTGGAAGTAGATGAACAGAATAAAGAGTTATGTTTACATGTGTGGCCACGTAAAATTATTTCCTGGAACATAACATTGAAAACACTTTATAAACTCTTTATTACGTTAGCTTCTGAGATGTTTAGAAATGCCGCCTTAAAGAGGAGGTATTGTTATATTTTTAGGCTTTATACAGTACCTCTGGTACTTTTGTAATAGCTTTATATCATTAAAAGCTTAAAATATCCCTTATTTTCTCAAACTGGTGTTTTAGAAAACCCTTATTTCAGCCTCTGTCTGAAACACATACTTTTAGCTGTCTTTTTAAGGCTCTCTGCTTCACAAACCCCTTTTCTCTGGTTGTCCAGCCCTCTGAAGGTCTGTCTATGGGCAACCCTGGTGTTTGAGGCCCGTCCCTTTCGCATCATGACCCAGTTAGGAAATCCTTCTACAATAACGTCATTATTTCTGAAAGTCTTCTGAAGCTCTTGAGCTTCTATTTGGAATGGCTCATTTTGAGCCGTTGATTCCTTTCTTTAAGTTGTGTTAATTGACAGTAACCTTTGGGTCTTTTTATGCTTTAGAAAAGACATGACAGAGAATAGAGCAGGAAACAGGGTCAGACTGCCACAGGTTGGAATTGGATTTTATGTGTGTTCACTTTGGATATCCAGCATGATTTCTTCATATCAATGTTTGAAATATGAGGAGCAGAATACCCTCTCTTTAATGTTACATATCACAGCTCTAAACTAGAGACATTATACATGCTTGCTAGTCCCCAATGAATGTCTTACTACTGTAGATACGTACATGCTTTACTTCTTTACTCTTCAAAGAGCAGTGGATCATTCACATACTGCCTTAAAAATTCAATTGTGTTAATGAGAACAATTTTCTTTTGATGCTCTGGAAAAGTCCTGGTCAAAAAGTTTCTCTGTCTAAAACAACACTGTATTGACCCGAACATGGGACAACCCTGATTATGACCCCTCCACCCCCTTTTCAAGACCAATCCCCAGAAAAGACTCTGATAACCAAAATTTACTTTGTTTAAAGATTTTTTTTTTTTCCATCGTAAATCTGAGAAAATTATTAAAACATTAAAACAGAGACTGCTTTCATTTTTGGCTGTAAGTACAATCATTAAGATCTGTATTTAACTGTAATCCTGATGAGAGCTCTGATAATGATGCCTTTCACTATGTTTCTCAATAACAAACTCACACACTCTCTTGTCAGTCTCTTTGAAACGGCTGCTTTGAGGACCATGTTCAGTTTTTCTTTTACAGTCTGTATTTTTCAGACGGTCTCTATGGACGCTCCATCTTCAGACATCACTCTCTGTAACTCCGTATTTTTTTGGCTGCCTGACGGTTGTTTAACGTCTCTGCTGCATTGAGCGTCATTCATATTCAAACTAACATCATAACTTAACCTCAGTCGTCTGTTAACTTGCCCAACTTTTGATCCTCTTTGCGCTGGACGATCACATTGCCTCCCCATGTTTCATTTCCTGTTGCTGTGTCTCTGCTGTGATTGGCTGATCACCACAGCCACGGTGAGGTCATTGACTTTACAAAAAGATGGCGCTCTCTGCTGTTGCATTCCAATAGTGACCCTAGAAAACCAACAACGTGTCAATGGTTAGACCCCAGCTATAAGACGAGCCCACTTTTTCACAATATTTACAAAAAAAAAAAAAGTTTTATGTTTGGGTCAATATGGTTCTTAAAACAGAAAAGATAAGTCTTCTTGTTGACCTGGGTACAACACATTATTTAAGAAAATCTACATTTTAAAATGCTTTCTGGGGGCTGACTCACTTCTCACTGTCAAATTTACCATCAGAGTCTGAAACATAGACTCATCCAGGTGAGAGATGAGGACTGACCAGGCTTATTTGCAGAAAATTTAACCTGAATACAGTTGCTATACCTTGACCTGATTACGATTTGTAAAAACCATTGGGACGCTCATCTGTACACAGTGTCCCCTGTATAGATCAGGATCCACGTGAAGAAGTACGCATGTGGAGAAGCAGCAAATTACTAGGGATGAGTGAGTACACCATTATCTGTATCTGTATCTGTTTACCCATCCATATTATCCGTATCCGTACCTGTAAGGGGCGGGACCTAAACCGGAAGTGGGTGTTGCGTGTGACCAATGAGGATTCTTTTAGCACGGATACGAATAATCCTTAAAAAAACTTGTGTTGTGCTCGGACTCGGCAAAAATGCATTATCCGTAACGAGTACTCGTTTGAAACGAATATCCGACTCATCCCTACAAATTACGCCCCTGGCACACCCACAATCAATAATAAATGGTCATTGCAAAGCAACTTGTGAATACTCGAGAAAACACGTCAGTCAGCAGTCTCCCTCACTCTATATTATTATTAATCAAAGGTTTGAGCCACCAACTAAAACTTTGAATTGTTGGCCACTTTTTTTCTCTTTTTCTTTTTTGAAACTCAGTCTGCTCTGTGACTAATTCTGAGGATATATGGGCCTGATGATCATGTCAGAGATGCCTCGAATTCATCCCCACACTTATTGACAAATTCATTGACACAATAAATACCTGCAGCTGATGAAGATGTGCTGAGTATGGAGGAGGTGAACTGTGTGAAGCCACCGCCGTGTCCCTGTGTGCTCTGAGGCTCTATGGTTTCTGTGTTAGTCACATTCCATCCTGGATGATGAAGATGAGACAGCGTATGTGCTGGACTTTTATTTTTATTATTATTATTATGTTCTGTCATAATAAAAGTGACTTATTGTAAACGGCTCACTACATGCTCTCGATAACAGCCTAAATAAAACGGTTGGTTTGAATGATTCTGAGGACGTGGATCTGTCAGTAAAGTTTGATATTCAGTCAGATAAAATGTGGGACAGACATCAACATGTATCTACAGGCTTCAATTCACCACTTCACTTCCAGTTTCCTGTCTCAAAAATGTTCATGCGCTAAGTTGATAAATTTGATAAATCCCAACCTTTGCGTGGGAAGTGGCGTACGACACTTTCAAGGCCTGTTTTGAACTTTCTTATAATGATAATGGAAATGCAGTCAGATATCATTTTACCTAAAACAGTCTATGCCAAGCCTAACTCAGCTTGAAGTTCAAGAGCAGGGGTATACACAAAAGCTGTACTGTGTCCATGAAGTTAAATATTAACCTACAGAAGCCTCTCAAACTCACCAATCCATTAACCAAGCTGCAGTGCCCTCCTTAACTGGTTTTCAGGAAACCAATAAATGCACTGGTTTTTAGTCTAATGTGCTGCGAGCTACAGTCAAGAGGATCCTCTTTTATCTTAACCTCTGCTTTACAGAAACATATTCTTGCAGGTGTGGAACAGTGGGTGTTAAATGTGACATTTCTCTAATCCAGAACAGAAGAGCAGAGAGGAGAGCATACCTGGACAGACGGGCTTTATGAGAAATGTGTTTTGACTCTGAAAATGGCAGAGGAAAAGGTCAGAGGATGTCACATGTAGCTGAACTGTTGTACCAGAGTCAAACAGAAAACAAGCTCATGCTGTGGTTGTTAAATCTTTGGACATGGACTCCATCTGTGTCTGTAGCTTTTGTTACAACATTATAATCACCGAAATCTGATTATTTTACTGTTTGAGTTTCCTCTAATGAGATTAAATGGATGTGCAGGCAAGCATCAATTAAGCAGGATTAATCAGTTTTGTTGGCAAAATGTGCTTCCCAAGCTTGTGTAAATGAGCTATTAGAGGCAACAAGGACTGCTGAGCTGTGCCTCCTTTTTGATCAGCTGTAAAAAAAAACAGAAAGGGACTTTCTATAGAATGAACTCTAAACTACTGTAATAGTGAGAATTCACTGAACAAATAGATTAAGTCTGCCTTTCTAAATAAGTATAAAAACATCAAAACCTATTATTAGCAGAGAGAAACTGGCATATGATGTGTTTTCATTCCATCACTGCTTCCTAAGCCATGATATATGGATAGCAGGTGGATATGGGAAATAGAATCCAAAAGAAAGTTTAAAAGGACCCTGATGTGAAGGCTAACAACTTATGATACAAATAAATTTGTACAAACATTAATTAAAGTTTATTACATTGACTTAAAATGATTTATGCGTAGTGTGATGCTATCATCACCACTCTTCATGGTTTGAGTTTCGTTGTAGTTTTCTCCAGCAATATCAGATACCTGTAACCCCAAAACAATTTGCCATTATTTTCCATGCCATTCCGTCTGGGGTATGTATGCTATTTAAAGGTGCTTCTTTAACGACTGTACCAACTTCCTTTTCTGTAAATGTAACCGATACATCGCTTGGAAAAATCTGCTTTAAATCTTCTGCTTTTAGAAATAACCAAAAAAATCAGAGCCCTTTTTAAATCTGAGGTTGTTTCTGTCGCGTCTGCAACTGCATATTGGAATAGTCATATGAAAAATTTATGCTGGAATAAAATCTGGATCCTTCCGCAGAAATACTTTTTGGTCAACAAAGTTAAAGAAGTTTCCTTTAAAATTATTCATCGTTGTTATCCTGCTAAATCCCTCTTTGTAAAGTTCAAAAAAGATCTTGATATAAGTTGTACCTTTTTTGAATCTCATGCAGAGACTATTACCCATCTTTTCTGGAACTGTACATATACTCATAAGTTTTGGCAATATATTTGTAGATTCATATTAGATAATATCACCTGTGACTTTGAACTTTTCTTCCAAAATGTTCTTTTTGGCTTCTTGAACTTTTTTAAAATTTTCATGCAAATGAATATTTTGTGATAAATCTGATAATTTTACTTGCAAAGTTCCATATTCATAAGTGTAAATTTTTGAAAACGAAACCCCACTTTATTTCTTTTCAAAAAGAGGCTGAGATATATATTAGATCTATTTCTTCATCCAAAACCAAAAAAGCTTTAAGAATGGTTAACATGTGCTTCCAGTTTAAAGTTTTTATCAGTTTAACTCTGTTTTACTTACTTAATTTCTTTCTCTTCTTAAAAAGTTTTTATGACATGTTCCTCTGGATTTTTACTTTTTTTTATTAATCTTTTTGTCTTTTTATTTTATTTATTTATTTATTTATTTATTTTTTTGTAGTGACCAGTAATCTGAAGCTGCTCTCTCCTGCTCTGCTAGCGTCCCTAAAATTGCTCTACGGGAGCTCTGACAAAACGTTTCAGTCACACTGTTCATCAAATTGATGCAAAAAGAAATTAATATTTTAACCTCACTGTATGGACTTTGGTTTCACAATTTGACGTGCGATCAATTTGCCTCTAGCATTGCTTATGTTAATGAAAGTTAATCTTCCTCATGGGGTTTTGACCAATCAGAATCAAGCATCTTACACGCCAAGATCGGAGAGGGAGTCAAAGTAACAGACCGAAAGACTGACTACACCTGGGATTAAAGTGGCCGGGCAAGATTATACCCCAGGTATCCGTACTTCAGCTTCCACTTCTTACCTCCGATTTACTCAGTAGTGATGAGTGATCTACACAAAAAAAAAATATATTTTTTCAACATTTTAATTTGTGTATAAAACAAAAATTAAACTGGTAACAGCAGGAAAATGAGCATGATTATATTCTAGACTGAATGCATGCTCGTCTGTTGACTGAAGCTCGCTGGGTGGGTCAGCCAGTTCATGGAGTCGTTGACTTTGGTGGGGATGATGATGTCACAACCCGAGAGATTTTCTGTAGCAATGATCTCTGAGTCTGTCTGACCCCATCAGACCCCCTACAGGAAGTTACATACTGGTCCACATTTTGGTTCAAGTTGTCCTTTGGTTTTGCTGTCAAGTCGGTGTTCATGTGGTTGATTACACTGTCTCAAGGAAGGGGCTGTCAGATGTTAACTCACATTTTAGACAGATAATTCATGTTTTTTGTTCTATATCTTTTTATTGTCTGCATTATTGTCACAGTGTAACACCATATGAGGAGTCAACTATTTCTGAGGTTAATGCAGTTTTTTATCCTGCAGCTGAAAGTTCTGTTTTTCAGTGCATTTCAGTGACTGTCACCAGCCCTCTCTGGAAACTAGACTAGCAAACTTTATTTATTGGAAATTTCCTACAGTGCAACACCTGTGACAAAAAAATAATAGAATAGTGAAAAGAAAAAAAATGGTGGTACTTCCATTCTTAAAGTCTTTGATAAGATGCTTTGCTACTTCTAGCACTATCAACAGGAAACCTTTTTCGTTCTATAAGCTAAATGGAACAATGAAACATGCATTTTATGTAATGTTTGCACTTACAGTGATTATTCTTCCTTGAATCAAACGCTCGAAAACAGAAAAGCCTAAGAGGGGTGTATTCTGGCCTTGTCTGTTTTACACCCCCAGGTATATTTGGACTAGACCACTTTATACCCTGAGGTATAATCAGGCCTGGGCCAAAAATGCCCAGGTATAATCTGGACAGGGGTTAATTGGGGTTGCTGCCGGCAGTAGTTGATGTTGTAATTTAGATTAATCCATGTTGTCATTCTTAAAATTACTTAAATCAATATTAATTTATTTTAATGTCACTGCTAAATACAAAAAGTTCTCTGAAGCTTGTACCATCAGGTTTGCTCTTAAAGGGATCATTTGAGTCTGACTAAGCTTATGTAATCAAAGAAGCCTCCATGTGTTTAAAAAAATTTAGAAATAAGTTTTTTTTTAATGCCTCACCATCTCATCTGATGAGCTGTGGAAGTCAAACTGAAGCCAGACTGCAAATTTAGCTTCTCTAGTGTGACTCATTAAGTGAGCTGTTGGTATCCACAAATAAAGGCACCTACACAGTCCTTTCCTGTTTCCTGTATGTTTGCAAAGTGAACTTTGAGGACTGAAAAAGAGCACACAAGTCAGAACTTGTGACCTGACATGGACTGAAACACAGTGACTTAGACTGGGAAGACTGAGGTGAAGACTTATTTATTAAATGTCTTTTTCATTAGTCATTTTATACAAGACCCCTGAATATATTCAGTGTTAGCAAGAGCTGGCATGTTCTTACATTCATAAAAGCATCTTGCGTAACAACAGTTTCCACCACGATGCCTTCAGAGGTGCTCCAAACTGTGTTTCAAGAACATTAAAACAAACACAAACCAGAGCACTGCAATAAGTTTGATGTTTTAAATAACCACTGAGGAGCAGAAATCAACAACCTGGGGTGCGTCTCAAAGCTCCAAATGTCAATCCTTGCTTCCTCCACTTGCGTCGTTCACTTGTGTCTTAGTCCCTCCCACCAGAGATGCATGGGAGAGATGCAAGGAAATGAAGAGAGGAGTCGAGGAGTCGAGGAGGTTCGTTTTAAGAGCATTGAGACGTCCTCTCCTCGGGAGCGTCACATGAAGCGACATGTTTTGGTGATGACGGCATCAGCTGATAGACGGTGGATCATCTGTCAGTCAGCTCTAACAGCTGTTTGTGTGTCTGCACATGTGCGCTGTAATAACTCCAATCAAATAAAAACAGTCTCAGAGCTTTGTCTGTGTTTTTAACCTGTTTAACAAACACTTTCTCATGAAGAAAACCTGACCTCTGTTTATTCTGTGTCCTGTTTAGAAACACACCGATCACTTTACCGCTAAAATGCGTCATTATTAGATTATTTATTTATATTCAGCCTAGAGCGTATCTGATGGCGAACCCTGAAACTTATTAATATAATCTAGTTTATGATGTCTCAGGAACTCTGGATATTAGTTATTAATTTAGATCTCAGGGAAAACAGAAATCCTGTTACTCTTTACAAACCTCACAAGTGTTTTTTTTCTCTCAGACTTAAATTGTCTTCATAAAGAAAACGAGAATCAGCGAAAAAAAGAAGGAGAGAAATAACTGATCACCAATATTTATTTTCAATCTTTTTTATTGCACTTTATGAATTATTTTTCCGTTAGATGATGAATTTGACCTGAACAGTTTTATAAACTCAGCAGTGATCCTCTGTTATATTGATTTTTTGACGGCTGTCTTCAGTATTTTGTGCTTTAGACTCACATTAGTCTTTTTTAACCCCAGCTTTATGACCTGTTTCAGGATTATCCTCTATGACAGATACCGACTGTTTTCAGCTCTGTCTTTTTGCTCTCATTAAACTCCGGTGATCAGAAGTTTCAGAGTTTCACAGCTGAGCCGCTGCAGCGTCCAATCACTGAGTGATATCCCATATGGGGGCGTGTCTGTCGGTGAAAAGACTTCCGCAAAGGCAGCTCTTGTGTCTCCTTGATTATCGCTCCTCCGATCAACCTCCTCCCTCCTCCCTCCTCTCTCCTCTGGCCACAAATAACGCTTTGGGACACCCTTCAATATGGCGCCTCAGAAAGATGGAGGAGATCTAAATTCAAAGTCAGTTCATAAATGAGATTTTGAAAATCAGTTATTCCTGAATGCTTTTTCTCTGTTATCAGTCAGGTACAGTTTCACGGGAGAGCACAAATCCATTTATGGCACATAGACACAGGCACATTATGTCCTGATGTCAATCAACACATGATGGGTTCTTAAAACAGAGTGAAAAATATCTGCTGTCTACAGCAGGAGTAAACCTGGGAAAAACCAACCAATCCTAGAGATCAGGATCCAATTTATTAAACCAATCAAATCTCTGTTCTGTTCTGCCCGCCTCCTGTGCATACTTTTCACCAGCGTGCACTCGCCCTGATTCAATGCTCATAACCAAGAGGGATCCAAGTACGCTGGAGAATGACAGAAAAACTACCTATACCCTGATTACTGCTAACGACAGTTTGAGTCTGTGGTTTGAATCAGCCACCATCATATGATGACGAATCAGTGGTGCTCGTGCATGTGAGTGGGGGCGTCGTTTTTAAATGAGCTCCGAGTGCAGGCTAAGTGGAGTCCTGAGGAGATGCTACATTCAAATTAATGCTAGTTTTCTGTGACTACCAACTCTGCCTTTAAATATATGAGTATATATCGTCAACGGTTTTCTTTAACATTAAGAAAGTCTTTAGTGGCACATTCAGTGGTGCTTGTAGTGTAACAATTCAGGGATTTAAAAAAAAGAAGTTATTCACAAGAAAACCTTCCATTATCCCTAACTCAAAGTAACCCTGTACAGCATCTCCTCAAACAATACTGCCAATAAAAATGTTTGTGCTCTTGAACTGGAGGGGACATTTGTTTTGAAGGCATGGTTCCTGTTCTGTTGCTGCCTTGCTCCCTCATACACAGGAAGAAAATAATAGGTACATCTTGTTATATTTGCCCAAAGTGATGGAGCTGACATTTATTCTGTGATTGATTTATTTCACCACAAAACCTTTTTTTTTCTCTCCAATCTCTGCACTTTTACATTTCATACTGTTCTGATAGCAGACTCCTTCTCTGTGAAATCCTGCCCTGAAATTTTCTCCTTCTTCTTCGCTTAATAAGGTTTCAGTGGGTGGTTTCTCTTGTGCTCAATGGGGGTTTAGGTCTGCAGGGTGCCATTTTTGTTTAATGTCTCGTCATGTAGGCGTTACAAAGCCACATGGGACTCCACCAGTCACTACTAGCTACATGAACAGGCCTACAAGCTCATTTGCAAACTGGACTAAAGTTTTTGGTTTCTGGTAACAGACGACGTTTGAACTCTTTGAATTGAGGGATGGGAAAGACCTGCTTGTGCAGACGTTTATGTTTTGCGTGGGGTACTTTGAGGATAGTTGAAACTTGTGAAATGTCAGTCAAGGCCATGCTGCAGCTTCTTTCACTAAATTTTATAGCATGTTAAGCAGTGTATGCACTAAAACATAATACAGCCAATTTTGACAATACAATAGTTGATACCAAGCAAGACAGATGGACATCACACACCTACTGAAGACTGAACTCACACCAGATATACAAAACCCAAAACCAGTGAAGTTGGCACGTTGTGTAAATCGAAAATAAAAACAGAATACAATGATTTGCAAATCCCTTTCAACTTATATTCAATTGAATACACTGCAAAGACAAGATATTTAACGTTCGAACTGGTAAACTTTATTTTCTTTTGCAAATAATCATTAACTTAGAATTTAATGGCAGCAACACATTGCAAAAACCACTGTGTTACATCGTCTTTCCTTTTAACAACACTCAGTAAACGTTTGGGAACTGAGGAGACCAATTTTTGAAGCTTTTCGGGTGGAATTCTTTCCCATTCTTGTTTGATGTACAGCTTAAGTTGATCAACAGTCCGAGGTCTCTGTTGTATTTTCTGCTTCATTATGCTCCACACATTTTCAATGGGGGACAGGTCTGGACTGCAGGCCGGCCAGTCTAGTACCTGCACTCTTTTACTACAAAGCCACGCTGTTGTAACATGTGCAGAATGTGTCTTGTCATTGTCTTGCTGAAATAAACAGGGACGTCCCTGAAAAAGACGTGGCTTGGATGGCAGCATATGTTGCTCCAAAACCTGTATGTACCTTTCAGCATTAATGGAGCCTTCACAGATGGTCAAGTTAGCCATGCCATGGGCACTAACACACCCCCATACCATCACAGATGCTGGCTTTGAGACTTTGACCTGAGAACAATCCAGATTGTCCTTTTCCTCTTTGGCCTGGAGGACACCACGTCCATGATTTCCAAAAACAGTTTGAAATGTGGACTCGTCAGACCACAGCACACTTTTCCACTTTGCGTCAGTCCATCTCAGATGAGCTCGCGTCCAGAGAAGCCGGCGGTGTTTCTGGGTGTTGTTGATAAATGGCTTTGCATTGTAGAGTTTAACTTGCACTTACAGATGTAGCGACAAACTGTAGTTACTGACAGTGGTTTGCTGAAGTCTTCCTGAGCCCACGTGGTAATATCCTTTACACAGTGATGTTGGTTTTTGATGCAGGGACTGAAGGTCATGCGAATTCAATGTTGGTTTTCGGTCTTGCTGCTTACATGCTTTTTTGAAACATGTAGCAGGCATCAAATTCCAAATGAGCTAATATTTGCAAAAAATAAAGTTTACCAGTTAAAATGTTAAGTGTCTTGTCTTTGCTGTGTATTTAATTTAATATAGGTTGAAAGGAGTTTGCAAATCATTATATTCTGTTTTTATTTACAATTTACAAAACGTGCCAATTTCACTGGTTTTGGGTTTTGTATGTCCATTCAACCTCCGCCCCATTGTGTGTTGACTGTGTGCTCTCTCAAGCTAAATTTGAAGCCTGGCTTCAATTCTATCTGTCAGCTCACATCAGACGTGTGTTCAGTCCAGCAAATAGCAGGAACACCGACAGCTGTCTGAGACTGAAGTTTCCACACTTCCAGTCACTCCAACTGAGTGACTTTGTTGCTGTAATTAGCAACTTTTCTGTGACTCTTTTTCAAAAAAGCAACTAGCTACAAATGAAGTGACTTCTCTGGTGTTATTGAATTCTTCTGGAGACACTGATGTAAACGGGGGCCAGCAGAGTCTCCAGCTGTTTCTGAAAGAGCAGGTGGAGCTGCCATGGGCCCCGCCCCCTTTCTAAAGCACCCATTTGCCCCGTTTGGACCATCTGGTGCTTAGCAAACACCAACTCTTGGCTGGGTCAGAGTGAAGAACTGACTACATCAGGGGCCGGGGTTCACATGACCACGATCAGAAGTGGAAAACAGACTTGGCAGCTTTTCTTAAAAAAATGCCTGTCATTTTGCTGGAGTCTCTCATTCAAAACTTTCAGGTTTGATGTTAATGGTTTTTTGGAGCACTCAGCTTATCTTACTCTTGGTTGTAACCACGCCAAAGGAAAAAAAAAGCAACAACTCCACACTGTGTAACTTTTGTTACAGACGTGTCCCACAATTCCCAGCAGGGAAACACACACAACACAAACGCTGGCTGCTGAGCCACCCATCACTGGTGATGCGTTCACTGGAGCCTTGTAATTCTCAAGCACACAGTCACTTATCTTAAATGTAACACATTTTCATTATCTAACACTAACAGCCCACCGGGGCGGTTACAGTGTGCAGTGACCTGCTAACGTTTTTTGATGACACAATGACGTGGCTCCAATTTGCCTCCTTGTCGATTGAAAACTGAAACCAGTTCTTACAAAGAATGTGATTAGAATCAACCAAGCGCCAGCACTGAATGAGGACCAGGAGTCCCTCGCAGAATCATTCAGAGCAGGACATGCTCTACTCTTTGCATCTAGATGCAAATTGCAAATGAATTTCACATGTGAAAAGCAGCTGGCGGCATTTAGGTTTATTGTAGCTGTAAACATTTAGGGAATGTTCTTTGTTTTTGCCTCTCCAATGATGTCATCCATCTCTCCCACAGCGTCCCTTACAATCACACACATTGTGAATTACACACATTCATATGACACCATTTAATGATTTCTAGCTACTTTCTTTGCTGAGGAGTTGGCATCACTTCACACTTCCAACAACAACAACGCCTCTTCATTCATACTGGACTGTTAAAACTCAAACCTGCTGACTCCTGGTCTGGCTCAGTTCATAAAGTAAGTTTGAAACTTAGACGTAATTGAGTGTGGACAAGGTTTATTTTATTTTGAAAGTCACCAAATATTTTAGCACACAACTTCCTGTCCTGCTTGATCTGCTTTGTGCAATCAGACACTGGCAAAACTCCAACCTGCCAACTTCCAACCAATTGACTTAAACTGATCAGATGCAGCCATGGATCTGGGAAGCTGTGAGATTTTCAGTCGGGATAGCAGACTGTGAGTGTTGCTTTGTGATAGGCTGACACTCTGTCCAGGATGTACCTCACTTCTCACCTGATGTTCTGTTGTGCCAGTTCACAAAAAGTAAGCTAGCTCAAAGCTCAATTCACACCAATTAAAATGAACCAGCTCACATTCATAGTTCATTTTTGAATATTTTAAACTTCATGTTCATGTTCATTTCATCACTTCGGGTTTGAGCCATCTATGCTTTAATCCTTATCCATAACTTGTTTGTTTTTTCAGGCCTGGTGGACACGGTGTGCACAAAGAGGTGAGGTTTCTCCTGTTAGCCTCTGTGTTTATGATCTGTTCATAAAACTCCAGCAAATGTTTAAATCTAGCACCGGTCTCATGTGCACGGCTGCTGCTGACCATATCGTGCCCAGAGAGATCCATACTCTTCAGCATCTCTTGGCACCTTTAAGCACCTCTCCTGGTATGCCCCTTGAGTAAACTTCGCTTACGTTCCCCTTCATGAGTTATAAACTGAGCGGTTCAGTTCACTGTTCATGTAAACGTGCGCTTTCAAAGAACGCATTCACTTTTACTCGTTAATGCTCAACACTGCTGATGTACCGTGTTGGACATATCGTTGCATCTTATAAACTTCAATGACAAATCTGTTAAACCTGTTATTATTGTTATCATTACATGTCTGTTTTTTCTTTGTTAAAACTCCCTTTGTGAGTGTGTCCCTTTGATCTAGGTAATGGTACAAGATCACAAAAACATACACGTTAAAACAAGAGAGCTTTTCGTTACTAAAAGCCTGACCGTGCTCACTATTTCAGACCAATTTTTTGCAGAGAACTCAAACAGCTTTACACCGCAGCCCCCCTGGGGTCAATCTCCCCAAAGTAAATCTCTTAAATTAGGAAAACATGAGATAAGAGAACAAGAAGGGTCTCATCTTCTTTTTCTGTACTGCCACACTGGACTCAATGAGCTGTGGTTTTTATGATCTTCTTCTTTTTTCCATCTCTGTGTCCTCTTCAGCAGAGACAGGATGGTTATTTAAATCTGATCTTTGACCAAACTCCATCTCCAGTCACGATGAGGAAACGCGTCAGTTTCCCACCCAAGCTGTTGTCATCTTTCCTCATTCTGTGACACCCCAGTGGCACCAGAGTCGGCTATCTGCCGAGCCTTCGTCAACGTCTATCTTTCGATCACACCCTAAATTGGGAATGGAATGCCCTTTTTTTTATTTTGCATGGTGTGTCAGCTGAAAGGGAGAATATGAGATTTTTCAAGACCAGTGAGACCTGCGTCACATGATGCACACAGACAAACACTATTTCCTCAGTGTGCTGGCTGCTATTCATTTGATAAATGTCAGCTGAAGCTTGGCAAGCTGTCTAACCCCTCCACCCCCACTCACTTCCCCCACTGCCTGATGGGTAATATTCTTATTAGAGATCATTTTGATTGGCTTCCTCTGCCCTTTTCATTGTCTGAGCGACAAGGAGGGGAGGATGATGAGGTGTGTGAATGTTTGTGTGTATGAATACATGTAGTTTTTTTATGTGTGTGTGTGTGTGTGTCTGTCTGTGTGCGTGTGCATGTGTGTGTGTGTGCGTGTGGCTTGATGTCGAGGGTTTATGTAAACAGAGATTAGAAATGCAATAAACCTGTCACATTGAGAATGTTGCTGTCAAGATGTCAACCCCAGTGCGCTGTCACTCTTATCTACCTGTTTTACACACACACACACACACACAAACACCACACACACACAATCCAACGTATTCACACCCACACATGCAAACATACGTTTGATAAGGAAGGGGTAGAGGATTACAGCTGGATATTGAGCATCTTAAGCCGTTCTGACTCCTATGTCATGCTGTTGGAGTACCAATGCTACGCCTGTGCGAATGTGTGTGTGTTTGTCTGTGTGTGTGTGTGTGCCTACGTTTGTGTGTGAGAGAGAGAAACTGAGAATGAGAGAGAACGAGAGGAAACAGTGTCACAGGGGCTATCCAACAAGCAGCTTGCTTCCCCATTTCTTGTGGTGCCACAGATTATTTCACGGCCCTTCGTCTCATGTGCTTCTATGTGTGTGTGTGTGTGTGTGTGTGTGTCTGAGTATGAGAGGCCTCCCTCTAAGAGTCATTTGCCATGCTGTTGGTACAGGATTGTGTGTGCCTGTTTGTAAGTGTGTTTGTATGTGAAAGTGTGTATTTGTAACATAGTGGAGGCCCTGATGGGTCCCTAGACAGGGAGGATGAGTTAGCCTCTGCCCTGGTTTCCATGGCAGCTGCTGGCTTTATTAGACTCTCACTTTAGCCCCCACAAACACACACACACACACACACACACACACACACACACACACACTCTGCCCATTGTAAACTGACAGGGCTACATTGCCACCCCACCCTGAGGCGTTCGCATTTTGGAGCAGTTAAGCAACTTGTCAGGAATGAGAGATGGGCGATGTGTGGCTAAATGAAGCGCAATGAAGAAACCGTCACACGATTTCACACTCGGGTAGCCTCCGGCGCTGCCGCCGCCCCACACACACATATACACACACGCCCTCCCACACATACACACAAACACAGAGGCGTGGTGAGATGAGCTTGAAATGAGAACCATGGTGAACATCAATACAGCCCTCCATATCTACGCTCGGCAAGAACCATTGAGATCAATATTCCTTAGACCAAACCAATGTCACATTGTGTATGCTACAAGCCAGACAGCATTAGAGCCGCTCCAGCCAACATCAATCAACTCCCAACCATCCATCCAACCACTTACACAGCTCATAACATGCTTCATAAAGGCTGTAACCACCTCCACACAGGCACACACACAAACACACACACTGACGCTACACCAATATTCACATCCCTAATAGCTGTAAAAACCTAAATAAGGCTCATTGCAAACCATCACTGATATATGGAGAGACAAGTTCATTCAGTGCTTTCAAAGACTCTTTCAGAGTTTGGTTCATTTCATTTCATGTCATTAAACATTGAACATGATGCTCTCAGATCACACCGAACCTCAAAGGAAGTGGTACCAGCACAATGAGAGGCAGTCTGATGACAGCAGAGAGTTAAAGGCCATGTGAGGATGATCTGTTTGGGGTTCATTGCAGTGACCTTTGACCAGAATCTCTAGTGTTTTTTTTCCAAGATGAGGACTCAGTTTCCCATGAGCACTTTCACCTAATCCTGTAAAGATGTGACTCTTGACAAGGCATGCTTTTTCTCTCTGGAAGCAAGTGAGCTTCTTTCTCACACTACTTTTTGGGGCACCGGTAAAGTGTAGCAGTCTTGATTGTGCATTCCATGAGGCAAGCCCTCGAGCGGGCGGCCCAGGTTGTATCCAGCCCTTGGCACCTTTACTGCACATCCACTGTCTCCAGTCCAATCCAATCCTCTCCAATTAAAGGCATAAGAGGCCCAAAAAGTAACTTAGAAAAAAATTGAAAAAAACATGATTTTTCTTTGCAAAGCGTTGAGGTAACGTACTGTATGTATTTGTTGTTGAATAGCTTTATTGTTTAAAACATGACAACAAGCACCATTTGTAAACCTGGTTTGCAATGTAGTTTAGTACCAGGTTACACTGTAACTTTATGTTTAGCCCAACTCACAGTCTGGTGCTCTGAAACATCTCTGCCACGTGTAAAGTTAGTGAATCCTGTTTCTGTCCTACCAGAGCTCATCTACCAACTCCAGCCTCACCAATCAGAGCTAACATAACCTCACTCTTCATTTTATTGGCAGACTCTCAATGAACATTATTACAAACAGCTTAACTCGTTTTTTTTAGCTTGTGCTATCACTCTCCCGTTTAGCTTTCTTCTTCTCTGATGTCCTTTTTCTTTTTGACAGTTCAGCTCCAGTGCCCACCATTAATACAGAATAATTCCATGGAAACAGGTCAGATATTGCTTTTTACTGCTAAACTTTTCTGGCCTGCATCAAGTCAAATGGACTTTTGCTGTAAATGGATTGGTCAGGTTGTCCAGGGTCACTGATTAAAAAAAGCATTTTTTTTTGTGCTGATAACCTCATTTTAAATTGTGGAGTATGAACAGGCAAAAATATCACAGTCTGAAGATTACTGCTAAAGTTCTCACAGGGCTTTTAAATCAGACCAAACAGGGTTAGGGTTGTTGTCTTACCTGTTTTCAAGCAGTGCAGTCCAGTTGTTAAATTCCTAAATACATGCAAACCCCAGGCTCTTGATGGGATATGCAGTTCTTAAAAGTTATTCAGTTTTTGTTTGTTGTTCGTCTTTGTTTTTTTTACTGGATATCAATAGAACTTAAATAAAACAGATATCTTCACATGTGCTTGGAGATTCTCAAGCGTCTCTCACACATATTGAATCACTCCACTTTTTTAAATCCAGACTCAAAACCCATCTGTTTCAAGCTGCTTTCTCTCTTTAAATTCACAGATTGATTTTACCCTGATGCTTCTTTTGCTTGTTGTTTTATTTATTGTTTTTAACCACTCTGTAAAATAACCTTGAGTGTTTAGAAAGGCATTTTCAAATAAATTATTATTATTATTATTATTATTATTATTATTATTATTATTATTATTATTATTATTATTATAATTATTATTATTATTATTATTAATATTATTATTATTATACATGCACAGGCTAAGACTAAGGCAAAAAGACAAAATGTACGAAAAGGCCGTAAAAATCAACACCCAGTACAGTGGTAATGGAGTCCACGACAGAATCTTGGGTCTAACTTCAGTCCTGTTTTTAAGGTCTTTTGGCTCCATATGGACTCAAGCACTGCTCAAGACTCGGAAAATTGAAAAGAGACTTCTTTGTTTCTTCTTTAAAAGACCCCAAAAATGTAATTAAGTTTCCATCATGGACTGGCCTGCATCTTCACCTTCATATGCTGCCACATGGCACCTTGTTTGCTAACAGTAACTGACAGGATGACTGAAAAGGCATCACAAAAACAAGTACACTTAGCATTGAAAAGATTCTACAGCATTTGCAACCCAAGCAAGGCAAAATGTGGGTTATGTTATAAAACACTGAAAAAAAAGGAGCAGGAGAGGAGTGAGATGCTAAAATTAGCCTTCTGTTGATTACATTACTGTTAATGAGCCATTGCTAGCATTAGCCTTTAACGTGACTCAGCCACTGAGTCCAAGATGTTCTTCTTCTTCTTTGGTGAGTTGGACTCCATTCTGACTCAAAGTTTGGTGACTCATACTGGATTCATTGAAGAAACATGGTGGTGCTTTATTCAACGGGCTAGAACAGAAAAGGTTTTGGACTCCTGCTCTAAATCTTTCTTGTATGAACCACTTACAGAGACCAATAAATGTGACACAATGATCGAGATGTGCATGCAGTTTATAGATCACCACACAGAACCATTAATAGACCACAGAGGGATTTCCACAGCACAGAGACATTTATTTTGGTGTTGCTCATTTTTACACATTTATTGCCTTCTTTGGGGGTTTAAGTCTGTGGAAATATGAGCAAACACACACCAGCTCAGGAGGGAGCAGTTCAGACTGAGCAAGAGACCCTCGGGGTTGATGCAGAAGGGGATAGATTTTATTAGTACACAGAGAGACTCTCTTGTCTCCTGAAGCTTGTGCAGGATGTTTTCATCAGCAAATGATTTCATTGCTGTCACAGTTTCTAGTTCCTGGTTCCTAGTAGGTGAAGACGGTAAGAATGTAACACATGTGCGTGGTGATACCAGGGCATGGGCTTTCACTGGGCAACAGTCACACCACAGTGGAGGTGCCAACCTTCAGTTTGTATTCTGAAGCTTGTTAAAGTGACAGTCCTGCTGTTTTTGATTTGTCAGGGGTGTCATTTCAAGCTCAACAGTCTCCCTGTTTGAATCTGCACAGATGTTGATGCTCAGGTTTGAACTTCTTTTTTCTTCTTCTGTGCTTTATATACTGTTGCCAGGAGATTACTTCTGTCTCCGTCTGTCTTTTGATCATTATTCTGGTTGTTCAGCCACAGCGCAATGTTTAAACATAATGTACAAGAACCACATCTGAGTTGTTTGGCTCTTTGCACAACATTCACATGAGACATTATTCAAGTGTTAAAATAAAACCTGTTGTGTAAATTGGAAATACATATCTAAATGTAAAAGAAAAGTGCCTCACAATGGGTACAAATGGACAGTAAGCATGTCAGTTTAATTTGTTGGATGATGGGTTTTATGAGGCATTTTCCACATAGAGGAACAGATGTGTTGCAGCTAAGAATAGTGCAACACATATAGGCTTTTTGACAGCAGGTAATGAACTCAAACTGACTTGTACAAGTCGGTAAAATTACATAGAAATCAGTAGTCCTTAGTCTTAAACAATTTGAGAAACACTGCTGTAAAGGACCAACAAGTTCATCATCAACAAACATAACACCATCGCCTGGTGGACATTGCAGTCAAGTTTAAGAGGCATGGCCACTTGAAATCCAACCAGCTGTCCTTCCATCTGATCCTTCTGGGGTTTCCTGCCCATTCCAGTAGTTATTCCTGATGTGTCTTCTTCAGTGAAGGTCTTGATTTTGTCTTTTGGACCTTTTCTAATTGTCTTAGTGCCCTATATCCCGTCAACCTGGGTTCACCATTGAGCTCCACAGCTTTAAAAATGGCCTTACTGGTAGCTAAGGGTCTTTAAACAACGACTCAATTGATTCTTCACAGTTCACGATAAAGAAGCTCAAGTTCAACAAGCTTTTTCATCTGTGTTTTCTCCAATCCTGACTGTTTTGGTCAGTTTTTATCTCTTTATGGTTAAGTGATAACGCTGAAATCTCTTGTCATATTTTTAATTCAGGCTCACTGTAGTGTTTTTAAATGAAATTACTCATTCTCTTATCATTTTGACTCTGTTCCTCTTCGGTTGAATAGGACCTCCACAATAATGTGGAACAATTATGTACACATGATTTGTAATAATGCTGAAAAGCTTTGTAGATTCAACCAAAAATGGGTTTAGCGAAAGCACAAGGCCTTAAATACATCACACTTAAACACTATTTCTTTCTGAATAGCAGTCTTCAGGTTTTCAAGAAAAGATCACTTGCATAATAATTTGGAACACTGTGTATGAGTGTAGTGTCCATGACATCCAACCCATTTGGTTTTGATACAAAGTTTTGAAGCCTAACATTTTTTAACCAGGTTGTAAACATGTTTCTTTCTGCTGTAAAGATCGTCTTGGTGCAGCCAGTCTCAAGGGGATGTTAGAAGAACTGCAGTTCTTAGCACTTCTGCACAGACTTCATATTTTAGGACCAGAGGCTGTCAGCGTCCCCATTTTTAATTTGTTTTGACATTAGAGAAATTGTAACATTCTCTGTCACAGATTTATACGCTCACCAGACATCAGGAGATCTGAGATGAATCAGTGAATCATGGAGACTTTTATGCTGTAAGTACAGCAGCAATCCGATTCTGCCCTCAGCTTCCTCTTACCGTTTGCCAGCCTATCAAAAAAAAAGTGCGACTGACACCTGACATTAATTAATTTATTCTTCACAGCATGTCATGTCACAATGTAGTACCTATGCAATCACTTCATCATCCACTGTACCATGTGATGGTTTAACTCTGTGGTAATGGCTGCTTTTACTGAGACTTTTACCCAGTGAAAACTCCCAGCAGGCATCTGGGCACTTGACCATTCAGCCTGCTGTAATCTGACAGTAATTTGCTCAGCCCGCGTTCCTTCATCTTGTCATTTGTCTCAGAAGTTGTTCGATTGCACAACACACTACCTGTATTTTACCACAACCATGAGCTTGAAGGTCTTAAAGGAGATTAAGAGTGTTTTGCATGAGTCCTGTGTGCAGTTATTGGTACTTTTGCATTATTTTCACAGGTTGAACGAGTACTAAAACATTCTAATCAATCAAAAGTGAAGTTATTTTGATGGAGTTCCACCTTAGCAGAAATAACCTACCAGTCTGAATCTACTCAAGTGGAAGTTAAAGGGACTGTGAGGACTTTCTAAGTGATCTTGAAAGAGTCTGACATCTAGATATCTGTCTGATTGTAATTTACAACTTAAAATGAGACTATCAGCAACAATATAGGTTTTTTCTACATGCTATTATTTTAGCTTCCTGATCGGGTCAGGCTGGACCAGATTGATTTTGTAATGAGAAGAGAGATCTGTGTTTTTCTCAGCTGAAAATGTTTTCTGTGATTTTGCAGTGATGTTGGACACTGGAGGTGAAGAAACGGAAAAATAGAAGAAAGATCAATGGAAGAGTGATAGCAGCAGCCAAAGGCTAAAACACAAACTAAACAACGAGCTAAAGGCTAAAACACAAGCTAAACTGTTTATGATAATGTTCATTCCAACCCACATGCAGCAGTTATTCTGCAGTGATTTGATCAAACTTGAGAGTCTGTCAATAAAATAAAGAGTGAGGTTACGTTAGCTCTGATTGGTGGATGAGCAGGACATAAGGATTCGCTAACTTTGCACGTTAGACTATGGATACATCTCAGACCATCAGGTCTGTGAGTAGCACTAAATATAGCCGGCTACTAAACCACAGCACAAACTGACAAAGTTTACTTGTTGTCATGTTTCAAACAGCAGTGCTGTGTAAGTGTTGATAAATACCTTACCTCATCACGTTGTATCTGGCAAAAAGTTGTCTTGAACAAAGAAAAGTAGTTTAAAAGAAGATCTGATCTCCATTCATTTCAAAACAAACACACGCTTTGTTAAGACTCATAACATCACAAAAGTTGATTCCAGCCAAAAGGTGTAGCTGCAGTCCACTTCAAACAGGGAGTCCCCATATACACTTTATATGTGCATTGTTTGACTTTACCAAAATGTCTTTCTTCTAAGTAAGGGGTGGCAAATAAGCGGAGTAGAAAAGTAGGATATGTCCCCCGGATTATGTCGAAGCATATCTTCCTTGGCTGATTATTGAAGCATAACCAAGAGGAGGCTGATAGTGCAGGAAGGGATTTCTCTAAATAGCACATTCAATGATTTTTTGCACTTGTTTGTTCATCTGACATTTTTTTGGTGTACTGTTTTATTTTACTGCCATCATAAAGTATTGTTTCCATCTATCGCTATTTATCCCCTTCTATTCCTGTGAATCCACTTTGACCTGGAGTTACAGATGGGAATTAGCCCTTTGGCTAACTCTGATGCACGTACACAGATCCTCTGCTGAAATATACATCACTATGCACTGTCCAGTCAAACAAATTAAAACTGAAAACAAAGTTACTGCCTGCTGTGCAGAGAGTTCACTATGAACTGTCCAGTTTCAAGGCTGGCTTAGAAGAGCTTAGCCCTGATTCACACATACTCCGTGGGCGCCGCGGTCCGTCAGCGCCGCGGTTCGTCAGTGCGAGCCAATTCACACCGTCACACCGTCTCTAGAGCAGAGCACAGTAAAAAAAAAAAAGAAACCCTCTTGAAATAATCTGAACTACAGCTCACTTAAAGGTTGCACTATCAAATATGTCAAATTGTATGTTATCCCTCTGGCTCATAGTGGTGACTGCAGTGGTCTCTATGGTGGAACTGCATATCAGCTTGTATGTGAGTTTTTTCCTTAAATGTTTTTATTCTTCTTAAGGTATGATAAGAAAAACCATGCATCAGTGGATTGAAAGCTTATTAATTCTAAAAAATACAAAGTTAAATGTGCGAAAAGGTGCATTTAATGTTTGTTTACATGTTACATTTTTGTCTCATGCCCTAAGAAGAATAAAACTACTTAAGAGGTGAAATTCTGCTCGTCTCTCTTCTTGGTTTTGTCCTCTCCTTTATAACAAAGCTTCACATTGATGTCATTTGACCGTCAAAGTATTTCCGCTGGAGTCTGTGGAACAATTTCATGTCATACAGCTTTGTTTTGTACACCTTCACCTGCAGCTGTCAACAGTGCCACATGATTGATTGTGGGCTGTATATTATCTTATTTACTCTAACAGATTTGAGTGAAAGTGTTGTTTGTTCTCTTTTGCTTCGAGGACGTTGTAAGGCATGCCTGCTCCCACCATGACTTGCAAGCCTCACCATCTGGTGGGGACACATTTCAGCAGCAGCCTGAGAACACGCCAAATTACATTTAGTTTGGAGTAACTGCTGTTGGTGCTGCTACAAGCTGCCATTTCCTCACTGGTGAGATAACGCTAATCACCTGTGATTACTTAGCATACTGTAGGCTAAAGCACAAACATGTGACCCAGCTGTGTGTTGGATGACTTGTCTCAGTTTAGTGTGATGTGACCAGACTTCAGATTGGCTTTTATGACCATGAGAAAGAGGACTCTGCTCTGTGATCTGAGGGGTTGATAACATAATGTGGGTTAACAGTCTTCGTCCCTCAGTCTAACGAGAAGTGCAGAATTAACAAAGCCTGAGTGCAGACTGCCGTAGACAACACAACAATGTCCCATTCAGCCCCCAACAGCTGCATCAACTTTAATTGTCTCTTGAAGAATGCACACTACAGCACCAAGGTTACATCAGTCATGCTGTATAAACTTTACCCACCTGCATTTTGTTGCGCGCTCCCTCTCCTCCTTCTCCCTCCCTCTCTCTCCCTCTAACCCTCTCTCTCTTCTCTCCATCAGCCGTTGGTATTCTCATTTGAAAGGAGGAGAACAGAGCGGGAAAGAATAAGCATGGGGATGCAAGGACGCGTGGCGGAGAGAATACTAAGCACCGATGGGTGTTAAACACAAAGCCCCGCACAGACGCTGGTGCACACACACAAACACACACACACACACACACACACACACACACACACACACACACACACACACACACACACACACATAGAGGTGTATATAAGCACACATATCCCTGCAGCACACAGGCACACACACATGAACACAAAAGCACACTCTGATGGGTATTAGTGGACCCCTTGGTGTGGTTTGAATAGAATGTATTTGTACCTCAGGCTTAAACAGAGAGGATTATGGGGGATACGAGGGGAATGCTAAAGCTAGGAGGGAGGCCAACGACCTTGGTATGGACTCAAAGGGAGGAGGAGTAAAGGGGTTGGTTTGTTGATGGCAAATCATTCAAAATTGCTGTAAACTTGGGCGTTGAAAACAATAATGGCCTTGTGTGCCTGGTGATGTGTGTGTGTGTGTGTGTTTGTTTGTGTGTGCACATGTGCGTGTGTGTGAGAGAACCTGTCCAATCTGAAAAACCAGAGTCGACGTCGTCCACAAATTTGGTTGTGAAGAGTTTCATCTTCTCAAAATGATGCAACATGTTTGTAAATGATGAGCTGGTGCTCACTTCAGATGAGCATCGATGATATTTCTGCCTTTGTTTTTTTCCACTTTAGTGTGATTAAGTGTGTCTGCTCCAGGGTGTGTGTGCATGTGCCTGTGCATTCATGCACATGCACAACCATTTTCCCATTTTGCATGTGTTTCTCTGTGCCCAATTGCTTGGAAACAGGGGGATGTATCATATACTTGTTACAAGAGGCATGACAGAATGCATAATTCATTTTCATTTGGGCTCCTGTAGTAGAGCGTGTGGATTTGTGTGTGTCTGTGGAGATACCGCTGGGAATGTGTTTTTTTTTTCTGGGTCTAAATGCTAGAGTGTGAGTGCGTGTGTGTGTGTGTGTGTGTGTGTGTGTGAGAGAGAGAGAGAGAGAGAGAGAGAGAGGAAAGGAGGGAGGAGAGAAAGTTGGCACGTCTGTGTAATAACCTGGGATTGGATGTGTCAGGTCATTTCTACAAGTGTTAAAAAAAAGCAGCGAGGAGAGACAAGCAATCTGATGAGTGGAGCTGCATCTCAGCTTATCAGTGTGGGGGGGAAGAGGGATGGAGAGATGGTAGGAGGGAAGAGGAGGAGGAGGAGGAATAGAGGGTGGAGAGGTAACAAGGGTGATGGAGGAATAGCCGATGCTGTTGAGGGGGCCAACTCTGGCAGATAAGATAAAGACTGGATAAAGAAAGGGGTGGATGATGCACAGAGTGGATACAAAGACAGACAAAGCATGGAGGTGAGAATAGCAAATGATAACGGAGCCAAATGAATACAGGGATGAGTTGTAATGGCTAGAGGGATGAAGGATGAAGGTGAAGAGCAGAGTGGAGGACACCGATTGAAGAGGAATGGAGGAATGTGTGGAGGGACGGTTGATAAAAAGAGGCAGGAGGGATGAAGAGGTGTTTTAGAAGAGACAGATGCTTGTAGAGGGGGGATTGAAGGACAACCTTGTATAAACTGGCAAAGGGCTTTCAGTTAAAGAGTGTCTTTATCTCAAACTCTGCCTCACTATTTCAGGCTGCTCTGTGGCTCTTTGAGGATTAACATTTCAATGTGTCTGTTCATTTTACAAATTATGCCTATAGGGTGCCGGTGTTACCAGCTAGGTGCAGAGCGAGTCAGTCTTATCTCTAACATTGGACTCTGCTTCGGCTGACTCTTTGACTCAAATTTACCCAGAGTGCACCAAGCTGAACAGAGAAGAGCTGGAGCTGAGCCCAGTCTTATCATACATGAACTTTTACAGAGTGCAGTAAGACACTTTGACCTGCAATCTTCTCCTGTACAGACCTCTGCAGAGGCTGTGGAAAACAAGCGAAATGATACGAGTTGAATAAAAGGAGGAAGCCAAAACATAAAAACGTTCTTCCTCATAAACGATTCACCATCAACACAAAAGATACTGAAACTGGGGAGGAACATCAGCACCTAGGGTTGTTGCCCATCCTGTAAAATATGGAATTTTTCCGCATTTCACTCTTAAACGTTTTTTTTTCCTGTTTTGAATCAATATAGGACATGATTTTTCCCATATTTCTAATTTACCTTGAACGTAGCACCATTCTGCCCAAATTCAACAACTCCCGCCTCCTCATAGCAGCAGTTGGTCTGGTTGGTTTAGACATGAGGAATGACCTCATCACTGATTGGGTGGGAGAAGGTCAGAGAATCAGGAGCAAACCTGTCTGCACCTACGGCTGCCTCTGGTACTCTGAATCAATCAATCAATCAATCTTTATTTGTATAGCGCCAATTCATAACAAGTGTTATCTCAAGACACTTTACAATAGAGCATAAAGCTCCGTGCCCCCAATGAAACGCAAATGGATGCAAAAATACAGATGTCAGAGAAGGGTTGCCAACCATCCCTTGAAAAATGAAATCGTCCCATATATGTATGCAAGCATACGCATCACGTGTTAAACCGATACAGTATACACTCCAGTATTTCTCTGAGGATCAAAAATAAACTGCTATATATTTATGCTGTCAGTAAACAACAGGGTGATTTGTATGAGAAATTACAGTAATTCCAATCCCATTATCCTCTCCCGCTCTGTGACCAATGAGCTGACCGAACACTCACACGTTGCCGTGACACCACAGAACGCGACACATCTCATTTGGCGAAGCACTGTCACTCAGTGTTGTTTGGAAAGATACAGCATAACATTGTAGCATGGTTGTCACTGGCAAGGAGGCACAGCTCTCAGATGCTGCTGAAGGTACTCCCCAGCGTGAAAAGCTGAAAAGGCTTCAAACGTACAG